>JAHTLZ010000204.1:16723307-16755769 GCA_023846285.1 Phrynocephalus versicolor | reverse complement strand
AATGAATGAATGAATGAATGAATGAATGAATGAATGAATGAATGAATGAATGACACCCATGGCACAGTGGTTGAACTGCTAAACTGCAGCAAAACTCTGCTCACAACCAGGCACCAGTCCCAGGTAGCCAGTTTAAGGTTTATTCAGCCTTCCATCTTTCTGAGGCTGTTAAATTGTGTGCCCAATGTTTGGTAAGTGGGGAGGGGCAAATATGTAGATTACATAATTAAATTGTAAAATGGCCAGAGAGTACTTTATGCACTACGGAGCATTTAAAAACAGCACATCTTGTCTTCACCCTTACCATGCATAAAGAACAAAGTTATTTTTGTGTATGTACTTTAGTGTATGTATAATTTGAGTATACAGTCTTACATATGCATCAATTCAAGATTCTTCTAGGCATTTGTCCTGCCTCATTTTCTGTCACTTGATGTTGAACAAGCTCAAGAGATTTGTAAAGGACTTCTGAGGTATAGAAGATTGGAGTCCCGGACTTACAAGGTAGCATTTTCAGAAGTGCTGCCTGTTAATCATGCAGAACCTACCAGGCAGGCAGAGCTCAGAAGCCTCAATCTGTGGATGAGGCAATGGTGTTGAGAGGAGGACTTCAGATTTGTCAGGAACTGGAGAACATTTTGGGACATGCCAAACCTGTTCAGGAGGGCTGGGTTGCACTTGAACCATGATGGGAACAGATTGCTGGGACTCGACATCAAAATGGCTGCAGAACAGTTTTTAAACTTATTACTGGGAGAAAGCTGACAGGAGCTGGGCAGCATCCAGTTTGGGAAAGTGTCTAATTGAGTAGTGAGAAGGATGAAATAATTACTGAGCAGAGTACGGAGTTAGTCACCAGCGCTCCAGCAGAAGAATGCAAGAAGCAGTCTAATGATGCAACTGGACTAAAAAGACTGCATCAGAAAAGCATCTATAAATGCTTGTACAGTAATCCCCCACCCATCGTGGTGGTTAGGGACCCACCCCACTTGTGATGCATGAAAATCCGCGATATGCGGAAGCGGGTGGGGTGGGGCCTGGGGGCGATTGCGCGCTGGTGGTGGCAGGGGGATCTGACCTCCCGCCGCCACCCGCCCGCGCTGCCTAAGACTTCTTGTCCAGGGCTGTTTCCATTGAAATGCATTGCCAATGCATTTCAATGGAGAAAAATTTCCCCATTGGAAAACATTGGCTCAATGCTTTCCAATGGGGAAAATTTCTCCATTGAAATCCATTGACTCAATGCATTTCAATGGAGATTGCCCCCCCTTGCACAGCCCTGAGGCTTCTCGGAGGAGTGCGGGGTAGCACAGAGTGACCTGATTGCCCCCCTGCCACCCCCTGCATAGCTCCAAGGCTTTGCGGAGGAGCGCGGAGGGGCGGCGCGGAGCAACCCGATGGCCCCCGCCGTCCCCCCACATGGGTCTAAGGCTTTGCGGAGGAGCGCGGAGGCGTGGTGTGGAGTGACCTGATCGCCCCTGCCGCCCCCTGCGTGGCTCCAAGGCTTTGTGGAGGAGCGCGAAGGGGTGGCGCAGAGTGACCCAATGGTCCCCCGCGTCCGAGGCTTTGCAGAGTAGCACGGAGCGGCAACGGGGAACAACCCAATGTCCCCTGCTGCTCCGAGGCTTTGCAGAGGAGCATGGAGGGGCGGGACGGAGTGACCCGATCACCCCCCCCTGCTGCCCCCATGCACCGAGCTGCAGGTACTGCGATCCCATGATGTAGTGGGACTGCAGTACCTGAATTGCAAAATGGTGGGGGGTGACTATATGCAAATGCTAGAGGAGTATGGAACAAAATAGGGGAGCTGGAATACTTGGCAATAGATAAAAATACTAATATTACTGGCATCTTTGAAACCTGGTGGATAAATGATAACCAAAGGGATACAGTTATCCCAGGCTATAAACTGTATAGGAAGGACAGGAAGGGGCAAACAGGAGGTGGTGTAGTGTTGTATGTCAAAGAAGCAATAAAATGTACAAATTTGAATATTCGGGTGATTTGGAGTCACCATTAGAAATTCTGGGGGTAAGAGTATATGGCCACAAGGATGGTCTAACAGTAGGTGTATGCTATTGGCCTCCAATCCAAGCCCCTGAGGGGAACTGGCAGCTGGAGAATATTGTAAAGGAGCATCCAAGAAGGGGAGTGTGTTTATAATGGGGGACTTCAATTACCCTCACATACACCAGATGAACTGTTGTTCAGCAAAAGATAAAGAGATAAAGTTCCTGGGTATGCTAAATGATTGTTCCCTGGAACAGATGGTTGAAGACCCAACTAGAGGTACAAGAATCCTTTACTTGATCCTGAGTTATACAAAGGATCTGCTGCAAAGTATTAATGTGACTGATCCAATAGGTAACAGTGACCACGAGACAGTTACTTTTAACTTAATCGTAGACTACCAATCACTGATAAAATCTAACACAGAAACCTTAAATATTAAAAAGGTAATTTCCCAAAGATGAGGAAACTAGTATAAAATAAATTGAAAGGGAAAACTGAGAGAGTCCAAAAACTCCAAGAGGCATGGAGGCTGTTCATAAAAACAATAACAGAGGCCCAATTGGAAGGCATACCCAAAAGGAAACAGGGCACTGCCAGGTCCAAGAGGACTCTGATGTGGTTTACAGGAGCTGTTCAGGAAGTGATCAAAAGCATTTAGAAGATGGAAGGCTTGTCCAAATGAGGATAACAGGCAGAAACATAAATTAGGCAAAACAAATGCAAGGCAACAATCAGGAAAGCAAAGCAAGACTTAGAGGAGCATATAGCTAAAAACACTCAAAGAAATAACAAGGATTTCTTTAAGTACTTTAGAAGTAAGAACCCAACTAGGAAGGTCACTGGATCATTAGATGATAATGGAAGGCAAGGGATTATTAAAGAGGAAACAGATATTGCAGAGAGACTCAATGAATTTGTTGCTTCCGTATTAACTGAAGAACAGAGAGTCCACATGCCCAAAACAGAGCCTATCTTCATAGGAAGGGAAACCGAAGAATTAAGCCAGATAGAAATAACCAGGGAGGAGGTTGTTGCATGTCTTGTTAATTTAAATCCTAACAAATTACAAGGACCTGACGGCATCCATCCACAAGTTCTCAAGAACGTAAAGATGAAATTGCTGAAGTCTTAGACAAAATATATAATCTTTCCTTCAAATCAGGTGTTGTGTCTGATGACTGGAAGGTAGCAAATCTAACACAAATCTTCAAAAAAGGATCCAGAGTTGATTCAGGAAATTACCGACTGGTCAGTTTGACATGTGTCCTGGGTAAAGGATGGAAAGCCTCCTAAAAGGTAAAATTAATAGGCATATTGAAGAGAAGGCACTGCTGAAGGACAGCCAACATGGCTTCTGCAAGGGAAAATCATGCCTCACTAATCTGTTGGGATTCTTTGAAAGTGTCAACAAGCATGTGGAGAAGGGAGATTCAGCTGACATTGTTTATCTAGACTTTCAGAAGGCTTTTGATAAGGTCCCACATCAAAGGCTCTTGAATGAAGTTGCCAGTCATGGAATCAAGGGAAAGTTATTGTTCAGCAACTGACTACGGGACAGAGTCTAGCACTAAATGGACACCTCCAAGTGGAGGGAGGTAAAGAGTGGGGTTGGAAACCTGCTTTCAACCTCTTCATGAATGATCTGGAAGTAGGAGTAAATAGCAAGCAGACAATACTAAATTATACAGGGTAGTAAAAAATGAGATATATTGTGAGGAGCTCCAAAGGGATCTCTTGACACTGGAGCGGTGGGCAAACCAGTGGCAAATGAGCTTCAACATTATCAAGTGCAGAGTGATGCATGTTGGGGCCAAAAAATAAACCCTAATACAATTACATTTATAAATTGATGGGGTCTGAAATCTCTACAACAAACCAGGAAACGGACCTTGGTGTCCTGGTGGACAGCTCCATGAACACCTTCCTTAGCATCTGAGGTTGCAACGGCTGGGTCTCTTCAATCATACATGCTATGGACAAAGTAGATAAGGAAAAACTGTTTTCCCTATCTCACAACACTAGAACTAGGGAGCACTCCATGAAACTTTTGGGTGCTAGATCTCAAACAAATAAGAGAAAGCACTTTTTCACCCAGAGGATCACTGGTCTATGGAACTCCCTGCCAGAAGAAGTGGTGACAGCTGTCAGCCTTTGTAGCTCTCTGGGCTGGATAGATAGGCAGGATATATCTCAATACCATTTGCAGGGAATCGTAAGCAGGTGAAGACATTTGTTTTGGAATACCCTGAAGCAAATGATGAGCCTCTGTGTGAGACAGAATGCTGGACTGGATGAGCTTTGTCCTGTTCCAGCAAGGCTGTTTTTATGTTCTTATGTTCTTATGTCCTACAAAGACCTGAATGGTTTGGGACCTTGCTACATACTGGAATATCTCTCCCTCATATCAACTTCCCATGCCACTTGCGCCTCCCAGGCTTCAATGCTGCAGTTTGCCCTGTGGAAAGAGGCCAGAAGTCTATGATTAATTGCCATGTCTTCTCTGTATTGTCCACTTCTTTGTGAAGGTGCACCAATCCCATTCCCTCCTACTATTCAGAAATCAGGAATTCAAGATATCCTTCCTCTATAAGTGTCATTCAACTATATTTTGTAGTCCGTATCGTATCCATTGCCACTATATATATACCGTATATACTCAAGTATAAGTCGACCCGAGTATAAGTCGGGACCCCTAATTTAAACCAAAAAAAAAAAAAAACTGGGAAATTTTATTGACTCAGGTATAAGCCTAGGGTGGGAAATGCAACAGGGCCTGGCAACTCCTCCTTTGTGAGCTGTGTGTGTGTGTGTGTGATATTTAAAATGACTTTTAGCCACCGAGGCAAGTGCTTGAGTTGGTGGCTAAAAGTCATTTTAAACTTGAGGGGGGCAGGAGAAGTGGCGCACAATGTTTAAAATGACTTTTAGCCCCCGACCCAAACTTGCCTCAGTGGCTAAAGGGGTTGACCCAAATATAAGTTGAGGACCCCTTTTTTCATCCCAAAATTAGGGCTGAAAAACTAGGCTTATATTCAAGTATATGTTTATTTTATTGTTGGAAACTGCCCAAAGTAGTGGCAATGCCACTAGAGGGTGCAGTTAAGTAGATTATTTAATAACATAAATAATTTGTCTTAAAAGCAGCCACATTCTTCTTCTTTGAAAGAAAATTGTGTTCTCATTAAATAACTTTTGAAGAAATCACTTCCCTGCTGGAGAGATTTGTTCTGTTTGGAAGTGCTAATTGGTCACAAATTTTATGCTTCTATCTATCGCTAACCTCTGAAAATAATGGGAAGTGATGTTCTCCATCCCCTTTGTACAAAGCATTACTAAAAAAATAATGATGATCCAAAGGCATTAGTAGGTTATTTCTTTATCTGACAACTAAAATAATTGGGATATATAATTTAAATTATCTTTTAGTTTGTGTAAGGCTGGGGATCACAGAGCTGCCGTGTGGTAGGAGAATCACAAAAGAACCAATAATCGTGACCAGACATGTGGTCATCTGTTTACAACAACAGATCAGGTCTGCAGATTCAGACCAGAGATATGCCAGTAAGTTTCAGAGTTCACCTCTGATGGTGTGAATTGGATTGTCTCTCCCAGTCTTAATAGACAAAGGTTTCCCACACATTCAGAATCTTCCCACTCTCCTGTAGCTGAACGCACCTAATAGTGCTTCCCAAAACTGATGCTAAAGTGGGGCTCTCATTACCAGGAATTCTGTAAAAGCAACCAGTCAAATGCCTCTTCAGAACTTTGCACTTAATGCATAAATGTCTGATTTATATCCAGGTCGAGGATGTTGAGGACAGGACTCAACACTGCTCCAGTTGAACCCTCCTATTCTGCCCCACCACTGCCACAATAGCTAGTGCCTTCCCAGTTTTCAGTCAATAATGTTGAAACAGCTTTATTTGTGAAGTGCTTCCCCAGTGCCAAATACTTGTTGGTCATGTTGTTGAGAAACAACATGATAATAGGGCATGGATGGCAAACCTTTTAGACACCGAGTGCCCAAAATGCCACTCAAAACCCACCAATTATTTGCAAAGTGCCAGTACAGCAATTTAACCTGAATACAGGTGGCTGTGAAGAGATGATCTCGGGTGCCCACAGAAAGTGCTCCGAGTGCCACCTTTGGCACCCGTGACATAGGTTCACCAACACTGTAATAGGCGATGGTGGTTTCTGTTGCTCTGGGAATTACAGACCTGTTAAACTTGTGCCTGGGGATGAGCAGGCTAGGAGAGGGGATGGGAAAAGGGTGCCCATTATTTGGGAGATTTTGCCACCCGTCTCTTATCTCTGTGAGAAGGACTTTCCAAGGCCATAACTCACTTCTGGTATCATCTAATTAACAAAACTGGTTTCAGCTGAAGAGACCGAAGAATGGGAGGGTGAAGTTACTTTGGCGAAGCTCCTCTTTTTCAAGAAGCTTCAGAGCAATTCCATACCTGTTTAGTGCATCCCCTTGAAGGGTCTAGTTAGTGGAACGATGGGTATAAAGATGGAAAGAGTTTTTACTTAGTTTGGCCTAGTCTCTCAAAGGAGAATAATATGCTCATCTGCTATCTTGTTACCTGATTTATATTCTGTATATGCTCGGAAACCATTGTGAATTTCTACCTTATTAGCTTAGGGTAGTACTTTCTTATTTTCTTCCAGAACAATTCTTGATTGGCCTTGCCTCGGTATCTTTTGAATGCTTATTTCTTCCACAACTTTTTGTGACTGCTTTTGAGATATACAGTGAAATTAAAATTCATCTCCAAAGGGAAACAACAGCTTTGCTATTTCACAAGCTAGATACAGCTTTTATCTATAAACAGAGCAACCTTTTAAAAATATAAAAGGTGGAGTATTATTCCTAATTATCAAACCATCTAATTAATGTAACCTTTACAAAATGGCAATATTATATATAACCATGACCTTATTTATTAGCCTTCTGTGAATCATCCCTTCCACAGTGCAGTCTGTTGCAGTCTGTAATTTCTACACCATCACAAAAGAAGAAGTGATATGATAAAGCTGTTGTCATGTTTCACTGTCTAAAATACCCCAATCAAAATTAATATGTCAGGAGAGAAAAATGTATTTAAATATTCGTCATGGTCTATGCACAGTGTAATTGACCACTTCACAACACATAAATTTAAATTCTTCTACTTTCATTTAAAATTTGTGCCCCTCTCCCCCATCTCTTTCTCTGTGTGCGTGTGTTCCCCCCCCAAAAAAAAATCAATAAAATTACATTCCTTTTAATGAACACCAACCATTGGAGCAGAACTGGTGAGAAGAAGACTTAATCGTTTATCATTTCCATATGACAACAGTGTTAACTATTAATAACTTCATTATCATTATATTACTGGGTATTGGGTATACTAATCTGGAAAGAGGCAGCAACAATACAAAATACAGTAAATCTCAAGTGTTGGTACTTATTCAACTATCACATTTTATACCACTTTTCCTCCTAGCCACCTCAGGTTATTCTCATTTGTACCTTGTGGAGTACATTAGGCTGAGGTAATGGGCTCTACAGAGTTTCACAGTATTTGAGGCTTAAGGTTTTGTACAAGCAAATGTTTGCTATCTGAGGCAGAGAACACAAGGCACTTATTCTCATGTTCATATATACATATCCTCTTTCTTTTTAAAAATGAACACAATGGGGTATTCAGCCAGCAGATATGATCTCATTGGTCACTTTTAGACGAGATCAGTGAGAGCTTTAAAACCTTATTCTGGATTACAAAATTTTGTCTCCCCTATATGCTGGGAAGAAGAGAGGGATAAAATGTGATGGATAAATTCTGGTGGTTAAAGCATATTTTGTATTGTTGACACCTATTTTCATAGTAGTATACACCATAAGCAATATGAACTTGATGAGGGAAATATTGTCAACAGTGTCTTCCCAGGATCCCCCAGCATCACGAGCATGACTATGGAAGCATGACCATTCTAAGAGTTGTAATCCAAAACACTGTGTTAGTCTACGCTACCAAACCAGCCAAAGACAAAAGAAAAAGAACACAATGAAGAAGATAAACATGTTGTACACCTTCAAGACTTATTGCTATATTTTAATCTGAGATTTGTACATATTTATTCGTTATCCGGGTCTTTTAATTTTAAATTGTTTTAACCAGGGTATTACTCTAATTCTATATCTTCAACAAAAGCTGACATTAAAATGAATTAGTTATTCTTTAAGGTGCCACAACAGTTTTATCTTCTTTCTACATTTTGGTTTTGGCTGATTTGTTAGCACAGACTAACACGGCCTCTTCTAAAACTGAACAGTTCAGTGCCCTCTAAGGGCTCGGTCCCACATCCCTTTAAAAGCAGTTTAAATTACTAAATAATCCAAGTCCAAAAATGCCGTCCCCATGGCCACCGGGATTTTTGGAAAAAAAGAAAAAAGAAAACCCGGTAATGATCCCTTAAGCGAGGTTTCTGTGGCTCACCTACGAGGTAGAGATTTTTTTTTTTTGCCTCGCTTTGAAAATCCAGCTATTAAGGAGGCAGATGCCGTGGGACCACACTGATGATCCGGGTTTCTTTTTCTTTCTTTTTTTTGGCTATTCCTGGGGCCGATAGGCTGTGTTTTTTTTTTAAATTTATTTTCACCTT
Source organism: Phrynocephalus versicolor (assembly GCA_023846285.1). Classification (NCBI taxonomy): domain Eukaryota; kingdom Metazoa; phylum Chordata; class Lepidosauria; order Squamata; family Agamidae; genus Phrynocephalus; species Phrynocephalus versicolor. The sequence goes on along the minus strand of JAHTLZ010000204.1, from coordinate 16,747,105 downwards.
CGGAGAAACAGGAAGCTCTATCCAGTCCTACAATTATTAATTTTCCCCAACAAAGTGGTTCGTTTTTTTCAAATGCTAGCGCCACCTGCTGGCCAAGGGGGCTGAACTGCACTTTAAAATAAATTTAAAAACCAGCTTTTGACGTGAGAACTCTTCTCCCACATATTAAATCACGTGATGGGACGAAGAGGAAAAGCCGGACCTTCAGAAGATCAGGATCAAAACCCTGGTGTGACCACAGCCTAAGTTCTGACAAAACCCTCATCTCCCTGCCCTAATTATGGCCCTGGCTAGGGCCACCACAGGACATTTTCAGGTTTACAAAGACAATTGTCTACAGAGGCCTACTGAGGTTGAAGTGCATGCATGTGAAGAAGCAGGCCACAATGCATGGAAGACTATGCTAAATAAAATGGCTCAGAGTTTGAAGCAGAGATGGGCAGAAATTAATTTGTGGGGCTTTGTGTGAAGCATTTGCACCTCCACAAGAGTTGCATGTCCCTCCCCCCCACCCGACTCACCTTTCATTGCATGATGCCAAGATCCTCCTTCTTTGGTAGCATACCAGGTCAGGCAGGATCTTGGGTTAACATTTTCTGCCTCCACCAGCAGCCACACACTCAACTGCTGCACAGAGCAATCCCCATTCCACCTCTTTGTCCGTTACATTATTTTGAAAACAGAAAAATTAATATATCTCACTATATTAGCATATACAAAACCAATGCCCAATCTTGACATTTTGCATGATGCTACAATAATGAAGAGTTGGTACATAAACACACAAGATCTACAAGCTGTTTCCATTGTGCTTCTCAGAATTTTTGTTCCACTTCTCAACCCATTCTACCTCTGCAATCATGTGACTTGAGCTCCTGGCAGTGCATGGCAAAAATGGGCCAGCTGGTTGAGTGATGGTGGTAGGTGGAGTGAAAGGCTTTGTGCAAAGTGGAATGAATCAATTTGTGCCCATCTCTACTTTTAAGTATCACATGACCCCAAGAAACTGTCTTACTCCTTTTGAGAGGGGAAGTGCACTTCCAAAATCATGAATCTAGAATTGAAGAGCGTATTTTTTAAAACACACACACACATCATCATTATCATCATTACATCCCAGTTCCTGCTGAATCATGCCAGTGTGTCCCCTGATGTTTCCCACAAGGCAAATGGAAACACACATTAATGCACAGGCTGCCATTTCACCCAGGACAGCTTTGAAGGTGTATGACATGAACTGCTGGCATGCTATTTTGGATCAATGACATTTTTTTTCTAAAATACTGTAGCTAACAAAAGCAAAAGTGTTCTGCTTATATACTGCCCCATACCACTACAAGTAGTCTCTGGAAGGTTTACAATTTTTTAATTACAGTGTGCAGGCTACACATTGCCCCCCCCCAACAGCAAGCTGGTTACTCATTTTACCAACCTCAGAAAGATGGAAGGCTGAGTGAACGTTGAGCCTGCTACCTGGGATTGAACCCAGGCTGTGAACACAGTTTTACCTGCAGTACAGGCATTTAACCACTGTGCCACGAGATCTATCCCCCTTCCTGGCTTTCAAAGTGGTAACTATCTGACTATTAGATAGGGGGACAGAGATTGAGAATTTGATTCCCAGCTGCGTCTTCCAGGAGAAATGCCAGCCTTTGTAGCCTGGGGCAAGCTGCACAACCTCCAAACACCCCGTCAAGAATGCCGAGCTACTAATGTTTCTAGAAAATCCTGCAAAGGAATGGACTTCATGGGGTGTGGAATTCTTAACTAGGCAGCTACAGCATCCAAACAGCATGTGCAGTTTGGCAATCACACCTGGAATGAAAACCAGGAGGTTTGAAGCATCTCTCTGTTTTAATCTCTGAAATGTAAATGTGAATGAAGGTCTGAGGCTAAGCATGTGATTAAAGTTCCCTTGGGTCCTTTTAAAGAGAAAGGTGGGGTAAATTATTCCAAATAATCCAACAGCAGAGTGTGAGGCTAATCTGAACACCGTAACATTAGAATAAACAAATGATGCTTGCATTGTGTAGACATAAAGATACACACAAACAAAATACCAGTAACTGAATTTGGAAGCTCAGTTCTGCAGCACCAGGAACAGCCTTCTCAGCTGTGCCAAGAGAAACACACAGTTATCAAAAGTCCATATTGTCATAGAACTGTGGTAATTTTCAATCTGTCATACAGAATAATTAATCGAAAGAAGTCCAGGCAGTTGTTCTTAGTTTGTGTTTGGAGCCATCAACTTTGATATACAGGTATACAGCAAAAATGCCATTACACTTAAGCATGGGGAGATTTCTTGTCCTCTTAAAAATAAAAAATAAAAACCTGTTTATTAAACTGCAGGCACTGGCAGCCATGTGAAAACTGGGGAATATTGCCTTGTAGGTGAAGTGGACACAGTAGTTCATGGGAAAGCAGAAGGAAAGCTTAATGCAACAGCAAGGATTTCCTTTCCTAGAACTGATTAAAATCTAAGGATAGTAATGTAATCAAGGAGCATCCCCACAAGAATCTAGGGGAAAGTAAGCAGTAGGTCACTGTATAGAATAACTGCCTATACAGTCCTACCAGGAAAGCTACCCACCGTATGAACAGAACTGTGCCATTCGGAGCAGCAAGAAAGCTAATAAAAACTGGTTTTATCTGCCACCTTATATCCAGGTATATAGATCTTGAGTACTGGGGATACATCTTGAATACTGAGATGCCTGTATTCACTGTTGCTGTGTTTTTTTTTTTTTGCAAGATTTGACAAGTTGTTTTCAAATAGGAGATGCCGAAACCATTTTTAAGCGGATGCTGACAAGATGATGCTCTTGGTCTTGGAACACCACGTACCATTACTCACACATGGATGGCTCACATCAGCATGTTGTGATGTTTTCTTAAACATATCATACTAAACAGTTTTGCTTTGTTTGCTAGCTTTACAAGTTTTTGTTGTTGTTGTTATTCTTTGGCACCTGCCAAGAGCAGTCCTTCCAAATTAAAAAAATAAAACAAGATTGCGGTGTGTGTGGGGGGGTGTTGATCCAAAACCCAATAATTAACAAGATAAGCATATCAAGAAGCAGCTCTTCAAGTCAAACTGCAGCCTGAAGATTTGACGTAGGATTTTTTAAAAGAAAGATGTCAGATCCTGATACATATGCCATTAAAGAAGCAAAGCTAGGCAAAAGCAGAAGTTGTGGTGCTCCATAAAAATGGTGTTGGCCATTGAATGGGCTGCAAACAAGAATAAAGTAAGACTCTGGGTGTCAGAAAAAGAGCAGCTTTTGATCACAAACACCAAGTATCAGTAGGAGGGGATGCACAGCCTATATTGCTAATGAATGAATTCTAAGGGGTGACCTGATAAAAGTTTATAAAAGCATACACGGTGTGGACAAAGTAGATAAGGAAAAATTGTTTTCCCTATCGCACAACACTAGATCTAGGGGGCACTCCATGAAACTTTTGGGTGCTAGATCTCAAACCAATAAGAGAAAGTACTTTTTTCACCCAGAGGATCAATGGTCTGTAGAACTCCCTGCCAGAAGAAGTGGTGACAGCTGTCAGCTTTGACAGCTTTAAGAAAGGATTGGAGAAGTTCATGGAGAACAAGGGTATCAATGGCTATCATTATGGATGCCTAAGGACAACCTCTGGACTGGAGAGATAGGCAGGATATCTCTCAATGCCATTTGCGGAGAATCATAAAGAGGTGAAGACATCTGCTTTGGAATACCCTGAAGTGAGACAGAATGCTGGACTGGATGGGCTGTGGTCTGTTCCAGCAAGGCTGTTCTTATGTTCTTATGTTTATTTATGGTTATCTCCACAGATTTATTTACAGTTGTTAACCAAAGTCCTACATGGTATTAAAATATTAAGTTTCATACAATAAGACCTTATAGTGGTAAATAAGATAGACGTGGTTATAATAAATCCAAATATGAATAAAACCATATATAATTCCATCCAGGGAATCAGTATGTCAGTATTTCAGTATATCAATAATTAATAATCAGCTCTTAGGGGTTAAACAGCTAGCAAGAAATTAAAATAGTTAAGGCAACATTGTGCTTCTGACAGATAACTACTACTACGGCAGTACAAAATCTAGCAATACAAGTTGTGATCTGCCTTAAAATGCTAGTCATTTGCCAATAATTTCATTTGCAAATTTTTGTTCATGCCTCTAGCATTGGGACCAATCCCTTCTTATTTGCCTGGGATGTGTTTGTTGTTGTTTTCTTCTTTTTATTTACTCTTCCCTTTTCCCTCTTGCCCCTACCCCTTGATAGAAGCAACTAGGCATTTACTCTTGCATGCTCAAGATTCCGTCCTTACCTCTTTTTTAATTCTATGACTACAAGTGTTAAATGTGAGAAATTTTATTTTTTTCCTAATTAAAGATATATCTAGATTTACTTTTTGCTGCAAAAGGATTAGGCTTATGTGCTAATGCGGACTGGTGTGATTGGGCTAACCTCTCACATTCTTTTTTGGTTGTTGTTCTGTTTTGTTTTCTGTTTATGTTCTGCTAACTAAAGGGATAGCTAGGTTTCTAATATTTAACACCTTATACTAAAGCCCTCCAATACAGGAGACACCAAGCTGGCCCTACTGTTAATCCTACCTATCTCAGGCAGGGCATTTTAGTAATGGAAGCTGTCATGACAAGGGACCAAACTGTCAGTTATTCAATTTAATATTATTGCATTTAACAGCTCAGAGAGGTGTTTATAAGCTTTTCTGCCTCCGGTGCCAAAATAACTTGGCTGGCCTTGAACACTCGGCACCTTGACTCGAAGGGAGGGTCATGCCTTGCTGGTTCAGCATCCTGTTTTGAGCCAGAAAGAGCCTTTCTATTTACTGCTCTTTTTTTTTTCTTGCAGCCATAAGGCACTAATTCTTAGAGATTTAGATATTCAACTCAAATGCCTGATTCTTAAAATGAGCTATTGTCCAAACCCCTGGGGAACTCATTTTCCTATGCAAGGAGCAACCATTTCATGCATTGCAGCATAGTATGCTTTATAAGAGCCACCCTATGCCCTAAAGCACATCCGATCTCGCCTGATTTCGGAAGCTAAGCAGGGTTGGCCTTGGTTCGTACTTGGATGGGAGACGACCAGAGAATACCAGATGCTGTGGGTACCTAGAGTTGGAACTAGCAAACCACTCCATTATTCCTGCCAAGAAAACTCCATGGACATGGGGCGATGACGAGTCGGCAGGCACACACATTCCACAAGTATAGGCAAAGTGCTATAACAAAATTTTAAAAATGGATCTCTGTGATAAAGTTTCAATTTTTAACTGTTGCATACTATTTAAAATAAAGAATAACCTGCCACAGAAAAGGCTTTTGAATCTATTCCAGTTGGAGCAATGTCAAAGAGAACACACTTTCTAGAGCATAATTGGCACTCTACACCCCAGTGATCAACATTGGCACTGTAATTCACACGAGTTTATGGAAGCAACAGAACTCAATCAGAATGGCCACCACATAAAACATTTCACTCACACTAAGTTCTTTGAAAGTCTCAATTTAAACTTATACAGTAACCCAAAATAAAGTTGCAGTATAAAATAATAATGTGTGTCATCTGTGTTCTGTATAGTAATTTCAGTTATCATACTTGTTCAACTAAAATTGTGTCCTTCAGGTTGATACAGTGGTACCTTGGTTTACGAGCATGCATCCATTCCAGAAGCATACAATGGTACCTCTACTTACGAGTTAAATCTGTTCTAAATGCATGCTCATAAGTCGAACCACTTGTAAGTAGAGCAGTCATATCTAAAAAAAATTATCTCAGAATAAATAAATAAATAAATTGAAATAAATAAATAAATAAATAAATAAATTGTTAAGTAGAGCAGACCACATCTAAAATTTGTAAGGCAGCAGTTAAAATGCCAATGGTTTTCTGCTCTTAAGTTGAATTGCTCATAGGTAGAGTTGCTTATAAGTAGAGGTACCACTGTACTCGTAAATTAATATACTCATGTTGTTGTTCATTCGTTCAGTCATATCTGACCAGAGCTCGTCAGGCCTTCCTGTCCTCCACTGCCTCCGTGAGTTTGTCAAATCCATATTTGTTGCATTGATAACGTCTAACCATCTCATTCTCTGCCATCCCCTTTTCCTTTTGCTTTCAATCTTTCCCAATATCAGGGCAAGGGGACACAGCTTTCAACAATCAACACACAGGGGTGCATCTGTGTTAGATTTATCCTGTTTCACTGTTTTAAAATAAGACCAAAGCTTTACTTTGTATCCTTTAGGAGAGTGGTGAGATTACCTGGTGCATGGATTCATTTTCTTTCTTACTATCAGTAAATATTGATAGAGGTCATATACTATCTTATGGATGTTATTTTAAAAAACCTTGAATTCATCAGTCAGATATTTGATGGGATGTCAAATTTATGCTTTAAACATTGGTCTGACTTTTTATCTCTTAGGACACCATTTAAATTCTAAGAGGATGGCTATGCTTCTCCAGGGGAATCAGGATCCTTTCCACCCCACCACCCATAGATTTCAATGTGGAGATGTCACATTTGAGCCATTGTCCATTTTAACACAAATGCACCCCTACATATGAGAACACTGTATAAAAAAAATTGACATTTACATGATTCTTCAACCCTGAACATCTGAAAGATAAGTGCTTGCAAGCTAATTGGATAGTCCAAGCCCCTTGCTCTTAACTTGTCAGGGGGGCAGCAGGCGACAGAGGGAAACATGAACCCAGAAGGGGCTCTGGGATGAGCAGGCAGATACTGGGGTGGAAAGTGGTGGGCGAGCCTGCCAGTGGTGTCATGAAGGGATCCTTTCCCCCCTCTCCATTCCGTGCTCTGGCTGCTTAAAGGGCCACGCCCAGTTACCAGGCACCATTGTGATACCAACCATGTTACCAGGGCTTTGTTGCACACACAAGGCCCCTTGCTTCTGGGCTCCCTGCCCACACTTCCAAAAGGCTCTGCTCCGGGTGCTGGCCACTTCTGTGCTCCAGAGCATCAGGGAAGGGCCAACTCACTCATCATACCCACCCAACTCCCTTGCTCCAATGACACCCTGATGCCTCCGGGGGAGCTCACAACTCAGGCCCTAATTGCTGATTGTTTATGCCCATGATCCCTGAGGGCATCCATCACCAAATGGACTTTACCTGCACAAACGGGAACTGTTTTTTTTTTTTTGGGGGGGGTAGTTCAAAGTAATTAAGATGGTTCACTTTGGCTAGACATGGAACTTTTCATCTTACCTCTACAGATAGGAACTGGAAAATCCCAGGATGCCGTGTTTACTGAGTTGGCAATACAGGTGAGCTGGGGGTGTCCATCCAGGATGTATCCTGTCACACAGCTGTATCGAATTTTGTCACCAACATCAAACCTTGTTCCAGACAGAACACCTTTGGGTGGAACTCCAGGATTACCACATGAACTACTCTGTAATTCTGTAAAAGAAGAAATGGGTAAACATTATTGCAAATGGAACATACTCCAAAAGCTTACAAAGTGAAAAGCAGGTGTTCTGCTTTTGGCTGCATCTGTGAGCTGACTGTGACCACTCTTGACCACTTTACCTTGTGACCATTTGTCTCTGTTTAGCCTAAGTAATCATCTAAACCATTAAAACATCCCTGGCTTTTCCTAAGCCATGTTTTTAAAAAACAGAATTTTGAAATGAAACAATGAAACACATTGCAAAATTATTAAAAGCATAATGGTTTCTCATAACAGTTCAACATATGTGCGGTTAAAGAATCTTCAGCTTAGATCTTTTTATTATGTCAAGTGTTCTCAGATTGATGGTTAAATTGATTACATTAACTCAGGGGTATCCAAACATTTTGCAAGGAGAGCCAGATTTGGTGAGGTGAAAGTGTGTGGGGGGCCGACCATTCAGCTGCATTTGGCCGCCAGGCTGGACTTTGGACAGGCCCCTATGACATGCAAGTAGGCAGCGAGGACGCTGCAGCAACAGAGCCGCAGCAGGTAGGCTGGACGGGTGGCTGGGGGAACAGATGGAGGCAGGGAGGGCAAACCATAGAACTGCAAGCTGACGTCTCCATCCAGAATGGGGAGGGGCCAGCTGGCAGGGGTGCATGGCAGGCTGAGCCGGTGGGGAGAAGAGGCTATGGGCCACTCGAAATTTGAAAACGGGCTGCATTTGGCCCCCGGGCCAGACTTTGGACATGTCTGCATTAACTCAATTCTCTATCAAACTTTCTGTTATAGTAACTTTTTCAAACGCTTTCCCATATAATAAACTCCTAACAACTCTCACATCATATCTGTAAATCAGCCTCATTCTAACATAACATCCCCCTCCTCCTTTTCCATTCCTCTGGCATCACACCTATATATCTGTTGTTGTCACACTCTGATTGGCTCTCTCCTTGATTCCTCAACAGCCAATCAAGATGCTGGCCGGTGTAGCTGAGTAGACTGCGGTTCCATCCCTGGAATTCGTCACACTGACATTCTGTAGATACCAAGCCATGTTGGACCTCAGTATGTTGGCATGGGATCCTTTCCATTTTGTGAATTCTATTCTTATGCAACCTTTGGGATTTTCTAAGACACACAGTCCTCAGATGGAGCTATAGTTTGCTATTAACAACAGTTTGCTGTACTTGTGCTGGCTGGAGAGCTCAGTAAGGCATCTGGCTGTGGTGTCAGAGGTTTGCAGTTCAATTCTATTGAGCCTGAACCTGAACTGGAATGGATCCAGGACATGACCCTCATCCAGGAATGACTGGAGCTTGGCGATGGGTACCCTCTTGATCACCTTGCCCAGGAATTGGACAGTAGTTTGACAAGTTGTCCAATGCCAAGCCAGACTTCTTTAAAGTGGGCTTCACCACTGTCTCCTTCAGGCAAGAGGGAAAAATCCATTCCCTAAAGGGTGGAGTGGTAATAACAGAAGCCCACTCAGGGATGCTCCCTCTGGCCAGTTACCATACTGTCTTTACGTCCATGGTCCTAGTCCATCCAGGTCACCTTTGGTACATCAACTGACATTAATGGTGTTACCACATGGAAGAGACCCAACAAGAGTGCTGAAACCTTCATCCCACCCTGGATGCAACCCTCCCACAGGTTCAGTAATTTTTCCTCCAGTTGGTTACAGTGATAGAGAACAACTTTGAATAAGGAAAATACTGGAAATAAAAAGTAAAACAACAACATCCCACAATCTCAACACCTCCTACACTGCGGTGAGCGAGACAGGCTTTGGAATTGGTGGATTGTCTGACTTCGAAGTAGAGATATGTAGGACGACCCTGTCATTTTAATGGACATACTGGCAAGGATTCAAAGAATGTCTCCTTCCACATATTGAGACTTTGGAATCGTCTCAACTGCAGCTTTCTACATCACACATGGGAAAACTGGAGAAACATTCAAAAGCAGGGTGCAAGCCAATGGTCTCCTGCTTACTTTGGAAAAAAAAAAGCATATCCAAGCTCGGAACAACACAAAACAATCCCACCCCAGCTAATGCTAGTTGGTAACATCTCCCTCACTTTCCCTCTTGTTCCTTAGATCATCCTGTCTACTGTGATATATGAGAATCTGAATTGCTACTGGGTTGCTGGCTTTAATGGGGTAAAGAAAGTTTTGTAGTTGGCAAAGTCATTTGGCATGGTTTGTCAGAAGCCAACATAATGGATGAGATCCCATTGTTTGAATTCTTGGCTCACAATATTTAATTTTCATTCAGTCTGTGGTTCCACCCTATTTTATGAAGGTTCTGTCAACATACATCCCAATAAATTAAGAAAAATTACTTGTTAATTCAGGACACACCAGATTGTATAATCATTAACTGCTATTTGATGGTGAGGTATTAATTTGTGCACATATACTCCCACCACCACCCAAAATACCTTCTACGGTGACTACCCTATATCCATTTCAACACCACTGGACTCTGACCATATTAGTATAGTCACTGTAAATGAAAACAAAGTTACTATTCATCACATTCTTAATTAATCACATACTCACATGACTCACCATTCTTCAATGGTGTATGAATGAAGATGGGATAAGGAAGGATTTTCATCCTTAGTCAAACTGCTGCTACAATAACAACTAGAGATGGGCACGACTCGGGAAAATGACATTTTCGAGTTGTCGTGTGTCGGAGGCAGCCCGTGTCGGCTCGTTTCCGTTTTTCGCGAAACTTCGCAAAAATTAGTCGGTTCGTTTTTTCGTTTTTTCGTTATCGTTATACTGGTTTTTTTTGGGGGGGTAGCGGGCTCCTGGAGGCACCTCTGTGGGGTGGGTGCCTCCGCCGGCCCGCTATAAAGGAAGGGACAGCAACAGCAGGCTCCAAGAGACCCCTCAACATGGGGGTCTCCCCTCCTCACCTGCTGCTGCTGCAAAATGGCATGCATAACCATATGGATATGCATACCAGTTGCAACTTGCAGGCTATGAGACCAGTGAGAGTGATAGCGTCATGCCTTCCCTGCACAAGGCTCTCGCACCTGCCATGTCCCACAAAGAAGGGAATCGTACTTGCGTGTGTAGTGCAATGCAAGTCGATCTGGCTATGGGCTAAGGTGGATTAGGGTTAGGGCTAGGGTTAGGCTAATGACGGGTAAGGTTATGGTGGGCTATTGGGTTGCACCTCTGGGTGCCTCTCTGACCCACTAAGAAGACAGTCTGTGACGTATGGGTAAGGAGTCAAGGATTAGGGTTAGCGGGTTAGGGGGCTAGGGCAAGTTTTAGGGGGCTTTTTGGCACATCCCAGAAGTCTCAGTGGCCAAGTGGCCATGCGATTGGTGAGATGGCTCCAAAAATTTGCATGGTCGTCCCCTCCCACATGGCTGGCCAGGCCACTGGGCCAGCCCATCATTGCACACTGCGCAGGTGTAAATAAAATAAAATAAAATAAAATCAATGGAGGACAGAGGAGGAGAGGAGAGACATTTTGTTGCAAGAAAAAACCCACTGCTACTGTGAAAAATCTGGCAGTTTATACATTTCCGCGTGTTTCTGTTGTGCTTGTGTGTTTTTGGACCACGATTTCAAAAACAATATTGCATTCGCCGCCCCATTTTTGATCCCCCGCCCGCACCGCATGGCATGGCGACGAGGCGACTCGAGTCCGGCTGCCCAGGACGGGGGGAGGCGGGACCCCCCTCCAGACCAGAAACCCCCCCTCCGGTAGGTGCCCTAGTGAGTGCCCTTAGTCAAACAGGCATTTTCCGCCTGCTTTTTGGCCCGGGAATGGGTGGGGGGAGACCCGGGGGAGAGTTTAAAAAAGTTTTTTCCTGTGCCGCCCATGCCACTTGCTTGCGCTTTGGCGGCCGGCGGCGAGACTGGGCTTTTTGCGGCGGGCGAGTCCCACCACCACACCAGAGCATCCCAGGACGGAGGAGGGGGGGAGGCCGGGCGGGGACCTCCAGAAACCACCCCTCTGGTAGGTGCCCTGAGGCACGGCAGGCATATTTCCGCCTGCTTTTTGGCCGGGAACCGGGCTTTTTAACTTTTAAAAACTTTTTTTCTGTGCCACTTGGCATCGCGCGCGATCGCGCGATGCAAGTAACGAGCACGAAAAATCAGACCAAACTGTTCGTTCGTCGGTTCGAGCTCGAAGTCTGGCGGAGTAATTCCCGTTTCCGTTTCCGTAGAGTAACGGAAACGAGTAACGGAAACGGAAACGGAAATACCGCTAAGTCGTGCCCATCTCTAATAACAACTACTACTATGACTACTACAATTTTTGAACTGCAAAGCTGGAAGTGATCTCTATGGATCATTGAGTCTATCCCCTCCTGAGGAGGCACAGTGGGAAACTGAACTCCCAACTTCCATCTCTGTAGCCAGAGCCCCAAACCATTGAGTTATCCATCAGTTGTTCACAATGTGATCCATAATTCACAATCCATGGAAAAACAATAAGGGATCGTTAAGAGGTGGATAGGACACAGGAACAATATGTAAGAAGAGTTGTGGCTATCCATGAACAAGCCAAGAAGGCCAAACCCTGAGTTTATATGCTGTATAATATCTTCCCACAAAATGTAAATGTTGCAGTAAAAAAGGTTCAGTTGAGAATATAGTGGCAGTGCTAATTCAGTATAAAAATTAGTAGCACCCTGATCTATAGGCATTATCTACACTGCATGCATTTTGGGAAGCCATGCTTGGGGATGGGGGGAGAGGGGGTAAAAACAACCCCATCTGTTGTTTCTTATTGTAACAGTATGTTTGCTGATTGGAAAGAGAGAGACTGGACCAAGGCTACCATTACAAGGCAAGGCTACCTTCCCTTTTTAAATCCTACAGAAGAATTGCACTATGGAGTTAAATGGAACCTTGTTTTTTCATTTAACTGATTAAAAATTTATCCCATTACTTTTTATTTGTTTGGCATTGTTTTATTTATTTATTTTCACATTGCCCATCTGACTGAGGACCACTCTGAGTGGTTGACAATAAACACACATCATAAATAAAATTATCAATACAACACAACAGAAAATAAAAATAATACAATATAAATAAACAATGAAAATTATACCACATATGTCAACTAAATATTTAGTTGACTAGTCTACCCATAAAACAGTTGAATTTTCTACCCCTATGGTAACAGCGAGGAACAAAAGCACAAAATACCACTCTTCGTGCTGCCATATGGGTTGTATAAAGTTTAAATAATAAATACATAAAATTTTGCATGATTCCCACCCAGTAAGAGGAAATGGAAGCTTTAAAAAGTATTTTCAATTTGCATGTAATGCATTGCATTATTTTAAAAACAGAAAAATTAATATATCTCACCATATTAGCATATACAAAACCAATGCCCAATCTTGACATTTTGCATGATGCTACAATAATGAAGAGTTGGTACATAAACACACAAGATCTACAAGCTGTTTCCATTGTGCTTCTCAGAATTTTTGTTCCACTTCTCAACCCATTCTACCTCTGCAATCATGTGACTGGTCTTCTTTCTTCCCATATCAGAATCTATACATATTTTGGACATATTTCCCAGATGTACATATTCTAGAATCAATTTCTTTAGCATATGTTTACACATTGCTTTCATTATTCTTTGGATATGCTTGTGCACATTTTTTTCAAAAATTTGTTTTGTTTTGTTTTTAGTAACTCACACTTTTTAAATGCAGTCATGGTTTTGCAAATTTTTAGTTGCTCATTTCATAAGACACTTTGGAAAGGTAAAGATTTTTGAGGCAAAAGTTTTTCCCATCCCACTGACAATCATGGTAGTGAAAATTTTTATTCTCAAAACAATATTCAAGTTTAGCAAGCTTTCTTTCATCTTTAAACTTGGTGTGTCTGCAATACATTGCTCTGCAACAACTAATAGCAACGCTAATTGTAATACAATCAATGATTTGTAATCTTTCAGAATTGAATTGAGCATGTGGATTTGATGCCTACTTGCAATGTAAAAGAATGAACCTTTGGAGATAAATGCACCAGCTACAGAAATTTCAAGTCTATTAGTAATCATCTTAGAAAGTCATACAAGAAAGCAATATTCTAGTGAATGAGAAAAAACATAACACAATTCAGAATATCAGAAAGAGAATACCTGAACCTGCAATATATATATATATATATATATATTGATGTATGAAACACTACATTAAAACATAACTGTTGATGTGATTGTGTTTAGGACTTTTTTCTATAGTACATTTTTTTCAGTATTAATTTCCTGAAGTATATAATCAGTGGATACAATCACACTAAATTGTAAGGAGAAAATATTGAGAATAAAAATACATTTGTGAATGTATCAAAATCACGTAGTGACACATCAAAAAGCTTCATCTAGTTTAGTGTCTGTTCTTTTAAAAAATAAAATCTCATATTGATTAGAACACAGGAAATGAGATCATCTAGTACTTCTTTTTTCAAAAGCCAATTATTTTTCACCTTTGGTACAATACAGAACTCCAAGCTCAAATAATTAGACTCAATCCATTAATTAAAGGTGTTTGTACAGAGACTTGGAACCTACTGTATACTCTAATTGCATCTAGCAGATGTAGTAATTTATTAGCTTAAAACTCATCAATCCATCCTCTTACGAGATTAGACACTACGCAAAGTAAAAAAGCATGACTGGGTCTCCAAGTGTAATTTTTATCATTTCCAGGCATAAATTATGTTTTAATAAGTGTTCATACTGAAAATTCCAGGGAAACTTTTCTTTATGAAGGTCATCAAGTTGGTGTGTTCCAGACATAATAGGAGAGCTTCCAATCCTTTTCCCAGAAAGGTTTCATGATTTTAACTTTAGCAAGTGAATGCCTAACAACACATTTTGCTTTAAACAGCTGACCCCTCCTTGTGCAATTTATCATAATACCAACTGATTTTGATATTCTCATTTCCAAAGGCATTTCCTGCCAGATTCAGAAAGCATTTTCAAGGTAAGCAATACTGTATATTTAAAGAGTGTTCTTTTCAGTGCTTTCTCACCCCACACAAATTTCTATGGATTCAAACTCATGGAATCATAGAATCATAGAGATGGAAGCGACCTCAAAGGCCACCCAGTCCAACCTCCAGCCATGTGGGAACCCCTACCAAAATAATCTTGACAGATGGTCATCCAACCTCTGCTTAAAAACCTGCAAAGAAGGAGACTCCTGCCCCCTCCGCAGAAGTATATTCCACTGCCAAACAGATCTAACCCTCAAGCAGTTTTTCCTATTGTTCAGATGGAATCTCTTTTGCTGTAGTTTGAAACCACTACTACAAGTCCTAGTCTCTGAAGCTTTGGAAAACAAACCTGTCCCCTCTCCAATATGACATCATTTCAAATACAGTGCCCCCGCCCGCCCTTTCGCGGTTCATATACTGCAGTCCTGCTATATCACGAGACTGCAGTAGATCAAAAAAGGCCCCATGGGGTAAGGGGCAAAGGCCTGTTTCAGGCCTCCCATACTTACCCCAGGACCGGGGCTGCCCTGAACTGGCCTGTGAGGGCCTTCCCGGGCCTTCTGGAGGCCCCAAAAGGACCTCCCTAGGAACCGGAAGTCATTTCTGGTAAACCAGAGGTGACTTCTGGGTCACTGAAAATCATTTCTGAGGCCTCCGATGGCCTTTTCAGAGGCCCGTTCGGGGCAGTACCAGGCTGGGCAGTGCCAGGCTGGTGGTAAGTACAAGAGTCCCCAGTTAGGCCCCCCAGGCCTGACCCGACCTGCACCCACATATCACAGATTTTCAATTATCCCTAACCCCATGATAGGTGGGGGCTCACTGTATTTAAACATGGCTATCATATCTCCTCCCAACCTTCTTTTTGCAAGGCTAAACATTCTCAGCAACCTAAACCACTCCTCATAACTAAGATGTTGCTTCCTGGCCTTTAATCATCTTGACTACCCTCCTCCGGACCCAGTCAAGTTTGTCAATATACTATTTAAATCGAGGCGCACAGAACTGGTATGGTCTGACCAGAGCAGAATAGAGTGGTACCATCACTTCCCTTGATCTAGACATTATGCTTCTGTTGATGCAACCAAGAATTGCATTGGTGTTCTTGGCCACTGTGTCACATTGCTAACTTTGCTCTCCTAAATTCTAGTCTGTATTCTTCCCACTGAGCCACACTGGGTACCCTATTATCAGTACTCATATTAATTAATGTAAAATGTTCTTATATTTTTAAGCAAGGCACACCTGTTGCCATACTTTGTGCTTCATGGTCTTGTACCTGGTCCACCATATGCATTCCACTAGAACAATTATTGCATTGTCTTTTCCTAGAGAGCATGGTTAAAATATCTTCCTGTTCTTTTTCAGGATGGTACAAAGGGTTTTTTTTCTCAATTTTACAGTAAGAGCAAATTGCTGCCCATCGTTAATGACTTGACTTGAAGATGAGGCAACAGAGGTTAATAACACACTCTCACTCTTGCTTTCTCAGAGAACAAGGCCTGCTGCCTAGTCACACAGCAACACGGGGCAGTGGAACAAAAGTGAGTGGATATTTCCATTCTACTATCTTATAAACAGCATTATGGTGCAACATGATTCCTGCTGGGACATTCTTTGGAAAGAAGAATGCTGCTGGCTAATGCAGTGTGTGTATTGGGGGGGGGAAGCATATTTGGAAGAGAACCCAGGGTAAATGTTACCCTGCGCTGTTTCACATCAAGTAAATGTGCTCCACTTGATAACAGAATTCCATGTTATCAAAAAGAAAAGAAAATCACTGACAACATCCTGTTACATATTTGTGAGAGACAAAAAGGCTATCAAGTTTGTGGAGGGTACTCAGCCTAGAAGAGGAACTTCTAAGCATTTGCGAGGAAATGGACCCTTCTAAGTTTCCATTTTAATTTTAGTAGGCCCATAAATCTGACATTGGCCCTTCAATAAATACATTTTCTATTGGGTTATTTAGGTTATGAAACTGACATCATCCTTTACCAAGTCACTGTGTAATCTTGCAAGAGATAAGAAAGCACAATGTGGCTTTTTTTGAAAAATAGCAGGTGTAAAATGAAATGCTTATTTTTACGTATCCATGCATTGTGTGCAATTTTGATTTTGAGTGTATTGTGGTTACTCTTTGTTCCATATTGCTTATTTACTTAGTTGCAAACTGCCCATAGTGGCTTTGTTGACAGATGGGAGGTATACAAATAAATAAATAAATAAATAAATAAATAAATAAATAAATAAGATGCCTTCCTCATTTGAATTAAGCTATTAATTCAGTCCTGCTAAGCTTTCAGAAGACTGGACAGTTCTTTTAGACCTGCATCTCCACGACAAATTTTATCTTCCTATCCACATTTCAAGGGAAATGATCTAGTCCATTCTTCCTAAAAACATCTTCTTCTAAAATAATTTGCTTACCCATTACTCCATTTCAAAAAGCCATTCTCCCTTTCTTCCTATATGCAAATCAGCATAGAACATTTGAATTAGAATATTCATTGTTTACTTTGGACAGAAACATCTTCTCCCTAAACATTTCAAATGAAAGTCAAGAATGTAAAATCCGCCCTGCTTTGCAGTACACCAGAGCAAAACTCTCAGGGCAAAGCGTTCATAAAATATTTCCGGCATGTATTTTCATTTCTCATTCTATGCTCGTTCTGCATGGAGGACTCTTGCTAATGTCAATGGGAGTTTTGAGCGAAAACATAGCATAAAATGTGCTACACAGAATTTTCTTTAACAGAGATGGGCAAATGTTACTGGAACATTTAATTAGCAAAATCCCCATATTTGTAAATATTAATTAAAACCATTTAAATTATATACCTCACAATTATACTTTTGGATGGAAACTCTGAACAGAGGAAACAGTTCATTCTGACTAACTTCAAGGTTACAAGAAATACCAACTAATTCCTCATAGTTGCATGTGCTTGGGGCCTTCTCTGTTGCTGCTCCCAGACTTTGGAACTCCCTTCTGTTGGAGGCCAGGACTGCCCCATCTCTGCTGTCTTTCTGGAAGCAGGCACAGACATTCCTCTTCAGTAAAACTTTCCCTGAATGAGGGACTTCCTACTATTTAACTTTATAGGGATTACTATACATGATTGCATTGACTGATATTTCAAAAGAACACCAGTGTTTTCCATGTTGCTTTTCACCCATCATAATGGATTTTTTTCTTTTCTTTTTGTGCGCTCTTTGTAGCTCTACTGTTGCCTTTTAATGTTCTAAGATGCCTCTTCAAATTCTTAACTTGAATATGTCTTAAATGTTCTGGGCTGGTTTTGCCCCTCATTGTTGTAAGCCACCTTGGGTCCTTTTCCAAGAAGAAAGGTGGGGTAAAATTTTTCAAAATAAATAAATAAATAAATAAATAAATAAATAAATAAATAAATAAATAAATAAATAAATAAATAAATGTTTCTATCAGTTGTACAAATACATTCTACACTGTGCCAATTTTGCAGAAGTTTGGACAACCAGTTTTAAAGGTCTACTTGTTGGGTTTTTAAAAATGTTCCTACCACTTGTGAATTTGTATTGCTACCATTTCTTTTCACAGCACATAGCTGTGAAGCATATACAGTGGTACCCCGACTTACGACGGGCTCGACATATGAAAATCCTGACTTACGAGCACAATTCCATTGGTTTTTAAATCCCACTGCCTTACAAGCAAAAGATAGGGTTTCCCTGACTTACAATTTTCTTTTTTTGAAAAGTTTCTCCCATGGCGCTTTGCGTTGGGGAGGTTTTAAAATACCCACACCATTTTCCTGCACTTCTCTACTGCTGGAAAGGTAGGTTGATTTTTCCTCTCTTATTTTTATATACTGTACTGTAAATTTTTTTTTGGCGTGTTTGGTGTGTTTGCCGGTGTGTGTGTTCGTCTTTTTTTGCAATTTTTCAACAACCTGAGTTTCCCCCCTCAGTGACTACCAGGCATGTTGCGGGGGAAAGCATACCTCGTTTAAAATGTCTTTGAGCCACTGAGGCAACCGCTTAGCTTGGTGGCTATAAGACATTTTAAACAACCCACTCTTTTCCCTACAACATGCCTGGTTGTGGGGGGGAAGCAGCGGGTGGTTTAAAATGTCTTTAGTGGTTGCCTTGGTGGCTAAAGACATTTTAAACCACCCGTCACTTCTCCCCCCCCATGTGCCCGGTGGGGTAGGAAGCTGTGGGTGGTTTAATGCATTGAAATCCGTCCCTCCAGGATGGATTAATTGACTTTCAATGCATTCCTATGGGAAACCGCTCCTCGACTTACGATCTAATTGAGTTATGAGCGTGCACTCGGAATGGATTAATCTCATTAGTCAGGGTACCACTGTAGTATTTTCCCCCAAAATACCTACCATTGCTACCAGAAAATGACTGCATGTTTTTTAAAAAACAACAACTGAAAATTGATTTATCTTATCATCTGGAGATAAATGATCTTAAGCATGCTTGCTTTCAAATGTGAATGTAAATATTTTAGAAAATCTGGTTACATGTAGTCATTGCAGTATCTCAAAGCAATTGTCCAAACATCTTGCTAGTCTCGCTAGGGACAAGATAATACATAAAGAATTTAGCCTTATCAAAGAAGAAAATGTCATTGAACACCCACCCACCCACCACAGAGTGGTTAAAGAGGGAATCCAGAGAGAGAGAGAGAGAGAGAGAGAGAGAGAGATTTTGTCCGGTTTGTCAGAAAGAAAGATGGCTAAGATTTGCAAAGTGAAGGAGAGCCTAAATGTTGATGTCACTCATCTCAGTAATCAAGATGGTATATAGGATTCCCTTTTCTGCTCACTAACATTCACAAAACAGACACGGAGGAAAAGAAAATCCCAGAACCTGACTCCATTTTTTTCATCACTTTTCTCACCCCAATACAAGGCAATTATCATGGACCTGTTTTGACAAGGTTGGTTCTTTAAAGATCTTCATTGCTTCTTGCAGTTTCTAGAAGAAATTATATGCTCAGGTATGGACATTGCATTATCAACAGGCATTATGATGAAACATCTGCTTGTAGTCACTGAATAACAGTGGCTCATTCAACCAGAAGATTAGTCATACTAACTGGTTCCTTCTACATTTGCATTATTGTAAACTGGCATTAACTTAGGCTCATCTTAATTGCTTGGTTGAGTTTTCCATGGTCTGTTTGTTCCTCATGCTGAAGAAGTTATATGTGTCTTTTTCTCTGTGTGGCACATTCAACTGACACATAATTTAATTTGATTTAATTTAATCTGGGTATTTTTTTCTTGGAATTATAGAACAAGATTCCTTGCTGATGTTGTTTTTGTTTTTGTTGTATTTTATCTCATTGATGTAAACCGCCCAGAGTTCCTTTGGAAGATGGGTGGTAAATAAGTGTATAAATAAATAAAATACAGAAATAGATATTTTTTTCTTTAAACATAGTGCTTTTTTTAAAAAAAAAGTACTTTAAACATAGTATTTTTTTTTAAAAAAAAGTACTGTACTGTGTTCTGGTAATCAAACAAGCATGTGAAATGTCATACTGAAACATCTGGGACCTTACAATTTGTGTATAAAGATTTGCATTGGAGCTTGTATCTCTCTATTTCCAGAGATAGAGGCAAGATATATGGATCATCTAATTTCTCTCTTTCTCTTTATCTCTCTCTCTCTCTCTCTCTCTCTCTCTCTCTCTCTCACACACACACACACACACACACACTAAGCTAAGCTAAGCTAAGCTAAGCTAAGCTAAAAAAATACTGATTTGATAAAAAGAACAAATTTCATAATATTTTAAGGCATCATCTCTGAACAGGAGGGGGGGAAGAATATGCAAAGGTTATTATTCATCAGATGTTGAATCTCAAACTACCTACAGTTTCTGATAAGTATTGAGATTGTATTTTTTTTTATTTCTTATTTAGAGCCAGTGTAGTGTAATGGGTAGAGGGATGGACTAGGACCCAGGATACCTGAATATATTACATTTCAATCCCTGCCTTTTTAGTAGAACTTAGTGCTCAAGGCAACTTGAACTTGCATAAAGTACAAGTAAAATAAAATGTAAAATAACACAAATAAAAACAAATTCTAGCATAAGATCATTAAACATCAAATACAACCAATTACAACCCCCCCCAAAAAAAATCCTCAAATGGTGATACTGAACAAAAGTCCAATTTTAACAAGCTATGTCTTCAACCACTCCCTAAAACCAATTACTGTAGCTTGGAAGGCAGTACATTCCATAGTTTGAGAGCCACACAGGAGAAAGTTCTTTCCATTCTGCCTGTTAAGCAGGCCTTTGTAGGTGTTGCCATTTCCAAGAGCAGTGGTTCCCAACCATGGGTCCCCAGAAATTCTCTGACTGCAACTCCCAGAAGGCCTTGCCAGCACAGCATCTGGGGATTGCAGTCCAAGAACATATGGGGATACAAGATTGGGAACCACTACTCAAGAGGAACCTTGTTGATGATCTTAAAATCTGCCCAGATTCATAATAAGACAGTACTCTATTTAAATAGCCAGGCCAAATGCTATCTGCATACAACTTCAGTTCCTATGACAGTATGAATCATTCACACTTGGCACTTTATTAGGTGCCCTAAAATATCCTGTTCTTTTCTTCTCTCTTTTCTGTTTCCCTGTCAACTCCTTGAATTGGCATTTGTGGAATCACAGCCACATAAAAAGACAGAAGCAGGTGGCTTCATCCTTAGCAAATCATTCACCTTTAGGTGGGAAAGACTGGTTTAATAATTTGTTAAAAGATGCTCTTATTACAAATATTCAGCCACTGCCATTCTGTTAAAATTATATAAGCCTTTGCTTTTAATTCAACCTAGCAGTTGACAAGATGTAATTAGGCAGCCTCCTTTTGCTCTCTTGTGTATAGTGAAATTTGAGTAACTCAGTATTGCTGTTTTTGTACTGACTGCTGATGCATCAATATTCTGGGAAAGCCCAGGGGTAATCAAAAAGAATAGGTTGACAATAGGTAGTCAGGGACTAGATATAGAACATACACAAACATTTATTGAAGTTGTTAACTACAGGTGATATTTAATTCTATGGCACAGAACAACAGGGTAATTTTCTTCCCCATTGGGTCTCTGCATTTGATCTACTCCTCAAAGGGGAAGACAAGTTATTCACAGAATAAGCATAATTAGCTAGTTCCAATGTTTAACTAATGCTTTGGAAAAAATGGCATAAATTGAGATAATAAAGTTACCATGAAGTACAACCCTATGCCCGGAATCCTGTTGTGCAGCTCTGCATGCAACATGGGAATGACACTGGTAGCAGTAGCAAATCATTGCTATTGAAAAGCTTTGAGGATTTCATTGCATTATTTATGAACTGCGTCCTTTCCAAGTTACCAAAAAAGGTAAAGGTAAAGATACCCCCTGCACATGTGTTCTAGTTGTGTCCGACTCTAGGGGCAGCGCTCATCTCTGTATTCAAGCCAAAGAGCCAGTGTTATGCAAGTCCATGGCTGCAAGGAAACACTGTTTTACTTTCCCATTTTTTATGGTGGTACCTGTTTATCTACTTGCATTTACATGGTTTTGAACTGCTAGGTTGGCAGGAGCTGGGGTGTACAGCGGGAGATCACTCCACTATGTGGCACCCGGGACTCAAACCGCCAAGCTGACGACTTTGCAGCCGACAGTTTTCAGAGCCTTAGTCCACTGAGCCACCAAGCCTTTAAATCAGTGGCAACTTGCCACTTCTGATTGCATCATTCCCATTCCATGTGTGTATCTGTGCAAGAGGATTTCAGCTTAAGAATTCTAATATAGATATCTTCATAGTCATCCGTCAGTCTCGAGGGACTATGGCAGGGATGGCGAACCTTTTTGCCAGCGAGTGCCCAAACTTGGCAGCGGCGGTGGCGACATGGGTGGTGGCGGTCAAGATCGGCGGCAGCGCAGGGGCAAGGGGGCGAAGGCAGCAAGGGTGATGGAGGGGGTGGGGTCAGGGTCATCGTCATCAGTGGTGGGAGGGGCAGGGATGGCGGCGGGGATGGTGGCGGAGGCAGGGGCGGGTCGGTGGTGGCAGGGGCTGCAAGGGCGATGCGGACGGCAGTGGCGGGGGGTTGGGATCGGCGGCAGTGGTGGTCAGGGGTGGGGCGAGGTCGAGGGCAGCAAGGGTAATGGGGTCAGGGTTATCAGTGGCGGTGGTGGCGGCGGGAGGGGCAGGGATGGTGTTGGTGATGGCGGCGGGATTGGCAGAGGCGGGGTCAGGGGCAGCAGGGGGTGGCAGCAATGGCAGCAATAGCAATGGCAATGACAGGGTTGGCCTGGCACCCGACATGCTCCCTGCCCCCCTTCCCCCTCCACAAATTCCTCATGGCTGGTCCAGAGGAGGGGGAAGTGGGGGGGCAAGGAGCATGTTGCATGCCAGGTGAAAGCTCTTTCCGTGCCACCTTTGGCATGCATGCCATAGGTTTGCCATCCCTGGACTATGGTATTGTACTCGGCATAGAAGTCTAAAGCAACATCTAGTGTGGCTAAAAAGGTCAGGTAACTACGGCTTCTCATATTGTTTCCACACTGCATGCAAAGCTGATGTGTCCTCTTCAGAGCACAAGACCTGGGTATATTAATATGAGGTTACCCAAACAGCAAAAAGCCCTCTCCACATTTATGGAATAGTCTAATGAAATGGTAGAGCTGATACGATTAGTTCCAGCTGTGTTGCAGGAGTTGCCAGAACATGACTGTACACAGTCATGAACTGCCCCCAGGACTCTGGCTCCAGATTTTGTCTTGAGGTTAACTCCTGAAGCCTTCTACAGAAATGGATGTAGCCACAAGCTAATGGAGGTTTAAAATCAGAGCTTTCCTTCTCCTAGAAGATGTTTCTTCCCTTTTGTTTGCCATTGGGGCATAAAGCCTTCTTCTACCTTCAAAACCTTTGAACATCTGCATATGGATTATATGGATATAATATTTAAAAAACACTACCTATTAGTGATGGGCACATTATTCATTATTCATTTTGTTACGGAACAAAATGAAAAATGAACAGACCCATCAAAGAAAAACAAAAGAAAATGAAATGGAAATTTCTGTTTTGTTCGCTTCATTTTTCATTTTCCCATAGGAATGCATTGAAGCAATACATTCCTGTGGGGAAAAGCCAGCGGTCCCCACACACACACACACACATTTAATGCAATGTTATTAATTCTCCTTTATTATCGGAATAATTCACTCTGTAAACTTTATTGGGGATGATAAGATGTCACCTGCCTTTGTTCTTTTTTAAAGCAAAGGCAGGAGATAGATAGATAGATAGATAGATAGATAGATAGATAGATAGATAGA
>JAHTLZ010000204.1:16708165-16723297 GCA_023846285.1 Phrynocephalus versicolor | reverse complement strand
TAGATAGATAGATAGATAGATAGATAGATAGATAGATAGATAGATAGAGAAAGGGGAGAACAGGATAATTACCATAATATAAAAAGATAAAGATGTACAAGAGGAAATAAGGGAATAAACAGAAGGAGAGAGTTTATGATAAAAATAAGCAAGTAAGAAAATTAGGTAGGCTACTCATGCAAAATTAAGAAAGGTGAGTTGAGGAAGGATAGAAAAAGAATTAGAAGAATGTAGGAGGGAAGACCAAGAGACAACAAGTGTTTGTGAAAGAGTACAGAGAAAAGGGGGGGGGCAGGGAGACAAATGCCAGGCATCAGAGATAAAGAAGAGTGGAAAGAGTACAGAGAGGGAGAAATAGAGGCTGGCGATAAATACAGAGAACATTCATGTCACAAATAGGTGCCAGGAAACTAATACAGCTTGAGCCATGAGGTCCAACCATTTCCTCATAACGACAGAATACCTCGATATTTTAATATCAATGATTTACAAACACACACACACACACACACAGAGAGAGAGAGAGAGAGAGAGAGAGAGAGAGAGAGAGAGAGAGAGAGAGAGAGAGAGAGAGGTGGAGGGGTACCCTCAGAATGGGGCTGAGTGAACACAAATGCCAGTAATCTAGTGTGAACTTTTCCCCTTCTATTCCTCAATTTATTCCACACTTGGGAAAAAGGACAAAAGTGCTCCTTTTCTTCCTGTTCTTGTTATTTTATTTCTAAAAATCACCACTTTGAAAGCTTCCAGAAGCTACACTTCAAGGTGCAACAGGAGGAATATTTCAGCTTTTCCTTATTTTGTTTTGCAAAGTGGCACAAACACATCTCTCATCAAAGGAGACATAGATACAGGAGTAAATATGTACAGCTCCAATGGCACAGTAGAAAATCCTGACCTATTAATGTTAAATTGACACAAAACATTTAGTGGTTGCTATTCTCAATGTCATATAAAATGACAATCTCCATGCCAGATGAAATATCTTATAACCAGTGCTAGGGTAATCCATGGAAGGATGCATTAGAGTGTGAAAACATAATAGTGTTCAAAACCAAACTAAGCCTATAAAGTGTGTATCCGTATGATGACTAATGTATTTTGCAAATTCCAGGAGGAAATGAGTAGGAAAGCTTCAAGCAACCTTGAACTATTTGAATCAGATACATTTTATGATGCCACCTAGTGGAACGTCAAATAATGAGAGATTTTTCTTTTCAGGAAAACACCCCCCCCCCAATCATGTCAACTATGCACATGTGAATGTATTTGCTTTCAAGATATATGCATTAAAAGTACAACATAGTACAGACTTGAAACAATAATATGTTTGATTGACATGCATTGCAGGTAGTGATACAGCTTAAGAACCTGATCATATGATATAGCATGAATCACTCCTCCTCCTATCACCACTTGTGGCACAGTGGTCAAATGCCTGTACTAGAGATGGACATGGAACAAACTTTTTTTCTGTTATTTGTTAGTTGTTCCATTACGTAACGAAACTACAAACGAAAATTGTGATGAAAATGCAACGAAACGAACAGAACCATGAAAATTGTGGTTGTTACGTTTCGTTTCCATTAATGGCGACGCCCAATGAAATGAGCTGTTTTAAATGTTAAAAAATGCCCTGGACATCCGTAAAAATGCAGCAATAATAATTTATATTGTCTGATAATACCCACCGGGGGGTTGGGGTCCTTAAAAGGTGCATTTATGTCTTTTCTCAGATCGCTGTACTTTTTCCCTTTAAGGGGAGTTAGGGGACATTGACCCAAAATGGCTCCCAGATGCCTAATATTGATTGTTTCTAGGGTATTAAAACACCCTGGATATCTGTAAAAACACAGCAATAATGTGATAATTATTTGAAATTATTACCTACCAGGGGGGTTGGGGTCCTTAAAACATTTGTTTTTGTCTTCTCCCATCACAGTGTATTTTTTCTTTTCCTTGGAGAATCTAAACAGCCATTAAACAGGAGGATGGCCCAACATAGGAGGGGTAACAGCTCAGGACCAGAATCAGCAGCACACCCCCATTTGAAGGACAAAAGGCACTCATTCAAAGATGAGGATGTACACATATTAGATAGAGAAGATAGGTGGTTTGAGAGAGGAGTCAGGGAAGCCATTCATGTGAGCATTGAAACCCCCTCCCTCAACAGAGGTGGTGGCCTCAGGCATAGTCTATCTGCTACTTATCAGGGTGTGCTTTCAACAGTACCCAGACAAATCAAAAAGCCTTCACCACCAAGGCCATAGCTAATGACCCATACTTTATAGGTTTCAGCACCTTAGGCCATTGTTCACCTTAAGGCTATGGATACTATTGTCTACATAACAAGCCTATTCAGGCCATTGTTCATCTTAGGAACTTATTTCAGACCACGGTGACAAGAGGTCAAAGCTGTGTGTGGTGATTTTAACGCCAGAGTAGGCTGTGACCCCAATGAGCTGGATATAGATCTTGGCCCAGTTTTTTATAAACCTTTCCCTCCTGGGCGTCATTCATCAGATAAATCATTTAATAAACAAGGCAGGAAGCTGGTAGAGACAATGGCTGTTCTACAGTTAACTTGCCTTCATGGCAGTTCCTGGGACATCTCAAAGGGGTATTTCACTTTCCTTAACAGCAGGGCAGGGAGTGTCATTGATTATATTTTTTGCTCCCCAAGGTTGGTATTTCAGGAAACTGAATATAATGTACTAGATCATCCTGATAGTGACCACCTACCTATTTGTCTTCAAATCCCAATGGTCATTCCACAATTACCTCCCCCACCTGGGCCGAGAGAACTATGGTCATGGGGAAATCTTTAAAATGGTCCCCACTGGTTGACCTGACCATTCGGGAACAGCTAAGTAAACCACACCTGTTGAACGCCCATAGGGGCATTGTGAGTGGTGAGTTAGACCCTGTAGAGGGCATAAACTATATTACTACAAATTTAAGACCACTCTTAGCCAATAAGACACAGGGGTCAAGCTCTGCCACTCATAGGGAAAGCTGGTATGATAAAGAATGTAGATTAGCCAAAAAGCGCCTAGCTCACCTAACGAGAAGGACAAGACGGTCTAAGTCGAGTTCTGACCTGAAGGAGCTGGCCTGCCTCCGCTCAAAATATAAAGAGCTTCTAAGACAAAAGAAAAAATTGTTTGAGTTAGCACAGTGGCAGGAACTAGGACAGGCAGTGATGGAGAGGAGAGAGAGAAAGTTCTGGAGGATGATCTCTCTCCCAGATCTAGATATTAATGCTACACCTAATGCCTGTATTACAGCAAATACCTGGTGCTCCCACTTCAGGAAAAATTTTGACAGTGACTTAGTTGTGGGGCCAAATAACATGAATTCTACACAAATTTTGCTAAACTCCACACCAGAGTAGCCCCCAGCGTCAGAATCTCAAGTCTGTTCACTTATTGAGGCTTTAGCACTAAACAAAGCACCAGGTGAAGACATGATCCCTCCAGAGGTTTATAAAAGCAATATGGAATGGTGGGCTCCCATCTTAGCACAGTTTTTTACTCATATCAACCATACAGGAATTTTTCCAGAGGGCTGGAGGCAGAGCATAATTTTTCCAATTTATAAAAAAAAAATGACAAAACGAACCCCCAGAATTATCGTCCTATTAGTTTACTAGATATTAGTTCCAAGCTTTACACCCGCTTCCTAATGCAGAAGCTGGAAGAGTGGATGGAGGGGAGCAACATCCTCCATCACGAACAAGCTGGGTTTAGGAAGGGACATAGCACGGTGGACCAGATCTTTGTGCTACACCACCTAGTCTGCAAATATACCACTAACCCTTTCAAATGGCTTTTTGCAGCCTTTATTGACTTCTCTTCCGCATTTGACACAATTACTAGGAACCGTCTTTGGGATAAGCTTGCAGCAACAGATATTGATAAGAGGTTGCTATTTCTAATTCAGGAACGTTATACTAATTCAAAATTGAGGGTAAGGATTAGTTCAGATGGAAGGGTTTCAGAGGAAATCTGTGTAAACAAAGGTGTTAGACAGGGATGCCTGCTCGCACCTCTCCTCTTTAACTTTTATATCAATGATATCGTAAAAGCTGTAAACCATCCCGATCATTTTCCTCCTTCAATTGGTAATTATAAGATTGCAGCACTTATTTATGTGGATGATGTTGTCCTATTATCTATGAACAAGAAGGGGCTCAAGAGAAGCTTGAATAAGCTTAGAGAGTTTAGTGAGTTAGAACATCTTAAAATAAACTACGCAAAGTCTAAAGTCATGATCTTCGGAAGGCAGCCCCCCAAATTCAACTGGTGTATTGGTGAGGAAAGGATAGAACAAGTACACACCTTCAAATATTTGGGAGTGCATTTTGATGAGAGAAACTGCTGGAAAACACAGGTCAAGGCTGTTAAAATCTCAGCTCAGAAATCTAGTCACGCTCTAATTAAATTTTTTTCACTCCATGGGCGGCAAATTGGTATCCCCAGCTTTAAAGGTCTTCTCAGGAAAAGTGATTGCACAAATGCGATACGAAATTGAGATCTGGGGTTTGGATCCGAACATCCTACATACACTTGAAGTAGAGCAGAATAAATTCCTGAGGCACATCCTGGTGGTACCACAAGGGACCCCAGCAGCTTTCCTCAGAGTAGAAACAGACATGGTCTCGATCAAAGCTAGGGCAACTCTTGCCATATTCTGTTATTATAAGAGAATATTGGATATGCCTGACCATCGTCTCCCCAAACGTTGTCTGATGGAGCAGTGGAAGGGTGGTGGATGGGCCACTTTGGTACAAAACCTTTTGAAATCTAAATCTCTCTCCACTGATATTTATGTGTTCCCAGGAGTTAAAAGTATGCTGAAGGAGTGGATATATAAACATGACAATGATCAGGACCTTGCCCTAATCAGTTCTTCAGCCTTCTCTCACTGGTACCGTTAATGGAAAAACAATCATTCAAGGGCACGTTATTTACATTCACTTACTATTCCCTCTTTGAGAACAGCCTTTACTGAACTCCGCTTCCAAACTATGCCAACTGCTGTCTTGGATGGAAGGTACAGTAATGTACCCAGACACCTAAGACTTTGTATCTGTGGTGCAGCTGAGATAGATGATGTGGCTCACTATCTATTAAATTGCCAACTCTACCACAACCCAAGGGCCAACCTTCTAGGAAACATCTTGGCCCCTTTGCAGGCGGAGAGTCCTCTGGTTAAAGTGGGTAGGCTGCTTTCAGACTGTGACCCTTGCATCACTCATAGAGTTGCTAGGTTTGCCAAAGCTGCTAGAAAAATTTGTGCCAACTTTGTGAGTACAATTGCGGTGAGCTGTGTAGGGGACTCCCTGATATGAGGTGGTATCAGTGCTCTCTTCTACCCCCTCCTGTCTGGCAAGAGAGGTCAACTCAAGAAAACCCTATTTATATGGCTTCCTTTTTTCTTTTCTTTTCCTTTTAATGCCATGATTGTTTTATCTATTTATTTTTTCTGTAATCTCTGATTGTGATGGCTTGTAGCCAAGACAATAAACTTTATATTGATTGATTGACTATAAGATGGAGGACTCATAGCTAGCTTTCTTCAGACTGATGAAGCTGTTTGGATGAACAGTGAAATGTTTCTATCTCTCAAGAAAAAAAGAATCCAGTAGCCATGACTCAACTTCCAGATTTCTATCCCATCTTCCCCATTTCTATCAATAGAAATAGGATTTATCAATGAGTTTCTCAATCGCTGACATTGGTCAACACCAAATGGTCCAAAAATATAATATAAAGAATACTCACACACATACGTATTAGTAAGTCTATTTTTATCACTTCCACTTCCAATATAAGTTTACTCATGATGAAAACATGATGGAGAGGCCCTTCTCTTTCTGCCACCATTATCAGAAGCATGATTATGGGACCTGAGAGTGGGCCTTCTCTGTGCTTTCTCCCAGGTTCCTAACTCATTCCCAAGAGGGACTAGAATTGCTTCTTCCTTGCTGTCCCTCTGCCAGCAGGTAAAAATTTCATTCAAACAAGACAAGTAACAGCTTTCTAACAATAAGGTTTTAGCTGGATGTTCTGATTAGACATGGGCATGGAACGAACTTTTTTTCGTTTCCGTTACCGTTTGTCGTTTCCATTATGTAACGAAATGACAAATGAAAATTGTGATGAAAATGAAACAAAACGAACAGAACCATGAAAATTGTGGTTGTTACGTTTCGTTTCCGTTAATGGTGATGCACAATGAAATGAGCTGTTTTAAATGTTAAAAAACGCCCTGGACATTTATAAAAATGCAGCGATAATTATTTATATTGTCTGATAATACCTACCAGGGGGGTTGGGGTCCTTAAAAGCTTCAACATAGTCAGAAATTGGGAAAGCCAGACAATAACTAAAAGTTAAACTTTAACTAATTAAAATTTTATTTAATTTAAGATGTTTTATTATTGTTTTATTTATTTAATTCTTTTTGATGGTAAGCCGCCCAGAGACCTTTGGGCAGTGGGCAGCATATAAACTTTAAAAATAATAAATAAATAAATAAATAAATAAATAAATAAATAATATGACCGTGGATTAGCTAAAGCTATGCTGCCTCCAAACCTTTCTCCACCTAGGAGCATTGGAAATTACTTAGGCCTGTGTGTGCCTTGCCTTAACTTTGAGCTAAGGTAATGGTTTAGTAGTCTCTGAGCTGAAAAACATTTTGGTGGTGGTGGTGGGGAAACCATCTCCTTCTTCAGTCCACCACTCCCATCTTCTGGCTCTTCAATCAGCAGGTCATTGCAAGCACAGCTGTTCTGCTGGCAGATTTTTCTCTCACCTAAACTCTGATATTAGTTACAAAGGCAACCTTGTCAACATGAAAGGATTTCTGCTTGCTCCAAATGCCCTACACGTATACATCTTTGAACTGGGTTTGTAGCGGAAGGCCAAATCCTTAAGAAACTCAATTTAAATCAACTACTTCTGACTGAAGAACCATATTTAGGACTTTGTATGAAGTGGATGAGTTCATGGTTCAGAACATGAAATACTTCCACCGTTTCCCTTAAATGCTTTTCACAGAATCTAATATGGGAGTCGGTCAATGTGCAGAATGAGTTTCAAGACCTTGTACCATTACCAGGTAATATGCAATCAACATCTCCACTCAGATAATCAGATGTAATTTGGATCTTTCGGGGAAATGCAGTCTTTTTTTTTAAAAAAAGTTCCCATATTATTCTTGGATTTGCTGTACTGTACAAGTTCAGAATTGAGCTTCATCGATTTTGCCAGCCAATTAATACAATACAACCTATTTCTGCACAGATTCTTTATGCTTATGAAGCCTGCTGCATCCCGTGTGATTAAAGTCCTCCCTGTACTAGACTTGAAGTTATGCAGCATCTCTCTGAATGTGGCTCCTTAGACTTTTTCCTTGTAAATATCCTGATATTTCTGCAAACTCTAGAATTTTGCTATGCCTGGTAAGATTTCCCTTTTTAAGAATGGTGCCATTATGGCAGCATAAGCACTGGTACTCTCTTCTGAGCTTTGGAACTTAAATAAATGATGAAGGCTATGTTCTCATCACCACTATCCAGTGAAAAAGGAGAATATAGAAAGTGATGGGTCCAAATGCCCATGGAATGAAATCTGCCATGAAGGAAACCTTTGCTTCTTTCAGTGGGTCTATTACAGTATAGAGAAGACATTCTCAGTGGACCTCAGAAGCTGATTCAGGTCTTCCAAATGTCTCCTAATTCAATCCCAAGCAACTGGTGCCTGATCTGACTTGATCTGCACCCTTATCAATTTGTGAGCCTTCCCTTGTTCCAAAAGAAGCTTTGTGGTGCAGTGGTGAAACTGCAGTAGAGGGCCAAAACTCTGCTCATGACCCAGGTTCAAACCCAGGTAGCCTGTTCAAGGTTCACATAGTGTTTTCATCATCCCGGGTTCAGTAAATTGAGCACCCAACCTACTGGGATGAGCAATGTGTACCCTGCAGACATTACATTGTAAGCAGCCCAGAGAGAGCTTTAAGTGCTATGGTGCAGCATTTGTTGTTGGCATTATATAAGGTATTTTGTACCCTGTGTTATATAGCAACTAAGTAACATCTTTTATATGTGAAATTCTGGATATATTCCTGAACTTGAAGAAGGGATTAAACCTTTTTTTTTCTGCCAGCTAGCTCCAGAAATTTGCATAATATGCAGTTTAAAGTTCGTTTTTAAAAAAAGACTACTGTTGATATCTATACTCTTTGCAATCTGATTTGTAGAACTGATTCTGGCCATTCCACAAGTTCACACAAATGGCCAATACAGTTAAGTAATTCAGGATTCAGCTGTGTCCAGTACATAGCTTGACAATGGACTACACCTTGTTTTTAGCTTTTATGTTAAACCTTGTTATGTCATATCTAAAGATGGAGCAGGTAGTTCCATGGCTTGATATATTTCTTCTGTCACCTTAGGTATAAAGGCAGGTGGCTCATTGAATTTTGCCTTGTTGTTTGTGTGTGTGCTTTTAGAATGTGGGTCTTTAAATACATATTTAAGCTCATGAGTGGCATAAAAGTGATGGGAACATTTTTATGCCGGTCTTTTTCATGACAGGATGGGAGGTTTTATTTGACAGCATTATATTAGCAGAGTTTGGTTATATGGGTTGTATTTAATTGAAGCAGGCCTGGGAGATAACATTTAAGGCTGACTCTGACTTGGAAAATAAAACATTAAATTATGTCTTCATTTGTTTCAGTGCAGATCTTAAACTCAGGCATGAAATTAAATTTATATCATTCCTGGCATTATGTAAATCAACACTTCAGTTTCAAGAAACTATTTAAGCTCAATCGTGATAATTCAGCTCCCCATCCTGTCAGCTTCAGGAGAAGCAATACCTCACTTAACAACAGGGTTTCTCTCCCTTAAGATGCTACATTAACCATAGTAGACATGCTACTGCATTGCTAGTATACATTCTCATGTCCTGCTCATAAGCAGCATGATTCCTATGGCAAGTCAGGTACAATAAATAAACAGATGAAAAAAAAATATAACCCCCGAAGCAAAGGCAAAAGGCAAAACACAGATCCAACAGAGAAGCTCCTACTAGCTAGTCAGACAAATGAGGTGTGGGAGCACCAAAGCTAAGGTCCAGATCCAGAACCCAGAAAATCCAGCTGAAAGAGAAAACAGATAAGAAGAGCCCAAGAAGCACAACTGAACAAGCTCAAAGTTATAGTCTTAGGATACTGTGGGAGATGTAGTTCTTAAGAGATGCCCTCCTAAGTTCCTAATGAACACCAAGACTATACCTCCCACAAGACCTAAGTCTCCCAGGAAGCACCAGAGCTTCTTTTTTTGTACAGGATGTAGGTCTGAGACAGCCTCTTCCAAGTGAGTCAAGTCCTGCAGTTTTACATACAACTAGAGATGGGCACGACTTAGCGGAATTCCCGTTTCCGTTTCCGTTACTCGTTTCCGTTACGGAACGGAAACGGTAACGGGAATTACTCCACCAGAACTCGAACTTGAACCGACTAAAGAATAATTGGGTCTGATTTGTCGTTGTCGTTCCTGGCATCGCGGCGATCCCGCGATGCCAAGCGGCACAGAAAAAAAGTTTTTAAAAGTTAAAAAAAAAAAAAAACCCGATTCCTGGCCCTAAAAGCAGGCGAAAACTGTCTGAGGGCACCTACCAGGCCAGAAGGGTGTTTTATTTGGGGGCGGGGGTTTCCCCACCCCCCTCTCCTTGGCTGGTGCTACTGCTGCGCTGCTGGTACCAGGCAGGGGGGGCATCGTCTCGTCTGCCTTTGCCATGCAGTGTGCAGGCGGGGGGATCCAAAATGGCGACCGCAATATTTTTTTTGAAATCGTGGTCCAAAAACACATCAAAGCACCACAGAAACATGCAAAAATTAGCTATTTTAAATGCTTGAATTTTTACAGTAGCAGCAGTGGGTTTGTCTTGCCAAAATACGTCTCCGTTGATTTTATTTTATTTTATTTTATTTTTATTTTTTTACACCTGCGCACGTGCAATGATGGGCTGGCCATGGGATGGGACCATGCAAATTTTTGGAGCCATTCCACCAATCGCATGGCCAGGTTTTGCTGAGACTTCTGGGTGTGCCAGAGAGGGCATTAAAAGCCCACAAACCCGAACCCTAAACCCTAACCCGAACCCGAACCCGAACCCATACGCCAGTACACTGTGTTCTTAGTGGGCCAGAGGCACCCAGAGGTACAGCCCACTAACCCACCCTAACCTTAACCATTACCCTAAGCCTAGCCCTTACCCCCTACCCCATGATCTGGGAAGTCAAGTCGCGCTAAATCGCGGTGGTAACGACAAACGAAAAAACAAAAAACAAAATGACAAATTTTTGAAAATTTCGCAAAAAACGGAAACGAGCCGAAACGGACCCGTCCCGAAAAACGACAACTCGAAAAAAAAAATTTTCCAAGTCGTGCCCATCTCTACATACAACTAGAGATGGGCATGAATAAAAAAAATTGTGATTTGTTTCATGATTCATCAAGGTCAACGGATCACAAATAATGAGTTTATTTTTTTTCCAATTCGTTTTTGACTGTAAAACCTATAAAATGGCCTTCCAGGTATCTGGAAAAATGGAAACTACAGAGAAGCTTCCCCCAACTCTTCTCCACACACCTTGCAAATTTAAAGTCTGGGTTTTGGACATCTGAGTTGTTTGTTGTTGTTGTTGTTGTTGTTGTTGTTGTTGTTGTTGTTGTTGTATCTTTACAGTTGTGACCGACTCTTTGTGACCCCATGTCCTTGGTGTTTTCTTGGCAGGAATAACTTAAGTGGCTTCCAGTTCCTACTCCAAGCGCCTACAGCACCTGGTATTCCCTGGTGGTTGTCTATCCAAGTACTAGCCGGGCCCAACCCTGCTTAGCTTCCCAGATCAGGTGAGATTGGATGTGCTCAGGGCATCTAGGCATCTGGACATCAGAATTACACAACCACAAAAAGGGCCCCCCAGAAAGGGCCCCCTCTAAATTCCCTCGAAGTTTGTGGAAGATAGGGCTTCCAACACCCGAGTTATATATCCACAAAGTGAGCCCCCAGGAAAATGTCCTTTAGCAGCTGATTTCAGGGGCTAAACAGTCTTCATCCAACTTGGAGGGATTGGAACAGAGAGTCAGCGGAAGCATCTCTGTAATTTTTTTTGTCTCTGGGTGCCTAGGGGGTTTATAACTCAAAAATTGCTAAATGCTGGTTTATATTCATTGTGGGCATCAATTTGGATAACTATAAATTAATGAATTAGTGATTCTTGACAAATTTTGCATCTCTGCTTATACTCTTCCATCTGTAGTTTGTGCTCCTTCTAGCCTTTCAATTCAAAGAGAGCTGCACCTGTCTGATAAATATTATTTCCCTCTCTTTAGTATGTGGTGGCATGTTGGCTGTTTATCTGTTCAGTTAGTTCTAAGTATGTGTGCAGTACAAAAGAAGCACACACAATTCTGTAATTACAAGGAACTGTAACTTAACAATTGGGTTTTTAAAATTATTTCTTCTACATATATTTCCAAGTGTGTTACTGAGACTTGAAGTGTCAGTTAATGTGAAACGGTGGCCTCTGGAGAACTTGTAGCTATTCTCTATGGATCTCTGTACTTCAGCTAAGTAACTAAAGGGAATTTTACCAGAAATTCAAAACTTGGAAACACAAAATGTAGATGTATCTTTGGGGGCAGGAACTCCCAGGTTTATGTCTAGGGAATTATTGGAGAATTTTAGGAATTAGGAGTGCAAAAGAAAATTGATTATGTACCCTTGATCCATACACATGTTCAGAGATCTTGGGAAGTCCATACCTCAATGCAACAAAGCTATTTTGGTGGCACGACAGGTACCCACATGATGTAAGGCTGGTGGTTTTAACGTTGTGGTAGGTCAGTGTATATCACAATCACACCCTGATATTCTGAAATGGGAACTATTTCAGAATATCAGTTCTCTGAAATGGGAACTATCTATTACATAGTTTTCTAAGTAGGTAGAAGTAACAAGTATGGTACCCCAAGGCTCAGCCCAGGGTCCAGTGCTCTTCAACATTTTTTATTAATGACTTGCACAAGGAAATGCAGAGAATGCTTATCAGATTTACAAGTGTCACAAAAGCGGATGGAATAGCTGTTACCCCAGAAGACAGAAACAAATTTCAAAATGATCTTGATAGGCTGGAGCACTGGGCTGAAATGAACTGAATATAATTTAACAGGGATAAGTGCAAAGTACTGCACCTAGGACAAAGTAAACAAATGCACAGTTACAAGATGGGGGAAACCTGGATCATCAGTAATACAATTGAGAAGGATCTTGGGGTTCTTGTAGATTATTTATTTATTTATTTATTTATTTATTTATTTATTTATTTATTTATTTATTTATTAACTGCCCGATTTTCCCGTAGGGAACTCTGGGCAGTGTACAAACATGTCACCCCACAACAACCCAACTACAATCAGAAAACAAACCCCAACAAAAATAAACATTGAGGGCCTAACAAATACAAATCAGCACACAAATACCATATAAAACTACTAAAGAGTATTAACAGAAATAGCAGATAAAATAGCATAGCGCCTCTGACCAAAACAAATTAAATCAGAGTCATATCCGGCAAGACACAGGATAAACCGATGCCAGCAGTTTAAAAAAAAAACAGCACACGTGCTCAGAGAGCCCCAAAACATTGCCTGAAGGGATCATAAGCTCAATATGAGGCAACAGTTTGATGTGGCCACCAAAAATGCTATGTATTTTGGGCATTAACAGAAGTATAATTTCAAAATCCTGTGAGATGCTCATCACCCTCTATTAAGCATTGATTAGGCCTCACCTTCAGTAATGTGTCCAGTTCTGGACACTGTACTTTAAGAAGGACAAATTGGAATAATTTCAGAAGAGAACAACAACGATAAGTCATTTTGCCACCATGAGAGCTCTCAAAATCCAGTTTCGTTGACCTTTACTTAGACCCCATGCAGTGGGGATATAATTTAAGAGAACATGAATATCCTCAAATAACCGAGATTTCCCAAAAACTTTATTATTATAGGCAAGAATGTCCATCCACAATAGGTATATTACTGGACATTTCCAAAGCATACTGTATGTATTAAGGAAGTATTTATACTATTGCATAACCATCCTCCACCCTACACAAAGGTCAGAAGATCTGCAACAATTAGCCTCATTTGAACGAATACCATATAGAAAGCAACTACGAGAGGATATCTACATAGATCTATGGAAGCCCTTTATTGACTCATTGTAAATATATAAGGCAATTTATAATGGGTGTATTATATGATCTTATGATGTATTGATCTTTGCTTTTTGTCTGCTTGTTTTTGTTTCTTTAAATGTTTTTTTTCTTTAATGTAGTTTATGTTATAGTATTATGTTAAATTTTCAAAAAGTCAAAATAAAACGTATTAACAAGGATGACCAGGGGGTGGTGGAAACAAAGCCCTATGAGGAAATATTAAAAGAACGGGGCATGTTTAGCTTAGAGGAGAAAAAGATTGAGGGACAATATGTTAGCACTTGTCAAATATTTGAAGGGCTGTCATACAGAGGGTTAATTTGTAGGGTTCAAGTTACACCAGAAGAAGAAAACCCATGTTTGCTTGCTTAGAAAACATAAGGCAAGTACTTCCTTACTGAATCAGTTAACTATGGAATCAGGGTTCCTATTGCAGCCATGCCAATACAATAAGATATGCAAAGGTCCAAATGAGTGTTTAAAAAAAGACACTGGCATGATATATAGATTTTTTTTTGTTTCTTCATTTTCCTCACCTCCCCTTCCCTATGTACTGTTATAGACACTGCAGCAGATCTGTCATGCTGTCACTTAAAAGGTAATGGCTTGAGAGGCCATTATGCCTCAAGCCATGAAATTGGCTCTTTTGATTTGCTTCAAAATTTGGTCTAATGGCCTTGCCCGCTCAGGGTCATACATTATTTGAACATTTGTCTTTTGGCAACAAAATATATCACAATAAGATCTTAGTGTCTCTGTCTAATGAAAAGCTAGCTCACAAATTTCATCATCAATCACGCAAAAGGGAATAAAGCCCAAAACCTGAGATATAGAAGTGGGGCCAGGTGCCCAAACCTGTGTCCTATTGGCTAAAAAAAAAAAACCCAATGTAAATAAGATGGTGTTCTTGTGTGGTGTGTTTCAAAGATTTCCATTGTGGACAAAATGAAAGCCTTCAAGCCGCTTCCAAATTATTTTGCACTCACAGGGGTCATCTCAAAACTTCACAATTTGCTTTAAAATGGATTTTAGACAAAGCCCCAAGCATACAGTATAGAAAGTGCAATGCTGCTTTAGTGGCAATATCAATCTCACAGAATGAGATCAAAACGGAGAAAGGAACAAAGCAGATATTTAGGTCTGTGATGTCTGCCTCCTAATGCCTGCCTCCTAATGGCATCCTATATTGTTTGGCAGTCTTCATTATCTTTTTTGGAGACAGAAGACTGCTGTAAACCAAGTAATCACATATTTATTCAAATAGGAAACCAAAACTAGCATATATAATGCACAAAATGGAGACCAATAATAGGAAATGCTGAATGTCTTTAGAAATCATAGAATCATAAAATAATGGAGCTGGAAAGGGCCTATAGAGTGGTTATCGAGTTGTCTTTCCTTCCTTCCTTCCTTCCTTTGTTGTTTCTCTGTCAGTACTGGGACCCAAGGCAACTTACGTTGTAATCTTCTTAAAATATTTTGGCATTAAAAACAGTTTAACCCTGCATTAATATTTGTAATTTATGGTACTTAAATGCTGCTGCTGCTGTTGTTGCTGTTGCTGATTGCATAGCTCTTGTGGACAAATGGCATTTTCCCCCTGGGCTCAATACTCTAGACCAGTGGTTCTCAACCTTGGGTGACCCAGTGTTCTTGGATGTCAACTCCCAGAAACCCCAGCCAGCACCGTTGATGGCGAAGGATCCAGGAAATGCACTCAAAGAACATCTGGATTATTCAAGGTTGGAAATGACTGTTCTAGACTTCAGCTTCCTGGCTTCATTTACTTACTTACTTACTTACTTACTTACTTACTTACTTACTTACTTA
>JAHTLZ010000204.1:16675778-16708155 GCA_023846285.1 Phrynocephalus versicolor | reverse complement strand
TTACTTACTTACTTACTTACTTACTTACTTACTTACTTACTTACTTACTTACTTACTTACTTACTTACTTACTTACTTACTTACTTACTTACAATGTCAAAATAAGATAATAATAGGAATATTCAGAAACTGCAGGGAGGGGAATCAGAAAAGGAATAATCATAAACATGACCCCTGAAAGTACAACATTAAGCACAGTAAAAGTACAAAAGCAAGCAAGCAAATAAATAAACAAACAAAAACAGGGGGCTAGGGTTAGGGTTAGGGTTAGGGTTAGGGTTAGAGAGAACCACACGAGTGCACAGTGGAACTAGTCAGTAAACAGGGAAACAGTAGTTAATAAAAATTAATTAAAATTGCATAATCTGATGGGAGAGAGTTCCTAAGCTTCAGTGATGTGATGAAGCATCACTTCGACCATTTTAATTCTTTCATTTCATTCCTTTTCTTTCCATCCTTTTTATCTCACATGCCAGCATATGGTTTTCTCCCAGTCTCGCTACATTTTCACAGAAACTCTGTGAAGTGGATCAGGTTACGAAAATGGCCTGAGATAGCTAAATCACAAATATTGGCTAGCAGCCACTCATTGAGATCCGTACCGTAGGGGAGATGATAACCTGGATTTCAAACGCCTCAGACTGATACTCCTAGCCACTTTACTAGCTCTGGACGTTATGTGTGGTAGTAGAAAGAAGACATGGACAGGGAGTTAAAAGGGTTCATACCTCAATTTATGGAGACTCACCATGACGTTGAGCTGGCAAGAGAGAGATTACATCACCTCATACTGAGAAGCTGATACCCACATTGGGAAAGGGTTTGTTACAGTTCATTGCTGTTTGTGGATTCCTTATGCAATTATCGCTTGGCCATTGCACAAATAATATTGGCTCATCCTTTTATGTTGAAGACCGGGTGCAATGTGCAAGGAAAGATAGCTGCAGATAGATGTTAGACATCTTTGAAAAGAAACATCTGCTGCAAAGCCTCATGTTTTTTGATATGATGGTATTAGTCATGTTGCATGGGGGATAGCTACACAGTCTGGGCTTGCCTCAGACACATTATTCAGAAGGCATACTGCACATAAGACTCTAAACAATTATGTTTAATGTTTCAGTGGGTCTCTCGAGGAAGTATTAATGAAATTGGCAAGGCCACGAGAAGCCGCAGAAAAGACAATTTTATAGAGAACAACAACAGAGAGAAAAAAATCCAAACCAAAGAATGAATCAATGCGAAGAGAGAGCAGAATTTGTGTCCTGCGAAACATTGGTTGCCTGCGGCTTTTATCTCCTGTCTCCATTGGCCCCAAGACACAGAAAGAGAGGGAAGGAAAGAAGAAGTACAAAGACTGAAGAAATGCACTGTGTTGTAACAAATAACCCAAATTGTTGTTCAGTGTAATATGGACACACACACCCGGAGCAGGTACAGAAATGCTGTTCCTGGGTATATCTTGGTTTCCTGTATCAAACTCATCTAGTCACATGTGAATTGTGAATTTGTTTGGTTTCTTCTATTTAGATGTTGCAATTCCAGGACATTCTGGCTTGGTTTGGACATTAAACGATTAATACAATGGTAATATTTAGTGGAGCTGATGACTAAAATATTACTCCAAGGTTTATCTATCATAACCAGGAACTGGGGGCATCAGTTTTTTTATTATTATCAAGTCTCTATTTTGGCCTGTTCTGTTCCAGCTTTTATCTGTTTTACATTGCAGCGTAAAGGCCTGACATAAACCGGATTAGATGCACAGGAAGTATGGGATAAGCAGACCATGGGAAATTTATAATTTTCAGAGAACTTTTAAATTTCTGTCCCTTAGATTAATAAATTCCCATTCAAGTAGATCTTCTTCAACACTGACACTTAGGGTTGCCACCCCTAGGGAAGCCTGAAAAATTGTTTTGAGAAACTAGGCCATTGCGGTGCTCTTTGGATCAAATTGCCACTTGACATCCATTTAGCTCCATCTGTGGCAATGTTGAAGAGTTCTTTAAAAACCTGGCTCTACCATGAGGCTTTTGGCAGTGCTGCACGTTACTCGCCATCTACCCGATGACCTAACTATTATGATTTGTTTACTCTATATGTTTATTACATTTACTTAATATATGTACAATATTATTTTTATTTTGATGTTTTAACTTTCCTTGTACACCACTTGGAGTTGTTCTTTGATAAACTTGGTGGTATATAAGTCAGTGAGTCAATCAATCAATCAATCAATCAATATACTGCTCAGCACATTTAACATCTATGTTTAAAATCTGAATCGCAAACGTCCTCATATTATTATTTAATTAATAAATTATAACATGTTGCCTTATTTGCTCTCCTTGAGTTTTCATTTAAATGAGAATTTGTATCTTCAAATGTATTTTTTTAAATGTAAATCTTCCTTTAATATAGGAGCAAGGAGGTAGCACGTTAGAGAAAAGTGCCACTTAGACAAGTTCAATAGCTACATGCATCATGAGGATCTTAGGTGAGAAGCTTAGCTGAATTAATTTTGGCTGTAGTTATTTCAAATGAGGTATGTGGGTTTTCTATGGCCACTGGCCAACTGTACAGATGAATGGTATTCCCTTCATCACAGGCCAAGCAGGTAGGAAGCCATGAATGAAAAATGTTGCTTCAGAAGACTGCCATTGATGCTTTCAGATCCTATTAGTAATCTTACCTCTCTGACGTTCATCCTTTTTCATCTAGGTTTTCCTCTACATTACTTTCCCCATTCTCTTTATGTTTCCAAAGTAAAATAACTATTTCCCCAAAGAAGCACTGTGCGGTTATTTTAATTACATGACTTACACTGTTACAAACTGGTAAAGCAAAAAAGGAAAAAAGAAAATACAAGTCAATGGAAATTTAGGATGGTGATGGTAGCAGTAGTGACAGCATTGTAATGGTTCTTTTATTCTTTTGTTGATTTTAAATTACAGTCACACCCCCTTTCTCTCAATTGTGCAGAAAATGGGGTTGATACTATGGTTTCTTCTCAACAATCAAATGGAATGAACAATTATATCTGTAGTACTGGAAATCCAAAAAAGAGACTTTAACTGCTTTTTATCCTTGTTGAAATAGGATAAAATTTTCAGGTGGTGAAAGGAAATTTATACCTCTAGAGAGAAAAAAATTACAGCTCTCAGTTTTCAAACATATTTGAAGTTTAAGAATAGGTAGTAGTACTTGTCTGTGCCAGCATATCAAGCCATAACAACAACAACAAAAAACCTAAGTAGGGGAAAAACACTGTGGCATCTGAATGACTAACTGCTATATTTTAATGTGAGTTTTTGACCTGGAACAGGGATAAGCAGTGAAATGGCCAAGTCTGCGGATGACACAAAACTTTTCCATGTGGTAAAAACCAGAGAAGATTGTGAAGAGCTCCAGAAGGATCTCTCCAAACTCTCCAAGGAGCTGTGAAATGGCAAATGTGTTCCAATGTAGGAAAATGCAAAGTAATGCATATTGGGGCAAAAGAAATATATAAAAACTTTATCTATCAACTCATGGGCTCTGAGCTATCCGTGACAGATCAGGAAAGAGATTGGTGTGCTGGTGGACAGCTCAATGAAGTTGTCTACCCAGTGTGTGGCAGTGGTGAAAAAGGCCAATTCCATGTTAGAGATTTTCAAAACGGGGATTGAAAATAAAACAGCAAACATTATAATGCCATTGTACAAAAAGATAGTAAACCGCACCTAGAGTATTGTGTACAATTCTGGTCACCGTATCTCAAAAAAGACATAGTAGAACTGGAAAAGTTGCAGAAGAGAGTGACTGAAATGATTACTGGGCTGGGGCACCTCCCTTATGAGGAAAGGCTAAAACATTTGGGGCTCTTTAGTCTGGAAAAAAGGTGTCTGAGAGGGGATATGATTGAGATGTACAAAATAATGAAGGGCATGAGTAAAGTGGATAGAGGGACGCTCTTCTCCCTCTCACAAAATACCAGAACTAGGGGACATCCGCTCAAATTGAGGGTTGGGAGAGTGAAAACAGACAAAAGGGGGAAAATTACCCAGCGTGTTGTTAGTCTGTGGAACTCCCTGTACAGGATGTGGTGATGGTGTCTGACCTGGATGCCTTCAAAAGGGGATTGGACAGATTCCTGGAGAAAAGTCCATCACAGGGTACAAACCATGACAGAGATGTGTAATCTCAAGGCTTAAAACTGGGGTACTTCAAGGGCCAGATGCAGGGTAGTGGTAACAGGAGACAGATATCTAGTCTTGTGTGCTTCCAGACAC
The DNA here is from genome assembly GCA_023846285.1 of Phrynocephalus versicolor. Lineage (NCBI taxonomy): Eukaryota > Metazoa > Chordata > Lepidosauria > Squamata > Agamidae > Phrynocephalus > Phrynocephalus versicolor. The sequence goes on along the minus strand of JAHTLZ010000204.1, from coordinate 16,703,881 downwards.
AGTGGGGCCACTGTGAGATACAGAAAGCTGGGCTGGCCTTTGGCCTGATCCAGCATTAGAGATGGGCACGACTCAGGAAAAATGGTTTTTCGTTTAGGGGGTCCGTTTCGGCTCGTTTCCGTTTTCGTGAGCTAATTTTCAAAATTTTTGTTTTTGTTTCATTTTGTAATGAAAATGAAAACGATTTTTTTTCATTTTTCCCCATTTAGTGCCATTAAATGCTTTTGCCGTAACGAAAAACGAAAATTGGCTCAAAATTAGTCGTTTTGTTTCCATTTTCGTTCCATTTTGGAGCGAATTTTTGTTTTTCGGTTCATTGCATAACGAAAACGAAAACCGAAAACGGAAACGGAAATTTCGCTAAGTCATGCCCATCTCTATCCAGCATGTCTCTTCTTATGCTGTTATATGTTCTTATGAGTTTCTATGGACAAGTCAACTTCCTTAGACATCTTTGTTTCGAAAAATGAGACTGAAAGCTGGGATCATGAGTTTTACAGTAGTTTAGGCACTGAACATAATACAGGTTAAATTTATAAGGCAGTTACAATACAGAGGTTAAAATGATAAAGGAAATTTATACCTTAAAATCACTAGCCATTAAATCTCGACATATCAGAAGAAAGAAATTTTGCACAAGTGTTGAATGATGATTAAAGCCCTAAACGTTGACCATGTGAGACTGTTTCAGTACAGCCTGAAAACCAGTTAACCAGAGGGGAAATAAGCTTATTTCGTGGTTCATGATAGAATTGGCAATATATGTTTGATTCTACTGTGCCATCTCTGCCAGAAGGATATTGTTATAGCTCTGTTGGTAACCTTTGACGGTGGAACATACCACCTTAGCTAGTGAAAAGGCCCTGCAGTGGGTTGGCAATTTCCGGATAAAGAGACAAGAAGCCAGACCTGCAACATTATCTTGAGTTGTCTGCTGCAAGAAAATTGGGGGCTTTTCAAATATTGCCCTGTTTCTCTATGTCATATATCCCCTGTTTGAGAAATACAGTTGACTTGTCCGATCCCATTGTAAGAAGGCATATGGGGAGAGGCCTATAGATGTTAACTTCTGGTATACTGCTTTTAACCACAGGAAGCAGATAGAAGCTGTCTTGCAGAATTAAAAATGATTGTGAGTTTCATCAAACTGAAGCTTGAAGTTTGTTTATTTGGTTTTCTAATGGGAAGTAGAGGTGTAATCAATTACATATATAATAAAATGATGAGGCACATCAATTAGGCCTTGTCAATATTTGCAACATTTCTCACCTCCAGCTGAGGAAGAGACAAAGAGATTATTTTTGATTTTCATAGTGGTTACAAGTTCTTAGGGTTTTTTTTTCCATTTTCAGAAGCAGGGCACACCCATATAACAAGCACAGGATTGCTTGTTAAACAAAATTGCATCAATTCATCAGTGCCTTGATCAAAGCAGCAATTGCTCTATTCCTGGTCAAATTCATAGAATTTGTAACTTTCACAATTTATGCAGAAAGCTAGTTACACACAAAATCTGGGGGGGGGGGGTTGTTGTGTAAAAACTCCATTATTGCCAAGGCAAAAAAGTATTATCAAAACCACCAGGAATTTCCCCACTATCCTTTCAGAAAGGAAGAGACTTTAATAATTTCCTTTGTTCTCCTGCCATTATTTTACTATAACTTACAATTTGTGGGCATAGATGCCTATTCGGAGACACTACACATTTCAAATGAACAAATCCAGGTGTTTTTTTCCTGCAAGACCAGGTTTTCCATTTGGATTTTTTTTTAAAAAAAAGGTGGTTTAGTATAGCTTTCATATGTTAAACACCTGAAAAATAACAGAAAACACAAAGAGGAGTAAGAAAGTATGGAATTTAAGATCAATAGATTAATTTATTTTTGTGGATGATAACTCCTAATTTTTTTTAGTCCTTTCCTGCTTGGACTGAATTTGCAATACTACTCATGTTTTTCATGTTTAGTTTTCCATCTTTCATAATGGCATTTTTCTTTAATTGCTCACATATTGTTCTAATTTTTAATATTGACATTCTAAATGATGCCTCTTTAAATTTATTATTCTTAAATTTGAATATAGTATTTAATTGTATATTGTCTTGCAGTGTTGCAAGCCACCTTGGGTCTTTTCCAAGAAGAAAGGTTGGGTAAAAATATTTAAAATAAATGAATAAAAATAAATAATCCGGAGGGTTAAGGATAAATCTGTAAGAAATATAACATACACTGGAGAAATAAGAATGATGGTTGAAAATGAATATCAAGTTTCTGAGATATTTATTGTTTATTCTATTTTATTTTTTGAGTATTTTTACCCCACCTTTCTCCTTGGAAAAGGACACAAGATGGTTTACAGTAATGAGGGACAATATACAGTCTAGTACATTTAAGTCATATTCAAGTTTGAGGTCAGGGAATTGAGGGGCACCTTACAGCAATAAGAGGCAACATTAAAGCTATAAGAGAATGCGAGCAGTTAAAGAAAACAGTAAAATTTCCATTAAGAGGGATGGCGATAACATAGAAAACTCTGGTGTATTTATGAAGTCAGTCAATGTAATCATACAAGGTGGATGGTGGACCATCAAAAAGTCATGAGGGATGGAAACTAACACTGAAAACATAGTGTCAATGCAATCATACAAGGAGATATATAAACACAAATTTATAAGTGGTTATAAACACAAAGTCTGTGTAGTCATGTATGGTAGTTCATCTAAAGATACATAATAGGTAGTCCATCACTAAGGGATAGTGATGAATAGTTAGCGATGCACAGTAGTTCCATCTCAAGTTTCAAATCTTACCCTACCCCATCTCACCTTAATGTGTTCTCTCACCCATCATGCACTGTCTGTAGTTCACACAACAGCATCAGTTTTACAAAAGATTATTTCTTGCCTCATTTCGATGTTCATTCAACATCTCTGTTCTTACAAGAGATGACAAAAACTCAGTATTTCTGCCTGGAGTTGTTATTTGAATTAAACTTGATGGTATATAAACACACACACACACACACACACACACACACACACACACACATTTTATAAATAAAACTGGGATCATGAGGATTATCAGAGTCACAATGACTCTCCTAAAGCATCTGGTAAAATGTTCTCTCAGGATTTAAACAAAATTGTCCCTCACATCTTCATCCGTCTCTCCCACACAGTATATTTTCACAGAAACAAAACATAAAAGACATGGAGAGGGATCATCTGCTTTTTTGAAAGTAAAATCCTGGACAAAGCTTCACCTAATATCCAGCTTTTTTTCTCTGGTTACCTCAGAGAGAGGACATTTCATCTCAGGAGCTATCAGATCTTGCCTAGCCTTATTGGCTCAGAGTACAAGTTTAACTTAACATATCCTTCTTGTTAAGGATAATTTAGAAAAAGCTACAGCTGCCCTTTTTATTTTCATTAGAATTCTGAATCTTTAAAAACAGCCTAAACATAGCACAGTTATTCAATTTCTTCAGATATTTTGCTAACCCACAAGCTATGAAAACTACAGCTGAGAAACAAAGCCCTGGCACATTTTAATTATATGAATGCTTTCTCTACATGCTTCAGTAACTCATTACATCAGTAGCAGATCCTTCATGATAGGAATACAGAACAAATGGCACTGCAGACTCCTGAAGGCATTCCATGACACTCATATTTTACTAATAATCATTCTGGTATATTTTTAAAAGTTTGCAACACTTCTTTACACAGTTTCATACCTTTGCTCTTTGCCTTCCATTTTTAAAAAGCATATAAAAACTGCATTGTACTTAGTGATATAACTAGCAATTTTGGCACCCAGGGATTCACAGTCCTCTTTGTTAAACACAGATCATAGGAAATTGGTACACACAGGAAGAGAACAAAGAAATGGGAAGAGCACATGGGTTTCAGTGCCCAGTGACTATTATTTACACTGAGACGTCTGCCAAGAGATGAATATCAGGATGTGATTGTGATATACACTGACCTACCACAATGTTAAAACCACCAGCCTTATATCACGTGTAGAGATGGGCACGACTTGACGAAATTCTCGTTTCCGTTTCCATTACTCGTTTCCGTTACGAGTATGATTTGTCGTTGTCGTTCCTGGCATCGCGGCGATCCCGCGATGCCAAGCGGCACAGAAAAAAGTTTTTAAAAGTTAAAAAACCCAATTCCCGCCCAAAAAGCAGGCGAAAATATGCCTGCCTGAGTGAGGGCTTAGGGCAGGGCACCTACGGGGTGGTTTCTGGGGGGGGGGTCCCCGGCCTCCCCCCCTCTCCTGTCCTGGGCTGCTCTGGTGGGGGAAATCCTCGTCGTCTCGCAGTCGCTCGCAAGTCGCAACAAGCACCGGACTCACCGCCGGCCGCTGCAATTCAAGCGGCACAGAAAAAAAGTTTTAAAACCCCTGCCACCCCGATTCCTGGCCCAAAAAGCAGGCAGAAATATGCCTGCCTGAGTGAGGGCACCTACCAGAGGAGGGGTGGTTTCTGGGGGGGGGTGTCCCCGGCCTCCCCCCCCCTCTCCTGTCCTCCTGGGCTGCTCTCGTCTCGCCATGCCATGTGGTGCGGGCGGGGGATCGAAAATGGGGCGGCGACCGCAATATATTTTTTGAAATCGTGGTCCAAAAAAACAAAAACACACAAGCCAACAAGCACCACAGAAACATGCGGAAATTGCTATTTTAAAACTGCCAGAATTTTTACAGTAGCAGTGGGTTTTTCTTGCAACAAAATGTCTCCTCTGTCCTCTCTCCATTGATTTTATTTTATTTTATTTTATTTTACACCTGCACAATGATGGGCTGGCCATGGGAGTGACCATGCAAATTTTTGGAGCCATTCCACCAATCGCATGGCCACTTTGCCAGGTTGACCACAGAGACTTCTGGGATGTGCCAATCGGGGATAAAAAGCCCACTAACCATAGCCCGAACCCGAACCCGAAGCCTAAGCCTAACCCATACGCCAGTACACTGTCCTTCTAAGTGGGCCAGAGAGGCACCCAGAGGTGCACCCCAATACTCACCCTAACCTCACCCGTAACTAGCCTGCCTAATCCTAGCCCTTGCGGTAACCCGTATTAACCCTAAGCCAGATGTACTTGCATTGCACTACACGCAAGTACCTTTCCCTTCTTAGTGAGACGCAGCGGGTGCAGAGAGTCCACCAGTCTGGCTCTGGGTGACTCCTGCAGGCTCGGCTCGGCAGCATGTGTGACATGCAGCAAACCATGCCCCCGAGGCCTGACTGATGCAGGGAAGGCACCCCAAAAAGAGGGGTGCCTCTGCCAGTCTGCTGCGTCTGCAACTTGGTATGCATATCCATATGGCTATGCATGCCCTTTTGCAGCGGGTGAGGATAGGAGGCACCCACGGGTGCCTCCAGGAGCCCGCTTTTCCTTTATAGCAGGCCAGAGGAGGCACCCACCCCACAGAGGTGCCTCCAGGAGCCCGCTAACCCCCCTAAACCAGTATAACGACAGACGAAAAAACGACACCACGAAATGACAAATTTTTGAAAAATTTCGCGAAAAACGGAAACGAGCCGAAACGGACCCGTCCCGAAAAACAATAACTCGGAAAAAAAATTCCTGGTCGTGCCCATCTCTAATCATGTGGGTACCTGTCATGCCACCAAAATAGCTTTGTTGCATTGAGGTATGGACTTCCCAAGATCTCTGAACATATCTTGTATTAAATGCCACTAAGAAATTAGCAGTAGATTCTTTAAGTCCTGCAAGTTGCAAGGTGAGGCCTCCATGGACCGGATTCAGTGTTCCAATGCATCCCATAGATGCTCTATCAGATTAAAATCAAGGAATTTGTAGGCAACACCTTGAACTCTTTGTCATGTTCCTCAAACCTGAACTTTTTTTTTTTTTTTTTTTTTTTTTTTTTTTTTTGCAGTCTGGCAGTGTGCATTATCCTGCTGAAAGAAGGTGCTGCCATCAGGGAACACCATTGCCATGAAGGCATGTATGCGATCTGCAACAATGTCTCAGTAAGTTCTTTGTGTCGAAGTAACATCCACATGAATGCCAGGACCCAGAGTTTCCCAACAGAACATTGTCCAGAGCATAAGACTGCCTCCAACAGACTGCCTTCATCCCGTAGTGCAACTGTTGCCATATTTTCCTAGGTAAACAATGCACACACACCTGATCATCCACCTGATCTAGAAGAAAACATGATTCATTCAGAACAGGTAACTCTCCTAGATTGCCTCCATGGTCCTGTTATAATGCTCAATTCACCATTTTAGATGCTTTAAGCAGTAGCAGGGTCACTCCACATGGGGACTCAACCTAACCTGTAGCTAAACAGTTCTTTACACAGCAACTGTGATGTACTGTGTGTCCTCACACCTTTGTTTCATCGTCAGCATTATGTTTTTCAGCAGTCTGAATGACAGTAGTTCTTCTTTGTAATAACACCAGATTATCTAGTCTTGGGCACCCATGTCCCTGATGCTAGTTCACCAGTTGAACTTCTTTGAAACACTTTTGGTAGATACTAACCATTGCATAATAAGAACACCTCACAAGACCTGCCATTGTGGAGATGCTCTGACACAGTTATCCAGGTACAGTGGTGCCTTGGATAACAACGGTAATTCATTCTCCGAGGTTAGTTGTTATCTGAAACACGTCATTATCCGAAACACAGCTTCCTATAGGAATGAATGGGAAACCGTTTAATCTGTTCTGGAGCCTAGGAAAAAGGCACAGACACCTGGTTTTTTGCTCAAAACTCTTTAAAAAGTGCACTTTAAAGGTACAGGTGCAATGCCAACTGGGATAAGATTTTTACTGATGCATGCTGGAAATTCATTATCTGAGGCAGTCCATAGGGAAAATTCGTTATCCGAGGCAGCCCATAGGAAGATTTGTTATCCAAGGCAGCCCATAGAGAAAATTTGTTCTCCAAGGCAGACCTATACCTAGGAATTGCAATACATTATCAGAGGCAGCCCTATACCCGGAAATTTGCAGTTGTTATCCGAATTATTCGTTATCCAGGGCAGTTGTTATCCGAGGTACCACTGTATCACTGTTTGGCCATCATCAAAGTCACTCCCATCTTTCTGCCTGCCCATAATTATGCTTCAGATGAATGCTGTTGAAGAGCTGACAGTTCACTTCCTGCCTAGTATATCCCACCCCATGAGAGGTGCCATTGTGGCAACCTTTTAGTATAAGGTTTTTATTATTGTTTTAATTATTTATTGTTGTTTGATGTTTTTAACTGTTTTAATTCTTTGATTGGAAGCCGCTCAGAGACCTTTGGGTAGTGGGCGGCATATAAGTTGTAAAAATAAATAAAATAAAATAAAATAAAATAAATAATCCATCCTATTCATTTGACCTGTAAGTGGTTTTAATGTTGTGACTTATCAGGGTTTAAACAGCGGTGTCATTCATGACATTCCTGCAGCAGATCTTTGAACTCACTAAACATCAGGTCTAAGGGCTGAAGTCGCACCTTACCCTAGTTATGGGTCTAACTGTATTAATTCTAAACACTTTGGCTAAGTACAGATCCTCCCTGATTAGATCTCTTCTTGTAAGAAAACATATCAATCATTCAGTCTAAAATCTTTCATATTTAAAATAGATTCTTGATTCCCTCCCTTGTTCTGGAATATTTGTTGTAACAGTACAACAAGAAGTAGTGAGATGTAAAATCCCCTTGAGAAATCTGTGAGTCTTACTGAAACTCGGAAACTCATTTATTCATGCATGGTTTGATTTGGAAACAGTCAATATGATGTGTGCATTCTCTGCCTCTTTATAAGAAGCTCTGAACTGCTGCCAGTGACCTAGAATTCGGAGAGTCTGAGATGAAGCCACAAATCCCACTAGCTCCATTTCAAGGCTTTCTAAGATCAGTGAAATGAAACAATGTTACTTCTACCTATCTGTGATATCCAAAAATCACTGAAAATAACAAATGAATATTTTTCTCAACATTTTTCTTATGTGAGTTTTCTTGCATTATTATACTTATATCAAGCACTGTCACATGTGTTTTCTATAAGAACTCCTTTCCTAGATCAATGGTCCACATCTACCACAATTTTTTTTTTCCTGGCAACCTGCTAAATTCTTCTAAATACACCAGAAACTCAGCATAAAGGCATGTCAAGTGATGCCTTGCTTAGTACAGTGCCCAGTACCCAGAGTGCTCCAATTAGATTTTTATTTTATTTTATTTGCCTCGGAGCAGACCTATCTTCCATGAATCTTGAATATTAGAGCCATCTGCAATTACAGCTTGAAAGTGTTTTTAGATTAGTATAGAGTTTCCCTCTATAATTGCCACCAATTAGAGTTGTCACTGACATTTCACCTCAATGCACTGATCTTAGGTGGGTTCTCCTCAAGTGAAGTAGCCAAGGAATTGCAAGAAAAAATCCACGTTTTGCTAAGATCAGTAAACTTGCTATGGGAGAATTTTTCCACATCCCTGTTGCAAAACAATTACACCAAATAAACAGATGGTGTCACTGAAATACCACAGTATCCTTCAACATGGTCTTAGTCAATGTAGATTCTAAAAACACAGTTGCACCAAAAAAAAAGTGTTCTACTAACTTTAACTCTTGATTGAGGGACTCAGTCCAAAATACCGCAATCACAATTATGCCTTGGCTCATTTCTTCTACATTTTTACAACAGAGAACAGCTCTTTACAGATGAACTGGAAATCTCTTCAGTACTTGTTACCTACTTAATTACATTTTTTAAAAAAAGCTCAACCAGAAAAAATGAATTTCCTTCTATGCAGATAACACCCAGCTCACAAAAGTTCCTGCTGTGTTTTGTAAGCTGTTATTTTGCTGTCCTTCTGAACAGTAATATCTTCCTTCCACAGGCAGAAGCTGACTAAGCTACATTGCATTATCCTTGAACTACAAGTCTCAAAGATGGATCAAAGTGATTTTCCTCCTCTTTTCTTAAAGAACTAAAGTGATCTGAAAGACGCCTAGAAAAGTCTTCTTGAAGTCAGTGAAAATGGGTTGTCATGAACAAAATTATCTTTTTTAAAGGATCAACAAATGGCCATGTTTCAGATCATTACAAGGGTTTAGGAATCACCTGTTGGCTACCGTAGCTGTAACCACCAATTTTGGCACATGGATCATGCAGCACGGCCTTCCACCCACTCCTCTCCAAAGCTTCTCTCCTTCTTTGTTGAGGCAGGCTGGTATGCCCTGCAATGCTGCTGGGACCATGACCTTCTTCTCCTCCATTTGAAAATGGGATACAGGGCATGTGTGCCACAGTGATACTAGCCTTTATCACTGTCCGTTAGAGCAAAGAATGGACATGGTGCCATCATGTTCCCTTTCTTTTTACAGCTTCTCCACTTTTTTGCAGTGAATGCTACAGTAGCATAATATTGAGGGACAGCACTTTGCTGCTTCAAATGGCTTTGGACCTTTGGAGAGCTCCCCTGAAAATAAATAGCTCTTGAAAATCATCAGAGCTGGAAGGCAATGAATGAATCATCCAGTCCAGCCACTGTCAAGGAGACACTGGAGGGGGAATCAAGTGCCCAACGTCTGGCCAGAGAAATAAGCCAAGTTGCTGTTTATTTTCTGAACACTCTCCAGTCAATTACTTATTTTTGTCCTCCCACACAAGATTTGCTTTTTCTTAAGACTAGGACAGGTGTAGCTTGTGTTTCTAAGGGGGTGACACAGATTTACTCTTGAGATCTGTCTGAAATGGATGGCTTATGGTAATATCACAGGCACAAGCATTGTTTGGGCTGAAATTAGGCTTAGTTTAGGCAATATCCAGACTGAACGTTGAGGGATTTGTGTGCATAATCCCGGATCAAGTTATTTGCAGTTGACGCTTACAAAATTTGTACGAAGCAGTTTCCAACCAATACATGCAGGTCCTGTCATGACACCAAAGGAACAATTCACCATATCATAGCTGAACGCCCCAAGCAAGCATCAATGAATTACATGTACGGGAATAACAATGTAATAAGTGACATTTTTCAGCAGTTGATCAATTTTTATGGGTTATTATTCACATATTTTACTTTATATTATAAATTCAAGCCACATCCATTTTTAGAAAATTAAACCACAATAGCATACTGGGACAAACTAGCCATCACTAATAAAACAGTTTATTTCAATGAACCTGATGTCATACTTCTAAGTACACAAGAAAAACACACCTTATAGAAATCCGAGTCCCATGAAAACTTTAAAATACAGAAAGAACAAAAATGCAAAGTACCAAACATTAAGTCAAGAAATTAGAAAAATATGGAAGCGTGATCAAGTTATCCTTGATATATAGTTATTATCATGGGAAGTTATCCCCCCTTATCATTCTGATTTCCACAACCAGAGGTATTTAATTTATTTTCTATTCTGGATGTTTCCATATGTTATCAGATGAAAAGTTGAAAGACTGGCAAAATTACAATTTTTACAATGGTGATAAAAGAGCAAGGGTAAATTTTAAAAATGGTAGTATAAATTACAAAAAGTGGGCGCGCTAACCCTGCTCAATATAAAAATACATTATGTGGTTAATAAAATGAGATTAATTCTATATACTAAAACCAGGGTGATGTTTCAGGATTTGAAAAGCTGTCCCCACACCTGCAGGAAAACACTAAGAAGAAGATGAAAAAGAAGATTATAACCCGGGTAAACAATTTAATATTGGATAATTTAGAATTATAGAAACTTGGGGGTTATTTCGATAATATTTTATTTAAAATAATAATAAAAATAAGAGGAAATAGAGAATCATTTTCTTAAGAATATGTTATAAATTTGGAATAAGTATAGGGAAATATTTAGTCTGGCAATTCCCTGTAGCAAAATTAGAGAAATTTGCAGAAAATTTGAAAGAAGGTTAAAGGAAATTATTAGCCAAATTTTCATAAAGTTTCATGCATCTAATCATGTCTATCCAGATGTTATGCTTGGACGCACAAACACTAGTTCATCTTATGAGCATGAGATGACTATTTCTGGTTTCTCTTTTGCTGCAAAACAGACTAACTCAGCTACACACGACACTTACCTTTCAGTATATCTAACTTCTTTGATCAGAAATGACTAAAATCTGCAGGTTATATGTACAAATTCTATTATAGTTTACTGTCCATATTGTTTTTAATTTTCTTTGAGGCATTAGATAACAAGGCGATCTCATTTGACTCTCACAACTAACTTTGTGAAGTATGTTTTACTGAATGGTGATCACACTCTGTTAATTTGTTGAGCTTTAGGGCTGAGAACAATTGGTACTTTTAGAAACTTCTGCCATGAGCAGCATTCCAGAACAAATATGAAGAGTTTTGCGAGATATAAGTAAGATGCTCTTGAGTCAAAAACCTTGAAACTGTACCTTTCCAAAATTCTATGTCATACACCAAGATTATTCTTTTATGATCGTTGACTGAGAAGGGAATAGAGACTAAGCTATGGCTTGAGCTTATCAAAATACTGAGAGCCTAAATACTGTTTCCAACCAATATGAAGACAAAGACAAACAGTTTCTACTAGATGGGTCAACACCTGCCAACATCAATGGCTTTCTGAGAAGATGTAGGGATTAGGGCATAAATGGCTACTTGCTGTGTTTATATTTCACCTTCAATGCTAGAGACACTGTGTAACTATGGTTAAAATCCTGTTGCTGAGCACAATAAGGGACAACTGGATTAGGCCCATTGAATCAATCGCTCTTATCGAACAGGTGATTTATCAAATTTTGAGTCATTCAATGGATGTGCCATAGTGGTAACTTGCCACACTGAGCAACAGGATTTGGGAAATCTGAGGCTGCCATTTATATCAGTTGCTGATAAGAGTTCTATTGCCCTCACATCTTGCTCGTAGGCTCCTCATAGACAAGTATTTGTCCATTATATGAAGAGAAATCAGGCCTAGGTGGTCTTTTACTATGGTATGGACAGCTCTTCTTGTATCATGAAGCATGGGCCAATTTATACTAGTTTCTTCGGCTACTGAATGCTTTTTCAAGATCTGATGATCTTGGAACCAAATGGCTCCTAATACACACATATAATCCTAAAACGACAATACAACAATCAAATCTGCAGCACCAAAGGTAAACAAGTCTAGCCCTCCACATTAAGAACAAGTGTGATGCTCTATTGAGAGGTAATTAGAATTAAACATTTGCAAGGCAATTGGAGTTAAATAACAGGCAAATTAAATTCAGCAGGCAAAACAGAAAAACAGCTCGCCATAAGCACAACCATTTAGATAGCATTCATATTCACAACAATTCTCTTCCACAAAAATATGACTCCAGATCAATCAGACAGACAGTAAAGCATTGAGAGCAAGCAGAAAAGGTAGCATTACAGTTTCAGTAATTATTCATACCAAAAAAAAAAAAAAAACCCAACCCCCCACAAACCTACACCCTTTAACTAAATACAGTTTATCAAATTCTAAACCTGGATATTCTTTGTGTCATGTATATCATGGTGCTATCTTACCTTCATAATATACTTTAAATCCATGGGCACTTACTGCAAAGTCACTGGTCAATCTGAGAGAAAATACAGATTTTGTACTTGTCACAGGAGGAGGAAGATGAAATCCTGTTAACCTGAAAAACAACACCATTTTTAAATTATTTATTCCATATCTAAAGAAATAAGTAAGTTTCATTCACAATGGCTTGATTTCAAGAGGGGCACAAAATATTACATTGTTTTGCTTGTGTTTTTGAGAATTATACCTTCTCTGAAAAATGGGAACAATAAAAAATCATGAAACAATGTATTAGGGAACAATGAAAAATTAAGAACATTGTTTACACTAGGGAAGCACAGTGAAAATTGAGCCAAAGAATTAAATTGACAAAGAACAAATTGCTATTTTAAATGATAGAGCTAACCAGCTGAATACAGCTCATCAGCCATGTATGGTAGCATATTCAAGGCTGGATAAATTCATACTTTTGCTGCAATCCAGGGACGACGCTATAATGTTGACATGGAGTCTGCTTGATGCTCAGCAGCATTCATATGTAGTCAGTAGAGATGGGCACGACAGAAAAAAAACTTCGTTTTCGGTTTCGGTTTCGGCTAGGGTCCGATTCGTTTCGTTTCCGTTTTTCGCGAAAAATCGAAAAAATTAGTCGGTTCGTTTTTTCGTTTTTTCGTTATCGTTATACTGGTTTTTTTGGGGGGTGTAGCGGGCTCCTGGAGGCACCTCTGTGGGGTGGGTGCCTCCGCCGGCCCGCTATAAAGGAAGGGACAGCAGCAGCAGGCTCCAAGAGACCCCTCAACATGGGGGTCTCCCCTCCTCACCTGCTGCTGCTGCAAAATGGCATGCATAACCATATGGATATGCATACCAGTTGCAGGCTATGAGACCAGTGAGAGTGATAGCGTCATGCCTTCCCTGCACAAGGCTCTCGCACCTGCCATGTCCCCCAAAGAAGGGAATCGTACTTGCGTGTGTGTAGTGCAATGCAAGTAGATCTGGCTATGGGCTAAGGTGGATTAGGGTTAGGGCTAGGGTTAGGCTAATGACGGGTAAGGTTATGGTGGGCTAGTGGGTTGCACCTCTGGGTGCCTCTCTGACCCACTAAGAAGACAGTCTGTGATGTATGGGTAAGGAGTCAAGGATTAGGGTTAGCGGGTTAGGGGGCTAGGGCAAGTTTTAGGGGGCTTTTTGGCACATCCCAGAAGTCTCAGTGGCCAAGTGGCCATGCGATTGGTGAGATGGCTCCAAAAATTTGCATGGTCGTCCCCTCCCACATGGCTGGCCAGGCCACTGGGCCAGCCCATCATTGCACACTGTGCAGGTGTAAATAAAATAAAATAAAATAAAATCAATGGAGGACAGAGGAGGAGAGGAGAGACATTTTGTTGCAAGAAAAAACCCACTGCTACTGTGAAAAATCTGGCAGTTCATACATTTCCGCGTGTTTCTGTTGTGCTTGTGTGTTTTTGGACCACGATTTCAAAAACAATATTGCATTCGCCGCCCCATTTTCGATCCCCCGCCCGCACCGCATGGCATGGCGACGAGGCGACTCGAGTCCGGCTGCCCAGGATGGGGGGGAGGCGGGACCCCCCCTCCAGACCAGAAACCCCCCCTCCGGTAGGTGCCCTAGTGAGTGCCCTTAGTCAAACAGGCATTTTCCGCCTGCTTTTTGGCCCGGGAATGGGTGGGGGAGAGTTTAAAAGTTTTTTCCTGCGCCGTCCGTGCCGCTTGCGTTTGCGGCGGCCGTCGGCGTCTCGGCGAGAGTGGGCTTTTTGCGAGCCTGTGGCGAGTCCCACCACCAGACCAGAGCAGCCCAGGACGGAGGGGGGGGGAAGCCGGGACACCCCCCCTCCAGACGAGAAAACCCCCCTCCGGTAGGTGCCCTAGTGAGTGCCCTTAGTCAAACAGGCATTTTCCGCCTGCTTTTTGGCCCGGGAATGGGTGGGGGGGAGACCTGGGGGAGAGTTTAAAAAAGTTTTTTCCTGTGCCGCCCGTGCCGCTTGCTTGCGCTTTGGCGGCCGGCGGCGAGACTGGGCTTTTTGCGGCAGGCGAGTCCCACCACCACACCAGAGCATCCCAGCAGGACGGAGGAGGGGGGAGGCCGGGCGGGGACCTCCAGAAACCACCCCTCTGGTAGGTGCCCTGAGGAACGGCAGGCATATTTCCGCCTGCTTTTTGGCCAGGAACCGGGCTTTTTTTAACTTTTAAAAACTTTTTTTCTGTGCTGCTTGGCATCGCGCGCGATCGCGTGATGCAAGTAACGAGCACGACAAATCAGACCAAATTGTTCGTTCGTCGGTTCGAGCTCGAAGTCTGGCGGAGTAATTCCCGTTTCCGTTTCTGTAGAGTAACGGAAACGAGTAACGGAAACGGAAACGGGAATACCGCTAAGTCGTGCCCATCTCTAGTAGTCAGATATGTTTCGGCTGTTGCTAATTGTACTTCTATGTCAACCATGTTGACTTTGATATCTCTGTGAAGAATTTGGAATGGATGATCTGCAACATCTCATTTTAGCCTTCACATATGTATCTGTTTGGGAAGACTAGATAAGCCATTGATTTTATCCAGTACAGCTTATCTTATATTCATAATTATCTCCAATTATCCAGAAGACCACAGTTCAATTTTCACACAACCATGGGCGACTTCACACTTCCATATTGCTCAGTATAATTGTGGGGGTGGGGAGACTGTAAAAGCAGCATCTGTCACAGTGTTAAGTTCATATGCTGGCCTGGAAACAGTATGGCTTCTGTCACAGAACTAGCCAATAGCCTTCAGTCTGGTGTCTGCTCCTTGCTGTTATGTAATTGTCGCACGTCTAGTGGGCATATCCTGAAATCATCACATGAGCTAAGGCAGGGGTGTCCAAACTTCAGCCCTCCAGATGTTTTGGACCACAACTCCCAGAATTCCAAGCCTGTATTGCCAATGACAAAGGACTGTGGGAGTTGTGGTCCAAAACATCTGGAGGGCCAAAGATTGGACACCACTGTTCTAAGGGAATCATAAAACGAGGTAAACCTTTGGTTCCTTATGACTTACACCAACAACTAAAGATAGGTTTCATAAACATTGCAGCTTCCAATCCAATGGGGAATATTAGCCCCAGTTTACCTCAAATCAAAATTCTGGGTTTTGGCCAATCATTGTATAGCAGTTGTGGTTTTGGTTCTGAAAACACTACTGTGTTGCATTTGTGGTTGCTGCTGTGGGTGATGATGGCTATAGCACTCTAGCAACACGGTCATCCACACCTTGCAAATATAATGTGAAAATGAGCTCTGAGCCAATTATCATGCAGGTTGCACTGGTGCAAAATGTTCTGGCTGGGACTATTCATGAATCACATATTGAAACTTTAATGGGCAGCAGATTCAACCAGGATTACACCTGGGGTCTCATTTGGGGTTATATATGAAGATGACTGTAAGTGTTATTAACATTCTCATATCTCACCTTCACACTAGTGAACTGAAGCTGGACTAAATCACTCTCCTTGCTACCTTATCTACAGAAAAATCCAGTAGTGTTCATTAGGCTGAGTGATTATGACCAACCTAAGGTCAGCCAATGAGTATCACATCTTAATGAGCATTTGAACTCTGGAGTTCTAGTGTAACATTCCAATTGCTACACCAAACCATTCTTAAAGCTCTGCCACAATTCTGGTTTGGTAGTTCCCCGCCCTGCCGACACCATCAGGAGGGGTTGCTAATTCCCTAGAGGATAGGATGAAAATCCAAAAGGTCCTTGACAGATTAGAGTGCTGGGCCAAAGCTAATGTAATGGGTTTCAACAGAGGGAAATGTAGAGTGCTACATCTAGGTAAAAAGAATGAATTGCACAGATATAGGATAGGAGATACTTGACTGGAAAATAATACCTGTGAAAGGGATCTGGGAGTCTTGGTGGACCACAAATTGGACATGAGTCAGCAGTGTAACGTGGCGGCCAGGAAAGCCAATGCAATTCTTGGTTGCATCAACAGAACCATAGTGTTTAGATCAAGAGAAGTGATAGTACCACTCTATTTTGCTTTGTTCAGAACCCACCTGGAGTACTGTGTTCAGTTCTGTGCATCTCAATTTAAAAAGGATGTTGACAACAGCAAGAGGGTGCAGAGGAGGGTGACCAGGATGGTTGAAGGTCTGGAAGAAATGCCTTATGAGGAATGGCTTCGGGAACTGGGAATGTTTATCCTCTCTAAAAGAAGGCTGAGGGGGGATATGATAGCTATGTTTAAATATTTGCAAGGATGTCATATTGAAGAGGGAACAGGTTTGTTTTCCATGGCTTCAGAGCCTAGCACTCGGGGCAAAGGTTTCAAACAACAGGAAAAGAGATTCCATTTGAACATGAAGAACTTCATGACAGTTAGAGCTGTTCGGCAGTGGAATATGCTGCCATGGAGGGTAGTGGAATCTCCTTCTTTGGAGATTTTTAAGCAGAGGCTGGATGGCCACCTGTCAGAAATATTGTGATGGGGTTCCTGCATGGCAGGGGGTTGGTCTTGGGTGGCCCTTGAAGTCTCTTCCACCTCTATGATTCTATGATTGTATGATTCTAAACCCATTCAGAAGCAATACCTATAGAAGAGGCAGAGCAGGGAAGCTGGGCTGCTGCTCCTGAGCTGCACACATAATGGAGTAGGTGGCCTCAAAGAACAAACTGGCACAAACTACCAAGGGCCATCTCTAATTCTTAAAATTTCAAACTGGGCTGTATGACATCCCCCCGTGTGCTAGTCATGTCCGACTCTAGGGACGGTGCTCATCTTTGTATTCAAGCTAAAAGAACCAGTGTTGTGCAAATCCAAGCCATCGTGTACTCTTGTAGCTTTCAAAGCCTTAGTCCGCTGAGCCACCACACCCCACACAGGTAGAAATATGGGCTCATTATTGTTTTTTGAATGAATGCAGGCGTCCTTCACCCATGCCTCAGAACACTCAGCAATATGTTATTGTAAACCGCCCAGAGTTCCTGTTTGAGGAAAATCGGATTGCAGTATATAAATATAAATATAAATGAATAAATAATAAATAATAAATAATAAATAATAATATCCTATAGGGTACCTCAGAAGGTTGCTTCAGATGTTAACAAGAAAACATACAAGTCAAGGATACGCCCTACCTTAGCTTATTCAATTTATTGCTATAGCCAACAGTATGGTAGGGTTCCAGCGTTATCCCCAGCCACAGAATTTGTCTGCATGTATTATGTGTAGGGATGTGCACCAAATGGAAAAAATAGTGTTTTGTTTCATTTCATTTTGTCCCCCCTGCATTTTGTTTTGTTTTGTTACAAAACTAATTTTAAAGTAGTTTCATTATGAAAAGAAACAAAATGAAATGAAATGCTATGTTCCCAAAAGGAGCATGGGGAACAAGCAATTTTAACTCAGCCCTGAAATTTGGAAAGGTTTGGGGATCAGGGGACTGAGCAATTAAGGTCCAAAGGGGTGCCCATAGGAAAAAATCTTTTTAAAAATTAAAAATATTAAATTAATTAAAAAAATAATTGAAATTAAAATTTGCTGTCCAAAGAGGGAATGCCTGCTGTGTGCTTGGCAATCTAGGCCAGCTGACTACATAATGGTGTTTTCTAGTAAAGTGATGTTAGCCAGTATAACTAATTATAACAATTACAATAAATGGCAAAAATAAAAATTAAAAATTAAAAATAATTAAGAATTAAATTGATGTCACATAATTAGGGTTATTAAAATATTTCTTAAAAAATATTCAGTGGAAAATTACTGATCCCAGGCATGCAAATGGTAGACTTAGCTTCCCCAAGTGATTTTAGGGAACCCCTTGAAATTTGGTAAGTTTTTGGCTTCAGGGAGCAAAGTTATTAAGCTCCGAAGGAGATGCAGGAGTGCTTAATCATGGAAGGAGTGTGTCTGGCACACTTGACCAATTAAAGGGTTAATTTACAGATTCCCCTCGGGATGCTGATCTACACTCTTTCAGCTAAGTAACCCACCCACCCCCCCACCCCCACAGCCTGTTTGGAGCTTAATAACTCCCTTCTCTGAAACCCAAAACTTTTCAAATTTCAAGGGGTTACATGGGAGATTTTGAGGAAGCTCCCCTGCCATTTCCTCTAGAACGAATTGTTTTGTTTTAGAGGGGAAAATGGCATTTTGTTTCATTTTGTAATGAAACGCTGGCTGGCATTTCATTTGTTTTGAAACATTTTGCCACCTTAACATATGACGAAACAGCGTGTCTTTTTTCTTAAGGTGCCCATCCCTAATTATGTGCCATTAATTTGGAATCAACTCATAGCAAACCTAATAGTAAATAAGATGTTTAAGGGGTGTTTTTACCAGTGCCACCTCAACTGTGAGTTTCCATGGCTGAGCAGAGATTTCAACCCAGGTCTCTTACTTCATTCCTCTATCTGGAAGTTGAGTCATGGCAACTGGACTTTTTTTTCTTGAGAGATAGAACCGTTTCACTGCTCATCCAAACAGCTTCATCAGTCTGAATAAAACTAGTGCACACTATCTGTATTCAGACTGATGAAGCTGTTTGGATGAGCAGCAAAATGTTTCTATCTCTCAAGAAAAAGAAGACCAGTTGCCATGACTCAACCTCCAGAGAAACTCACCTGGATGACTGAGAATCTTCACAGATCCATTGCTCTATCCTCATTCAAAAAGTTAAATGATTGTAAATATCATGCAAATTCTTGCATGTGTGTATTTAAAATAAACTGGTGTTTCTGAACAATTAAGTGAACTTGTATACTAGCTGTGGGCATCAGAAATATATGTTTACTTTTAAAACATTGTCTTGTCTTGAACTGCATGAAAAACCGCCATGGCAACAGCTGTGTTATTATGAGACAACCAGTTGCTTCTAATGTGTGGTGGTTCTTGATAGGACTTTTGAGGAGTAGTTTATCACTGCACTTGCTAATTTATTACCATAGGTCAGGGAATATTTAAACCCAGATGACCTGGGTGCTCTTTTTCACTACACCACATTGGATCACCACACAATGTTTAGCTTAAATGTCTCCAGCTATTAGTCATTTAAAAAGTAACAGTAGGCTCCTGGTTTCAGCAATTTCCTTCTGATTGTTATCTAGAAGCCCTGCAAAGAATTTTGTTTCTCTGGGGGGGGGGGAATGAAATTTGTGCTAGACAACAGGAAAGGCTGAGTACAAGCCAAGCCATCATGTACTCTCGTAGATTTATGAGCAAGCCACTTCCTGCACCATAAAAGTGTTCCAAACGATTTGTTTAATGAGTTAAATACAATAAAAGCCAGACATTTCCATCTGCTTCTGCTCCAACCAATACCCCGTCTTATTTTAATTTTAGCCTTGACTGAAGAAGTGATTTGTACGGAGATATTTTTAGTGACACTAACACAATTCTGTGTTATGGTATGGAACTGCATATGGTATGGAATTAAAATTAAATGTGCCTAATGCAAAACTGGTTGGATTAGCTCAGTAGGTGAGGTAGGTATGTGTCTGTGGAGCCTGACATCGGCAGTTCAGTTCTCCACTGTATTTCTTGGGAGAGGAGCAAACCTGTGCAGTCATCAGCAAGCTGTACAATTGCTGGCCAACCCCAACAGAAAATAATGGCAAACCACTTCTGAGTATTTTCTACCTGGAAATACCTAGAAAGAGAAGCCTTTAGCTGGAATCAACCTGATGAAACATAAATACAAAACTAAGAGAAATGTATCTCTTTGGTAAGCAAGAGACAAAAGGTATTCTTAGAAAAATGAAGCAATGTTCCAAGAAATTGTTGAGAAAAGGAGGGTTATTTTTGAATGTGTACTGGCTTGTTAGTTTGTTCTCAAAACAGCTTCCAGATGAAATGAATCTGGTGACGTGAACCATTGGTGGTTAGCCATAGACCAGGCATGTCCAAACTTCGTCCCTCCAGATGTTTTGGACCACAACTCCCACAGTCAACTTAAGCTTAGAATTCTGGGAGTTGTGGTCCAAAACATCAGGAGGGCCGAAGTTTGGACATGCCTGGTCTATGGCTAACCACCAATGGTTCACATCACCAGATTCATTTCATCTGGAAGCTGTTTTGAGAACAAACTAACAAGCCAGTACACATTCAAAAATAACCCTCCTTTTCTCAACAATTTCTTGGAACATTGCTTCATTTTTCTAAGAATACCATCTGATTTTTATTCAGAGACATTCAACAATGTGTTTAAGAGGGTAACCTGGGAAATCAGTAGCTGTCTTCTTTACGTTCTTCTAACAAGAACAATGAGGCATGAGTATTTGGAACTTTCGCCTTAGCTCACAGATCACATACTAGCAAGGGTGATGTTATGCCCCATCCGGTCACATCCAATGTACAGCAATCCTATCCTTGTCAGATGTTTAAGGAGTGGTTTACCATTTCCACCTGCTAGTACATTTTTATAGCTAACTGGTGATAAATAGCCAGGTCTCTTGAATCCTAGTCCAACATTCAGTCCAATACTGGGTCTCATCAGGAACGAAAACCTTCAGACATTTTTAACCTTCTGTGTTTACAAACCACTCAAGACTTTATTAGGCTATGCTGCAATAGAATGATCTCAGATTCTGGATTTAATTTCCTGACAGGGACCCACCCCTTTATTCTGTTGGTGGAGACACCTTGGACAACCCATACAATTATGACCCTACTATTTCTAGGTAAATAACTGGCATTTTGTCTCGTTCATAGACATGTGCTACCCAACACCACTATCAAATTATATCCCAAATAAAATTGTGACTGCTGTGTTTTATATCAGCTAATGTTTCAAGATGTGTTTTAAGAACTGCCACAGAGAGAACATATTGTTCCAATATAACTTACGAGTACATGATCATTTTCCCAGAGCTGTTTTTCATATTATGTTAAACATATGGAAAAAAGCAAAGCAAAGTGTTCTGTTTATATACCGCCCTGTAGGGCTTAAAGCACTCTCTGGGCAGTTTACCAGTAATTATGCAGGCTACACACTGCCCTCCCCCCACCCCGCAAACTGGATACTCAGAAGGATAGAAGGCTGAATCAACCATGGACCTAATACCTGGGATTGAACCCCAGGTTGTGCTCAGTTTTAGTTGCATTACAGGCATTCTACCACTGTGCCACAAGGGAGTGATTAAATGCCTGTACTGATGCCTGTTGGATCACAACTCCCATCAGCACAATCCAGCACAGTCTGTGGTGAATTATAGTGTGAGTTGAGGCCAGCAATATCTGGAGGGCCATAGACCGATTACCTTTGATGTAACAGAATTCCAGACTGAACCACTTTGGATTAAAGGCTGATATTACATTTGAGTTCCTTCAAGAGAAATTCAGAATACCAATTCATCACTTTGTTGTCCATGATAATTAACAGCCCCCCTCCCCCCACACACACACACCTTTGCTATTCCCAAATCTGCAATAACTTGGAGAAAATGACTTGGTCTGCATGGTAATTCAAATCAAAGGAAAAGGGACTTAGTGCATTTGGATACTACATGTGAGGAGCTGGTATCAGGAGACAGATATCTAGTCTTGTGTGCTCCTGGACACATTTGGTGGGGCCACTGTGAGATACAGGAAGCTGAACTAGATGGGCCTTTGGCCTGATCCAGCATGGCTCTTCTTATGTTCTTATGTTCTTATGTTCTTATGAGTAATTTACCCAGATGTCCATTCAGAAATGTGACTTCCCTGCCTGTAGTCTGGATTGGTACAGATAGTTCCTCTACCAACTCAGAGGGCCTTCAGAATGAATCATGAACTGAGATACCCAGAAATCATTCAGATTTCAAGACTAGTGTGGCAGGGGTTTTCATGAGGACATGTCAATTGCTAGTAAACAAGTCAGGCACTATCCATATACACTTTGATGAAAACATTTGCCTGCAGAGATGCTGGGTCTTTGTAATTCTAACTTCCTTTGCCCTCTGAATTGACTGCAGTTGCCACCTGACGGGCAACTGAAATTGGAGAGTCGGCATGAGGTGCTGATTTGGTTTGGTGCATACAAAAGGTGGGGGAGGGGGGACAGAGAAAAAAAGATTAAGTCCCAGTGGGTCTTTGTGCTTCATATTCAAATAGGAGAGAGGGAGTTGGCAATCTCTTTTAAGCAAAAAGCTCCTCTCTGCTGAGAATCTTCCAGGTTTGCACCTGGTGGGATTTAATAGCTTGGTGCCAAGAGACGAAATAACTGGTGCTCCATATGTTTTCTGGATACCTTATTACACAAACACCTTGAAAACTGCATATATATTTTTTAAGGGGAGATTAGCATGAAGAATTCTACATCTCTAATAAAAATAGGTTTACTTTTTTCTCAAAACTCTATTTATTATCTTGAAAACTGAATTGATAAAATAAATTTGTGCCTCACTTTTCCCTAGAGTTTGGTATCAACTGTCTTTCTCTCACACCTGTTAACAGGTTACTCAAGGAAGGCACTAACATAAATGTGGGGAGGGGGGCATCAGTTTTCCCCTGCCATTTCCCCACCATTTTCTGCTGCCAGCAAACAAGGCAGAAGTAATTGCCATGGCAACCAAGGCACCTTGTGACACATTCAGCATGCCATGGGAGAACTCCCTTGCATAATGGTTAGCAGATGCTTTGGGAGGCTGCCACAAATATCCCCCCCCTTTTGCCGTTGGATTTTTTTCCTGTTCCTCTGCCCTTTCATGACAATGATAAACAACTATGTGATCATAACAACACAGAGACTTGTGTCGTTGGATCAGAGAAAAAATTCAATCTAGCTCAGCCTTCTCCTTTTCCCTGTGGCCACTAAATGCCTATGAAAGATCACAGTTAGAACATGAATAGAAGACCAAATCCTGTTAGTCCTCCATTTCATCCATTTTATTTAACAACCATAGCTAATGCCAATGACAGAGCTGTCCTTCAAAGATTGAGGAGGGCTCAAAGCCATATAATAGTTATTACAGAATGCAGGAATTTTTTATTTAAACTATTGCCAAGATTTATAGATTGAGGAGTGCTAAGAAACATTTCCATCTAGTCAGACATTAAAAAACTATTCCAGTTTTCTTTCCACAAGCAAAGACACACAGACAGAGGCACAGAGAGAGACACATCCAGTTCGTTGACCTTTGCTCAGTCTGTATAGAGAGGTAGTCTAGATGAACAAAATGGCATTCAGAAAGAATAATGTACACAGAAGGGTTTCTAGTATGAAGGTCACAGAGTACACTTGAGCAATGATGAAGTCCACTCCCTAGACTATATCACTAAATTACGGGACTAAATGGTAAGAAAACCATTATTATAGCTTTTCGGTAGAATTACAATTCCTTGAAAACGCTCATAGGCAGGACTTTTCGCCACCTCAGCTACTTAAAGGTGAAAAGGACCTGTGCACAAATGACATCTCAACACTGTAGGCAGAGAAACTGCTGAAGGTACCATTTTGGTGAATTATTCCAGAGGACAGTTGGCAAACTTCTCCGAATGAATTTAAAAAGCAGCAGTCACTATTAGCAATGGCAGTAAGAGAGCCTGTATTCCCCACCTGCAAAACTTTGCTTTGTTGTTTTGCTGCCTCCGTAAATATAATGCAACACTGTTGTTGATCTGGCCACCATTTTGTATCTTCCACTATGCCCTCATTTAACCTTATCCCCAGGCATTAATGTGGGAAATAGTGGCTCCAAGTGAACTACTGTAAAGCATATTGATTTATATGCTCTGCAGAATAGTCAGAGCTTATGGGGAGTGAGAAAAATAAGAGCTGTGAAATTTTCACAAAACGGTCTTTGGAAGAATTCTGGATCAGCTATGGTGAAACAGGCTTGATTCTCCAAAAAAATATATAGAATGTCTTGTCTCTAAATTGCCTGATACTACATATCTTTTCTCCAGTAGTTTTTAGTAAGGATGTGATGTGATGAAAAATGGTGTCTCAACCTAACAACTCCACTGAGAAAACTATCAACTGCTCTGAGATTCTTTTTTTCACTTTTGCAATTTGCGCTTTTTGTATGACCAAGGCCCTTTTTGTCAGCACCAGCATTAGCAAAAAGGAAGAAAAATATAACAGGCAAAATCCTTGTCTTGTGTGTAAAAAATGTATTGTATGTGAGTTGTGCAACATGCAAACTTGTGCACAAAAACATTTCTGTTAACTTTTCACACTTGTGTTCAAAAACAGAATGCAAGCCCTTCACAAATTATGTTATAATCTCATACAATGGGCAGAAAGTTCCTCTTATGGACATAGGATGCCTCAATTTGATGTTATTTTTCATTTTTTAATTGTTTACATCACAGAAATCTCTCATCTCTCCTGAAAAGCAAAGCAAAAAAGGTGTATTTTTCCATGTATAGGACTATATTTTGTCTAAAATTGTTAGACTAAAAACTGAGGGCCATCTTATACACCGAAGTAAGACAAGGAAATAATCATGTGGTTACAAAACTTAATTTTGGGTTGGAATAGTGGGTGTCATCTTATACATTGGGGCATCTCATAGAGAGAAAAATACAGTATATTATTATTATCACTGTTAATGCCTCCATAGTATGTACAAATGGTATGTTGAAAGCTAGTGTCCTTTCCATTGAGGCACAAAGCAAAAATACACACAAGTCAAAAAGAAGCTGCTTAGATGAGTAGTGAAATGTTTTGATCTCTCAAGAAAATAAGTCCAGTTGCCATGATTCAACTTCCAGATAACCTCACCTGGATGACTGAGAATCTTCCTAGACACCAAGCCAAAAAGAATGAATCATTGTAAAAAGGAACACAGACTCTTTCTACAGTGGCTTCAAAGTCAAGGCAGTAAAGCTGCAACTATTACTATTTCAGTCAAGTTGTATCATTTACATGAAAGCCTTCCCTGTAATATACTGTACCCTTATCTTGTGAAATCTTACTTTGCACATCCTTTTTATTGTCACTCTATTTTTTTTCTTGTCAACAGTGCCACAAAATACCATAATTTGCTTTGATGCAATGAGAACAACTCTGCACTTCTTTGTCTTCATCTATGAGTGTATTTATATATTCTAACTTCACTATATAGTTCCCATTTTTATTTTTTGTAAAACCTCAGTGAAAATAAGTTAGATTAAGAGTTGGGTTTAGATAAAAATAGCTTAGGTTAGACTGAACTATTCCATTCAGTTAATTGTTTGCCTGAGTATATGTTTGAGATGAGATCTCCCAGTTAAAGGCCACCAAGAAAGATCATATGACACTCTTTCTTAAGTATTACCTGAGTGTGGACTCACACATTCTTCATTTTTATTTAAATGCAGCTGGCCCTTTACTGATAAATGAATGCTTACTAGCGATCGGCACTATATGAAAACCAATAAGCTGTTTCTTCATTTTGTAAGATTTTGAAATGTTTCAAAATGAAACAAAATGGCAGACAGTGTGTCATCAAGAACCGAACCAAAATGATGTTTTCAGTTCAGAGGAATTGAACTGGGGAGCTGCCACCAGATCTCACTTCAGACAAGGGGCTGCATCGAGATCTAGTGGCTGTTTCCCTGCTCGGTTCTTGCCACTACCAGCCAGCTGGTTGTGACAGCTCCAGCTGTCAAAACCAGCTGGGTGGCAGTGGGGAGAACTGGAGAGTGGAGGAGGGAGGTCTTGAATTTCCCACCCCAAAAGCCTCCCTACTGTGCTGTCCAGTTCACAGCAGGTCTGAGAGAGTGAGCGCTGACATCAGCATTCACCATCTCAGACTGCTGCTATGTTGTAAGCCTGTGGGGTCCCCTGGGCTTCCCCACACAGCAGGGGTCTGAGAAGGGAAGCACTGACATCAGAGCTCACCTTATCAGAGCACTTTGTATTTTTTTATTTTATTTTTGTGTGGGGTTTTTTTGATAGGTTGGGGTATGGGGAGGGGGATGCCCACTCCTTACATTCCAGCCTGTCAAAAAGCCCCTTCTGGGAGGCATAGCTGCAAAGGACAGCAGAGCAAGCAACAGGAAATTCAAACAGAGTGCTGCTGCTGCCCGCCTCCCAGCTGTTTTTTTTTTTTTTTTTGACTGGTCAGGATGTGGGGAAACAATTTGGAAGCTGCCACCAACTAAGTGGGCTTTTTGACACATGAGGCTCTCCCATGCCTGTCAAAAACCCACCTGAGTGGTGGCAGCTTCTGAATCATTTTGTTCCTCATTTCATTTCATTACGAAACTTCTGTTAAAAAGTCATTTAGTAACAAAACAAAACAAAATGCAATCAGTAACAAAATGAAATGAAACACTAACTTTCTGTTTTGTGCCCATCTCTAATACTTTATCCTCATAATTACTTTCAAATTAAAATCAAGGAAGCAGCATTGAAATAAACATTTTGTGTACATGTAATGATCCTTGAGTAACAAGTGTTCATTCTTCTATTGCACACAAAATAAAATTTCAAACCTATTTTAACCTTAGGCATTTCCAGAATTGCTACTCTTTTTGGTTTATATAACATTGGATGACAAATCAGTGTTATGACAACTTTTTCTGAGAAATTTGGCTAGCTCCACCTAAAGATACTCAGCTTACCCCAAATTTACTTTGGATTGCACTCTATGTATAGCTACAGCTACAACTCCAGTTGTAAAGTGTGAATATTTCACTTGCACTAGTAGTGGTATAAGGATTTCATTAGAATTATAAATGTTAAAGGTTAAAATATTCTGTTTGTTTGTTTGGTTGGTTGGTTGGTCGGTTGGCTGGAATTGGGTATTAGATGATGGAGTTTTTATAGTCTTGCATGCTGCTGTAGCCTTTTAGCTAGGAGTGACCTTTCCAGGCTGGTCTGACTGTCAATCAATCCAGCACTAACCAATTGTTCATTCCTGCCTCTGAATTCAAAGGTAGTCCTGTCAGTCAGCTCTATGTTCTTTTTGCCTCTCAGTTGGTGTTCAGTGTCAATTTGTCTTTTATTCTTTCTTCTACAAATGTCTTGTCTGAGAGTGAGTTATGGAGACTTTATCTGGCACTAAAAGTCTCAAAACAGTAATTTGCTCTCAGGCATTTGTAAGAGAATGAATAAAAACTTTTCATTACTTCATTACCCAATAAAAGGAATGGACTATGTGGACTATCTGACTATGTTGTAGTAAAGGGTTGTCATGTGGTCCAAGCAAAATAAAATATATAGTGCAATAATAGGTGATACCTTTAATAGGTCACTTAAAAACCATAGAATAAACAAGCTTTTGTGGATTGAACACTACTTCATCAAGTTTGTACCAGTGCAAAAAAAAAAAAAATTAAAGTACAAAACATAAATTGCAAATATACATGGCTAAATGGATATTGCCAGGCAATCTTGTAGCTCTTCTCCTCTGTTAGTCTCTGTTTGTCTACTGCCCAGGACAAAGAAGTTTACCAGAAATTTAGAACTCTGCAACAGTAAGTGGATCCTGCTTTGAATATTAAGATCAAGACAATACCACCAAGAGTTCAATAGGACCCTCCAGTGTAGTAAATGTTACTGCTCTTGCACTTAAAACCAATTCTATATAGCACCCTGTGGCCGCTCAAATTAGAATTGTCTAAAGATGCTGTTTGAACTGCTAGTTTGTGTGTGTGTGTGTGTGTGTGTGTGTGTGTG
>JAHTLZ010000204.1:16648341-16675768 GCA_023846285.1 Phrynocephalus versicolor | reverse complement strand
TGTGTGTGTGTGTGTGTGTGTGTGTGTGTGTGTGTGTGTGTGTGTGTGTGTGTGTGAAGGATGTGTTTTTGTGTGAGTGGCACATCACCATGTAAAATTTCCAGTTGTTTTTGCTCCCTCCTCAGTTTCTGCTTAATTGGCAGGTTACCTTGGCCTGCAGGCTTTATATTTTTATCAAGATTTATTTTTGAAGATACACTTGAGTTATGAGGATAAACATTTAATTGTATGTCAAATGAGCATTCTGCTTCAAAACTGGACTCTGAACTCATTAGGCCTTAAGGGATGATGCAATTTCAATTGCAGGATCAAATTAGAGGAATGGCTTCAGAACTCTTAAGCCAAAATGACGGGAAACAGTCCTGATTTGTCACAGCAAAAATGCTTCCAGAGAAATTGCTGACATTAGAGTGGAATGATGTAAATAATCTGACAGCCCAATGCAGCTGGTAATTGTAGAGTCAAAAGCAAAGTATTTGAAAAATGAAAACAAAGGTTTGTTGTAAAGGCTAGAAAGCTGGATCATGTTCAAACAGTTTGTTGAGTATATAAAGCTAATAATGGTACTGGGGAGTTGCTTGTTGATTTTTGTGTGTGTGTTGTGTTGTTACAGTCATGACCAACTCTTTGTGACCCCATGTCCATGGAGTTTTCTTGGTAGGAACACTGGAGTGGCTTGTCAGTTCCTACTCCAGGCTCCTACAGCACCTGGTATTCTCTGGTTGTCGGCCATCCAAGTATTAACCAGGGCAGAACCTGCTTAGCTTCCGAAATCAGGCAAGATCGGATGTGCTTAGGGCATCTAACGGTACCTAAATGGCCAGTTCACTTCGAAGAAATTGCCTGCCTTGTTGACTCCTTGTGAAATCAAAGCTACAGTACTTGCCCTACATCTCATTGTTTGTAACCATGTTATCTTCTCAGAAGAGGCTGCGTTTCAATCCCCATCATTCCTTGGAAAGATGTTACCAACCCCAATAAGTTCACAATGTATTTGTCAGGCCTGAGGACAGAGAAAAAGTCCAATGAGTCTCATCAGTCTTCTAAGGAGCTGTCTTCCACCAAGATAAGGGCCTTCCCCAAGGGGATACAGGTAGGATAACAAGAAAATTGGTTCTTTGTGCGTTTCTTCACAATGTGTGAAGATCCCTTAGCATTTTCACAACTGCTTCAGCAGATGGCATTGGGGGAGTAACAGGAGTGCCCTTTGGTCTTTGTAACAAATGAATATTTTTAATGTAAATAGGGTTTTCTGCATCAAATACAGCCAGCAAGACAGACAAAGAAGCAGGAAGCCAAGATGTCAAACTACATGAGGAGGTACGTGGGACGATGTGTTGCATCACCACCAGCCTTGCAGCAACTGAATCACTGAGCAGACCTGTTATACCACCACTTCTTGGAGCACGAGAACCAAACCACTCATTCTGTGGTGTATTTCATTTATTTATTTCAAAATGCTTCTCTACCACAATAACATTCGCAAATAATGTTCCTGAGCTCTAGTGTACCTGGTGTTTATTACTTGGAAGTAAAAACAACAAGATGTCCTGGGGAAATCTAAAAGCTTCCTCTTCTAATCCGGCATGGCCCTGGCAAAAATGAATACATTTCTCTCTTGAATTTTCCAGGACTCAACAGCACAACGGGTATTCCTGGTGTATGTCAAATGAGCGGAGTAGCCGTGCAGCTAGATGGAGCGGTATATAAATAAATAAAGAAATAAATAAATAAATAAATAAATAAATAAATAAATAAATAAATAAATAAATAAATAAATAACAAACAAACAAACAAACAAATTTTGGTCATTCACAGATTTTTCCCCCCCAAACTGAACAAAACAGACACTGTGCCCCTGGCCACCCAGAACCCCATGGATCTCAACACTGAAGGTGTCAAAGTGGCCTCTTTGTCCCCAGAACACAAAACCTCTAATTCACCCTGTATATCCGGACTATCATAAGGACACTTAAAGCTCATTTCACACTGTACTGTAGAGAAAGGGTTGTCAACACTATGGAAGGGAACCTGATAGAGGGAACTTATGTTGTTGATCTGTGTAACTTTTTTTTTTTTGCTTTGTTTTGTTTATACTCTTATACTGTTTTTACTCTTTGTGGTCTATATATGTCTTTGAAATTGTGATTTTGTTTGCACATGGTGGTTGTTTTTGTTTCATTGTTTAGACCATTGTTTGTTTATATGCTGGAGTTTATGTTCATGCCAATTTGATTGTTTTAAACAATGTATCGTATTGTATTCTATAATATCGTAAACCACCCAGAGTGGACAGGTGGTATTATGGGTTATATTAAATAAATAAATAAATAAATAAATAAATAAATAAATAAATAAATATTACTTTTCAATTGAATTCACATACACACATACAGAGGGAAAGAGAGAGAGAGAGTGAGTTATTTAAATAAATAAATATAATCACATCAGTGAAAGAAAAAAGCAAAGCAAAGCAAAGTGTTCTGCTTATATACCACCCCATACCACTTCAAGTAGTCTCTGGGTGATTTACAGTTTTAATTACAGTATGAAGGCTACACACTGCCCCCCCCCAGCAAGCTGGGTAATCATTTTACTGACCACGGAAGGATGGAAGGCTGAGTCATCTATGAGCCTGCTACTTCGGATTGAACCCCAGGTCATGAGCACAGTTTTACCTGCAGTACAGGCATTTAACCACTGTGCCACAAGGCAAAATAGTAGATTAAAGGCCATAGCAAAGATCAGTAGCATATCCAGTACCAACAGAAGTGAAACTTTATGTCCCACTTTTCTTCTGTTGTAGTTATCTGTGGTACAAATGGCTCCAGAAGTTTCCATAGTCAAGTCTAAGATGGAATGGGTGAGCTCAATATGGTTGGAGAACTAGTGGGATCCAGAAGAAACACACCTTTGTATCCTGGGGTGATGAATCCACTCAAAATTTATTTAAAATAATGGGTCAACAACAGTGAAATAATTAGAGAAACAGCAAACAACACCCAGAGTGTCATAATGTTTATTTTTCTTTTTGTTAAAAGAATAATTACAGACTCAAAGAAGCATTTGGGAGGAAGGGAGACTTTTTTTTGAGGCAAGACCATTAAGCTATTTTTGCAACTAGTTGGAGAGTGAATCTTTCAAGGGCATGATTGTGGGTGGGAAGGTTTACTTTTCCTTCCCTCTGCATTGCCACCTGTATGAATCTATAATTAATTTGTAAGAAAAAAGAAAGCAATGTAGCGGTGAATCATGCAATATGTGCACAATGTAGTTTAGCCTTCATCGGTACCTGTGTTTTAAATTCAGGTGACTTGGAAGGTCGACAACCTATAAAGTCTTGCAAGCTACAGTGACATTTGTTCCATTTTATTTTGTTCCGTATGGTACACTGAGGACAGTAACACCAGAAGCTCAAAATTCCATTCCCAGTTAGTGCTCAGCAATGGGAAGATTGCTATGCCAGCACCCCTAAATGGCCTTCAAAGTCTCCTTAATTCAAGGGACTCAAGATCAGCCCTTTGATAACAAGTGGAAATGCAGGAGTGGTTGTTTTCTAATTGGAAGAAAAATCAGATATTTTTTGCATGTATTCTGCACAGACAGGTGTGATTTGAATTTGTTTGGGTGATTTGCCCATTCCTCATTTGGGAATGATCAATGCATGGAGCATGGAGAGAGAAGAGCTAAATTGATGAACATTGCTAATTATCTTGACTGGTCAAGAATGGCTTACTTAAACCTGCATATCATCTCTTATTGGCTTGAATGGAACTGGGTCATGAAGCACTCAGGGGAAACATTAAATGCATCGGATTGAAGAATTTTGACTTAAGTGATCCAATGTTTAGAGTCAAAATTGGGAATCGTCTTCAAAGTGAATAAGAACCCAGCTGTCACCCCAATGACAGCTTGGTACCAGAGAAGAAACTGACAATTAAATAGTCAATAAAGTTGTGCATTTAGAGAGACTAGTCTGAGTATTGTTGCCTTCTATTTTCATTCTAATTTAGAGATGTGAAAAAAGATCATTAAATTCTTGAGCCCCTGTACGTTGACTTAATGGGACACCATAGTGAGGAATTCTTCTCCCAATATTCCTCACCTGGGTGCAATGAGAAGATAATAAGCATCTTGTCTTTTTCATTGAGACCTTTGTCATTTGGGCAAATGCCCTTTGCACACAACCAGGCTCCACAAATAGCAAAGTACACACATAGACATGGCAAGTACCAGATGGCCTGTTATTGATGCAAACAATCTCTCTGCTGCTTCTCCTACTTGAAAAGTCAGAGACCATAGAAAGCATCTATCATAGTTTTTTGTTTTTTTTAAATGCAGAACACTTTCTGGGTTTCATTACTTTCAGAACTCTGCTTAATCTGCTCTAAACATCTTCCTCTTTCTCCTTCTTATTCTTTTGGCAAATGTACCACAAAACACCACAGCTTTCTCTGCAAGGTAAAGAGGAATGGCCTGGATGAGACGGTTGAGCAATTACTTTTCTATTCTGTTAAGGGAGAGAAGCTCCAGTGGTTTCACATCTGGCACCAGGTTTCAAACCTTTCTTCTCTATCCTTTCTCTTATTTCACATGGCAACAGTATGTTCATGCCATCCAGGTATCAATTTAAAGCTCATGTGAAGACCATTCTTAGGCAGCACAGGATTATCTCTGTTGTGTCTCCCACCAAAAGTGAGTCTTCTGTAGACTTCCTCACAAATGTGATGTATAACTTCAACAGGAGGAAACCATTGGCTCTTGAGATGTCTCAAAAGTCAGACTCCCCTCAACTCTTCTAACCTGTAAAGCTAATGGTCAGAAATGATATGAACCTCCCAACAATATCTAGGGAGTCTACCCTACCCCACATGCATGATCTACATGGATACATTGACTGAATTTCCCACCCCAAAAGCCTTCCTTTTATGGTAAATACATGGTTAACTGCACCAGACTTACTTAAACCTGATTAAAATTGACTGGGAACCTGTAGGCACTCCATTTCCATCAACTGGAGTGATCTTGATATGAGGATGTGAGGAATATTCAAAACATTTCTTTTTCTCAGCCATTTCCCAAGCCCCTTGCCACTCTAAGATATCTTGCCAAGCTTTCGCCCTATTCTGGCAAGATATCTCGGCTTTCCATGGAGTAAAGAACTAGGTCTTGTTTTTCTGCTCTCTCTCCCCATTTTCACCTGTTCTTCGGTGCAAGACAATGCCAAAGTTTGTCCAGGTCAAAGCTCGCTTTGGGTGAATTCATTCAGGAACAGGCAACATTTTGCCCAGGACTTGTAATAATTCTGTGCAATTCTATGCAGATGGGTGTCTCTCCTGGGTGGGTGGGGGAGATACCACAAAGCAGGTGTGTGTGTGTGTGTGTGTGTGTGTGTGTGTGTGTGTGTGTGTGTGTGTAGTTCATGCATAGAAACGTGGCTGCAAGAAAAAAGGGGTGTTTTTTTAACCTCCTCTGTTTCTTTTAGAGAGCAAGAAGCTGTGAAATTCACAACCCTAATTTGATGTACCTGAATTTGTGTAATGTATGCTCTTTCGATTTAATGATTGGAATATGATTTCTAAACTAATTAATTTCTGTAAAACTATCATTTTCTCCTGTCAAAACACAAAATCGCTGAACCAATTAATACATTATTTAAAAATAATGATCAAAGGTCAAAGCTGAGCATCCCATAATTGAGTAGTAGCTTTGAACTAAACAAGTAATTACTTGTCAGCCTTGAGTACAATCATTTATATTCTTTATAAAACACAGGCTACGGGCGGGGGGAGCACACCAAACTTCTACCTCATTATGATACTCATTTTCTTATTATATAATGCTCCATCTGGCAGCTGTGATTTTAATTGACAATAGTGTGTGTGTGTTTTATTTTTCTCCCCATTTTCTTTTTAGCAAAAGCAAGTATATACACATGGGTGACTAATATGAGTTCATGGGCATGTTCTCAATAAGTTATCACATAAAAAGCAAATTGTGTGCTGTATACCCTACTATGATGAAAGGTGCATTGCAGAATAGATGCTAAGTTCTTTCTTTTTCATAACATCCACTTATGTTCTGATGTCGCACACTGTACATGTTCCCTCTTACACTCCATATCAATAGTTACTACTACTGGCTGCAGGCTATGAAAACCTATATAATCCTAGTATGATATCAGAATGTGGCACACAGTGTAGTAGTTCTCAGAACAGGGATTCCACATATTATCAGTTGAGAGTAGTGGTGTTCTGATCTATGAGTTAGTCCAAAAGTGCCAATCAACACAGCTCACCTTAAAAAATATGGAACAAACAAAATCTTTGAACAATCCTCAACTAAATGGAAGGTTGGCTGTGGCTGGACCCTAGTTGGGTATTTTAGTATCCAACAGCAGCAGAATTAGGACCTTTCCCTGCTGTTGTCCTGGTGTAGCACTCTGAGCTGCTAAAAACCTTCACTAGAGGTTTTCCCAGTCTCCCAACATGCAAGGAGATGGGAAGCAGACATCTTCTAAAAACAGCAGAGTCCAATGGAGGTATATCATTAGGAGCCAGTATATGCAGCTAATGCATTATATTTTGTTTCTGACCTATAACACACTTAAGAACATAAGAACATAAGAACATAAGAAGAGCCATGCTGGATCAGGCCAAAGGCCCATCTAGTCCAGCTTCCTGTATCTCACAGCGGCCCCACCAGATGCGTTTGGGAGCGCATGAGACTAGATATCTGTCTCCTGATACCACTCCCCTGCATCTGGCCCTTGAAGTACCTTGGTTTAAAGCCTAGAGCTTACACATGTCCATCATGGTTTGTAACCCGTGATGGACTTTTCCTCTAGGAATCTGTCCAATCCCCTTTTGAAGGCATCCAGGTCAGATGCCATCACCACATCCTGTGGCAGGGAGTTCCATAGACTTACAACGCGCTGGGTGAAAAAATATTTTCTTTTGTCAGTTCTTACTCTCCCAGCCCTCAATTTGAGTGTATGTCCCCTAGTTCTGGTATTTTGGGAGAGGGAGAAGAGCTTCCCTCTATCCACTTTACTCATACCCTGCATTATTTTGTACGTCTCAATCATATCCCCCCTCAAGCGCCTTTTTTCCAGACTAAAGAGGCCCAAATGTTTTAGCCTTTCTTCATAAGGGAGGTGCCCCAGCCCAGTAATCATTTTAGTCGCTCTCTTCTGCACCTTTTCCAGTTCCACTATGTCTTTCTTGAGATGCGGTGACCAGAATTGTATTGCAATCCTATGCATGCCTACTCAGGAATAAGCCATACTGAGAGCAGTAGGACATTAAAATAGGTCTAGGAGAGCAGCCTTAGGATGTGAGCTATATTGAATAGTGTGAGAATAGTTTCTTAGTACAATAAACTATATCCCAAAACAACCCAATCTGTTACCCCTGGAAAATAACAGACTGAAAAAATATTGCTTTTTTGAATAAATATAATTGTGATTTTTGGTTGCATCAACAGAGGCATAGTGTCTACTAGATCAAGGGAAGTGATAGTGCCACTCTATTCTGCTCTGGTCAAACCCCACCTGGAGTACTGTGTCCAGTTTTGCACACTCAATTTAAAAAGGATTTTGACATTGAGCAGGTCCAGAGGAGGGTGACCAGGATTCTTGAAGGTCTGGAAGAAATGTCTTATGAGGAGCGGCTTAGAGAGCTGGGAACTTTAGTCTTACAAAAAGAAGGCTGAGAGGGGATATGATAGCTATGTTTAAATATTTGAAAGGATGTCACATTGAAGAAGGGACTGGCTTGTTCTCCATGGCTTCAGAGACTAGGAAGTGGGGCAATGGTTTCAAACTACAGAAAAACAGATTCAATTTAAACAGTAGGAAGAACTTCATGATAGTTAGAGCTGTTCGGCAGTGGAATATGCTGCCACAGAGGGTGGTGCAGTCTCCTTTGGAGGATTTTAGGCAGAGGTCGGATGGGCATATGTCAGGAGCACTTTGATGGGGGCTCCTGCATGGCAGGGGGTTGGACTGGATGGCCCTTGAGGTCTCTTCCAACTCTATGATTCTATGAAAAAAATAAACATTCTTTAATGTTTATTTATCTGTGATTGAGGGACTAAAACAGCAAATGAAAGACCAGTTAGGATTAAAATACACTGTAGAGTTACTGTGCCATATTGGAAACAATATTGCACCAACCCATACTAAATTATTACTTGGGAAACATTTGAAGAATGTCCAGATTAACTCAATTTGTGAAAATTGGAGCAGGCAGGAGGAAAAGGCAGCACAACATATTAAAACCCCTTTCTCTGTGTCTTTGGTATGCAGGCTGTTATATAAGGATGAACAGACTTTTTCAGTCTTCTGCAGTGATGAATTACAGAAATAGCTATGCGTAAAGTACAGTTTTGAGATACGATTGCCTGACGCACATGTTTAGGAGTTATAGGCAGATCAGAATTTAGATAATAACTAGATTTTTTACTTCTTCCAATGCTCAAAGGTTATTTTAAAGAGTCTGAATGTTTCAGTTAAATGGATATTTTGATACATATTTTAGAGATAATATGCATTTGAGTACTATTTTTAGAGATCTGTTCATTTACGGTGTAGTTTTTGAAGAAGTATCCATTGAAATGCATGCTAAAATGTCCATTGAAAAATTAAAAACAAAAAGATTTAAGTAGAAAAGAGATGAAATGGAAACACATGAAAACAATTGAACTAGTGCCAGTGATCATAAATAGAGTTACCCACATGGAAGCAGAACCAATGTTCATGAAAACAGAGATGTAGAATTTCAGGAAATTTTGAGGGCATGAGGGGGGAAAGGAAAAAAAAATTGGGGGAGGGGGACAGTCCCCCCTCCTTCTTTTCAATGCTTCTGACATTTTACATCTCTACATGAACATTCCTTTATATATATGTTGATAATTTATATTTCTGCTTCTATTTTTATGGGATATGTTATGGGAGAGTTGTGGGATTATTAACCTTTGAATTTTGTTAATTTTTTTATTTTTGTAATTAATTGTATTTTGGTAATTTGCTGCAAAGCACCCAGAGTGGCCATCACTGCCCGATGGGTGGTATAAAAGTCCAATAATAAATAAATAAATAAATAAATAAATAAATAAATAAATAAATAAATAAATCTAAAGTGTTCTGCTTATATACCACCCTGTACCACTTGAAGTAATCTCTGGGCGGTTTACAGTATTTAATTACAGTATGCAGGCTACACATTGCCCCCCCCCGGCAATCTGGGTACTCATTTTACCAACCTCGGAAGGATGGAAGGCTGAGTGAACCTTGAGCCTGCTACCTGGGATTGAACCCCAGGTTGTGAGCACAATTTTACCTGCAGTACCGGTATTTAACCACTGTGCCATGGGGCTCCTAGCACCTCATCTTTGAAAGCAAGAATGAAGAAACATGAGGGAAACCCTTGCTCATCCGCAGCTATGCACCCAAGGACTGAATGATTTTGAATACCACTTTTTCATCTGTAAACCACACCCTTTCTTCTTATTACTAGGTATCATC
Source organism: Phrynocephalus versicolor (assembly GCA_023846285.1). NCBI lineage: Eukaryota > Metazoa > Chordata > Lepidosauria > Squamata > Agamidae > Phrynocephalus > Phrynocephalus versicolor. The sequence goes on along the minus strand of JAHTLZ010000204.1, from coordinate 16,666,242 downwards.
TACAAAAGCTGATCCGTTACGCTCCATGCTAGTGGCTCAGTATGGAGTGTGTGAGACTGCATCTCTCTCTTTGATATATAGCTCTCCATAGAAGCTTGTGGGGAACATAGGCAAGAGGCTGCTGTATGCCTTCTCTCATGGCGTCCCACAGAAGGCCTCTGATTAGGAGCAGCATGCTGGACAAGAATAGCCTTTGGCCTGGTTCAACATAGCTCTGCTTATTAACTTCACTGTAGGAATCCTGCCTAGTATGATTTGTTTTATATATGTATTTGAAATATTTTTAGCCTGCCTTTCTTCTTACTAGGATCCAAAAGAAATCCAAAAAGTTACTGAAATTGGATTAAGAACCAACAGAACAAGTATAGAAAGTAAAGCGTTCAGCTTATATACTGCCCCATAACAATTCAAGCACTTTCTGGGTGGTTTATAATTTAATTATGCAGGCTAAACATTGTCCCCTGCCAATTTTCCGACCTTGGAAGGATGGAAGGATGAGTGAACTTTGAGCCAACTACCTGGGATTGAACTCCAGGTCATGAGCACAGTTTCAGCTGCAGTACAGGCATTTAACTACTGTGCCACAAGGCTCAGAAATATGAGCTGACATACTGGTGGATGCTTCTGTCCATTTAACAGCTGTATAATTTTGTAAATCTGCCTGCACATCCTGAGATCAACAGCTGAAATCTTTATTGTCACAACCTCATCTGAATTTGTGTAAAATCTGAATTTCTCAAAGAAAGAAAGAAAGAAAGAAAGAAAGAAAGAAAGAAAGAAAGATCAGATTAGTCAAGATTGTTATTGACCAATTCATGCTGGCTTCTAGTTATTACTGCATTGTTTTCTAGGTCCTTACATAGTGACCTCTTTATAATTTATTCCAGAATTTTGCCTGGGATTGGTATCAGTCTGACTGGTTTGCAGTGCACCTTTTTTCCTTTTTGCCCTTTTTGAAGATAGGGGCAATATTAGCCCTCGACCAATAATCGGGTGAAGATGTGGTGGCTCAGCAGGCTAGAGCACTGAAAATTGTCAGCTGCAAGTTTGACAGCTGAGCAGTTTGAATCCCGTGTGCCACGCAGCAGATTGAGCTCCCGCTGTTAACCCCAGTTCCTGCCATCCTAGCAGTTTGAAAGCATCAAAATGCAAGTAGATAAATATGTACTGCCATAAAAAGCACGAAGGTAAAACAATGTTTCATTGCAGCCATGCTGGCCACATAGCCACAAACTGCACAACATTGGCTCTTCGGCTTGAATACAGAGATGAGCATCACCCCTAGAGTCTGACACGACTAGCACACATCATCTGGTACCTCACCGTGTTTCCCGTGATTTCAAGAAAGCCTACAGGAAACTCTTGTTTCTTAGGAGGTCCCTGGAGCATCAGGCCCTGTTGTACCAAATGTCTGACACAAAGGATTTTGATACACTGAAGTTACAGTCCTGCACCCCTCACCAGTAAATGAGCTAGATTTGACTCAGTGGGTCTTGCATCTGAATAGCATATATAGGATAGTTCAGTCACAAATCTGTTCACATCTTGGCAAAATTAAAATTGGGGCAGAAAGAAAAGGGAAAGGTGGCATTTCCAAGACTAACAGATTTATTTCAGGGGATCTCCTTTGTCAAACAGTTTGATCCAAGCTCACACTGAAATAAACCTGTTTGAAAATGGCATGATATCTTGTGTTTTCATTCCATCTTTTCTCTTTTCCTTTCCCCCTGGTTAATTTTGCTAACATGCTGAGACTGATGAATAGAGATGGGCACAAAACAGAAAAATGGTGTTTCGGTTTTTTGTTTGTCGTTGAGAGGTCTGTTTCGGTTCGTTTCCGTTTGTTGTGAATTTTTTGAAAAATTTCTTTACCGTTTTTTGTTTTTTCGTTTGTCGTTTCTACCCGCTTTTTGCACAATTTTTAAAGCATTTCTGTGCGCAGGCATCCCCCAACGTCCCAGACCAGAGGGAAAACACTAAAAAAAAATGGATGCTGGCAGAGAAACAGTATAGACTAGGTATGCAGGGAGGCTGCAAAGGCAGCGGTGGGCATTGCCCAGGGTGCAAAGCAGCCGCAGAGTGACTGTACTGTGGGGCAAGGGAGGGTACTCAACGAGATGTATGCAGCATGCACACACACACACAGGGAGGCTTCAGGACTGAAGCTAGAGTCGCAGCAGAGACAGCAATGCCACCCCAACTCCCACCAGAGACTGCAAGGAGGACAGGGGCTGTCAGAGCTTTTTTTGCCCTCTGTGGCTGCCAGACCTGCCTGCCCAGTCTGCAACCTGGGCATGCTATTGGTTGAACATGATCCCATCACATGGCTTGCCTCCATTTTGTGGCTGGTGGCAACATCCATTTTAAAGGGAAAGGAAAAATACATCACGATGGGAGAAGACAAAAACAAACATTTTAAGGACCCCCCCCCGGTAGGTATTATCAGACAATATAAATAATTATTGCTGTGTTTTTATGGATGTCCAGGGCGTTTTTTAACATTTAGAACAGCTCATTTCATTGTGTGTCGCCATTAACGGAAATGAAACATAATGACCACAATTTCCGTGGTTCTGTTTGTTTCGTTGCATTTTCAGCACAATTTTCGTTTGTCATTTCGTTACGTAACGGAAACGACAAACGGTAACGGAAACGAAAATTTCGCCGCTCCGTGCCCATGTCTACTGATGAACATAGGTACTCCTTTAAGAAATCCTATTAACACTGTCTGAGAAGAGGGCCCCATTAAATTCAGTGAGGCATATCTCTGAGTGGACAGAAATGGTGATCACATTCAGTGACCTAAAAGGGGAAAGTATGGGATACTTGGCAGCACGGTCTTTCTGTCTGTGGTTTTATAGCTTTCTCCTCTCATAAATGGCACCAAATGTGGTCTCCCTAAATTTTAAAAAAAAGCACCATAAGATTCCAGACAATAAGCTAATAAATGTGCATGTGATGGACAAAAAAGGTGGTGACCAGAGCACTAATAGCCATCAGAGGAAAAATGAAGAATTGAAATATTATGGTGACTGTACATTTACAAGCCATCTGCAGCTCTAGGTTCACAACTTGAGTGCCCTAAGTGCATCACATTATACATACCTCTGAAGTTGGGCTGCCCTGAGCCGCTTTTCATTATATATTAATTATTGTCTTGTATTTATGATGTGACATTTTTGCTCAAGACAGCTAAGGAAAAATCCATCACGAAAAGGTCTGTTAGATTATAGGCTCCAAGAAGCTGCCCTTTTAGCACAGGCATAAATTTGCTCCAGCTAATAACAGGGCCTGTTTGGAATGTAATCAGCATTCTGACTGGAAAGAAATTCCAGGGAGCCTATTACAGTCTCTGAAGCTGGAGCAGGTCACCTTGAATGGATGCAGATGCCGTGGAAAGGAAATACACTTTAATTTAACCTTAACTACATCATTTGGCACCATCAGGAATCTTTTACAACACACATTCAAAATAACTCCTTTGCTAATGTCTTCAGAAGAGACAAATGAAAGCAAACTTGTCCTTTCCATTCCAAAATATGAAAATAAGCAAGGGCATGATAGAAATTGACATTGTCATTCTGAAATTCGGGTAAGGGAATTGAATGGGACATCACAGAGGATTGTGACCCACAATTCAATTTCAGCCATGTCTTTAGTTGCTAGCTCTGGTACTGCCAGTTGTACAGTAAATGTTTGCAGTGGGGACATGTGTAAGAAAGACCAGAATTAAAGTTGTGAATGGAGATATTCCATCTTTTACACTCCCTACACAATTAATTGTAGTCATTCCAACCTTTGTTGTGACTCGTGAGCATTTGGGGAACATGCTGTTTGTAGAGTGGCCAAATGTCTCTTTTGAGGAGGATGGTCATCTATGCAAAGAGCCATCTTTCTTATTTGTGTTGCATGTCCTCCTTTTGTTTAATGTGTAAATCACCACTCTTGCTACCCATGCATCCACCCTGGCCAAGGAGGCAATTAGAGGCTTTGCTAGATAATGTACTTAAACAGCTTTCTTTCATTTTTTAGTGAAATGGTTTGTGGAGAGGTCATTGTGTGACAATTAACTGCAGATTATAGACAGGAAGAATGTGAGATGGCATGGACATCAGATGTGAAGTAAGTCCCAGAAGTGGACATTCTGAAAATACTTTGCAGATCAGTCCTTTGAAACAACTGATAGCTGCCTTTCTGTAAAACTACATTGAGCTCTGTTTATTTTCTTTCTCCATACATTCCTTTTCATTAAGCTGCAGAAAGTACAAAACATGTACTACAAAATAGTGATTGCAGGCATGTGTTGTCACCAAAATTGCTGAGGAGCAAGTTTGTACTCTTCCCTGTAAGCCTCCAAAATTTGGAGAGGTTTGGGGCCCAGGGGGAAGAGTTATTAAGCTCCAAATGGGGTGCCCCTAGTAAATAATCATTATAATTGAATCGGGATTCAGAAGCCAAGCCGGTGAAGCTGCTAATCACTCGCCCACAGGAACTCCCCTTTGGAATTTAATAACTCAACCACCTAAGCCCCAAACTTCTCCAAATTTGGGGGGCTTACAGGGAAGAGCTTGAGGACCCTCTCCCGCCATTTTGTTGCCTCTAAGACCCAGGGGAGCATAGAGCTTTGTTTCATTTCGTTTTGTTCCATAACAAAACTACTTTAAAATTTCATTACAATTGAAATGAAACAAAACATTATATTTCCATTTTGTACCCATCTCTAGACTAATTGTGATACTTTTATATCTGTGGTGTTAGTTTAAACACATACACATTTATTGTGAATTTGACCCTTTTGGTGAAGAATGTCCTCCATTTTGGTGTTCCTTGTCTTTCATGATCTCATTTTTGTGATGGAACAGTGACTAACCTAGGCGACTGCCCCCTTTCAAAAGATTTCCTCCAAATCTTTGTAACCTATCTAACTTATCTATTGCCCTTGAAAGAAAGCAGGTAATTCAAAACACATATTAGGGAGAATGGAGCCTTAAAACAAGAACAATTCCACACTGAAAATTAATGAGGTGGAAAGCAATGCATTGACAAAATATAAAGCAATGTTAAAAGGGAAGAAATTGTATTTTATATGCAAGGTTCTGGTTTTTTTGCCAAAGAATCACCCTGGGGGGAAAAATAAAAGAATAATATGGAAAGTGACATGATGTATAATACCACTTCAAGAAAGAAGATCTATAAAAAACTACTCAAGCCAATCAAAATCTTTTTCTTTTTTTATATTATAGAGCATTATTTTATTAGGAACATTTTTTCCCAAAAAGTGGATTACTGACTTGCCTGTGAATTGTGGCTTCCTTCATAATTTGAGGACAATGATTTGTTACCTCAAAATGCATTTCCTCTCCCTATAAATATTTGAGTCCTCCGCCTGATGTAAAAAAATGAATCAAAAGTTGTAAGCTATTAAAACTATCAATCTGCCTCACATGATCTGATAAAACATAAGTGCTCAAGCTAAGTACATGCTTTACAATGTCGAATTAGACATATCTTAGTAAGGAAGTCGGAGTGTGGGAGGAGACAGCCATGAGTTGACATTTAGCCAATATATTTATTTTCAAAAGAAGAAAGCTCTTGCTGTCTGGAGCTGCAGAAACTGACACAGTTGTCTAAAAAGCAATCAATAAAACATGTCAGATCCTTAAATAAATAAGGCAACAACCCAAACACAGTGGTTTTTGTGTTACATTCAGACACACTGCCCTTTTAAAGTGCAGTCTAGTCCCCAGGCTCCTTGGTGTCTTTCTTTCCTGGGCCCACAAGAAGGCCTGCCACAAGCTTGCATTAAAATTCTGCCACAAGTTTGTGGAAAACCCCATTAATGAACCAGCTAAACTGCATCAACATGATAGGAGCTTCGTGGCGCAGTGGTGACATGCCTGTACTGCAGCTAAAACTGTGCTCACAACCTGGGGTTCAATCTCAGGTAGCAGGCTCATAGTTAACTCAGCCTTCCACCTTCTGAGGTTGGTAAAATGAGTACCCAGCTTGCTGGGGTGGAGGGGGGTGTAGCCTGCATACTGCAATTAAACTGTAAACCACCCAGAGACTGCTTTAAGTGGTATGAGGCGGTATATCAGCAGAACACTTTATACAGAGATTGAACACAGCAGTTAAGATTCAATGGAAAATTAAACGTTAAATTTTAATTAATGATGGGTTGGAACACCGAGGAATACCTGGAAAAAATAAAACAGAAAGCAGGAGGAATTGTCAGGAATTATGGGGAGTTGACCTCAATAAGCAGAGTTGTAGCAATGTCAAGGATTAGAGGCAAAAATATGACAGACTCCATTGCTAGTTTTCTATTGCAGTCTATTTACTAAATATATGCAGGTTCCATTAGTTTCCAGATACTTACATCCAGTAGTTTAAATAATCCAGCTACTCTTCTTGATCACAGCCAACACATCAGGTTTACAGCAAACTGGCTAAACAGCCCTGGCTTAACAGCAAGAACATGTTGCAATACATATGATATATATATATATATCTTTCCAATCATTTCTTTACTTTCACATCACATGTCACAGTGGTTCTCTCATCCACGCTTCTGAGCTTTGCTCCACTGTCCTTGGACACTAGTCTTCTTGCCAAGGTCGCTTTACTGAGATTGCTTCAGTCCACAGCTGGACTCCATATCTCTAATTGAAAAACTCACTCACATTATAAGAATATTCTTGACAGGAATGAGTTTGGAAGTTGAGTCACGGCAACTGGACTTCTTTTCTTGAAAGATCAAAACATTTCATTACTCATCCATGCATCTTTGTGAGGAGGAATGAGATTTTCTGGGTTTTTTTGAACTACGGGATCCTATGATTGTCCATTATAGGGGTTATGTCCAACAGACAGGCACCTAAACATTACTCACTTGCAAGGATGGCCTCAACTGGAATTACTGGGTTTCTTACATCATCATAAAGTTGGACGAGATCATTATTGAAATAATTTCGAAATCTGTCTTTAAGATCTATTCTACTTGTGCAGCTCTTATGATTCTTGTTTGAACAATGCTTTCACAGGGATTGCAGTGGATGGGGAAGGTTTGTGGCGGAGTGGCAGATCACATGCTTTCCACGCAGATTACATAAGAATATAAGAAGAGCCATGCTGGATCAGGCCAAGGGCCCATCTAGTCCAGCTTCCTGTATCTCACAGCGGCCCCACCAGATGTGTTTGGGAGCGCATGAGACTAGATATCTGTCTCCTGATACCACTCCCCTGCATCTGGCCCTTGAAGTACCCTGGTTTCTCCATCAGATTGTCCCTGGTTCAATGACCAGCACTAGGCTGGGAAACTTGGGGCATACCAGATATCTCCATAATATCTGGTGTGCCCCAAGTGCTAAGTATCACTAGTGCTGGGTTACATGAACTAATGGTGTGGCATCTTATGTTCCTCTGCTCTCTTCCCAAAAATACCTTTTTAATCTAATTGAATGGTTATAGTGAGGAAATATGAAACTTTCCCTTTCCTTTCCTTTTTTGCTGTTTTTGTATAGCACGACTGTTTCTTATCTGTTCTCTGACAGTTACCTGCACTATAATTTATAGAATATAAATTTAATTTATAGAATATAATTTATAGAAAGTCTACAGGCAACATTTGAAGGCTTATTATTTCTTATATTCCTCCTTACTATTCTGAATCTCCACAGTAAATCTCCACTTTCTTCTGTTCTTTTCTATATCTATCTAACTAGTGGCCAAATTTGCAGTGCTGTGTGAGGATCTTGAAGAAAATCAATGATTCTGTGTGCAGTTGTGCCAAGGTGTGTCAAAAATGCTGAGACCTTAATTTGTTCCTAATCATTTCAGACTGCTTTTGCTCAGCTGGTCAATTTAGGCAGAGGAGGAACAGTGAAGAGAGAAGCAAATTACCGAGACCCTTTTATAATAATTACGTGACTTTTGGAAAGAACTCTAGAAAACCCTGGAGAGCACCAAAGACCCCTGCAGATCAAGGACGCTATGTAACAATTAACAAGTTCTCCATGGAGGTGCCAAACTTTGCCCTTGCTTTGGTGAGGACTTGCTTAAAATGTTGCAGCAAACACCGATCATCTTCCAGATTGACTACTGCAGTATTCTCTATGGCTGATACTTCACGTCCATCTCATCGCTGTTTGTGGTCCCGCTTGGGACTGGTACAAAGTAATCTTACTGCATGTCCATTGCGGGACGAGGGGAGTTTGTCCCAACCACACCCCTGAACTGCGACTTAAGCGGGATGAGAGATTCCCCCCCCTGACCTCGGGAATCTGCTCATCACGCTTCTCGTTCAGAGACAAAGGCCCGTGAAGTCACACTTGTTGCAGAGCGAGCGATGATAGGAGCAGAACCCATCTAGTGGCAAGAGCGCGAAGCAACATTTGCCAGTAAATTCCCTATGGAGTTAACAATGCAGTGAATAGCTTTTAAAAGACAAATGCATCAAAGTTTGCTCCATAACGCATTGAAGGCAAGGTTTCAGAGAATCGAAACATCGAAAAACGGAAGGTCGGGCCGGAAAAAAAAAACGGGGAACGAAGGCATGGAATTTCACATCTCATCACGGAATGAGGACATGTGGTAACAGTCATGCTGGTATCATCAATCACGCCCATGCGTACACAGGAACAGGGACAGAACCGGAAGAAGACCATGTGACCGCGACCAACATCAACTTCCTCTGAGAATGGACGTGAAGTAACCGTCTATGTGCAGCATCTCTTAAGGCTTACCCAGAGGTTACAGGGAGTCCAAGATGCAGCAGCCAGACTAATGACTAGTGTGAGTAAATATGATTGCATTATTACAATCCTGTCTCATCTCCGGTGGTTTCCCATTCTATCCCATATTAGGTTCAAGCCATCTTTTCCTGATATTGGCAAGCCAAACATACATTTATGTCCTACAGAAGTTGCACATCTAACGAGCAGGCTCCACATTACACCCATTTGCAGATAAAGGAAGAGAAGTAAAGAGGAAAGTCATGGTGTAGAGGGAAGAAATCATCTGAGTGTCTGGGCTAGACCCTGAAGGTTAGATATCTTTATAGTTCGTACATTCAGAGTAACATTTCAGTTGATGCTTATTGCTGGAATGTAATCTATCAACATTGGTGTACTGTATGAAGTTTGTCCTTGAAAACACCCAATTTGTCCTTCATTGATTAATGCAGAATGTCAGGCATCAGCAGGGATCTTTTTTCAGTTGGCAGATGCTGAACTGAAATCCAAACAGGCAAGGCTGAGGCCTAGGTAATCAAATCTAAGGGGTGTACAGAGTCGACAAGTCAAGGTTAAACTCCACAAAAACAGGAACAAAACACTACCAGAGTTCTTATGATATTACCACATGATCATAGCTGGTAGACTGAACAGTCTCTGGATTATAATTTGTGAACTTGTTTAAATTCTCATTCATTTGGGTTCAAGAAATAAGACAATTTAGTTGTTCTGTTTTTTATTTTACCAATGCAGTCTTGCTTCTCCAAGTTTTAATATCTGTGTTCTCTCAACTGGACTGGTTGATTCTTGCATTCTCACAATCTAAACTCTCTGTGTAAGCCATAACTCAATATTTGGGAGGGGAATAATATTGGGGTAGAGTGTGTTAGGCCACTCTACTGAATCACAGAGAAAATACTAGTGATGTAATAAGTAGTCACAACATTTTCATTTCCTACTGATTTTCTGAATCTCACCATGCCAAGTCTGCCTGCCAAGACATCCCACTACACCAGACAGATTTTCCAGCTTCCTGCAAAAATGAGAGATACGTTCCTCATTTTCACCTTTTCTTTTCATGTGTTTTTCTGCACAGGAAATTGCCGCATTCTCTACTGTTTAATCCTTTTCCCCAGTAACTCCTGTACAGAGTAGACACCAACCTTAATAACAGAATAATAACAACCCTGTGCTGCTTTCTACTTCTTGTGGTTAAAAAATGTTCATAATGGGCTGGGAGGTTATGCAAAGAAATCTTACTCTCAGTGTGAGGGGAAAAAAGTTCTTTCCCTCAGTTTCTCTCTTAAAATGGAAGGTTGTAAGATTTGGATCTCTTACATGTACAAACGATGGAGTAGTTGTTAGATGCCCTCAGGTTGTCTCCAACGTATAGTGACTAGAGATGGGCATGACTCAAAAAAATAATTTTTCGTTTGTCATTTGTCGTTTAGGGGCCCATTTCGGTTCATTTTCGTTTTTCGGGGGGAGGTTGCACATTTTTTGTTTTCGTTTTCGTTACGAAATGAAACAGAAAAAACAAAATGAAAATGAAATTAATCTCCTCCTCCTCCTCCTCCAAGACTCCCAATAAAGACTCTTTGTTAATGTCAACATTGTCATCACTTATTTCTGAACCATATATAAAACTATGTAAATGAGTCTTTATATTTAACATCACATCTCGATCCAAAGAGGCAGAAAATAGGTTTGAATTCTTGTAAAAATTCTTGGCCATTCTTAGATTGAGTCCAACAATCTGGGTTATATATAGATTCAAAGTCCATCATTCATGTCCTTAATGAAACTGGCCATAAGGGCATCTGTTCCTCAGGTAATCCCTCTCCCCAGGTCCACCCTGGTCATCTTCAAACACCCCATACCCCTTCAAGTAGTCTCTGGGTGGTTTACACTTTTTATTATGCAGACGACACATTGCCTCCCCCCCCCCCAGCAAGCTGGGTACTCATTTTACCAACCTCGGAAGGATGGAAGGCTGAGTTAACCAGGAGCCTGCTACCTGGGGTTGAACCCCAGGTCATGAGCACAGGTTTATCTGCAGTACAGGCATTTAACCACTGCACCACGGGGATTCTGTTTTTCTCTGTTTGATCTTTGGGCAGGGTGGACAGTGCTCAGGTGGAGAAACCCTCCAATCTGCCAGTGTCTCCACAACAGTGTGGATAGACAGTAGACAATGCATTTTTTGAGTCCCTTGACTTGTACACAGACATTTGCTCTCTTGATCTGAGGTATGAAGAATGTAAGGCTATGTAAAATTATAGAGAGGCATTCAGTAGAGAAAATGATACAGGGCTGTCATGTAGAAACCTCTTGTATGTGAATAACTATATTTATAAAGAGCACAATCTATGTACCGGCCAAACAGATTGAAAATGTAGCCATATTCCGGCATTAATGAATCCATCACAGAAAACCATCTTACTGTATCAATGCATTCCATACACATTTACCAAAGAGTCTGAAATAAGATGGGCACAAAATGGGAAATTAGTGTTTTGTTTCATTTTGTTACTCATTGTGTTCTGTTTCATTACTAAAAGACTTTTTAATAGAAGTTTCATAACAAAACAAAATGAGTAACAAAGCAATTCAGAATCTTATGCCACCCAGGTGGATTTTTTGACAGGTGAGGGATAGCCCCACCTGTAAAAAAAACCCATCTGGGTGGTGAGAGATTCTGAACTGTTTCCCCACACCTGTCAAAAAAAAAAAAAAAACCCAGCTGGGAAGCGGGCGGCAAAGCAGAACAGAGCAAGCAGTGTTCGGTTTGAATTTCCCGCTGCTTGCTCCATTCTTCCTTGCAACCTACCTCCCAGCTGTGGCATTTTGAAAGGCTGGGGTATGTGGGGAGGGGTGCCATCCCCTCCATCCCCCGACCTGTCAAAAGCCCCAACGGGGAGGCAGAGGGACGGGGACAAAACAGAAAGGAGCATTTCTACCTTTCACCCTTCCCCTTCCTCCCAACTGGGGCTTTTTGACAGGTCAGGGAGGAGGTTTGTCCCCCTTTCCATACTCCAACCTGTCAAAAAGCCTCAGCCAGGAGATAAGGGAGGGGCAAAAGGCAGAAAGGAGCAGGTTTTTTTTTTACCACTTCCTGCTCCTTTCTGCTTTTCCCCCTCCCTACCTCCAAGATGGGACTTTTTGACAGGTTGGGGTGTGGGGGAGGAGCTCCCCCCCTTTCCACACCTGACCTGTCAAAAGTCCCCAACTGAGAGGCAGGTGGAGGAGTGAAAGGCAGAAAGAAGCAAGCTGTGGTGAAAAAACCTGAAGTGAGATCTGGTGGCAGCTCCCCAGTTTGGTTCCTCCTGAACTGAAAACATCATTTCAGTTCAATTCGGGGTGACACACAGTCTGCCATTTCATTTCATTTCAAAACAGTTCGAAACATTACAAAATGACCAAAAAAGTGAGGCAAAATGCTCCCTCTAACCCTGTGTACATCTTTGTTCACCTATAGGTAGCCTCCACAGGCAACGAATATGATATATAGGGCACTCCAAGGCCCTTTTTAGGAGAAATGCAGAGTATAAATATTTTAAATACATTAAAAAGTAATTTATTTTATCTAGTTTAACAAGTGGTTCTGAAATAATAAAAAAAAACTTTAAAAATTTAATCAGCAGTCTCTGAAAATCTTAAACGCACATCAATCAGGTATCACTTGATGTCATTAGAGAACCACCACTTAAAAGTGTGGAAAGACAGAATTTTCTTTGGACGTCTATGGAACATAAAAACTATTGAGCAGACTCATCCATACATTGATATATTTATGAAAAATATACAATATTTTTATGATGGTTTCTTGCACAGTTTCTTTAAAGAGCATGTGAAGTTACCTTACACTTGATCCAACCAACTATCTAATCAAATTCAGTTATTAAAAAGTCTCCAGTTTATGAATGCCAAAGTTTACATAAGAACATAAGAATATAAGAAGAGCCATGCTGGATCAGGCTAAAGGCCCATCTAGTCCAGCTTCCTGTATCTCACAGTGACCCTACCAAATGCCTCTGGGAGCACACAAGACTAGATATCTGTCTCTTGATACCACTCCTCTGCATCTGGCCCTTGAAGTACCCTGGTTTTAAACCTGGAGATTATGCATCTCCATCATGGTTTGTAACCTGTGATAGACTTTCCTCCAGGAATTTGTCCAATCCCCTTTTGAAGGCATCCAGGCCAAATGCCATCACCACCTCCTGTGGCAGGGAGTTCCACAGACTAACAACACACTGGGTAAAAAAGTTTTCTTTTGTCTGTTCTCACTCTCCCAACCCTCAATTTGAGTGGATGTCCCCTAGTTCTGGTATTTTGTGAGAGGGAGAAGAGTGTCCCTCTATCCACTTTACTCATGCCCTGCATAATTTTGTACATCTCAATCAAATTTTGTGGTTCTGTATCCACATTGCAAAAAAAGGGCCAGGAAATAGCTTGACATTGCTGCACAATATTGTGACCACCTTGCCAGCAGGGGAAAAAAAATGTCAAGCTTACGTATATAGCCAGGGGCAGACACAATGTTGACAACATCAATCCTAATAGTCAAGATAGTCTACAGAATATCCTATTCTGGCCACTACCATTAGCAGAGCCATGTAAGCGAAAATCTCTGAAACTGACTACTTTGTTCATTGGTTAACCACTTTTCAACCAAACACAAAGCAACTGTGAGGGATTTTTTTTTAACAAATGTGAATGGTATTTACTTTTGTGCTCATTTCATATTCCACTTTTCCTCAAAGTTGTTGCATGGAGCATCCACATTCATCGTAACAACCTGGTGAGATAGGCTACATGAAGAGATGTCCCCTTTGCGATGGGGAGGGGTGCAATGTCTTATGAACATAAGGACATCTAGTCCAGCTTCCTGTATTTCACAGTGGTCCGACCAGATGCCTATGGCAGCATATGAGGCAACTAGATGCATGTTTCCAGATACCACTTCCCTGTGTCTGGAATTTTGAGGGCTGTTCCTTTTAAGCCTGGAGATAAAATGTATCCCTATCATGGCTGTGATGGACTATTTCTCCAGAAATCTGTCCAATCCCATTTTAAAAGCATCTGGGCCAAATGCCATCATCACATCCTGCAGCAAGGAGTTCCACAGACTAACAACACCCTGGGTAAAGAAATAGTTTCTTTTGTCCGTACTCACTCTCCCAACCCTGGGAAAAGAACTTCTTAGTCCTCTCTCCTGCATACATCCTGATTTTTTAATCAGATGTTTTAGTAAACTGGTCTTATCAGTTTCTTTTAAAACTGCTCAATGAAGTATGATTGCAATCACATTAACTATTTGCAATGCAAATATATGCACCCATTAATTAGTATTAATTAATTATGAACAGTTATAGGATGGAAAAGAAAGGAAGCTATATATCATATATACATTATGTCCTCTGTTTTCCCAACCTTTCAAAAATGTTTTCAAAGGTTTCCCTCAAAACTGCTGAATGAAACCCAGAGATAATCAGAAAATGAAGGCTATTACTGGGGAATCAAGGTCAACCAATCTATATGGAAAACTGTCTTATTTGCAGTACCTCTTCAACAGCAGTGACAGAAAGCTTTACCAGCCCATTTATCTGAGATCATCATCACTTGATAAAGAAATGCAGCCCTAGATCCCAGGGGCACTTTGTGCTGCTTCTTTTACATCCTCAACCACTGTTTGATTACATCCTCTGGTGAGAGCAAGAGGCACAATTTAAAGCTTCTTCCTTAGCTTGTAAATTATTGTACTTATTAGAACACTGTATGGTGATCTCCTTTTAAGAATGAGATGCAATCCACAATGCCATTGTCAAACATCACCAAGATTATTATTTAATATTTATCATAGGCTGATACTTCACGTCCATCTCATCACTGTTCACGGTCCTGCTGGGGACCGGTGTGAAGAAATCTAACCGCACGTCCATTGCGGGACGAGGGGAGTTCTTCCCGACCACACCCCCTGAACTGCGATCTAAACAGGATGAGAGATTCCCCTCCCTGGCCTTGGGAGTCTCCTCATCTTGCTTCTCGTTCAGATACGAGTGCCCGTGAGGTAAGGCTTCTCACGCAACATGCCATTCTCCATCTAGTGGCAGGAGTGTGAAGTGCCATTCGTCAGTACATTCCCTATGGAGTCAGCAATGCAGTGCAGAGAGATTAAAACACAAATGCCTCAAACTTAGCTCTGTAACGCATTGAAGGCAAGGCGTCGGAGAATCAAAACATTGAAAAATGGAAGGTCGGGGCCAGAAAAAAAAGGAGAACAAAGGCATGGAATTTCACATCTCATCACGGAACGAGGACGTGCGGAAGCAGTCATGCTGGTATTATCAATCATTCCCGTGCGTACACGGGAACAGGGACAGAATCGCAAGAAAACCACGTGACCATGACTGACATCAACACGCAACGAACCTCCTCCCAGGATGAGAGTGGACGTGAAGTAATCGTGATAGTCTCATGTTTCAGTGTTTATATAAGCCTGGCTTTCATCCACCCAAGCTAGCAAAAAGGTCAATTCCGCACTTTACTGTATGCAGATTATATGATATTTTTATCTGCTCCCAGCATAGGATTCAGGAGAGACCTTTGGAGCCTTCCCGCATACTTCAGATTATGTGGGATTATATAAAGGGTTGTTTATTATTGCCTTCTGTCAGTGAGTTTCCATTGTCGAGTGGGGATTTGAATACAGCTCTTCTGTGTTCTAAACCTATACCCTACTGACTTCATCACACTGGCTCTCTGTACTTCCAATGGACTCTAAAATGGACTCATCCGAAGCACCGCTCTCAAGTTAAATAGTGGCTTGCTTGGATTAACATCTCTGGTCCTATCAAATAGTTTCCTTTGAGGCTCAGTGACAGCCCTTAGAGTTCACTCCCCCAACTCTATTACAGCTAGGATTCCTGGGAACCAAGGGAACAATCAATAATGGGGCCAGGATATACCTGGGATTCTGCACTACTGGGGCCCTAGTAAAATTTTATAGTATTCTGTTTTAATATCACCTTTAGCTAGAAACTGCTGAATACTGAAGACCTTTTGTCATGGTTTATTTTCTAAATTTACCATCAGCCCTTCCTTCCTAGAAGGCAAATAAATTCATAGTCCTTACTTTGAACATGTCTACTCTTGTCAGTCAGCACGGCCGAAACAGTCTTCGTTATTATTAACTAGTTTTAAGGCAACACTGTTCTATACACTAGCACCTACATAAGGAAGCAGCTGGTCAAATTTCTTCAGTAATCATATTGGCAACATAGACACCCATTCTGAGGTGAGGTTGTGGATTTGCTAATAGCTGTATATCTATTTTCATGCTAATAATTTTTATGTGTTTTGCCTGTATTCTCAGTGGTTCATTGACAATCACTACAATAAACTATTTATTTACTTTTCTGATCTTGCATCTACTATCATTTTCTGATTTCATATCCAAGATCATTAAGAACTGGAGGTATCCAGGAACTGAACAAATTTTTCATTTACGAACCCTGTTTAACATGGTGCTGCAGCCAACGTAAGAATAAAGACAGCCGATCACCAATAACAGCTAGCTGTGCTTATCTGCTGGGAAAGAACAACTGGGATGCAATGAATTATACATTTTCTCAGTTCCTAGATATACAGTTTGCAGAAAACAATGGTATTTTCATTGAATCAACTGTCAGTCTGACTCTGAAGGTGAACAGACAATGTTGTCTTATTCTGTGATTTCAACAGTATTTGCTATTGAAAATAGGACAAGCAAGACAGCTAGGGAAATTTAACAGTGCAGTAACAACTCTAATATGCCAGGAGAGACATTTCTAGCAAATACTGTATATGAAATTCTAGTGAGCTGTTATTTGAAGATAATGGAAACTATATTTACCTTGTCCTGAAGTTTGTAGGATGAGGATGCCCATCATATAATGACAAATAATCATATTCTTCTTCTAGAGCAAAAGATTGAAATACTATCTGTATTCTGTTTCTTTCTTCTGCAATTATTACCCACGTACAATTTGCACCATTTGGATATCCATATGGGAAGCCGGGGCTTTCTATAGTTCCATTAAGTCCTTTTAAAGTTCCACCACATGTATAAATAAATCCTGCAAAGACAAAGAGGTGAATGTTATTTGTTGTCATGTGCTGTCAAATCATTTCTGATTTATGCTGACCATATGCATGTTATCTCCAAAAGTTTTTATCATGTCCTGCACATTCAAAACCACCATTTCTTTTATCACATTATCTCAGCACCTCCACTTTTCCCCTTACCTTCAATTTTTCTCAGCATTATCATATTTTCAAGTGAAAGGTTTATCATTATCTTCAGGCATTTTATTCAATTCAGCCATGTATACAATTACAGTTTTCAACATTTTTAAACATGTTGTTACTAATTTAGTCTTAGAGACTTTTCAGTGGTGACCTCTGTATTATAGAATGTGTGTCCAAACAGGTGTATTCTGGTTCAGGGTTATAAGCTATCTACTTCTGGCATTCAGATCCTTATTGACACCAGAACTTCAGATCCAGGGAAATCAATGGCCAAGTTCCTATTACAATTATTCTGGCATAACTCAATCATCAACCATTTTAGAGGGACATTGCCTAAAGTGAAGAAAGAAAGTGTAAGCATCTACTGTTGCAAGCTGAGTCGTAGAGCTCTGTACACATCAGCAAATGCCTACACTGACTACTTTCATCCAATCACAGCTGATACTTACACTGAATGTGGCTGTAAGCAATCAGATCCTCTTTTGCCTGTTTCCTCCCTGAATTTACCATTTTGGAAACACTTTCCTTTACATTGTGCTTGTTGCATTCTACTGAGGTCATATATGAAGTCCATTCTCCCCATCAACAAATTAAAGCTGGATGTTGTGCCCTAGTTGCTAAGCAAGGCTTTCTAGCCACAAAGTGGAGCACGTTAAATTACTGATATAGGATGCAAATAGGTTTCTTGAAGTGTTCCTATTAAAGAGTAAAAAAACTTAACAGTTTGATACCTGATTGCCAACAAGATTGCCCTTTTCTTCATGTGGTGCTGCAGTTAAAATAAGTAATTAGTAGCCTCAAACAGAAGGAAAGCACTGTAATATCTTTCATGAAGCATCTTTCCCTTAGTGCTGCAGTTCCAAAGTGAAACTTGGAA
>JAHTLZ010000204.1:16609945-16643735 GCA_023846285.1 Phrynocephalus versicolor | reverse complement strand
TCTTAATCATTAAGCTATTTGGAAGTAGATATTGTAAGACAGAAGAAATCAAATGCATTGAATATTTTTAGAATGGGCTGAAAGTCTCAGGTTTGTTGTAAAGCAACTCAGTTAGAATGTCTACAGTATTTTTTCCCTGAAATTTATTTTTTAAAAAACATCCAATTTTTAAAGGAACAATTTCCCTTAATGCATACTGGTACTTATATTTTGAAGGCATGAGAAATCACTGCTCAATCATTTATTCATACCTTGATAATTGAGAAATTTTGCACCAACTGGGATGCATGATTTTTGAATGACAAATTAACAAGTAGGACGAAAAGCAAGCCTGTCTCTGATTTGCTTCATTTTATTATGCATCTCCACGGCCGCTTTCTTCCATCTCTTCAGGATCGCCCAGATCCGTCCGTATCTTGATGAGTCCTCCCTGAGGACTCATGTGCAGCCCCTCGTGATCTTGAGGATTGACTACTGCAACGCACTCTACGTGGGGTTGCCCTTGACCCTTGTCTGGAGACTCCAACGGGTGCAGAATGCGGTGGCCAGGCTGGTGGTGGGTGCTCGGAGATTCAATCACATCACCCCAGTTCCTGCTCACCTGCATTGGCTGCCCATGGCTCTCCGGATAAGGTTCAAGGTCCTGGTTTTGGTTTTCAAAACCCTCCATGGCTTGGGCCCTGAATACCTGTTGGAGCGTATCTCCCAGAGGTCAGCTGAGGCCAGGCCCACTCGAATGTCGCAGGCGCACTCACTCGTGGTGTCCACTCCCAGGGAGGTGCGGAGGTCGACTACGTGCAACCGCGCCTTCTCTGTTGTGGGCCCCTCATTATGGAACCACCTCCCGAGTGAGCTGCACCTTGCACCGTCCCTGCCCGCCTTCAAAAAGGCTTTGAAAACCTTGCTTTTCAGGGAGGCATATGGTGACCTTTAACTTAATTTATTGTATTTAATTTATCTATCTTCTTTTTTTATTTCTCTTCTCCCGCCCACTGCTCCATCTTGCAAGGGTTTTCCCTCTTTGTATTGTAATGCTTTTAACTTGTAAACCACCCAGAGTTCCATATTGGAAGATGGGTGGTATAAAAATAAAATAAATAAATAAATAAATAAATAAATAATCTGGAGTAAGCCACATTAAGCACCTGTTTGTTACAATAGAAGTGAGGAAACAAATAAGAGTTTACTTGAGGTCACCATGAAACTCTAGGAAGGCCACAAGCAAGGCTTTTGAAGGCTTGTCCAAACCTTGCCTTTGTCATGGACTCTCTTAATCCGGTCCACTTTTGCTCATTTTATAGTTTCCTGATGCTAGCCTTTTAGAAGAAATCCTTGCAAAGCAGAGGAAGATGAGATAATTTTTTTTCTAAAATGATCACATTTTAGAAAAGTTCACACTCAATTCAATCCTTTTTTGTTTTTGGTTTCCCTGTGGCAGGTAGCTTGACCTAAAATGAACAAATCCCAAGTAGCAGACTAAAGAGCATACCTCTGAGCTGGAGTCCTGGAAGTCTAAGGGGAGAGAGGTAGCATCCTTATGATGAGATGTACCCTATTGTCCAGGGGAAACTGGCGGACATGTAGGGCAAATCCCTATCCTGTGATATTTCCACTGCATTGAAAGGTCCTCAACTCTTAGAGACTGAGACTCTGGGACCATGAATTAGAAAACTTCCCATCTTAAAAAGCTAAAGGTGAATGCTATACTAGAACCCTTCTCCCAGGCATGCTACTTGTCCAGTAAGAAGTCATGATACTTAGATTTATTTTCACAATGAAAAACCATCGTGAAAATAAAATGGAAGTTGAAAATTCTGCAAAAGCTACCAGAACAGTCAGTCAGGCAGTCTGAACAATGAGATGCAAATACATTTGATTTGCATAATCCATTCTGAAAGAAGATTTAGCAACTTCTATTTTTAGGCTAACATGGGCTGTTTTTGCACAGATTTCGAGGCTTTGCTTGCTTTATATGCCTGAGATTCCTACGTATTCCCAATGACAGAAGGGAGTTGGAATGACATTTCAGCTTTCCGCGTCCTCTGTGTGTATGTGTGAGGGAGCGATTTCCACATTGGGACAACATTCGCAGTGAAAGTCAAAAACCTGTTAACAGCAACACATCTGTTCTTGTCATAAACAAACACACACACTTTATCAGAACATGAAATAGAAGTATTCTTGAGGATATTGGCCTCATTGGTCCCATGCCAAGGAATTTGCATCTTGCCCATACCATACTGGGGAAGGGAATTCTAAGCTATATTGGGCCCAGGTCCCAGCAAGTGGTCCTACTGCACCATGCAGGAGATGATTTTTAGCAGATGCTATTTCCTCTTCTGAATGAAACAGCCACATGCACAGAACCACTGAGCATAAGGTAACCAATAAATTTTAGGCCATACAGCTGTCATTTTATTTCACCCTTGTGTTCCCTGGGATTGTTTATAGCCGGGTGTCACACTGCAGTGTCCATGAGCAGTTAAAAAAGGTTCAAGCAACCTCCACTCTGCAAACCATTAAGGCCGATGAATTACCAGTGCACTCAATAATACATCAAGTTGTATTGCAAAGAAGTCGATTAAAGGAACATAAACTCTAATTCATTCCCTATAGCCCTTGTGACAGAAACTTGTTCACAGCTGAAAAGCCAAGGGAGGAACAGATAGTATAGATCAGTGTCAACTCATGCTCACTGCAGTTGGAGTGGAAGGCAAGGATCCAGGGATAACAGCCTCATGCCATCTGTTATTCCTTTGCTGGCAAACACAGAATATGAAGCTAGGGCTTGAGCAGGATTTGAGTAGGACTTGAGTAGAATTTAGAAGTAGGATTTGAGTAGGACTTAGTAGGACTTAGAATCATAGAATCATAGATTCTAAGTCCTAGGACTTGAGTAGGACTTGAGTAGGATTTAGAACTTAGTAGGACTTGAGTAGGACTTAGTAGGACTTAGAATCATAGAATCATAGAGTCTAAGTCCTACTCAAGTCCTACTGTTGATGCCATTCAAGCCAGGCAGGAGTGTTCTTACCAAGCACAACCCAAGCCTTAAGTATAGTGACATCCCATGTGCCCTAATAAACCAGTTGGCACTTCCACAGATCAACTTAAGAATGCATGCTTTTCATTGGGAAGGTCTCTTGTTTTTCTGATTAAAAGTATAGGCAGCATTAACCAGAGTAGCTCATATAAAAATTGAGGATCGACTCCTATCTCTGATTGGTCCCTTATCCTCCGCTAGATAAATGATCAAGTGACAGGAGACATGCCTTTAAGAGGGCATGGGAATGGAGATGTTAAAAAAATGTGGATTTTTGGAGAAGTAGTAGCCATAAAAATGAACATGCTTTTAAAACTGAAGCTTGAACAATAGTTTACTGAAAACATTCCAACTAGAGATGGGCATGAAACTAAAACATAGTTGTTTTGTTTCATTTTGTTTTGGTTCCTTAGTAGGTTTGTTTTGTTTCGTTATTAACCCCTATATTGCCAGAGTATGCCGTGCACACTTTTGCAATTAGCTAACTAGAGGGACCCTCATTGCAATTGAATAACTTGGCCGCCTGAAACCCAGACCTCTCTAAATTCCTGGGGCTTACAGGGAATAGCTTGAGGAAGCTCCCCTGTGATGTTGGTGCCAATAAATTGCTGCATTCTGTACTTTCTTGTACATAATGTTTCATTAGTTTTATGTGCTCAAAGATATGAATCGTAGCCATGTATTGATATCAAAATCACAGGGTAGCTTCTTTGGACTCTTCCATGTAATCCCCTGAAGTGTACGAAGGTTTGGGGTTCAGAGGGCTGTGTTATTAAACTCCATAAGGGATCCCCCTAGGATAAAATAATTCTATTTGAGTAAGGAAACCCTAGTTTTGTAGGGAGAGTGTAAGGAAAAGCAAAAAATAAAACAAAAGGAAAGTTAGAAAAAACGAGTTTAAAGGAATGCCTGGTATCCGGTGAAAGGACACTCCAAATTGATCCATGCACTTAGCACCCGGGAAGTCAATAGACAGTCCCATGGCCATATAAAGTTCTGTGATGACATACCAACAAACTGAAGATGAATCAATAGTCACAGATCAATGAATTAATATTGTGAGAGCATCCATGTATAAAACATCCTTTACTTTACTTTGATAACCCCAGAAAAAACGGTTTCTGCACTTAAAACAATTTGGACAAATATGTAGACCATTTCATAGTGAGCTTCTTGAAGTATGAAATAATCATTAATGCATTGGGGGAGAAATTGGATGCGAAATCAAGTGTAATGACAGATTAAGTTCTTATATTTAAAAAAGTAGTGTGATGTACAGCAACTTCATTTGCTTGCTGTTATGTAACTGCTCCATTAGACCCTGGTGTGTGACTCTTTAATGACACTTACACAGAAATTTAGTTACTTGGGAGAAAGTCATCACCAAATACATAAAATCTGGTTGTTGGCAATGCAAAAGTATTACAAGAGAGCCACAGGATGACAGGAATTTTTACAGCTGTGAGCTATCTTTGTGAGTTAAGGTAAATTGCACCCACTTTTTTTAATAAAAAGAAAATAATCCTTTCCATGGAGGTAAATTATTTCAAGGGAAGAAAGCAAGATTAAACTAACAGCAAAGGATGAAACTACAGTAAGTATCAGTACATATTCAAGTGTAAGCTAGAGATGTTCTGACATATAACAGGAATGGCTTGAAGTAAGCTTCCATGAGATTTAAAAGGTGCTCAGTGTCTCAGTTCCTGAAATCGCAGGGGAAGACTGATGAGATGCCACTTCAAATTTCAGCCAACAAAAATCAACACTATGTCAAACAGGGGAAGCAGAATCTCAGCATGATATGCTGTTCTGGAACTTACACCTCTTCTCTTAGAAGATCAGCAGTCATTCATCTTTTATTTCTCATCTCATCTTCCAGTGAGCTTGAGGTCATGCACATTACTCACTCCTTCCTCACTTTATCCTCACAAACACCTTGTGAGGTACATCAGGCAATCTAGGTGTGTGTGGAGGTGGATGGAAAAAGAGAGAGTCCTGTTGGAAGTAACATGGTGTGCAGTCAGGTGGCTGCAAAGTCACACTTCTGATCACTCCAAAGGACTGCTTGAATGGGAGCAATCTGACTTACAGCAGTTCTTCTCTCTGCCAGGATTCACTCCTGTCCAGCCCCACAAAGTAGAAGCCCTATAGCTGGACCAAAAAGGTCCATCTTGGGCATGCATTAGGTTTGGGCTACAGCACATTTCACCATACATTGTGTGATTACTGGGAAATGGATCATACAAGACTGCTCCACAAGCAGTCCAGATTACAATCTATTTCCCCATGTGTGATCAGTAGAGGTGGGCACAAAATGGAAAACCGATGGTTCAGTTGGTTCTGTTTCCCCCCCCCCTCAGTTCGGTTCAGTTCAGTTTGTATGAATTTTTAAAACAAAAATTCATACGAACCGAACTTAACTGGTTTGGCTTACCTCAATGGCGGTGTCCATGGCTGCGGCCTGGAAGGCCCTAGCAGTGGCTGCACCGGATGGTGGGAGGCCTCGCTGGGCAGCGGGAGGCTTCACCGCCTCCTCCAGAGGCCCAGCAGCTCCTCACCACCACCTTCAGAGCTCCCCGACCCAGACGTCAGGTAAGAGACACTGGTGGGGTGAGGGAATGAAAAATGAATGGAACAAAACAGAAACTTCTGTTCTGTTCCATTTTGTTTTGTTTTGTTTTCCTTAGAGGGGGCTGTTTGTTATTCATTTTGTTACCTAATGAAACGAATAACAAATAACAAAATCATTTTTTAAATTCATGTTGTGCCCATCTCTAGTGATCATATCCATAGTGAGCTTCATTGCTAACTAGAAGCTGAATCCTGGATTTTCCAAAACCCAGTTCAACACACTAAGCCACCACCTATCAATATCTACACATTAGTCAATGGCTATATAAGCTGGTTGGATATCTCATGAGTTATGCATCTGGTTGTGGAACAGAGACTGGAAGTTCACGTCCTCACTGTGTCTCTTGAAGATTGTGCTTGTCTGAGTGGCCTTGGCTAAGCTGCACAATCCTATGGCACCTCCCATAGAAAGGAATGTAAACCATTCCTGAGAACTCTATACCTAGGGAAAAGTCACCAGAAATTGACTCAATGGATCATCCTTAGTTAGGTTGGTGACGCCCTAGTCTAATACCATCGTATGGAGCCTGTGGGCTGCCCTATTAGGGTGGTGTCGGGCTGCGGGAAGTACGCTTGGGGCCAGCGGGCCGATCGGATAAGAAGATCTCGGGACAGGCACCTTCGGCCTGTCCCGTGCTCTGACCCACCGGCTCACTGCCATATGACAAGGATCCATTCCGTCTGTACCCCCGGCCTGTCCTGTTTGCTGATCAATGCCAGGTCGGTGCATAATAAGATCCCTGTCATCCATGACTTGATTGTTGATGAGCGAGCCGACCTGGCATTTCTCACGGAGACCTGGGTGGCCGAAGGGGTAGGGGCTTCCCTCTCGATGCTTCGGCCCCAGGGCTACTGTGTGCAGCATCTGGGCAGGCCGGAGGGGTGGAGGGGTGGGGTGGCCATTGTGTATAGGGACTCTTTTTATGTCAGCAGATTCGCGATGTTGGTGAGTCCAGGCTTAGAATGTCTCCACCTTGTAGTGGGACAGAGGGACAGGTTTGGGATTGTGCTTGTGTACCGAGCTCCCCGCGACCCTGCACTCTCCCTCCCAGAGCTCTCTGAGTTCATCTCGGCGGTGCTGGTGAGATCCCCCCGCCTTTAGGTGCTGGGGGATTTCAATGTGCATGCCGAGGCTGAACTGTCGGGAGCAGCTCTGGAGTTCAAGGAGTCCAAGACCTCCATGAACCTGTCCCAATTTGTCATTGGTCCCACTCACAAGGGAGGACATACCCTGGACCTGGTTTTTGCCTCCACATCGACGGGCTTCAATCTGGGGGTTGGGAACTTGTTGGCCTGTCCCGTGTCATGGTCAGATCATTATCTGCTGACTTTCTCCCTGTCTATCGCCGCCCCTCCCTGCGGGGGGCAGGGCCCTTCCATCTGGGCCCGCCCCCGGGGGCTCCTGGACCCTGTGCAGTTTTTGGAGGCCCTGGGGGTCTTACCAGATGGTCTGGAGGACGATACGGTCGATTCCCTGGTCAAAAGGTGGTTTGAGGAGGTGGCCGGGGCAACCGACCGGATCGCCCCCAAGCGCCTGATCCGGTGCCGAGCCCGCTCCTCTCCTTGGTTTACCGAGGAGTTGCGGGCAATGAAGCAGGAATGGAGGAGGCTAGAGAGCAGATGGCGGAATGCTTGGACGGCTTTGAATTCAGCTGCAGTTAAGGCATCGACCAGTTGCTATTCTCGAGCGATAAGGGCAGCTAGGAGATCATTTGTTGCCCTGAGAATTGGTGAGGTCTCGAATAGCCACGCAGAGTTGTTCTGGGTGGTTCGAGACCTCTCCAATCCTGGTCCGCCTGGGCCTCCTCCTAGTGATTTCACTAGTGAGTCATTCGCAGCCCACTTCAGAACTAAGATAGAGGCCATCCGTTCAGAGCTGGACTCCGGTTGCCCTGATCCAGTCCCCGGCGTGGCTGATACTGGGCCGCCTCGGTCGCCCTGGTTTGTTGAGTTCGGGTCTGTTACACCTGAGGATGCCTCCAGGGCTCTGGGACATTGCAGGCCTGCGGCTTCTCCATTCGACCTTTGCCCGTCCTGGCTGATTAAGATTGCATGGTGGAGCATGCCAAAATGGGCTTCGCTAATTGCCTCAGCCTCCTTCAGGGATGGGATTTTTCCCAGTCTGCTGAAGGAGACAGTGGTGAAGCCCATTATTAAAAGATCTGGCTTGGCTGTCGACGACATGTCCAACTACCATCCCATAGCCAATGTTCCCTTTCTGGGCAAGGTAGTCGAGCGAGTCGCTGCCCTGCATCTCCAGACGTTCCTGGAGGAGAACCACGTCCTGGATCCTTTCCAATCTGTGTTCAGGCCGCGTCATGGGACGGAGACGGCCCTGGTCGCTCTGCACGATGATCTGTTGAGGAGGGCCGACAGGGGTTGCTCTACCCTGCTGGTCCTCCTCGACCTTTCAGCTGCTTTTGATACCGTTGACCACGGTATCCTGCTGGGGCGGCTCTCGGAGTGGGGATCGGGGGTTTGGCCTTCAGCTGGCTCCGTTCCTTCCTTGAGGGTCGTACCCAGCAAGTGAGCTTGGGAGGTGAGTTGTCAGCTCCCTGGACACTCTCTTGTGGGGTGCCTCAGGGGTCGTCCCTCTCCCCAATGCTCTTTAACATCTATATGAAGCCGCTGGCTGAGATCATCTGGAGTTTTGGAGTCTGCTGTCATCAGTACGCTGATGACACACAGCTCTATATCTCCTTTTCCACCTGTGCAGTGGAGGCCGTCCAGACCCTTGATTGTTGCCTGGCTGCAGTTTTGGATTGGACCAGGACTCACAGACTCTGGCTCAACCCTGGAAAGACCGAGGTCATGTTCTTCAGAGGCGGCCCCGATGGGTACTGTGGCCCTCTTCCCAGTCTGGATGGGTCCGCCCTCCAGCTGGCGCAAAGAGTGAGGAATCTGGGCATCATCCTGGATCGGGCCTGACCCTGGAGCCCCAGGTGTCAGCCATGACCAGGCTGGCCTTTTATCATCTAAGGTTAATCGCCCAGATTCGCCCATACCTTGACGAGAGCTCCCTGAGGACAGTGGTACAGGCATTGGTCATATCGAGGCTGGATTATTGCAACACTCTCTACATGGGGATCCCCTTGAGCCTTGTTCGGAGACTGCAGCGGGTCCAGAATGCGGCGGCCAGGCTGGTGGTTGGTGCGCGTCATTTTGACTGCATCACTCCCATCCTGGCCCGCCTCCACTGGTTGCCCGTTGCCTCCCAAATAAGGTTCAAGGTGCTGGTTTTGGCTTACAAAACCCTCCATGGCTTGGCCCCTGTCTATCTGGCAGAGCGGCTTCACCGACAACTAGATCGGGCCCGACCCACCTGCTCATCATTGGCCCTCTTGCTCTGGACGGTCCCCCCGAGGGAGGCCCGCAAAATGAGTACTCGTGGGCGGGCCTTCTCGGTGGTGGCGCCGTCCATTTGGAATAATCTATCTAGCGAGTTGAGGCAGGCTCCATCCCTGGCATCCTTTAGGAAGGGCTTGAAGACCCTCCTCTTTAGGGACGTCTTTAAAAATGACTAGAATTCCCCCCCCCAATGTCTTCTTATTTATAGGCCCATATGCTGGAAGTTTGTCCCTGCTGCTGCCACAGTCTCTGTTTTTGTGATTTTATGTGAACCGCCCTGAGTTCCCGTCTGGGAAGTAGGAGCGGTATATAAGTGTGATAAATAAATAAATAAATAAATAAATAAATAAATAAATAAATAAAAAAAATCATCATTGAAAACATTTAGTAAACCCATATAGTTAACCCATTCCTGGTCTCAAGTGATCTGGATATAAATCTAATAATTTGCAGAGGAGACCCCTTAACATCGATAGAACATACACATGAATTTTAGCTCTGAACCTAATCCAATGGGTTTTCATTTTTTAACCTTCCCAAGAAATGACCAAATATTCCCTCATTTTGAATACCAGAACATTTCTGCTGCTTCATGCAGTTGTGGAAGTAGGCCACAATGCCTTATATAAAAATTAGTGAATTCGTCCAATATCCAGTGAGTTTTTATAGTGTATGTAGACATCTGTTGCATGCAGTTCTTTTTCCTTATCATTTGCACAGTGGGTTCTTGATTACAATCTTATACAAGTGAAACCCCCACTGCTTTCAACAGGTTGATCTTGGACTCACCAAACCAGAAGCTGAAGATTGCACAGAACACTGCACCTGCACAGGTGTTAAGACTTCATAATTTATAATTCTTCATAATTCCCAACAGGAGTCAGCTTTAAGTCTTTCATACTGGCATTAGAGCCTTTGTTATTTTTCCTGGAAGACACTGACATATGTATCCATGGAATTTTCCTCTTCTATTAAAAGAGTAAAACTCCCACTTAAATATGATATTATTGCCTGCACATGTTTTCACTAGAAATAATTCATCTGTTTATTGGTTTTATTTCTAATTTCATCATCATCATCATAATCATCATCATCTTAGAACTGCAGAGCTGGAAGGGACATGATGGATCATTGAGTACAGCCACTATCAAAGGGGCACAGTGCTGATTTGAACACCCAATCCTAACTGTGCAGCCAGATACCTAAACCATTCGCAGTAACGGCATACAAATCTAATCTAATCTAATCTAATCAATATGTCAGTCACAGCCACAATAAAGAAGGAGACCAGACTTACTACTTTTCTTAAGGGCTATATAAAATCCAGGGGATAAATTGTGCCAGAAACAATTAGGAGATGCTGTCCCTTTGATACTTCTCAAACCAACAACTTTCATCAACAGCTCTGGAAATACAGGTATTCTGGTTTCAAGAATGTCTTAAGCGACGTCTTAGTAATACATGAGTTTCCCCTTTAAAAGATTAAGTGCTGTACTTGACTAAGATTATTTCTGCACATAGCTCTGACTCTTCCTGACCTTCAGGAAGCAAATTAAAACTTGGCTCTATAACCAGGCCTTTGAAAACCTGAACACTTTCTAATTTTAATTCTGAAGCAATTTTGTGATGGCCATACAGTTCACCATCTTGAGTTTTGTATTGTTTATTAGACAAGGAGTTTTAGGGTGGGTTTTTGCTTTTGTCTAAATATTTATGTTATGTTGCAAAGTCCACTCAGACTAGTAGCTTGTCCATTAGATTGGCAGGGTATAAGTAAGTAAGTAAGTAATTAAGTAAGTAAGTAAGTAAGTAAGTAAGTAAGTAAGTAAGTAAGTAAGGGCCTTTGTACACGACCCCTAAACTCCGCAGCAAATGGCTGCAAACTCTGGAGCTTACAAGTGTTTCCCCACCAGCTCCGGAGTTTGCAGGAAATTAAGTGCGACCCCACCCACCTAAGCACGACCCAGCACACTTTTCTTGTACCTGCTGGAGGAGGGTGATTTTCACCCTGGTCTGGATTTAATCTGGTCAGTGCGGGGCTTTGGATGACTGAAAATCTTCACAGAGAGGGAACTAAGGAGGCAAGGGACAAAACAGCGGCAAAGGTGTATTTGAGCTTGCTGGGGGGAGTGGCAGGTCCTCCTTTACTCCCAAGTAATCCTTTCCTGAAGCCCAGCACTTCTCCCCCCCCCCCAGTGGGACAGGCGTGGCTTCGCATCCAAGGCAAGCCTTCCGTAACACCGGGATCCCCAAAGGAGAAGGGGAGGAAGGGGGGGCTGACGGAAAGGGCGTAACGTCGGCGGAGGCGGGCAGAGGGGAGGCACGGGGCGGCACGCGGGGTCCCCTGGCCAGCCCGCCCACCGGAGGAGCGATGCCCCAGCCGCCTACCCTGCTTCCTCCTGGGTAGCGGCAGGGGGCTTCTCCTCCGGGCGCACCTTGGGCCCCCGATCCTGCTGCTGCTGCGGCGGCTGGGGCTGGGACGCGCGCCGGGTCGCGCCCCGCCGCCTCTTCCTCCTCCTCCTCCTCCTCCTCCTCCCCGCCGGGTGCTGCTCCTGCTGGCCACCACCATGCTCGGCCTGGTGCTCCTCTTCAGCTGCAGCTCCTTCTTCGACGCCTGCCTGCCCGGGTCATGCCAGAGCCTCCAGCCCAGCGGAGCCTCGGCCGCCGCCACCCTGTTGCTGCCGGGGTCACCCCAGCTGCCGCTGTTGCTGCTCCTCGGCCCGCCAGCGCGCCCGCCACCGCCCGATGGGGAGGACGATGACACGGCTCCTCCTCCTTTCCCGGGACATCGAAGGAACGCGGCATTAAAAAACAGCAAATGTGAAAAGCTTCCTTGTTCTTGCCCTGTGCTCCTCTCTCTCTCTCTCTCTCCCTACACCTGCGCTTAGGCGGAGATCAGATCTTTATTTAGCACCAGTCAGGGGAGACGAGGTGGGAACAGAGGAAGAGCGACAAGCCCCTAAGATCTCTGGTCCGAATTTAAGTGGCCAACGGATCTTAGGGGTCGTGTAAAAGCACCCTAAGTAAGTAACAACTAGTATTTTGCCAGTCCACGGACGTCCAATATGGCAGCTGATCTTATCTAATGTCACAGTGGGCTTGACACCCAAAACTAACAGGCACACTCTGCTAGCCATGGGCTTACTTCCTCTATGTGATGTCATGACAAGCAAGAAGGAGTTTTAAGCTACATCTCTCTTTGGTCCATGGTCATCTTTCATCTGATATAAAGCAATGTTTGAGTTCCTGACTTTTCTGCCCTGAGTCTGACCTGAAGGCTTCCTGCCTAGTGCACAAGGTCTGAAGCATATGTAATTAAAGTTTAAGTAGGAGGCGGACAAAGGGACAAGTTTCTACTGTCTGCTAAAGTGACATTAGGCTAGGTGTTCTTGTAGATTTAATTATTGTGAAAAAATGAAACCAAAATCCTCAGTTTCATGCACATTCTCAATATATATAGAGAGAAAATAACATGACAGACAAATGTCCTTAGAATTATTTTTTTACTAGATAAAGGCATTTACCACATGCTCAGATTAATACATAAAGACCCAAATTCTGCTGCATTACTGCCTGCATGACCATAATTGTTGTAAATCTCAGGGATAAACTGCCACAAGTTAATAAGTCAGTGTAAGCATTTGCTGTTGCCTTCAAAGACATATGATTTGGCACAGAAAAGCAAATGCTTATGCTGACTTCTTAATATGCAACAATTCACCTCTGAGATGTATGCCAACTGTGTCATACCAGCATTAAAATGCAATAGGATTCTAACCAAAGGTACTATCTCTTCTTCATTCATGTCGGAATGAAGCAATTTAATGGTGCTTCCCAGGTGGAGGGATCAGCACACAAGGTGCTACTGTTACCCAACAATGCCCAAAGCCCATTCCTCACATTCAGTTTATTAAATAGATATTAATATAACACTGATTTTTTGCACATGCTTCCAGGCTCCTGGGAGGAGGAGTTTCACAGGTTTTCATGGTTCAGTGGCTGGAATCCTATTGCTGTTTTATTTATTTTATTTATTTTAGAGTTTTGTTACCCTGCCTTTCGCCTTGAAAAACAAAGCAAAGCAAAGTGTTCTGCTTATATACTGCCCCACACCATTTCAAGTAGTCTCTGGGTGTTTTACAGTTTTTAATTACAGTATACAGGCTACACATTGCCGCCGCCCGCCCCCCAGCGACCTGGGTACCCATTTTACAGACCTCGGAAGGATGGAAGGCTGAGTCAACCATGAGCCTGCTACCTGGGATCAAAACCCCAGGTTGTGAGTAACGATAATTAAGCCGTCAGAACTCGAAATCGAACTGAAAAAAGAAAAAATTGGTCAGGTTTTTCGTTTTCGTTTGTGGCATCATGGCGATCGCGCAATGCGAAGCACAGAAAAAGTTTTAAAAAGTTTTTTTAAAAAAACCCAACTCCTGGCCAAAGAAGCAGGCGAAAATATGCCTGCCTGAGGCTTTGCCACCTACCAGAGGGGTGGTTTCTGGGGGGTCCCCAGCATTTCCTCCCCTCTTCTCCTGTCCTGGGCTGCTTGCACCAGGCTGGAGGGGGGTCATCCTCATAGTCTTGCCATGCCATGCTGTTGGGGGGATCCAAAATGGCGACCGCAATTTTTCTTTTGAAATCGTGGTCAAAAAACACACCAAATCACCACAGAAACATGTGAAATTTATGTATTTTAAATGCCTGAATTTTAATAGTAGCAGCAGTGGGTTTTTTATAGCAATAAAACGTTGTATTTTATTTTATTTTTTATTTTTTTAGACCTGCCCATTTGGGCTGGGCATGGGATGGGACCATGCAAATTTTTTGAGCCATTCCACCAATGGCATCGCCAGGTTTTTGACTGACACTTCTGGATGTTTCGGAGGGCATAAAAAGCCGAGGCACCTTCCAGAAATCGCAGTCATGTGTATGGATCTGGTTGAGGGAGGAGGGCTGGCTGCTGGTGCTGGTGTGATCAGATTGAGATTGAGGAGGGAGGCTGGAGGCTTTAGGATTTAAGTTAGGCAGGCAGGGAGGGAACTGAATTTAGAAAATAATTTATTTGATCCCCTGCAGCTTTGTCTGCTGAAGGGAATAGCAGTGTATTCTTTATTTCTTCTCTGGCAGTTTGTGAGGATTTTTTTCTGATATTGGATAAAGGGGGAGGTTTGACTGGGAGTGGGAGGTGTGGATTTATTTTAAAAATATATTATATACTACCATTTATTTTCTGTTTTCCCAACTTCAATTTGCTTGCACACATACACATTTGGGTTGCAAGCCAAGAACAGAACCTCTATCCTAACTGATACTCGCCCGCCCACCCGCGACGCCACCCACCTGCGGCCGCCTCCCACACCTCCCCCTGCCACTGTCGCCACCCACCCATGGCCCCCGCCACCGCCACCCACCCGCACCTCCCCCCGCCGCCCACCCCCCTGCCCCGCCCGCTGCCTAGGGTGCAAAAACACCTAGCGCCGGCCCTGATTGCGGGAAGCCCCTATGCTCTGAGAAGTCAAATCGTGCTAAATCGTGGTGGAAACGACCAACGACAAACGAAATGATGAAATGACAAATTTTTGAAAAATTTTGCGACAAACGGAAACGACCCGAAACGGACCCATTCCGACAAACGAAAACTCAAAATGTCATTTTTTCTGGTCATGCCCATGTCTAGGAGGGAGTTCCAGAGTCTGGGTGCAGCAACCAAGAAGGCCCTTTCATGGGTTTGTGCTACTTGCCACAGCTAATCATGACTACTTGATATTGACATTTACCTTGGTTGCCAGTAATCTCCAATTGGCTGCAGGAAGTTACACATACCTTACACAATCACCAACAGGATTCTGCCAATAGGTTCTATTTGTAGGGCAATGTGCAGTAGAGAAAAATCAGAAAAATCAGAAAAGTGGTGATTCATTTTTATTCAAGATTTATCAAGGTCAATGAATGATAAAAATGAATTTACAACTTTTTACAACTCCAGAGCATAGAGAGAACTCTTAGTTCCCTGAGCTCCTTTCCCTCTGAAGATGCCAGTCACAAAGTCTGATGAAACGTCAGGAAGAAAAACATCCAGAAAACACTCAAACAGCCCAAAAAACTCACAACAGCTATTACAACTTTCTTCCTGGCAATTCTGTAAATTCATGTTTTGCTTTAAAATTTGTCACAAAGCCATCTGAATGTGCAGAAGAGCTTCCCACCACTCTCCTGAACAAGTTCTGAAAGTTTGGTGAAGTCTTGGTTCTGGATGTCTCAGTTACAGGTATGCAGCCCCAAAGAGAGCCCCCCCCCCCCAAGGAACAATAAAACAGCATTTTGTTTCCAAAGAAATAATTTTGAATAGGGCTAATAGTCAGATGCAAAGAAAGATACCTTAAAATATCTGGCATTTAAAAAGAAAAGCATGTGATTACTGAAATAGGGTTGGAACAGTGCATAGATATTAATGGAACAACTGTGATGCTGCTCTAAAGGGGGCACAGCTTTGTACTCAATTGACTCACACATAAACACTTCTATATAATTGGATTTTCACTTATACTGTTTGCTAATAGGAGTTTGGAAACCAAAGAGAGCTCTATTTTCCTCTCCTTTTATGTATTATTTGCATAATTAAGGATATATGGTTCTGCTATTGATGAAATGAAATGACAATGAAATCCACACCCAGAATGAATAATTTATCCTGGCCGTGTGAAAAGAATAGAAAATACAAATGAAAACAATAGTTTAATTATGCTTTTATGTCTCTCATTTAATTGCTTAGAGGTAATTTAAGCAGTGCAACAAAGTTATTAATGATGTGTTCACAACAGAAACCACTGTTCAGCAAGTCTGACAAGTTTCAGGAAAACAACACTTCTAAAGTTGGCGGTTAGGATGTGTTGTCTTTGTTGAATCACTGCTATAAATTGTGAATGATTAATGGAAGGGGGAAATCGCAGTGCATTAAAACAAAACACTTTGTTATAATTGGATGTTTAAAAAATAACATATTACTTAAATGTTAGGAACACACTTTGATATGCAAAATGAAGGGTGGTACAACACAGTATAAGCATTCTTAATAGAGATGGGGACAAAACAGAAATATTATGTAACGTTTCATTTTGTTTTGTTTTAGTCTTCATTTCATTTCATTTTGTTAATAACAGATTTTTAAAATAATTTTCATCACGAAATGAAATGAAACAAAATGCTCCATAAGGCTATAAATAATGGGGAGCTTCCTTTTTTAAAAGTTTAACAGGGAGCCCTCTGCCCTAAATCAAAGACCCTCAAGCCTTCCAATCAATTTGCTTTCAAGAAAATAACCCTCTGTAAACAAACTAGAAACCTAATGGCTAGCTGTTGCACAGAGAGATCAGAGATATAAGCTCTACAAACTGATCAATGGAGTGGTGAAGGAAGGAAGGAATACAGTGGAACCTTGACTTACGTCATTAATACGCTCCAGAGGTATAGACATAAGTCAAACATGCCTTAAGTCAAATGAACTTTTCCCATAGAAAGTAATGGGAAAGTGGATTAATCCATTCCAGATGATGAAAAAGACCCCTGAAAACAGCAATTTAACACAAATTTGACTGGGATAGGAGATTCCTTCCAGGGATGTAAATAAAATGTCTCTTCAAAGAGACGAGGAGGCAGTGGAATTATAGTCCACAAGTTATACACCTCCACTTTTTAATGTTCATAGCAACAATGTCGAACATTTAAGTTTTACTGATTTTTAACCTGATTTTCCAAGTTCTGAACAACCCTATGCTTACCATTACAGTCCCACAACTGTACAGCTCCCCAACTAAAATGTTTCCATTGTGGACCAGAATTCTGCAGCCAGATTTTTTACAAGACTGAGCTGACTGTCTAACCAGCGAGGCCAGTCCCGAGCTCCCAGCCCTTCTTCTCCTCCGGTGGAAGCGGCAGTTTTGGCAAGGCCGAGGACCAGCTCCAGGTGCCCGGAGCTGGCCTCGCCGAAGCTGCCACTGCCGGAGGAGAGGAAGAAGGCAGGAGCAGTTTGGAGGCGGCAGCTGGGTCGTGGCTGCTGCCCGATTCCGGGGCCTTGCGCTGGGGCTCCAAGCTGTAAGTTAGGGCCTGCGACACAAGTCAAACAGGCCCCTTCTTGCTGCAAGTCAAATATGCTGTAAGTCAAGCAGCATGTAAGTCAAGGTTCCACTGTATATATATAAAACCTCCACATCCTTCTTAATCAGGAAAGGAAAACAATCAGTTTAGATCAACTTGCAGACACAACCAGTGAAGGGAAGAACTCAGATCCTGGCTAGCTTCAGATAGCCTATCTCAAGATCAGAGATAGGCTATCTCAACAGCTGAGGTGCGGGAAGGAAACAAAACAAAACAATCAGTTTAAAAATAAACCTTATGTTCTCAAGAGGGCAGGATCAAGAGGCTAGGATGAATCGCTTCATTTCCAAAACAAAAAAATGGTGTTCATTTCATTTCTTGATGACACACTGTTTGCTGTTTACTTTCATTTTGTAAGGTTTTGTAAGCTTACAAAATGACGAATCAGTGTTTTGTTTTTTGTAAGCTGCCCATCCCTAGTTCTTAATGTTATGGGAGAATAATTGGAATTGCTTCTCAAACACCTAACATGTATTTGATTATATTTATTTATGTTGCCATTCTATAGACATATAGGCAACTGTCCAGTTAAGATTAACTATACAGTCACATAGTGCAGTGCAATTAGAAAAGGAAAATGTTAGGTCCAACTAGAAAGGAAGACATGTTTCAGGCACAAAGCACTCAACAGTAACTGGACTATGTTCATATAAATCCCCTTGGTTCTCCAGTCCACATATTGTAATACTCATATGCAAGCTATCATTCATATAGCATTTTCACAGATGCATCTTACATACATACAAATGACCAACATGATTCTCACTACCCATAATGCAAGCTGCCATTACACTACTTCCCTGTAAAGCAATTTGGTTGGATTCAGTAGTCTTGTAAAAAGTAACAAGTCTGTACCTCCTGAGATTTGATGTGTGAAGAAATCTACATTTGCAAGGTTTTTGGGCCGCTTCAGAGAAATTAAAAGCTCTACATGCCTTCAAAATAGTTAACAGCTAAAAGACATATAATTTAAAAAGAAGACTCTAGTTGATGGAACATGTGTGCAATTAAATAAAAAGGTGGAAATGAATGTGTACATTAGGATAAAATATGTAAATAAATAAATGTTTTAGGTAAAATGTACCAACATGTGTCACAGCGTAATATGAAATGGGGTGGATGGAAAGATTCCATGGGAGATGCAGAAAAAGCCTGACAAAATAGAGAACAGACCCTGGAACTGGCACATTTGATTTAATAATAATTTTAAAATTGTCTCTCTTGTGTTATGGAGACCAAACCAAATGATGACTCTAAGGAACAATATTTTGAAAGCAACATTTTTAATATTTTAACATTATTTTCAAATCACTACTTTTAAAAGCTTAAGTGCATCTCTCTTGTAAGAATTTGAACAAGAGCATGGAGGATCTAATACATTACTGCATCTGGAAGTTGAGTCATGGCAACTGGACTTCTTTTTCTTGAGAGATCAAAATCTATCACTACTGATCCAAGCAGCTCCATCAGTCTGAAGTCCAGTTGCCATGACTCAACTTCCGGACGACCTCACCTGGATGACTGAGAATCTTCACAGACAGATCCAACATAAACTCTCATTCATGCTGATGAATTTTGTCATCTCATGATAGAGCCCGCACATACCCAGTTACTTCTACTCAGAAGTATGAACAGAGCCCAGGCAAAAGTACAGAGGAATGGCCATTAACAGTGCAATCCAAACTTAAGGAGCTTCAGGATCGCAGATGATGAATCCTGGGAGCATTTGGCCACCCACCCAAGCAGCATGACTGCAAGAGGGAGAAGTACAGATGTTCATAGGGTCCAGGCGAGCCAGGCCTATAAGCAGCAGCTCACCTGACACTCCTCGCCACTCCTGATTTTGACTGGCAAAGGGGCAGGTTCTGCAGAGGTGCTGAGGCTTAAGGCAGTTTTGCTTTCACCTCCACCTTGAGGCAGAGGGGATGCAAAGTGAGGAAGGAACCAAGCTATGCTGGATCCTAACCTCTTCTAGTCCAGGAACACAATCATCTGTTAGCACAAAGTTGGGACAAGGTGAGGATCCTCCTAAGTAATTTCTGGCATCCCTCCGCTGGCTCATTGTCAGCTCAGCTGGCTCTCCAAATCTCTTGGAATTTTTGTAGATCAAAAGTTGAATATGAGCCAACAGTGTTAGGTGGCTGCAAAAAGGCAATTGTGATTTTAGGAGGCATTAACAGAAGTATAGCCTCCAAATCCCATGAGCTATTGCTCCCCCTCTATTTAGCATTTGTTAGGTCTCATCTAGAGTACCACATTTATGACGTATGTCATTGTCAACAAACTAGAACAAGTTCAGAGGAGGGCAACAAGGATTATCAAGAGACTGGCAACCAAGCCCTATGATGAAAGATTGAAAG
Source organism: Phrynocephalus versicolor (assembly GCA_023846285.1). Taxonomy (NCBI): domain Eukaryota; kingdom Metazoa; phylum Chordata; class Lepidosauria; order Squamata; family Agamidae; genus Phrynocephalus; species Phrynocephalus versicolor. The sequence goes on along the minus strand of JAHTLZ010000204.1, from coordinate 16,624,199 downwards.
AACCAGGCATGTTTAGTCATGAGGCAACATGTCTGAGGGAAGATACTGTGTGATAGAACTTTTCAAATACAGTACTACCTCTTCAGACAAATCCCTTGTAAGACCAAAAACTCGTAGGAAGAAAAAAATATATCCAGAAATAGGCATGCTTCACATGACAAAAAAATTCCCTGTGAGATGCTTTGCAAGAAAAAAAAAATGTTCCACATGTGCCCACGGGGAAAAAAACCCAGTTATTTTTGTCTTTATTCTAACCTCTGGAACAGATGAAAGCAAAGCATTCCCAATGCATTCCTATGGGAAACCACATTTTGTAAGACAAAATTTTCATAAAACGGAGTGCCCCATAGCCTCTGGAATGGATTGATCCATTTTCAATGCATTCCTATGGGAAAATTATGTTTCATAAGACAACATTTTCTTAAAATAAATTGACCCATAGAACCAATTAAATTTGTTTTAAGAGGTGCCACTGTACTTGAAAGGCAGTCCTACAAAGGGAAAAGAATCCGTTCTTGATCATCCCAGAGTGCAGGACATAAGGCTGCGGCAACCCAGATTTAGGCTGAATATCAGGAAAAATTTCTTAACAGTTAGAGCCACATGACAAGGGAACCAATTACCTCACAAGGTGGTGAGCACTCCAACACTGAAGGCATTGAAGACAAAATTGGAGAAACCTCTATCAGGTTGCTTTGATCTGGATTCCTGCCTTGAGCGGGGTGGTGGTGGTGGTGGATTTAATGGCTTTATAGGCCCCTTCCAACACAATTATGTTCTGATTCTATGATGACAGGCTTGTGGATGCATGTGCCCAATTTAGTGCATGACAGCTTCCAAAATCCTTCCACTTCCTTTATTTAACCAGGTCCTGGCATCACAGAAAGCCTTCTTTTCCCTTGGAGAGGCAAGGTTTATTAAATTTTATGTGGACACAAGGTTAGGGATCATCGGTCGCATTGTGTTCTATCATGACTCCTGAAATCGGATGAGATTTGATACTTCATCAGTTTCTCTCTTACTACAGTAAGAGCGCCAAGAGATTATCCAAATATGAAATACAAACAATGAGGGGACAGCAAAGGGCACACAGAAAGCTTTTCCTCTGAATCTCTCCAAAGCCTTTGTTTCCGGAGAACAAGGGGACTTGCATTTAAGAAAACCATTTAAGTTTTGCATTTAAGGCTAGAATTATGGCTTAGGTATTTTATTTGGTTTGCATTTTTAATCAACCTTCACCACATGGTCTATATTCCTTTCTTTATTCTCCCTTCTGCATTGTCTAAAAAGGGAATGCAAAAGAAAAAGTTTTATGCATAAGCACTTTCCTGATTCTTTCTCCATGTCCCTTTGTACTCTCACAACAAAATTTTATTTTAATCTCCATTTAGAGATGTTCATGAACTGTGCTTCAGCGGTTCATCATGTTTGGGTGGATCAGGCACAGAGGTGTTGTGCAGGCACCCCAAATTCCCTTATCTGCCTCTTCCTGAAGGCACCCACTTAGAAGAGGAGATGGGGCAGATAAAGCCACATTGTTGCCTCTGAGTGGGTGCCCATGGGAAGATATGGGGCAGGCAATCCAGGGCACCCATGTAATACTTTGCCTGATGTGCACCAAAATATCAAACTAAAAGTTTGTGCCCATCTACCCTGTATATATTTATATTCCACTCCCCCAGTAACCTGATCAGCGTATGTGGTCTCTAACTCCATTATTAAGACAGCCATCATGCAACCAGACACAGTTTTAAAATCACTGCTGAAGCAGCGCTCCTTTTTCCAAGGAGAAAGGCAGGGTAAAAATACTCTAAAATAAAATAAGTAAATAATTTGTCGCCTTTTAAACCAGTCTTATTGTTCATCCATGTGAACATATCCAGTAAATAGTCTAGCTGTATGTGTGTTTCTCCTCCACATGTTACAGCTTTTTAAAACTATAGCAAAACCAAAACTACTTTATAACTATTCAGAATCAATGGTTATCAAGATCCCAATAGAATCCAGTGTTATCTGAAAAGTATATGAAATTGAAGATTCTCAGCACCATCCTTTAAGACCTTCACTCAGGTTTCACTCAGTTTATTTATTTATTTATTTATTTATTTATTTATTTATTTATTTATTTTAGAGTATTTTTACCCCACCCTTCTCCTTGGAAAAGTACCCAAGGTGGCTTAAAGTAATGAGAGATAATATACAGTCCAGTACAATTAAGACATGTTCAAGTATTTGAGAACAAGCAATTGAGGGACATTAATAGACAGCATTACATTAAAGCTACAGGGTTATAAGTAGTTATAAACACAAAGTCTCTGTGAGCCTTTAGATTCATATAAAATAAACATGGTAGCCCATCATTCAGGGAAAGCTTTGCCTGTTTCCGGGACAACAGAGATGAGGCAGTCCTGGCCTCTAGTGGGAGGGAGATCCAGAATCTGGGCACAGCAGTTCAGAAGGCCCTTTCATGGGTTCCCAAGACACGTACCTGTGAGGGTGGCGGGATGGAGAGAAGGGCCTCTCCTGCTGAACTTAACACCTAAGTCGGTTCATACTGTGAGATTCGATCTTTGAGGTAGCTAGGACCCAGGTTGTATAGTGACCTTGTAGGTCAAGGTCAGCATCTTGAATTGGGCTTAATAGCTGACTTGCAGCTAATAGAGCTGTTTTAACAAGGGTGTAATGCAGGCATGTCCAAACTTCGGCCCTCCAGATTTTTTAGACCACTACTCCCACAGTCCTTTGCCATGGGGAATACAGGCTTAGAATTCTGGGAGCTGTGGTCTAAAACATGAGGAGGGCCAAAGTTTGGTCATGCCTGGTGTAATATGTCTCTATAACCAGTCCACATAGAGCACATTACAGTAATCCAGCGGGGACATCACTAGAGCATGTGTGACCGTGGCCAGAGTTGGTTTCTCAAGAAACGGGCCTTAATTGTGCAAATGTGCTCCTGGCCACAGCCGTGACCTGGGCATCCAAGTGAACAGTTCCGTCTCCTCACTTCCTGCCTCTGAAGGTTTAACTTCATTTCATCCTGCTTGTGGTTTCTTGGGCAAAGCATCAGTACAATCAACTAAAACAGCACATTGTTGATGTGAAAATGTATATGCTTAATGTATGATTTCTGTGTGTGGATGTAACTAGGGCACGGCAGTCGGAGCTTTCTTCCAGGGCACCCATATTTAGATGGCACTGAAATCTGGAGGTGATATTTGTTGTGGTTTTTAGGAAAATATACAGCAATATCTCCCAGCCCTATTCAGGTTCTCTTTGCTTTGTTTCTGCAAATTTAAACTTTCTTTTCCTTTCAGGGGGATGGTGCTATAGCCTGCTTTTTTTCCTTTGGGGGAACATTGTGCCCAGGGATCAGAGAAGAAGCATGGGTGTTCTTGCTACTCATTCTTAGAGGCAGAATTACTAGTTGTGGGTCACGTATGTTTGCAAGCTGTTTCCACATTTTTAACATGGTAGGCATACAATTTCGGTGTATGCTTTCATTTAGTGCACCCTGTTTTATGCACTTTTGGGTTTTTTTGTTTTTTTTTTTACAAACTTCACAAACTTCAGGGGAAAAATGCAAATCTTGAAGTGTAGTCTATGATGGCCTTATTTGGGAAGAGTGCATTAGCCAAGTTCTCATTAGGAACAACCATATTTTTCTCAGCTTCTATAAGCCACACATAGGGGGTCATTCATGGACAAAGCATGCTATCATGTGACACACCACACATAGACCAAAATGATCAGTGCAAAGAAGTCAATGAGAGAACAGAACAGAATACATAGAAGTGCATATGTAAATATGTATATGCAAATCTAAAGAGAATTGATGTTGTTTAAACATAAACACAGTTGGGAAGATTGTGACCTGGGGTTCAGGGGCTGAAATCGTGATGTTTCTGAAGTTAGCTGTAACTATCGTAGCCCGTTGAGTCAATTAAATGTATGGGGGAGTTGACTAACTAAATCTCCATTGATTCAACAGGTTTTCTTTAGTTGCATTGTATAACGTTCAGCAACAGGATTTCAATTTGTGGCTGAAATCCAGCAGTAAGACACAACTAGAATTTGTCCATTGAATCAACAAACAATATGGAGGAGTTGACTGAATTAAAAATCCACTGACTCAGTGGGTCTACCCTACTTGCATCTTACTACTGGATTTCAGCCAGTGTGTCTGCTCAGTCTTTTGCTCAGTCTTTTGCAAGTTCTGACAAGCAATTTCAAGATCCCTAGTCTCCCTCCTTACGGCACTCGCTTTTTAAACTGAACCAGAAAAGAAGAAACTTCAGACTAAGAATGAGACTTTCTTCTCTCAATGTTTCAAACTGAGCCACGTGCCAGTGGAGGACTGCTTTATGACCACTGAAGAAAGCATATTGTTTCATCATAGTTGGTGAAGAGAACGCTCAGTGGTACTGAAAGGTATCTAAGTTCCCTTTATCCTGGGAAAAGACTTACAATGTCCCTTTCTTTCTGGAGCCTAGAAAAAATGTAGCGCTTCCACAAGACCCTGAACTAGCATAAAGTCAATTAATCCTTCACCTATCAGTTAAGGGCATGCTAGGAAATCATTTGTCAAAAGAGAGGAAAGTTAAGATGCAGACCCTATGTGTCCTGGGGATATTTTGTCTTCAATACAAGTTTTGCTGTGAATTTGTCTCAATAAGAGAAAGTTGTTCATGCATGTTCAAAGACATTTCACCCAAGAGCACAGAGAGAACTCCTAGTTCCCTAAGCTCCTTACCCTCTGAAGATGCCAGCCACAGAGTCTGGTGAGATGTCAGGATGAAAAACTTCCAGAACACATCCAAACAGCCTGAAAAACTCACAACAACAATCAGATCCAGGCCGTGAAAGCCTTTGAGAATACATTTCACACTATTGGTTCAAATGCCCTACACCTTTCTGTGTGGCATATGAAATATGTTCCGCATAGAGATGGGCACGAAACAAAAAAATGGTGTTTCAGTTTTCCGTTTGTCGCGAATTTTTGAAAAAAATTTGTTACCATTTTTCATTTTTTCGTTTGTCGTTTCTACCCGCTTTTTGCACGATTTTTAAAGCATTTCCGTGCGCAGACATCCCCCAACGCCCCAGACCAGAGGGAAAACACTTTAAAAAATGGATGCTGGCAGTGACACAGTATAGACTAGGTATGCAGGGAGGCTGCAAAGGCAGCGGCGGGCGTTGCCCAGGGTGCAAAGCAGCCGCAGAGTGACTGTACTGCGGGGCAAGGGAGGGTACTCACTGAGAGGTATGCAGCATGCACACACACACACAGGGAGGCTTCAGAACTGAAGCTAGAGTCGCAGCAGAGACAGCAATGCCACCCTAACTCCCACCAGAAATTGCAAGGAGGACGGGGGCTGCCAGAGCTTTTTATGCCCTGTGTGGCTGCCAGACCTGCCCACCCAGTCTGCAACCTGGGCATGCTATTGGTTGAACATGATCCCATCACATGGCTTACCTCCATTTTGTGGCTGGTGGTGACATCCATTTTAAAGGGAAAAATTAAAATACATTGCGATGGGAGAAGACAAAAACAAACGTTTTAAGGACCCCAACCCCCCTGGTAGGTATTATCAGACATTATAAATAATTATCGCTGCGTTTTTACGAATGTCCAGGGCATTTTTTAACATTTAGAACAGCTCATTTCATTGTGCGTTGCTATTAACGGAAACGAAACGTAACCACCACAGTTTTCATGGTTCTGTTCATTTCGTTGCATTTTCATCACAATTTTCGTTTGTCGTTTCGTTACATAACGGAAACGACAAACGGTAACGGAAACGAAAAAATGTTTGTTCTGTGCCCATCTCTAGTTCCGGAGCTTAACTGAGGCTGTGGTTAACAGTGTGAATCCTTTGCCTAACCCAATCTCATTAAATTTAATCAGGATTATCCCCACGTTTCTGCCGTATTTTAGAGCAGCAGAAAGTTGCTCTAAATGTTCTGTTCAAGTTCTGCATTTTATTTAGCACTTGCAACACACCAAGGACTGGGAAGTTTATTTGTCATGACACCCAAGCCACACATGGCTAGTCAAGCTTTGTAAACAATGAACATTACCTAGACGTTAGGATGCAAATCCTTTCTTGTTTTGGCTTCACATGCAACACTTGAGATAGCACAAAATTATTCCACTGCAAATTATTCTGTTACAAGAGGGAAAGCATTTTTTAACAATTTCTCAGCAAGAGAAGAAGAAAAATCTTCCACAGGCAAGAAAAATAATATTAATCTGCAGAAAAATGCTTTAAGGTGGATTAAGATGATGGCTGTTGCTTTACTGTTTATTCTTTAAGGCTTAGAAATAGAGTTGGGCACGAAACAAATTTTTAATTCATCTCATTATTCGCTATTTGTTTTGTTACCTAACGAAATGAATAACAAACTGACCCATCAAAGAAAACCGGAACAAAATGAAATGTTAATTTCCACTTTGTTCGTTTCATTTTTCACTTTCGCATAGGAATGCATTCCTATGGGAAAGGTTTCCTGTGCGGATTGGCATGGGGAAACCACAGGCTTTTTTCCCGCTAGAAGCCAGCACCGCCGATCAGCTGTAGCACTGGCTTTGGGGGGGGGGAAGGATTTTAAAAGCCTGCCCTTTCCTCTACCATGTTCTGAGGGCTCTTGCTGGGCTGTCAATCACTGGATACCTTTAAACCCAGCCTAGGGTTTACTGGGCCGGGTTTAAAGCAATCCAGTGAATGATTGCCCAGCAGGACCCTTTAGAAAACGCATTGGGAGGGAATCTGCAGCGATTGCGCTACCCTCTCAACCCATTTTCTGAGGGCTTCTGCTGAGCTGTCAATTGCTGGACCCCTTTAAACTGACTGGTCCAGGTTGAAAGTGGTCCTGCGAATGGCAGCTCAGCAGGAGCCCTGTGAAAATGCTAGGGAGGGCAGTTCCAGCGATTGAGCTGCCCTCCCCAGCATTTTCAGAAGGGTCCTGCTGGGTTCTCAGTTGCTGGACCTCTTTAAACATGGCCCATTCTGTACCAGGGTTCCTCCTAGTACCAACTGGGCCAGGTTGAAAGCAGTCCTGAGACTGGCAGCTTGGCAGGAACCCTGTGAAAATGCTAGGGAGGGCAGTTCCCGTGATTGAGCATTGTACACACCTGGAGTATTGTGTACAATTCTGGTCACCGCATCTCAAGAAAGACATAGTGGAACTGGAAAAGATGCAGAAGAGAGCGACTAAAATGATTACTGGGCTGGAGCACCTCCCTTATGAAGAAAGGCTAAAACATTTGGGCCTCTTTAGTCTGGAAAAAAGGCGCTTGAGGGGGGATATGATTGAGACATACAAAATAATGCAGGGTATGAGTAAAGTGGATAGAGGGAAGCTGTTCTCTCTCTCCCAAAATACCAGAACTAGGGGACATACACTCAAATTGAGGGCTGGGAGAGTAAGAACTGACAAAAGAAAATATTTTTTCACCAAGCGCGTTGTAAGTCTATGGAACTCCCTGCCATAGCATGTGGTGATGGCATTTGGCCTGGATGCCTTCAAAAGGGGATTGGACAGATTCCTGGAGGAAAAGTCCATCACAGGTTACAAACCATGATGGAGATGTGTAGTCTCCAGGCTTTAAACTGGGGTACTTCAAGGGCCAGATGCAGGGGAATGGTATCAGGAGACAGATATCTAGTCTCATGCACTCCCAAATGCACCTGGTGGGGCCGCTGTGAGATACAGGAAGCTGGACTAGATGGGCCTTTGACCTGATCCAGCATGGCTCTTCTTATGTTCTTATGTTCTTATGTTCATTTTCTGAAGCGTCCTGATGAGCTGTCAATCACTGGACCCTTTAAAGCTGGCCCAGTCGGTACCAGGGGGATCCTCCTGGTACTGACTGGGCCAGGTTGAAAGTGGTCTTGTGACTGGCAGCCTGGCAGGACCCTTCTGAAATTGCTAGGAAGGCAGCATGCGGGGGGAAGCTAGTGCCACTTTGGGGACTTTAATTTTTTTAAATGCTGGCCTGCTGGTGGGGTGTCCACCACCACCCGGTTTGGCTGCGACTGGGGCTTCAGAGGTGGTGGTGAGGCCTCCCGCTACCCAGCACGGCTGCTGCTGGACCTCTGGAGGCCGAAGGAGGGCTGTCCACTGCCTGAGGCCAGGTTTCCAGAGGCAGCGGCAAGGCCTTCTGTTGCCTGGCGAGGCCTCCCGCCACCCAGCACAGCCACTGCCAGGGCCTTCTGGGCCGCCACTGCCACTGGGATCGCTTCCGAGGTAAGGTAAATCGAACCATTTTTAAAAATTCGTACAAACCCGAACCGAACTGAGATTGGGGCCAAAACAGAACCAAACGAACCATTGGTTTTCTGTTTCGTGCCCACCTCTAGTTAGAAACATTTCAAAGCCTGCCCACACTAGCATATAGATATGGTCTATGGATTGTTGAGGGCATGTTTTGTCTCAAAAATGCCCATGTCCACTTATGATTTTATTTAGTTTGAGCCATCCAACCCCTTTAAGAGTTCTCATGTACCTTTCTGGCCCAGTGGTAGAGCATACATTATTTTCAGCACACTCTGTTCAGCCAGTGGGATGCCTTCTCCAACAGTTTCAGTATTTTATTTATTTATTTATTTATTAAATTTTTATACCACTGTGCTGGCAGCGAGGCCACTCTGAGCAGTTAAGAACCATTAATCAAAATGCAAGACATAATCAGATAAAAATTAAGATATGCAAATAGTCACAAGCAATAAAATAATAGTAAAATTAAACAAAAATGAACATAAGCATAACATAATATCAACAAAAGAAGACCTCAAGATATAAATTATAAAATTATAAAATTGTAGGAGGACTGAATCAGATAAAATCAAATAATAGGAGTTATTTTAATGGGTGAGTGCTGGATCTATATTTTACACTGAAGAAATATCTACTTAAAGAGCCAGGTTTTCCCATTTTTTTAAAAAATCATCCAGAAGGGGTCCAGGCATATGATGAAAAGTTGTTCCATAGGTTAGGGGCAATGGTAGAAAAGGCCTTATTTCTCTTTTTTTCCCATCCAGTTCTCTTGCAGTGTTAACTGCCTCAAACAGCTGGCTTTGGATGATTGAGCACAATGGGCAGTTTTCACTGGGTGAAGATGGTCTGACAAATAGCAAGATCCAAAACCATTAAGGGATTGTATGTCATAGAACCTTGATTATGCAGGACCAAACTCGAAGCCGTTGGGATATATGACTGCATTTCCTAGTCCCAGTCATCAATCTGGACACCATGTTCTGGATCAGCTGGCACCTCCGCGCATCAGCCCCAATGGCAGCCCCACTAGAGAGTGTTGCAATAGTCAGTCTTAAGACTACCAGTGCATGCAAGAGCATGGTGAGAGCCCCAGTGTCCAGATAGGGACACATCCTGGCAATCCGCCAAAGATGGAAGTGGGCAAAGTAGACCAACAATGGTACCAGAGATTCCATAAATACCATGGGCTCCAACAGAACTCCCAAGATGTACACCTCATTCTGAGCAGGAAGTGTCACAACCCCAAATGAAAGGGTGTTTCCCAACCCACTGACAATGGGGGGGGGGCACCTGCAGGACTTCCATCTTACTCCAGTCTGTTCATCCTCATCCATCACAGGATGGAATCCAGGCAGCACTCAATGGACAGAACAGCATCCACTGCAGAAGATGGAAAGAGGAGATAGAGCTGGGTGCCATCGCCATAGTGATGACACAAAGCTCCAAAACTCCTAATGACTCCCAGTTGCCTAATATAGATATTAAGTAACATTTGTGAGATGATTGCCCTTTGTGGAAGCCCACATTTGAGTGTCCCTGAGGTGGACTGCACCAATCACCACTCTTTAGGGATCAGTCCTCCAAGAAGGATCAAAGCCACATCAAGGAAAGGCCTCTGATTCTCAACTCAAAGAGCCTTCACAGGAGGATACTGTAGTCAACAGTATCAAAGACCACTGAGAGATTGAGGAAGGCCAACAAAGACATTTTGCCCGCATCAGATTTCCTCAGTAGGTCATCTTACACCAATGCTGCTTCTGTGCCACGCAGAGGCTTTAATCCAGACTGGAATGGATTGAGGGCATTGGTTCCCTCCAGGGGAGCCTGAAGCTGGTCTGCCACCACTCTCTCCAAGGGAACACTGGCAACTTGTTGATAGTTAGTAATATCATCAGTCACCATCTTCACCTTCTTGCAGATGGGCCTAATGAGTGTCTCCTTGAGGGCATGATGTACCCATCAATTATTGCTGTGGCCCAGTTTATGATCACCAGCCTAGCCAATTTTATTTGCCAGGTTGGGCATGGATCAAGGGAGGATGTAGTGTCCTTGCAGTGATCAAGCACCCTGTCCACCTCAGAAGATGTCAAAAGTAGAAAGTGTGTTAACAATATTGGGCAAGGCAATGCAGAGGATAATATTATGGCTGCAGATTTCAAGAGTCAACGGGGAAAAAGAGAAGAAGAAAAGATGAGGGAGGAGACAGAAATGGAGCAGCGAGATATAGGAAAGAAGGAGCAAGATTAAAAAGATCTTTGGCTTCGCCTGCCACTCTGTAGATGATAAAAGGCTGCAGGAGGGCTTAACTGATAGCTGATCAGGCTATAAGGGACATTTGCTGTTGGGATGGGAGGAGCATACCTAAAAAGCAGATGGCTCTCCTTTCTGACCTCACTAGACCCTTTAAAGCTCAGTCCACCCTACACCCAGAATGACCAGTTTGGAAAGGCCAATGGAGGTTGTTTGCTCCCTCCTACAAATGTTTCAGATGGAGTATTTAAGACTTTCAGTGCCAATCAATGAGAAGGGGGTAGATTCTGGGGAATGTGTAGCCATTCTCCTCTGTGGCTCTTTGTATTTCCAGTGCACAGCAAAAGGGAATTCTATCCAAAATTCTGCAGCATAAGATTAGTTACTTTTGACTTTATTATGCCTTTCTCTCTTCTGCTCTGCCAGCCTGAAGGAGTGATACAGAAGTTGTCCACAGAAATGAGTTTTGTAGAAGGGATGTGCAATGACATTGTAAATATTGAAGGAAGAACCACCACACTGCATTGCTAAACTTAGCCCTGATAGGTAAATCCCCACTCAAGAAGGAAACAAGAATTTGCCAGGAACAAATTCCTGTGACCCAGTTTTTAAAGAATGAAAAAGCAAAACACTCATATTAAACCTTGATTTGTGTTCCTCTGTTCTGCGAGCTGTTCTCCCAACCAACCTTAAAACTATCTTTTTGTGTGATATTATGCCGGGGCTTTAGAAAGCTCCAAAGATACGACAGAAGCAGTTTCCCTTTTTAATACCAGCTCCAGCCTCCTAGTCACAAAATATCCACAAGAAGTGCATCGCTTTGCTCTGACCTTTCATTTATTCTTAATCATTTCCATTTCATTGTAGCCTAAAGATATTCCAGTCAGTGCATTTCTGAGAATTATTGCATTTTATCGGCTGGCTAGAGTTAGTCTGCCTTCAGAAGTTGAGAGTTAAACCTGCCAACAGGCCCATAATGCATCTTGGGTGCCTAACCATCGTGGAGACACAAGCTGCCTGTCATGTCTTTTCCCCGATAATATTCCCTTGCTTTAACATGTTCAGAAGCACTGAGATGGAGAGGGCAAAGAAAAAGTCTCTCTTCAAAGTGACAGCCTGCTTCTCTGATGCCGCAAGGCACAGTCAGGTCATTCCGTCTTACAGATTCAGGAGAAAGAAACCGTCAGTCTACTGGAGGAATCTTTCACAGGCTGTAGTCTTGCCTCTGATTACCCAGAAATAAGCCCCACTGGAATCAATGGGGTTTCTTTCCAAGGAGACGTGGATTGTGCCAATCTTCCATTCATGACACTTCTGCCATCATCCCTACGCAGTGAACAAGGCTGCAGAAGGGCTTTTAAAATTGCCTTCCAGTATAATCACAATGAGGTTAATGGAACAGGCTTCTGGATCCAGTGGTTGAAACTTGAAATCTGAGACTGACTGAACTAACATGAAATGTTTGTTTGTTTGTTTGTTTGTTGCCTTTAAAGTTTATTGGGGATCTGTCAACTTTCTTGCAATAGAGCAACTTGACTCTCCCTTTGGAATGTATAATATACTAGATACTGATAATGTCACATAGTTACTGTATATACTCGAATATAAGCCTAGTTTTTCATCCCTAATTTTGGGCTGAAAAAAGGGGCCCTTGACTTATATGTGGGTCAATACTTTTAGCCACTGAGGCAAGTGCTTGGGTCGAGCTAAAAGTCATTTTAAATATTGTGTGCCGCTTCTCATGATCCCCCTCTGCATCACCAGGGAGCAGCACGTGATTTTAAAATGACTTTTAGCCACTGACCCAAGCACTTGCATCAGTGGCTAAAAGTTATTTTAAACATCACACACCGCTCCCCCAGCTCACAAAGGAGGAGCTGCCAGGCCCTGCTGCATTTCCCACCCTAGGCTTATACTCAAGTCAATACATTTCCCCAGTTTTGGGGGGTTAAATTAGGGGCCTCAACTTATACTCGGGTTGACTTATACTCGAGTATATATGGTATGTTTCCCAAAGGAATAGCAAATGGATCCCACCTCATGGTTACAAATGTCACTCCTTTAACCACTACCACCACCATCACCTTTGAGATGCAGACCTGGAAGTGTCTTTATGGATCATCGAGTCCAGTCCTTCTCAAGAAGGCACAGTGAGGTATTGAACTCAACCTCTGTAATTAATTGAAAAGGAACTCACACCAGCATAATATTGCTGAACATTCCAGGAAATACAAACAGTAACAATAACAGAGGGGAACTGAACTCCACACCCAGATATCTAAATCTAAACCACTGAGCAGTCCCCCAACGACAAAAACATCATCATCATCATCATCATCATCATCATCATCATCATCATCATCATCATCATCATCATCATCATCATCATAATCATCATCATCATCTGTGGGAGTCTGCTGGAAAAGTTTTGAAGCAAACTGATCTTGATTATAGAAATAGACAAAGGCAAAATGCTTTTTCCCTCAGCCAGCTGGGAAGAAAGAGTGGCACAGACCTGTAAAACAAAGACAGACCTGCATCTTCTCCAGAAGGCTTGTTTTATTCATCTTATCTAAATTCATTAGTATAGATTTGAGCATTTACATACTAATTGTTCTTATATGGAGTGGGCAGCAGTGGCATGCAGGTTAACATTGTGATAACAGTTTCATAGCCCGTCATTTGGCTGAAGTTGTTGGCACGAGGAAGAAAGCCATGATAGTTGGGCTGATTAAAAAGGTGGCTGGATGATAGAGGATATGTTTCTAAATTAGAAAGTCATAACTTTCAGGATAAAGGATAATTATGTGCCTTAGCTTTGATGTGTCATTGGATACCAAGACCAAGGTCATCCAGACTCTTTTGCTTCTAATCAAGTATGGGTGTGAAAGAAAGGGTGGATAAAAAAACCTGATTTGTTTGAACTGTGGTACTGGAGAAGAGCTTTCTGGATACATTGGATTGCCCAAAATAGAGAATAGATGGGTCCTAGATCAAATCAAGCCTGAACTATCTCTGGGGGCAAAAATGTTGAAACTAAGGCTGTGCCACTTTGGGCACCTGATGAGAAGACAGGGTTTTCTGGAAAATATGATGATGGGGGAGGGGAGGCAGAGGAGAGCAGGAAAAGAGAAAAGCCACATTGGCTGACTCCCTAAAAGAGACTGCAGAGCTTGAGTATCCAGGAGTTAAGGAGGGCAGCTGAGCAAAGGACATTTTGGAAAATCCTCATTCATAGGTTTGCCATCATGAGTTTCTAGGAGCATAGCAACAAGTGTCAGTATTGCAACTGTGATTCAGGGATGAGGGAGGCATGGAGCAATTTCCCTTCCTCACCCTGCAATTCCAGTCCCCAGCACCATTTGCTTTTCTCCTGAAAAATTCAAGATGAAAGAGCAAATCTGCTATCCTATCCGTCAGTGGGTAGATCTACCATCAGAAGGGCATTCTTTGAACTACAGTTGCATTACAAGGTCCCAGACGTATTACCTTTAGGGCGGTCTCCTTAACTTTGTTCCAATTACAAAGAAGGGCATGATTTGATTACAGTATTATTATTATTTTTTCCTGGAGAGAGTCTATTGATAAGATTTTCTTCAGGAAGGCTGTGTATTTTATTTATTGGTCTTTGTTTATTGTATTTCTTGGTTGCCTTTGAGTACTGTAGTCTTCCCAAGGCAACACACACACACACACACACACACACACACACACACACACACACACA
>JAHTLZ010000204.1:16585357-16609935 GCA_023846285.1 Phrynocephalus versicolor | reverse complement strand
ACACACACACACACACACACACACACACACACACACACACACACACACACACACATGTACAGTGGACCCTCGTATAACAAACAGTTTGTATAATATAAAATCGGTACAACATAAAAAATTCTGGAGATAGGGGAAATTTGCTTAACAGAATCGCCTATGGGGCAAATCCATACAACATAAAAATGGTCGCGATTAGGGATTACTCCATTTTCAATGCATTCCTATAGGAAATTTGTATGAAGGAATATTTGCTTAACATAATTTCATTTAGAACAAATCAATTCCTTTGTACAAAATACCACTGTATTTCCATATTAGAAGGGTTTTTTAAAAAAAGAAAGAAGCAATAACGCACTTGTTTTAAAAGTTAGGGGGAAATCCGTTAGAATAAGCCAAACCCCCCATGCTGAAAAAAAGATGGTAGATAGAATAAAATATTGTATTAAAACCCAAAGTAAGCAAACATCATCAAATGACAGATTGATCCACCCATCTGTCTCTTAGGAAGGAATGACCTTGAGGAGGTAATAAGGGAACAACAATCTCTATTACAGCACTAATATAAGAGATTCTAATTGAATGGCATTAGTTATAGCTAGAGATGGTGGTTCTTTTTGGGTTGTGGGTCATCAAAGATGATAAACCACAAACTATGAATTCCCCACCTCTGAAATGATGACCCAATGAATTGATTCTTTGGTTTGCGGGTTTAGTTTGTTTGTTTTATGTGGGGGTATGGGGGCTCAGCAGACTAAGGCGCTGAATCAGTCGGCTGCAATGTTGGTAGGTCAGCAGTTCGAATCCCGGATGCCATGCACCAGAGCGAGCTCACGCTGTTAACCCCAGCTCCTGGCAACCTAGCAGTTCAAAACCATGGAAATGCAAGTACAGTAACCCACTGCCTATCACAGGGGTTAGGGACCCAACCCAATCTGCAATAATTGAAAATCTACAATCTGCGGATGCTGGGAAGGGTCAGGACTGGGAGCCTTTTTGGGTCCCCCTACACTTACTTGAGGCCTGGCACTACCCTGAACGGGCCTCCAATGGCCTTCCCGAGCCTGACGGAGGCCCTGGAAGTGCTTTCCGGTGATCCAGAAGTCACTTTCAGTTTGCCAGAAAGCTCTTCCGGGGCCTCTGACAGGCCCGGGAAGGCCTTCGGAGGCCTCAGAAGTGGTTTTCAACAATCTCGAAGTCACTTCCAATTTTCTGGAAGTCACTTCCGGTTCTACAAAAAACATTTTAGGGCCTCTGACAGGCCTGGGAAGGCCATCAGAGGCCCATTTGAGGCAGCACTAGGCCTGGGGTAAGTACAGGATGCCTGAGACAGGCCCATCCAGCTTACCCCAGGGGGTCTTGCCTTTCATATACTGCGGTCCACAGTATATGAACTGTGAAAGGGCAGATGAACACTGTAGCTAAATAGGCACCGCTGTAAAAATCTGAAAGGTAAACCGTGTTTCTGTGCAGCTGTGCTGGCCATATGGCCACAGACTTGCACAACACTGGCTCTGTGGCTTGAAAACAGAGATGAGCACTGCCCCTAGAGTTAGACACGACTAGCATTACATGTGTGGGGGAAACCTTTACCTTTACCTTTACAGTACTCTACGTAGGGATAAAAAAAGAAGACCGGGGGGAAATCTGGAACATGAGAATCTTGAAATCATTATCGGTTAGGATAAAAGAAATTTATTTTAAATTGGTTTCTAGATGGTACTTGACACCAATTAGGTTGAATAGAATGAACACTGAATATTCTAAGATGTGCTGGAAATGCGAAAAAAATAGGTACATATATGCATCTCTGGTGGGAATGTGAAATAGTTCAAAAGTTTTGGAAAATGGTTTTTTTAGAGCTAAGTGAGATGATTCAAGTAGATATTGATTGTAATCCAGAGACAGCACTGTTATCATTGTCAACTAGTAAAGATTATGATGTTACAACAAAGGAACTAATAGCAAGTCTTATGACAGCCGCTAGATTAATTATAGCAAGAAACTGGAAATCTAAACTAGATCTCAAGATGGAAGATTGGTATAACGAACTTTGGGATATAGCCATAAATGATAAATTGTCTTGTAGTTTAAAAGTTAAACGAGGAGAAATGAAAAAAGACATTTTTATGACATTTGGGGAAAATTTATAGACTTTGTATTAGTAGAAGGGAAGGGGAAAGAACCGACGAATATTTCAAGACCGTTCTGGAGAAGAGGACTTTAAGAAGAATATTAGAACAACAGACTGAGTAATAAAGAAGAACTCATGGAAGAACTGGATGGCCCGGGGGGGGGGGGGATGCACTAGTATTGCTATTTGTTTGTTTGTCTTTTAATAAAAATAAAAAATAAAAAATAAAAAACCCTTTACCTTTTTGTTTGTTTTAGATAGTCCACAACTAAGGCAACTGTCAGGGACAGGGACAGTCTCTTCCTTTTGTGTTAACTGAAGGTGTCACTGGTCTCTTGGAAAGGGCAGCCTGATTTTGCCTAAGATAGAGGTAGAGAATCTTCAGCCCTCCAGATGTTGTTGAGCACAACTCCCATATTCCTTTATCACTGGTTATATACAGGCTTAGAATTCTAGGTGTTGTGGAGAAAAACATCTGGAGGGCCAAATGTTCTCCATGCCTGCCGTAGGACCTAAGGGAAACTGGGAAGCCATTTTTTCCAAGATTGGGTGGCCATGGTGATAGGTCAAACTGAGATACTGAAGGTTTTGCAGCATGTATGATTTGCATACAGGCACCACCGTTTTTATAGTACTTCCGTATAGTACAGAAAATTCAGCAGATCCAGAATACAGCAGCCAGACTATCATAGGGGGTAAATAAATACCAACAGATTTCCTCAACCTTACAAGGGTTACCTATCTGTTTCCATAGCTGCTTCAAGGTGCAGATTCATGATGTGTGCATGTACAGGGGTCGGCCCTCAATGCCAGAACTGCACTAGGATCTTCCGGATCTCACCTCAAATTCCAATATTGATTCAATTGCAAAAGTACAAATTGTGGAGTGTGTAGACAAGACATGATCCAATTAAAATAGTTGCACAACTGAGTACTCTTTCTATTTGCTGATAAGATGCTATTTAAAAAACCCCATTCCTCTCCTCTACCACACTGTCTCACGGCACTCTGCTGTTCATGTAGTGCAACACACTGAATTACGAGTAATGATAGATAAGAAACCCAGCTATGTGCCAAGCGATTTATTATGGCCCTAAATTGCCAGTGCTGTATAAAAATGTAAATAGAAGCTAGCCAGATGGTAACAATGATTTTGAAGCGAGCTAAACCCGTTATTAATTGCTTATGACTAATATATGTATATACAAGTAAATGGAGCTTGGTATTCATCAAGAATATACCCATGCTTTCATGATTGTACTTTAAGTTTGCTCTGGAAATCTGTGGACTGAATGCAGGAATTTCTAAAATAAGGAAGGAAAATAAGGTTTAAAAAAAACCCATCCCCAAACAGAACCACATTCATGGCTGATTCAAGCATGGAAAGTCCTCGTTCAACTTTTGTAGCCTAACAGTGTTTTGTTCTGCTGCTCTTCTTTTCATGTTATATTTCCAGGGTTTTTCATTTGTTAAAAAAAAAAAAAACCTTGAGTGTATGTGTGTTGTAAATTCTCCTTTTAGACTTTTCTACTGATTATGTATTAGTGGCAACCATATTTGCTTATATTCCTAATATGCAACAAATTGAAACAGCAAATCTCTGATTCATGCATGACCTCATGGCTCTTCCCAAAATCGACTTTATTTCACAGAAAGGGTCCTCCTTTGCATATTGAATATATCTGCCACCAGGTGGCAGTATAAAGCCAATTCGAAAATGACAAAAAGATATATCCATGAGACACATTTTATTTTTGTATACATATTAGTACTTGTAAGCAAGAGGGAGGTGCCTATACCATGCAGCTATTTGTTTCAACTGGCCTGTAAAGTCCAGCCCCATCGGACTATGCTGCTCTGTGCCTTCCAAGAAGAAGCCTGGCATCCATCTTGCCAAGTCAACTTTTAAGAACTCTCTCCTGGCAAATTACATCCCTTGCCATCTTTGGACTTTTATACCAGCTTTGAAAAAGAGGGCTTGCTCTCGAAAGTTCAGCAACTTTTTTTTTATTTTTCTACTAGCAGCCTAAGAAGGTTTCACCCATAGTCTAGTTTTGATTTTGTTTGTTTTAATGTTTGCACGGCTCCAAACCCCTTTTGACTATATTAGTACTTAATACACTATTAACTTCTCAAGCTCATTTACATGTGACATGGCACTTCATTTAAATAGAATTACTCTTCTTGAGCAGTAGGCATGGCTCATTTGTGACCAAGAGCTCTTCTTTTTATTTATTTTTTATTAGACAATGAGTGCTTGGAAAAAACAACAACCAAAGGTACAATGGTAGCCTATAAGAACAGTTTTCAATGGAACTAAATGTAATGATAATGATTCAGATTTACCAGTGCCAAGTTCTTTTTTTAAATCAGATTTTCAAACTAAATCCACAGAGCAATATTCAGTGCTTCAACGATACCTGACACAATGTTGGCAGCATTTGCGCTCTTTCAAATCAGTTTGGAAATAGACAAATACGCTGCCTTTGCTTCAGATTTTGAATCACATCCCATGACTATTTTAATTCTTCTTTTTAGTGATCTTTTCTAAGTGTTATAGAAGTTAGAAGTAACATTGATGATTGCCCAGAATAACTCAGGCTCCATTTCTATCTATACCCCTGAGAATAAGTGTTCCATACCTTTACTTTAATGAAGCTTATTGGTATACAGTATGTAGATTACAAATTACATTACCAGGCTTTATTCACGCATGAGAACTGCCCCTCTAATTTCTCCTGTTTTCAGCTTCCTGTATGATGTCACGTGTCCTATATCACATGGTAAGAGTTCTGAGATTATTTCTGAGTCTTGCAATAAATAAGAAAATAAGATCCTCTATACCAGGGGAGTCCAAACTTTTTGCAAGGAGGGCCAGATTTGGTGAGGTGAAAATGTGTGGGGGCCGACCATTCAGCTGCATATGGCCCCCGGGCTGGACTTTGGACAAGTCTCTAGAACATGCAAGGAGGAAGGGAGGATGCTGCAGCAATGGAGCCAGGGGGCGGGTAGGCTGGGAAGGTGGCTGGGTGGCGGTGGACGGAGGCAGGGAGAGCAGGCAAAACTGCAAGTTGATGCCTCCCTCCAGTATGGGGAAGGGCCAGCTGGCGGGGATGCATGACAGGATGAGCTGGTGAGAAGAGGCCGTGGGCCACTTGAAATTTGAAAATGGGCTGCATTTGGCCCCCGGACCTGACTTTGGACATGCCTGCTCTACATACACCCTGTCCACACTGCTGTTGAGTGACATGCTCCTTATAATTTCTTTGCATTTCTCTTTCACCCACCACATTAAAATATAGATATAAATGAGGTTACATTGATGTGATGACAAAATATCATTGCTGTCTGAACCCTGATCTAAGGGGCTGGTGCTTTCTTCTTTGATCCTTTGCCATCAATCTGGTGGATGGTTGCATTGGTCTGATGGCAAGGATTAGAACATTTTTGGTAAAACCAGATTCACTGTAGCCATAGACATAACTAAACCCTGACATTCCCCTTGGAGAAGACTTATTTTTTTTTAAAAAAAGGGGAAAAAACAGAAGTTAATGTGGCAGCTCCAGCTGGTGCAGAATACTGCAACCATATTAATATTGGGTACTAAAATATTCCATCATATCATCTCTACACTGACTGCACTGCACCGGCTGCCGATCTGTTACCACACTGACTTCAAGGTTTTAACGAAGACATACAATCCCTAAACAGTTTAGGACCTCACTATCTGACAGAATGGCTCCCACCCCAGAATACTACCCGTGTCACTTGCTCGTCACCAAAGGATGCCTGTTAGTCTCTAACGAGGAATTGGGTTTTCTCAGTGGCAGCCCCTCGATTGTGGAACCCGCTCCCACCGGAGATCTGACAGGCCTCCACACTGCTGGTCTTCAAGAAATGACTGAAGTCTTGGTTATTCCAATTGGCTTTCGCTGGTTAATAATTGCTCTCACTGATCTGTGGAATCTGCTATCCATCTTCATCTGCCCTTGCCTATCTTTGCTTATTTTTGATTTATGATTATGATGATTATACCGTTTGATCTAATTATGTTTTGTTATGTATCATCAAGATTCTTTGCTTTATTATTATTATTTGTTCTTTTATTTATTGTATACAGTGGAACCTTGACTTACATACTGCTTGACTTGCATCATATTTGACTTGCAGCAATAAGGGGCCTGTTTGACTTGAGTCACAGGCTTTGACTTACATCTCGGAGCCCCGGCGCAAGGCACCAGAATTGGGCGGCAGCCACATCCCAGCATCGCGGCGGCTGCCTCCAAACTGCTCCTGCCTTCTTCCCCTCCTCCAGCAGCGGCGGCTTCGGCGAGGCCAGCTCAGAGCACCTGGAGCTGGTCCTTGGCCTCGCCGAAACCACTGCTGCTGCCGGAGGAGAAGAAGGGCCAGGAGCTCGGGGCTGGCCTCGCTGGTTAGACAGTCGGCTCAGTCTTGTAAAAAAAAATCTGGCTGCAGAAGTCTGGTCCACAATGGAAGCATTTTAGTTGGGGAGCTGTAAAGTTGTGGGACTCTAATGGTAAGCATAGGGTTGTTCAGAACTTGGAACGTCAGGTTAAAAATCAGTAAAACTTAAATGTTAGACATTGTTGCTATGATAATTAAAAAGTGGAGGCATATAACTTGTGGACTATAATTCCACTGCCTCCTCCTCTCTTTGAAGAGACATTTCATTTACATCCCCAGAAGGAATCTCCTATCCCAGTCAAATTTGTGTTAGATTGCTGTTTTCAGGGGTCTTTTTCATCATCTGGAATGGATTAATCCGCTTTCCCATTACTTTCTATGGGAAACGTTTGTTTGACTTAAGTCACGTTTAACTTAAGTCTAGACCACTGGAACGGATTAATGACGTAAGTCAAGTTTCCACTGTATTGCCCTTGTTTGTTTTATGCTGTAAACTGTCCAGAGTGGCTTCGTGTCAGATGGGCAGGATATAAATTGGACAAACAAACAAACAAACAAACACCAGCAGCAAGGAAGTGGGGCACTGGCGGGATGCACAGCAACGTTTTGGTAAAGCAGTTCACACAGGATTCCAAAATGAAATAAATGTGTAATGAGTTATGGAAGAAGGTGGGAAGCAGCAGCTTCCCCACAGGTGGGATTTGAAGCTGATATAGAATGGACACAGGGCAAGAAATCTGGTATGGAACATGTCTCATCTGAACACAAAAAATAAAATAAAAATCAATTATGGGTGCTGGAGAGACATTCCAGTCATGTGGACACTGCCTCGATTGGCTTTAGTACTAAGAAGGTATTTGAATATAGATTTATACTCATACCGATTTGATCCTTTCATCTCCCACATCACTCTGACTAAGCTCTCAGCCCTATACACAACCTGCTTTAAGAATCAGCAATAGACACCTTTAGTGTTCAATATGTGCTATATCCCATTCAGCAAATTAAGCAGATGCTTCCTAAAATTAAAAAGACTGTACGGTGTTTACCTTTTCCAAAGAAAAGGTAGATGACATCCAGTAGTAAGTTTCAGATACTGTGGTCCCATTGAATCAGTAGGGATTTGGCTAGTTACTTACTAATTACTGTAAGCCGCCTTGTGTCCTTTTCCAAGGACACAAAAATACTCAAAAATAAATAAATAAATAATGGTAAAGTCCTCTCTGCACATTCAGTTGATTCAATGACCCTACTTTAGTTGCGACTTACCACTAGATTTTGGGCATTCTATGGCTGCTTTCACACGACCACTAAAATCCATAGCAAACTTTGAACAAGATCACCCCCTGGAGTGGTCACATGGTTGATGTCACAAATCTGATTGTCCCCTGGTCACATTTTGAAAATCTGCAACTGTTCTGATCCCACGACTGAAAACTGCAGCAAAGTCACTATAACGGGGTTGAAAAGGTTTTGTTGCAGATTTTCCATGTTCCCATGGACTTGAATTACAGTTAAAATCCACATCAGAACATCAACAAGGATTTTACCACCTCAAGACCAGATACTTGTAAAATGTGCTGGGTCGCGCTTAAGGGGGCAGGGTCATACTTTTTTTAAAACTCCAGTGCTCATGGGAAAACAATTTTATGCTCCGCATCTGCGAGCACTCTGCAGCGGATTTTAGTGGTGGTGTGAAAGCAGCCTATGTTACGGTCATGATTTTGTGTCATTGTAGTTTTCCTTTAAAAAAAAAATCAGCACAGTTCCCACATAGCATTTATTTTGATGCTTGTACAGGAGTTATATATGGAAAGAAGTAGATCTTAGGAACTGTGAACATTTGTCAAAGAGATAACCGAGGAAGAGGAATTGTGGAATATTAAAATATGTGAAAGATTTGCTTTTTAAAAAGGTCAGGTGTATGCCTTTTCAGAACTTAACACCCCCTAGTATTCTGAGCTGTGGGGGGAGGGGGGGAAATCCAGATAATGAAAACCTGTCTCTTTTGAATGCAATGGGAATTACTCAAGATAAATCTAAATTCATCCCCAAACAACATGTCAACATTTTAAATAAATACATGGTGGTTTTGCACAGCCACCTGTCATTGCAATCTTATTTGAGTAGCAGGATTTTCTAGTGAATTGTATTTTAGATCTGTTGCACAGTGGTGGTACGTAGGTAACCATATTGTGCAAACATACCAGCAAGCAACACTGCAAACAAGTTAAATCCCATCTTGGTTTGCCTAACACTGCTAGGGTAACAGCAGTAAAGATTAGAAAAATGCCCTGTGACTAACTGTTCCCACGAGGATGGGTTTATATTTTCAAACTCTCAAAAGATGGCTTACATTATCATGTTAAAATTACATACAAGAATGTTATGTACATAGAGTCACCCCTAACTGTTTTCCTCCATTGCCAACATGATGAATAAAATACAGTAGGACCCCAGTATCCACTGGGGATTGGTTCCAAGCTTTCCCGTGGACAATGAAAACTGTGGATAAGAGAGAATGCCAAAATGTCCCCAAAACTGCTGTTTTGTGATAGTAACTTGCTTTACAGCTGCTGTTTTGCAACACTAGCTTGCTTTACAGCTGCTGTTTGTGACTGTAAGCTTTACAGCTGCTGTTTTATGACAATACTTTGCTTTACAGCTGCTCTTTTTGACAGTAGCTTGCTTTGCGTCTGCTGAATTATTTATTTATTTTTTCCCCTCTACCAATGGCGGACAACTGAATCAGTGGATAATGAATCAGTGGATATGGTCCTACTGCATTCTATCCCGTTGTAACTTTTCTCTTCCCTGAAACTGAGGCAAGATTATTTATTTCCAATGCAGAAATTGCCCCCATACCTTGAGAAATATGAGGGTCATTTTAAAATTGAACTGTTGATGAACAATTATAGGGTTTGGTTCTTGTTTTAACAAACATCTACCAAATTGGGGTGGCATCAATCATTTTGCATGGAGTGAACCATAAAGCACCAGGGTGGCATGTTCACTTGTGGAACCGCATAGAGCAAGGCCACCATTCTTATTGTCAATTCTTCTGTGTCCCAGCTAGTTCCTAATAACTTTTGAAAAATATTGTTTTTTCTTGTAGAAGCCTTTTATTTTAGACAGTGTTTCATGATATACCAAGGTATTTAGGGGGGGACTATTGTTTATTTGTATACCTTTTCATGTTGGCGTTCTTAAGATCCCTGCTTATTTCTCATATGAAAGGCACATGTTTCAGTCGAAGTGGGGCTGGGATTAAGGCTGTTTCCATTATAGTAACGTGGACCACATTCTTCTAATGCATCTGTTAAGAGAAATTCTGCCATCTGAAAATGACTTGTCTGGGCAGCAGGCGTGAAATCGTCAGCATACATAATACTTTTTGTGACTTGAGAAAGTGTTTGTTGATGTAGATCAGTGGTTCTCAACCTGTGGGTCCCCAGATGTTCCTGAACTGCAACTCCAGAAGCCTCCATCACTCACTGTGCTAGAAGGGGTTTCTGAGAGTTGAAGTCCAGGAACATCTGGGGACCCACAGGTTGAGAACCACTGGTGTAGATGTTAAACAAAATAGGAGCTAATACATTGCCTAGGGCAAGGCATTGCTTCGAGGCTTTCCTCAACTGTGTTTCCTTGAAAATTCATAATACACCTGCAACTTTCCAAAGAGTTGCTTTTATTTTGGTTATATTTTGGTTAGATTATTAGATAACGGTAATTGTTGCAGCAGCACTTATTGAAGAATGAAGTTATAGGCAGGAACTCAACAAAAGTTAATCCTTGATCTTTCTAGTTCAGAGCCATCCTCAACATGTTGTGTTAAATGAAGGGTTTGTGCTGTACAGGTCTAAAGCCAACTGTTTTTGGGATAAGGATCATCTCCAGGACATCCATTAGATGGCTAAGAATCAGTATTTCCTGGACTTTATGAAGATAATAAAATTATTTTTATTTTATTATCTGTAGGTTCTTTATCAGACTTCAAAATAGCACTTGTGACTTTTTCCAAAATTTTGGAAGTCTAGATGTTAAAGAAGTTAAGGAACCACTTTTTGTGTTACCATGCCAACATGTTTTGTCTGTTGGATTTCTTAGACCAAAATAGGTCAGGTATCTTAAACCAGTGGTTTTCAACCTCCCCCCCCTGCAGCACCATTGTCAGGCTAAAAAAATTCATGGCACAGCTACCCTTAAAGTGGTTTAAATACTAAAGAAAAGAAGAAGAAAGTGCAAATTTAATGCTCAGTTGTGTTTTTTTTTAAGTTTTAAAACAAAACATAAAACATTTATTAGTTTACTATTAGATGCTCAGTGTTATGATAGCTTTAGCTGATGTTATTGTATTGCATACATGAATTCTTATAATAATGTGTTTCCTTTATAAACCAGACCATTTTCAGTGGCAGGTTCTCGTGACATTGACCAACTGACCAACTGACAATGTAACTGACTCTCAGCTCTCTTAACGGAACTCCTCTCAGCTCTTTAATGTGATGAATAAAACTGTTTGGATGATTTTTTCATTATTTCCACAGCATCCCTAGCATACACTCACAGCACCCCAGGGTGCCACAGCACCCAGCGTGAGAACTGCTGTCTTAAACCAATTAACTTTTTAATGAGTTGCCAGAGAGGAGCAGCCTGGAATTGACCATGTCAACCTAATAGCTATGTTTCACTCCTCCACAAGCTCATTCAGCAATGGGACAATGTCTCCACTATGACCTATGGTTGACCTATTTATTGTCCATAAGGCTCAGACAAGCTGCTGACATACTGTACATAAAACAGCTAAACTAGGCAGACCCCTGGCCAAATACAACAGTCCTTAAAATCTGCACATTGCCGATATGCAACTTGTTTGAAATTAAAGAACATGTCCCATGGCAGTCGCTTATTGAAAAGTCTTAAAATACTTGCTTCTAGTTCTTCCCGTTCAAAGTAGAGAACTGCAGTTTTTCCTCTGTTATCAGCAGGACCGGAGTCTCTCTCCAGCCTTCTGAACTGCCTTTAGGCATTTACACCCCATATGAAAGTATTCAAGTGTAACTTATTATATATATTTGATTTATTCCACTTGATTCTGGTAAGCGTTTTGCTTTCCTCAACAGTTTTTACCACTGTTGCTACATGCAATCCAATAAGGGCAAATTCAGCCTCTGGACAAGGTTTCTTTATCTGTTTTCCCTCAAAGCTCTCCCCTCTGAACTTTTCCTAGTTATTTTCTGAACTTTTCCTAGTTATTTTTTGTGCATCCAAAAATACCACCCCAAGCTTTAACAGGCATTAACCATTTCATGTCCAGTACGTACTCACCAATGCTTTTGTTTGAAATGGTAGTCATAGCTTTATTCGTCTTTAACTATTCAAAAATCTATGTTACTGTTCTAAGCCAATGTGTTCCTTTACTGAGAAAAGCAATTTTTAAAACAATATATTTATAGAGAATAAGGCAAATAATGTGTTCCTCCTACCAGTTAGAGGGTGACAAAAATAGATTTGATAATGATCATTCTATTTAGAAATAATCCCTTTCATCCTAAAACTGCAGAGTTGGAAGAGAACCTATGGATCAATGAGCCCAGTGTCAGTCAAAGAGGATAGTGCAGGAATCAACCCCCTGTGCCTAAAATCACTAAGACGGTTACTTCACATCCATTTTCATCCCGGGAGGAAGTTCATTGTGTGTTGATGTCGGTCATGGTCACGTGGTCTTCTTGTGGTTCTGTCCCTGTTCCCATGTACGCACGGGCATGATGGATGATACCGGTATGACTGTTACCGCATGTCCTCATTCCGTGATGAGATGTGAAATTCCATGCCTTTGCTCTCCGTTTTTTTTTTCTGGCCCAACCTTCCATTTTTCAATGTTTTGATTCTCCAAAGCCTTGCCTTCAATGCGTTACGGAGCTGAGTTTGAGGCATTTGTCTTTTAATCTCTCTGCACTGCATTGATGACGCCATAGGGAATGTGCTGGCGAATGGCACTTCACACTCCTGCCACTAGATGGAGAATGGCACGTTGCGTGATGAGCCTTACCTCACGGCCACTCATCTCGGAATGAGAAGCGTGATGAGCAGATTCCCGAGGCCAGGGAGGGGAATCTCTCATCCTGCTTAAATCGCAGTTCAGAGGGTGTGGTCGGGACAAACTCCCCTCGTCCCGGAATGGACGTGCGGTTAGATTACTTTGTACCGGTCCCAAGCGGTAAAATATATAGATTTTAATGGTTATACAGTGGTACTTTGTATAAAGGAATTAATTCATTCCAAATGAAATTATGTTAGGCAAATTTTCCTTTATACAAATTTCCTATAGGAATGCATTGAAAACGGATTAATCCCTAATTGCGACCATTTTTATGTTGCATGGATTCACCCCATAGACAATTCTGTTAAGCAAATTTACCCTATCTCTGGAATTTTTTTGTGTTGTACAGATTTTGTTATACAACCCGTTTGTTATACGAGGGTCCACTGTATATTGTATTTTACCTCTCTAAACAGAAACAATATTATTGGTGGAAGTCTTTGGAGAAAAAAAATGATAAAATTTACTAAACATATAAAGGTGACCCTATGCGGCCATTTTAGCAAGAGTTAGAGGTTTTGTTGTGTTTTGTTTTTTTAAGAAATATTAGTCTGGTGAGACAATAATCCCACGTTAGCAACACTCTAGGACAGTGATGGCAAACCTTTTAGAGACTGAGTGCCCAAACTGCAATTCAAAACCCACTTTTTTTTTTGCGAAGTGCCAATACAGTAATTTAACCTGTATACAGGTGGCTATGAAGGGGCGATGTTGGGTGCCCACAGAAAGGGATCCGAGTGCCACCTTTGGCACCCGTGCTATAGGTTCGC
The DNA here is from genome assembly GCA_023846285.1 of Phrynocephalus versicolor. Classification (NCBI taxonomy): domain Eukaryota; kingdom Metazoa; phylum Chordata; class Lepidosauria; order Squamata; family Agamidae; genus Phrynocephalus; species Phrynocephalus versicolor. Next base: position 16,596,506 of record JAHTLZ010000204.1, on the reverse strand, counting down.
CATCACTTCTCTAGGACATCACAGAGTGACTCAAATATAGAGTTTGGGTGTGCTACATATAATTATATGTGTAGTAACACCTCTTATTTCTGTTACCATGCAGTATCACACAAAACATGGAAATGCTGTTGCATCAAATTGTTTAAATGAAATATAAGAGGCCTGTGAGCTTTAGCCTTAGAAAAAAGTGCATTAAAATGTGAATTGCAATAGTATTGTGAAGATACTTCCTCCCTCTAAATGGAAATTTTGAGCATTCCTAAACAGGTGGGAAAGAAAGCATGCAGTGCCATATGCTAGAAAGGAGCATTCTCCCTGGAGCATGATTGCAGGAATCGTGTTAGTTCTGAACCATCCTCAAATAAAAGCTATTGCCAGCCACTGAACCTCTGAAAGTTCCTGCTGTTTCTCTTTAAAAGCTATCCGCTACTGTTCCATACAGGCATGGAAAATGTTTTCCATCATGCTCCTCAATACGCATGAAGTTCTCAGCTTCATGCGACTGAATGAAGGCCCTTTTCAAATTCAACACACTCCTATGGTACTTTGCAACAAGTAACCAGTGTGTTGTTTTTCCTTCTCTGGCTTCCTACTCTTGATGGCAACATAAAACATGTTACATGCTATGTTAGAATCATTTTTCACTTTCCTGTCTTCAAAGGTGCAGACTAAACAAAATTCTCCCCGATCCCTACTGCACTATCCTTTGACTCCATGAAAAATGCCAGCGGCCAGAGTATGGCTGTTTGTGCACTTTATCCAACCTGATATTCTCCAGGCGTTTTAACTATATTACCTGGGATTCCAGATCTTAGAGTAAAACCTTTCATCATCATCATCATCATCATCATCATCATCATCATCATCATCATCATCATCATCATAGAATCATAGAATCATAGAGTTGGAAGAGACCTCAAGGGCCATCTAGTCCAACCCCCTGCCATGCAGGAACCCCCGTCACAATATTTCCGACAGATGGCCATCCAGCCTCTGCTTAAAAACCTCCAAAGGAGACTCCACCACCCTTTGTGGCAGCATATTCCACTGCCGAACAGCTCTAACCATCATGAAGTTCTTCCTAATGTCCAAATCGAATCTCTTTTCCTGTACTTTGAAACCATTGCCCCGAGTCCTAGTCTCTGAAGCCATGGAAAACAAACCTGTTCCCTCAGCCTTTTTTTTTTTTTTTTTGAAAGGCTAAACAGCTACCTAAGCCGTTCCTCATAAGACATTTCCTCCAGACCCTCAACCATCCTGGTCACCCTCCTCTGCACCTGCTCGAGGTTGTTAACATCCTTTTTAAACTGAACTGGACACAGTACTCCAGATGGGGTCTGACCAGAGCAGAACAGAGTGGTACTATCACTTCCCTTGATCTAGACACTATGCTTCTGTTGATACCACCAAGAATCATCATCATCATCATTACCATTGTTGTTATTGTTGCCGTTGTTGCCATTGTCGTCATTGTCATCATCGTCGTCGTCATCAAACTGAAAGGCTGGAACAGACCCTTAGACTAGGCCTTGTTGCAGAGGCACAGCACAGAAATGAATTTCCAACCTCTGTTTCTGCAGGCAGATCAATATCATCATCTTGAAGCTGGAACAGCTGGAAAGCACCCCATGCATCATCAAGTCTAGCCCTGTCCAGGAGGCACAGGGAATTGAACTCCTCCTCTCTGGCTCCACACCCAGATACTTAAGCCACTGAACTATCCAGCAGTTTGATACCTTAGGCATCCTCCTTATTTAGTTAAATCATAAATTGATCTGAAATATATGCTAGAAACTCCAGAAAATATGGTCCAGAAATTTATATCTTAGATTATTAAATTACTTAGCTGCATTACTAATTTTTGAATTTGCTACAGGAAACCTCCCTTATACTGTATATAAAGGCTAGTTTTTTGTTTTTTTTTACTTCTTATATTTATATATGTCGGGAATATTTGAGCTTGGATTACTACATCGAGTGGGCTGAACATGATTGATTTATAGGCACCTTACAAATGTGTGAGTCTATGAAAATATATATATTTGGCATGCAGCTGTAGAATGCTACTATGTTCATAAAGAGCAATGGATAAAATTCACCTGACTAAGTATAGCCATAAAATTATTCATAACACCTTATTTTTGCAAACAGGTTTTGCTTTAATCAATACCACCACTATCAAACATCTTGAAGACCTGTGCTGAATGCCTTATATAGATTTGTCTTGCATGGTAAAATGTTGCAACGGCATACCATTTTTACTCCTATATTTTGAAGCAGTCAGTGAATATTAACGAGCTCGGTAACTGGAAAGCTCCATCTGGTGGTTTTCATGCATCACAGCAAAAATAAAAAATAAAAAATCCATATCTGTTTCAGCAATCAAACCTCTAAATTCCATATTGCCATATCATGCTGCTGCTAGTGTAAGCTAATTTCAAAAGAGCCAAAAATAAAAATCATAATAGACTACCCCCCAAGAATTGGAGCTACAATAGAGTGTAAGCCATTATCCTCAGATTCCACACAACAGTTTCAGCTATAGATCAAGACGAGTATACTGCATTGCCCCATTTTGCTGAATGACAGTAAGGTTTTAGAAAGACAGAGGTATACAGTTCCTGACCCACAAATAAATTTTATGCATTTGGGCACATGCAGGGTCAGTGAAGTACAAAGCAGCAATGACAAAGTAGTGCTTCTATGCTAATACCACTTGCCTTGTTGTTTCTTCTGGCTAAAATCCAAGCATTTCAGGGTTGTAGTTTTATTTTTAAAATAAAAAAATGGCAGATAAACCTGTGATTTGTTGAAACTCGGAATGCAGGTATGGGAACCATTTTTAAATCACTTTGGTAGCATACAACATGTTCAATTATTTTAACACTTATGTCATGTCTCCCATTAAAGCCCAATGTTGTAGAAGAATTTTTTAAAAAAATGAGGAAACACTCTTCACAGTTTGGAAATCTAGTTGCAATCTTTTGAGTTGCCAAATATTTTCAAAACTCCCTTTGGTTCCTGGCCTTCACTTTCCCCCTCTCCAAATGCACTTTAAGACTACAGGCATCCTGAGAAGCATTTTAAGAGCTTTACCAAATGCTCCATATTCACTTTCCCACAATTTATGCATTTTCCCATTGTGAAATGTCATAAAGAAATGGTGCAGCTATTACAGAACTGTCTCAAGTAGTCTACTTTCCCCTTATATCCAACTATTTGTTTATTTATTATTTATTTATTTGATGTATTTCTATACCGAAACCTTTTTCCAAAAAGGAACTCAGGGTGGTTTCCAATAAAAGCAGTTAAAACAGAGATAAAACAACAGGAACAATGGGAACAATGGGAAAGCAGTGGCAAGATAAAACAGAAAGAAAAGAAAAAGGGAAAAAATGGAAAAAAAATGACAAAGTGGGAAAACCCTCGGCGGAGAGTGGCAGAACCAAAAAATAAATTAAAAAAATAGACAGAAATGAGGTCACCATATGCCTCCTTGAAAAACAGAGCTTTTAATGCCTTTCTGAAGGCGGGCAGGGACTCTGCAAGGCGCAGCTCACTCAGAAGTTGGTTCCAAAGAGAGGGGGCAACAACAGAGAAGGCGCAGCTACGGGTTACCGATTTCCGCACCTCTCTTGGAGTGGCCACCATGAGTGAGCGCGCCTGCGATGATCGAGTGGGTCTGGCCTCTATCCAATATATAGAGGCCTTAATCTTTATTGAACCTACTCACCCTACATTGCTTTCACTTCTGGCAAAACAATCCAATAATTAAGCCCTTAAGGGCTATATCAGTGGTAGAAACTGAACAGATAGCATTTTTCATGAGTCAAAGAAGCAGCCATTTCTCAAACTGTCCACCTCCAAGCAATTCCAGAAATGCTGAAAAATGTAAAAAAAAAATCTGGATAGCCATAAACAAAGGATTAGACATGTTCTAGTCCTTGAGTCCACCTGCTTTAAATTGTTCCTGCTTTCTCCAGAAGGAAGAACCTGGATCTTATATTTCCACAAACCAGAACATACTGCCAGAAAAAGAAGGACTGAGCCAAATCCTCTGAGAGGTTGTTTGTCCCTCACTATTTCCTGTAAAGAATCTTTTCTCAAGATAGTCACCATCAGCTTTCTTGCAAGCTAGAGACAATTTCTTCTCCCTGCAGAAATTCAGTGCAATCAATTGAATTGGTCCGGCTTAGGTTTCTTGTCACAGATAGGGTGAACTTTTGACAGAGATTTGTCTGACCCCTTGGGAATCCTGAAATTCCCAGATGAACTGATGCCAATAAAGCCATCCAGCTGTTGTTGGAAACTTGATAAAGAAACAATGTATACTTGTTAGATTATCAGCTTCTCCTGGAATACCAGAGGGACCCATTTCCAGAGAAGGCTAAGATAGAGGTTTGGATGATGAGCCAGGGAGATACCACCACACTTCCACAAGGAGGCCAGGTCCTTTAAGGAAGCAGGCTTCAGTGGTTGTAAGACATAGACCAGTTTGGTGCTTCTGTTAGGCATAGCTTTTTCACTAGAGGTCAGAGAAGCCATCATGGTAGAGTATTCCTATGTAAACTTCCCTTAGATAGCAACCTCTGGCAGTTCCTGCACAGAGATTGGGTACCCTTCCATTCTGAGTACAGCCATGCCTCATCCAATATGTTGCCACTGAAAAGAATTGATATACCATATGACCACCTGAATGTTTACCTGTATGGCTCAGTTTGTGAATTGTATTCTTCTTATAACAGATCTCCACGGATACCTGTTCTTTTCCAACTCCAATTCAATTCTGATTTTTAAAGCTTCAAAAAGCTGGAGAACCTGAAAGTAATGGCTTCCTATAAACTTCTGGATGTGCTTGAAGATTTTCTACTCCAGGCCTTCCTTTCTTTAGCCCAGTATAGGAGAAGGTCTTCCAGCAACAGCTTCCTGGTTAAAAAAGGACTCTCCTAAAACAGGATTGCCTTGTGCCACTGTTGTATGATTTCCATTGCCAAGCTAAAATGTGTTCATTAACCCAGTCACATTAACTAGCACATTCTAGCTTTTGATATTAATAGTTATGTTTATCAGGCAAGAACCAGCTGGATAACTCTGTGGTTTAGGTTGAGCCAGAAGCAGAGAGTCCAATTCCCCATGTGCCTTCTGCGATTTAAGACAGCCTCTATATTTTGGGACAAGCTACGTAGTCCCAGGATGGGCCTAGAAGAAGGGAATGGTAAACCACTTCTGAGTATTCAATGCCTGGAAAACCCTAAACAGGGTTGCCCATAAAACAGCATTGAGTTGACAGCACAATGTCATTACTAGTTATCAGTCAGAAGACTGTCACACACAAAATCAGTTGGCTTTAGACCAGCAAGAGTCACGTTTCCCAGACAGAGAAAGAACAAGGGCCAAGACCAGATTAGCATCAAGAAGAGCTCCAAGTGATGCTGCAGCTGGATGCCTAATAAAGACTGACCATACTTATTGCATTTTATTTTATTGTTTGTTAGCTGCCTAGATGCCCTAAGCACATCCAATCTCACCTGATTTCGGAAACTAAGCAGGGTCGGGCCTGGTTAGTACTTGGATGAGAGACCACCAGGGAATACCAGGTGCTGTAGGCACCTGGAGTACGAACTGGCAAACTACTCTAGTATTCCTGCCAACAAAAACTCCATGGACATGGAGTCAGGAAGAGTCGGTCATGACTGTAATCACACACACACACACACACACACACACACACACACGTTTGTATCCTAACATTTCTCCATGGAGCTCCACAGAGAGAGGGCATGATGCTATGCATTATCCTAACATTACCCAGTGAAGTGGCCAGACTATGAGACAGTGACTAACCTAATGTCACCAGGTAACATCCACAGCTCAGTTGGGATAAGAATCTGGTCAAATTCTAGACCAGCAATTTCATCATCATAGCATTATATTGATAATATACAATGTGTGCATTGCTCATTGCCTGTTTCTCCTTGAACGGTCAGCAAAAATGGTTAATTTAAATTAATTACAAAGCATTATTGGGCCTTTGGCTGTAAAATAAAATTGATTGATTGAAAAAGCAAAAGTGTTCTGCTTACATACTGCCCCAAACAACTTCAAGTAGTCTCTCGGCAGTTTACAGTTTCATTACAGTATGCAGGCTACACATTGCCCCCCGCCCCCAGCAAGCCATACCTCGGAAGGATGGAAGGTTGAATGAACCTTGAGCCTGTTACTTGGGATTGAATCGCAGGTCGTGAGCACAGTTTTACCTGCAGTACAGGCATTCAGTTGCCCTCTGTGCTTCCTTGAAAGGGGCTGAACTCGATGATCCATGGGTTCCCTTCCAAGTCTGCAGATGATGATGATGATGATGATGATGAGGGGGAATTTTAAAAATTCAATGGTGGAATTACAGGATTGTAAACTGGCTTTTTAAAAAAAAACAAGATTGTTTAGGGGAGGCAAATTGTTCATCAGGAAAGCCTCCTCCAAGAGAAAATCTTAAAACACATAAAAGAACAAGGCTTGCAGAGGGAAAAGCAGCATGGCTTCTGTAAGGGTAAGTCTTGCTTCACAAACCTTTTAGAATGCTTTGAAAAGGACAACAGGTATGTGGATCTGGGTCAGCCGGTAGATATTGTCTATCTTGATTTTCAGAAGGCTTTTGACACAGTCCATCACCAAAGGCTGCTGAGAAAATTGCACAGTCAGAGGATAAGAGGGCAGGTCTGAGAATTGGTTGAGATCCAGGAAACAGACTGTAGGTGTCAATGAGCAATTTTTACAATGGAGAGAGGTGAAAAGTGGTGTGCCCCAGGGATCTGCCATGGAACTAGTACTTTTAAATCTGTTCATAAATAACCCGGAGACAAGAATAAGCAGAGAGGTGACCAAGTTTGTGGATAACTTGAAACTTTTCCAGGTGTTGAAGACCAGAGAAGATTGTGAAGAGCACCAGAAGGATCTCTCAAACATGGGAGAATGGTTGAGAAATGGCAAATGCATATCAATGTAGGAAAATGCAAAGGAATGCATATTGAGGCAAAAAAAAAAAATCCAAACTTTATCTATCAACTCAAGATCTTGCTGTGCTGGCGGACCAATGAAAGTGTCTACCCAGTGCGAGGCAGCAGTGAAGAAGGTCAATTCCATGCTATGGATCATCAAAAAGGGATTGAATATTTTATTTATTTATTTTATTTTTACAACTTATGCCCACTACCCAAAGGTCTCAAAGGTATATAAAACAGCCAACATTATAATGCCATTGTACAAAGTGATAGTAAGGTCACACCTGGAGTATTGTATTGCATAGACACAGGAATCGGAAAAGGTGCAGAAGAGAGTAACTACGGGGCTGGGGCACCTCCATTATGAGAAAGGCTACAGCAATAGATTAGCTTGGAAAAATGGCGCCTGAGGAGGGTTATGATTGAGACCTACAAAATTATGCAGGACATTTGTCCTTCTCACAAAATACCAGAACTAGGGGACATCAACTCAAATTGAGGGTTGGGAGAGTCAGAACAGACAAAAATACTTCTGCCTTATTTTATTATATTTCAGTTTGTGCCCATGTCTACAGTTCATTCTGACCTTCAAATATCTGGAAATACTACTAGAATTCAGCCACAGCAGACCACAAGGAAATTGGAATGTCGGGGGTATGGGGAATATGTGACAATGAAACTAATGGAACATGCTCATCTGTACTCTTAGCCATCCAAGTTAACTGGAATACCCAATAGATTAAATCTTTGATTAATGATGAGCTTCTACTACTCCTACAAATGGGTTGTTTCTGCATCTGGCTCTGTAATTTGCAAACGCCACCTCTTTGCTACTTGGAAGGACGGTGGGATTTAAAAATAATAAGTATTAATCAGCTGGAAGCTCTCTTGTTCTGAGAAGAAGAAAGTCGGGCAGACAAGAATCTTAAATACATATAATATAATTATATATTACGGTTCAGTAGGAATGAGAGGGATGACTGTAGAAAGCAAATCTTGCCACGTTTGCTCCTTGTGCCCCTTGGATTTGATTTAGAAAAGTCCAATTTAAAGAGTGTCATTTCTTTGAAAAAGATGTTTTTGTAAGCATAAAGTGCTTGAGGTGAAGGGCAGTGCCCTGCTCACCCTGGGAAGACGGTATTTACACGGGGAAACGATTCGCCGATACATATCTGGTTGTATACGATAGCTTCGGCAGACGAGAAGGTCAGCATTTAGTCCACCGTAATTATCATCATATCATTACAGAATAATCAGGCATAATTATTCCTGGCATCCGAGGTGCTGCAGAGGTCATGTGGTAATTAGTCAGACCCATCTAAGTGTGGTTGAGAAAGTAATTGTGGTTGAGGAAGAAGCAGAAGAATTAATAAAAGAGAGGGGGGATAAAAGAAGCAAATGAAGACGAAAGGTGGTTAACGATAATAGGAAAAGCGATTGGACAGTCAGCACAGCAAGGGAGGAATACAGGATGGGTGGCAAGAAGCGATTTAATCAAGCCATCTCCATAGACCTGCACAATTTACATCAGCTTCCTCACAGCTGTCCATTTGCTCCCCAGCAGGCCAGAATGAACTGTAGGACAGAGTGCCATGACAACCAGTGCCACCCCGCCTTTGTCCATTCTTCATAGATATAGGCACTTAACTGTGTTCCAATAATTCAGACAATATTAAATCCATCATTTAGGTATTTGACAAGGGGCTCGGTTCATACATTTTCTATTTACACCTACAGTAGACTCCGTCCTTCTGAAGAGACATGTTCACTGGGGGGGGATAACAACTCAAACACAATTATATTCAGAGAAATAAATAAGTAAATCATGTTCCCCAATCCACAGCTGTTATATAAGGTTATCCAGAAGAAGTCCAGCCCAAGAGTCTCAAGTTTACACTTTTCACTACAGCATGGAGGAAGGCCTTTGTAAATTTTTAAAAGCACACCTTCAGGGCTCTTTACCTTAAGGCAACTTTGCATGTCTTAGTACTATTTTTACGGCTATCTGCTCTTGGCGTCTTCATCTACGCCAATGGAAATGAAAATCTAATGTATGTTCATAATGGCTGTGTTTAATGCATGTGCATAATGTTTCAGTAACTGAGCTTATTTTATGCCTGCTCTCTATTCCATACGGGAAGATTTCTAAAGCAGAAGTTGAATTTAAATGTGAAATAGAAGGCATTGGCTATTCTCTGCATTTGCATTTGCTAGACCACCACCACACCCTGATCCAAGTGGATGTGAATGTTGTTGAAGACTTGCTCATTGGATTACACTATAGTAAAGACATGCCTTTGATCTACTAAGTTCAGGTGAAAACTGATCTATAAAGTACAGAAATCTGGGCAGTTTTCTGTCCACCTTAAGGAATTTTACTAGTTTTATGAAAATACTGTCCTTCAAGTTATCTGGATGTTCAGCTGCAATAGGGCTCAGCATTATATGAAAAAAAAGGTCAATAGGCTTGTTCAGCCATTGCCTCCACTGTTGTTACCAACAAGCTTATAAAGGAGTGACTATCCTTGCTCCCGATTATTACAGAGAGGAATATATCTGAGAAGAGGAAACTCCTGCTTACCCTGGAAAATCTGGCATAGATACATACAGTGTACTAAATGTAAGCAGCAACTTCTCTTCAGAATTGTTGCTGTCTATGTGGAGAAAGCATCAGTGGAAACCAATCCCTCCTATAGACTTTTCATAGAATCATAGAGTTGGAAGAGACCTCAAGGGCCATCTAGTCCAACCGTCTGCCATGCAGGAACCACCATCACAGGATTCCCGACAAACGGCCATTCAGCCTCTGCTCACCCACGTTACAATGTCGCTAGGGATATGTAATGTGTGTGCAGAGTGCCTCAACTTTTTTGGCATCAACACTATTCCCATTCTCTTTATAGCAAATAAATGTCTAAGCAAGTTCAGAAGCATCGACTTACTATTTTTGTGTAAGCATGTTAAATTTTGAAAGTGACATAGTGCAAAGGAAGGCCACTTTTTACTGTGATTGGTAACATTTTCTATTTACTTTCTTAAATGAAGAGCACTTTACTAAGTTTCTAAGCATTTTAATCACAGGCAGGCTGTTTACAATTGTGTGCAGGTAATGAAGAATAAAATAGCTCAAGAGTTCCCCAAACGTAAAAAAGAAAGCTAACATAAGAAATGGAGTGGTGGCAGTAGGTGGGGGGAGACCTATGATTATTCGAATAATAAAAAACCAGATGGGAGGTGTGAAAAAGAAGTAAAGTTTAAAATGGTTGCCTCACTGTCAACTGTTCCAGGGCCCAGGAGGTACCAGTCATTCAGTTAACAGACAATTCTCCACAAATGGCTCAACTTCAAATGGTATTGAGGAGGAATTTGATAGGAATTGGGCAATTTTATGCCATTCTTTTATAATGCTTTTCAATTTTATGGATAAATTTAAGCATTATTATGAAATGCACATTTGATAGTATGTATATTTGCTACTTGTATTTTGTATTTATTTTAGTTTGGTCTTTGACTGTAAATAAAGATCACTTTTAAAATTGTATGACAAGTAAAAACAGAAAAAAATAGTTTTAAAATTCACCGTCCATGTTTTGGAGTATTATAAGTGGTCCTTCTCTCTCTCTCTCTCTCTCTCTCTCTCTCTCTCTCTCTCTCTTTCTCACACACACACACACACAGAGAGAGAGAGAGAGAGAGAGAGATTGAGAGAGAGAGAGAGAGAGAGAGAGAGAGAGAGAGAGGTTCTCACTAAAGATAAATCCTGATTCGGTTATATAGAGACTAGCTTTAGCTTTTGAGGCCATGTGTTTTGTTTAGTTGTTTTGCTATAGTTCAAGTATTTGTTTATATTTTCCCCAAAAATAATTAAAATATTATTTTTGAACCTTTACTGAAAGAACGTGAGAAAACAACATTTCAGATTTCTATCAGTCCTCCTTCTTTTGTTAAAGTAGCCCTGATTTTAGGTGTTCTGTGACTCTATTTTTTTTTTAAGATGGGCATGAAACAGAAAAATAGTGTTTTGTTTAATTTCTGTAGTAGTTTTGCTTCATTTCATTTGTAACAAATTTTAAAGTAGTTTCATTACGAAATGAAACAAACAAAATGAAATGCTATGCTCCCATGGGTCTTAAAGGACCAAAATGGCAAGG
>JAHTLZ010000204.1:16541241-16576024 GCA_023846285.1 Phrynocephalus versicolor | reverse complement strand
AAAAAATGGAGAGGTCTGGGTTTCAGGGGACTGAGTTATTAAATTTGAAACAGGATCATCCTAATTGAGTCAAGAAGCCCCTAATAAGTGTGTGTGTGTGTGTGGGGGGCTATTAGCAGCTTCTGACTCAATTAAAAATGATTTTTCCTAGGGGGGACCCCTTTGAAGTATAATAACTCAGCACCCTGAACCCCAAACCTCTCCAGATTTCAGGAGATTACAGAAAAAAGCTTGAGGAAGCTCCCTGGCCCCTGCCATTTTGATTCCTCTAAAACAAATTGTTTCACTCCTAGAGGGGGAAATGGCATTTTGTTTCATTTCATAATGAAACGCATTGTAAAACAATGAAACAGCATTTTGTTTTTCATTTTGTGCCCATCTCTATAACTAACCAATAGCATTCCGTCATTATTTTCAAATGTAAGTTGAGCTGTTTGGCTTTGGGAGTTGCCCTTGTGACCCATACAAGGAGGGCGTGGTGTTCAATTCTGCATGTCCCCTGAGAAAAGTGAACTATTCACTCAGCTAAGAATAATTTGCTTAGAATAGAAATTGGTGTCTAATGTAGCTGCTTGTCCTAGAAGGATGTGTGGTGACTGTGACAACTCTTTGTATTGCTATCAGGGAGAAGAATTTTAATTATGTCAGTACAGCAAATATTCTAATTTCAATCATACCTCAAAGCTGATTGGGGAGTGGTATGATCGGAGTCATGTGACTTCTTGAGTAAATAAATGTTCCCACATACCACTGTAGCAATTTCTCTGTGAAAAAGACACACCGCTTACTGGAAATATCAGTGGCTGACATCCAGCTGTAAATTGCAACTGTAGTAGTCCCAGTAAATCAGTGGGGATTTGCTGAGTCAACTCCTCCATAACTTTCAGTAGTGGGCCTACTCTAGCTGTAACTGGTTTTCAGTAAAATGTCTCTTTTCACAGTTCATGAGCATAAAAGCCACCTTTTGCCTTGTGCCTTCATCCCCACAGGGAAGCAAGGGCTCTAATAAGGCTTAGAGGCTTTTGCTCTAGCTCAGAAGACCAGCAGTAACAAAGAAATGTCAAAGCCTGACACCTTTTGCTAGGGAATCTAGGCATCTTCCATTAAGTAGCATCCTGACCAAATAAGCTGGGCATAGACATGTGGCTCCATGCCTTACTAGTTCTTATAGGGTTGCTGCTCTGTTGCAAGAGAAGAAAGCTCTTGATGCCTTGATAGCAAGAGACGCTGTCCTACATTGCAATTTGGATTTATGGGTAATGTCCAAATGTTGTCAGTGTGGAGTTAATTCATAACAATCTATGCCTCTTTTTCTTTCAAATTTTCTGGATGATCTTCAGGCCTTGGACACTGAATATGGTCTCTCTGTGGTTCTCACACCCAAAATAAAACAACTCAATACATGGATTCTCATGCTACAGCCTTCATGCCTTTGGGCCTCACATCTTACATTAAATAGGTGAGGGTGAAGAAAATCACAATAGATAGCTGGGATTATCATGGTAATGTATTTGTTCATTAAATTACATCCAAGAATCACTCGCCATAGGGAAAGTATCAACAGCAGCATTCCAGTAGTGTCTTCAAAATATACCCCAGCGATCAACACTGACTTCAGTTCTCATTTGCCAACAGTTCATTTGCATATGGACTTTCAGCTGTAATTCTGTGTATAATCTGGCAGGAGGACCCATTGAGGCCTCAGCAGATGTAGCCATTAGACATCATGGTCATCTTGAAGCAACAGTACCGTATTATATTCTGGAAAATATGGTGGTGAAGCATTGTCTTCTTTTATCTGTATAAATTACACTACATGGGAGCAGTTAGACCAATCCTAGTGAATCTCATGTGACTAAGGTGTTAGTGTGAGAAGCAAAGTACTATGTTCTAGGTGGTTAACACTACGAAAGGAACATGGAGAAAGATCTCATGTTGGGTAAATGTCTAATTAGATAATCCAGATGGTACATATGAAATCTGACGTACAGTAAGACCAAAGCAAGTCTCCCACAGATGCCATAAAATGTTGATAACAACTTTCCTGGATGAATAATTGTCAGTGATTCCCTCTAGTGGTCAGTTCTTGTAAGTACATAATGGAAATATGTATTTCTGGTATGCATTTTTTCATTTAATTGTTTTAGTATTTTCAGATTGCTGATAAGTGAAATTAGATACAGATATGGGGGGACATAATATATAACATCTAAATGCAGTTTTTTTAAAAAAAAAAACATCTCAGCATTTGAGTATTTACAGCTGCAATTTCATATACTTTTAGATTACCAGGGAAGTGTGTCAAATAAATGGGGAATATCATGCAAGCATAGGATTGTGCTTTAAGATTTATTGATATATCTTTGTTTCTTTCATATAAGCTGTTAAAAAACTAAGTTAAAATCCAACTTAATATTCACCCTGGTAAGAATGCAATAGTGTAACTCAAAAAAGCAACTAGCCACTCATTTACAAGCCCCCAGCTTAATTCCTAGTTACATGTTGAGCTGTGCAATATTCAAGCAAGGGCTCATTAATCAATACCCATTAGCCACTCCAAGTTGTACTTCCATACTTAGCTATCAGTGCTGCATTCTGTGCTTCTTAAATATGCTAATGTTTTCTTTTTTTGTTTTTCACTTTTATGGATTTTATGAGCTATCTTATGAAAACCTGCAACTTTAAAAGATAGATACATATCAATGGCTATTATAACGAACAAAAAAAATCAGTATTAAATGTCATTGCGTGTCAGTGATCAAATACTGAAACCACACTTTTTATCACTATGTGCACTGGTATGTGTTGAGGTAAAAAGGTTTTCTGCACAGGATAAATTACTCTTACCTATAAATGCATTTATATTATTTGCATTATTTTTTCTCCCAGTGTATGGAGGAACTCAAAGCTTCTTTAAAACACTGAGCAGGCAGAATTACATTTGTTTAGGTACGGGAATCATGTAGCAAATCTTGGGTGCATTGGGAAAGAAATGCAGGGAAGCACAAGGGGTGTGTTTCTCTGTGTATGAAATCTTAGTAGATCCACAGAAGCATGAAACTCGTTTATCACTTCTCAGTTAATTATGTGTAATGAATAGTGCAATATTGAAAGTTGCTTACCTGATTTTCATTTTTGGCAGACTGGTATGGTTTCCAATTAGAATGGCTAATTGGCAAGCATTTGATTTGCTTTCTCACTTTTCCCTTCAATTAGATTATATTTTCCTAAACTACTCCCAATGCAAAGCTGGTGTGATAATTAATAGGCACAACTTCTTACAGTCTTTCTAAAGAAGAGACAGAATGATTGCACTCCAGAAGGAAGTCAAACCAATGTATATGAGAGTGTGACCAACATAATGAAATACTAAATTAATGTAACTTATAAGAATGCCTGGAGAAGGTTATTTGGCCCATGCCAAATGATAAATGAGTATCATTTGCACAACATAATGTTGAAAGGCCCCAGACAATGGAAGATAAATGTACAGGTAATAATGATCCTTAGCTAAAGTCTGCAAAGTTCTTGCTATTTACTCTAGAGAGTAAAGCTAAACAAACTAGATGAGAATATGACAGTTTTGCTGATACGGGTTGAGTATTAGAGTCTAATAATGTGTTGACTTTAAGTTCTTAGAGAATAAGATGTTGCCTGTCTGGCAACCATAGTGAGGGAAAACAGGAAATTGTCCAAAATATACAACCTGTTGATGGAGTTCCGTCAGTGGAATCTGAATTCCACTGCATCCTACCATACTGATAACATTTTAACTTGGTATTAAGCATGTTACCACTGAGATATCCAGCCAATACATTTCAAAGTTAAACATAATAAAAGGAGAAGATATAATCTCTTGTGTGTTCTCTGTGCCATCAAGTCAGAAATGACTTACAGCAACCCTTATACATAGCACTTTCAAGGTAGGTGAGACATTTAAGGAGTTATTTTACCAGTTTCATTCTCTCAGTGAGTTTTCATGGCCAGGTGTGGATTTCAACCCTGTTCTCCAGAGCAGGTTGCCATTAAAGCCTCATTCTGCCACTCTATCCACTGCACCACACTAGGAATCTTACATATTCTCTCAGACAGCAATCATTTGTTCTGTACTAGCAATAATAATAGCGAGTATAATATGGACATGAGGTCACGAAGAATCGGTCACAATTGTAATGATGCAACACACACACATAATCACAATTATAATAGCAATAATAATAGCAATAATGTGCTATCTTAGTTTCTAATACTTTTTTAATGCTGTAAGACACTTTGAAACTTTTTAGGAGAAAGCAAATATAGAAATATTTTAAATACATAGTCACTCTCTAAGAAAAACTGAGGCTTGGATAATAGTTTACTATAGAAAATTCAAAAAAAAAAAAGCTGCTGCTGAGCAAGGCCATCATACTAAAACAATCTGAATAGTTATTTAAGTGTTTGAGTTACAGCCTAAACCTGAAGATGCATTTGTAAGTCCTCTAGTATACTCTTTCAGGGATTATAATATTTTGAGTTTATAATCATTTAGAATTACAGGATTTTAGGGGGCCAGTATCCTAGTGTTTAAAATGCTTAATGATACATAGCATTATTACTCTAAGCTTACAAAATATTGCACAAAACAATAACATTGTGACAGTTGGCCAGATTTCAGGTTACAGATTTCTTGAGTTACAAAAGCTGCAGAAACAATTGGATTTACTCTTGTAAAAATTCCCTTCACTCTACAGGCCTCTGGATCTCTAAGCCCTGCAGACAGGATTGTTTATAACAGATAAAGGGAGAATAAAGGCATAAATGATGGCCCAAGACAGCTGGGGAAAAGAGCAAAGGATGCCAGAAAAGCATTATTAGAAGAGAAACTAACTCAGAGGTGTGTGTGTGTAAGATTTCTTACACATGTTGATGTGACTGTATAATTCCTTCTGCTCCAGTCTAGTTCTTTAATTACTTAGTCTGTTAAGATTTTCTTTGTAGATGTGACTTAATAGAAAGTTATTCTTTTGACTTTTTAGTGTAGAAAAACTGGAAAATGCTTTTGTAGTACCTTTTATTCTTTAAGTATTTTGTAACACTTTATATACAGTTTTACTATTATTTTCGTAAGCATAGAAGTTGTGTTAGAACAGTTACAGTCTTTCACAAGTCGTTCATTAAATTTTCATAGGTATAACATTGTATTAAGATTTTATATTTATTTATTTATTTTGGATAGCAGACCCCAAACCAGCGGGAAAACACTAAGAAGAAGAGGAAGAGTTGTGTTTTGGGGACTTCATTAGGTAGACAATTATAACCATATTTATATTATCTTGCATGTGCCTTCTGAATAAAAAGGGAAAAAAAGAGGATCTGCTTGGACATTGCAGGTAAATAAAATGATATTCAGAAGATGGAAGACTGTCCAAGATGCAAAATATTCCTCTGGGACACACTTGGATTAACCTTTTTGATATAAATTTCGGCTGTGAAGAACACATGTTCCTGAATTTTCTCTAGAGGTCTATAAAATTATGTAGGATTCTAAGAGCCTGGCTACACTGACTAATACTTTTAAATTTATACCATTTATACAACAGATTAATTCAAATTGTTTTTTCTTTCCTGCCCACATGGCCATTTGTCCAGGCTTTTTGGTATGTCTAAAGGGACGGTGGCTTTTTTCTAAATGAGGAGGGAGAAAGAGCAGGAGAAGCATCAGCAGAGATGTAGCAGAACAGAGAGCAGTGTGTGTGCGAGAGAGGTGAGCGAGGGGCAAAAAAGGGAGGACAGAGTATGTGAACACACACACACACACACACACACACACACACACACATGCAGCACCAGTATTTACCTTCTACATATTTGTCCAAATTATGTACTCATATTTTTGAGTACATAAACAGTTTTTTCTGGGGTTATCAAAGTAAAGGATGTTTTATACATGGCTGCTCTCACAATTATTATTAATTCATTGATCTGTGACTATTGATTCATCTTCAGTTTGTTGGTATGTCATCACAGAACTTTATATGGCCATGGGACTGTCTATTGACTTCCCAGGCGCTAAGTGCATGGATCATTTTGGAATGTCCTTTCACCTGATACCTGGCATTCCTCTAAACTCATTTTTCTAACTTCCCTTTTGTTTTGTTTGTTTTGCTTTTCCTTACAAACCCAAGGATTCATGAGCTTCCAGTCTCCTGGAAAGTAGATTGTTTACATATTGTGGGGATGTGATGATAACTGAAATAATTGAAAATATAGGGAGATATAACACACACACACACACACACACACACACACACAAGCAGCACCAGTATTTACCTTCCTGCAAAACCTCTGTTCCCCTAAGCTGCCACTTAATTTTTTGTGGCATCTTAAGAACTTTCTCCCCAGCAAGGTATGATACAAAAGTGATTGGGAGAAAAAGTCTTCTTAAAGCAGTTTCTTTGAACTGCGCCAGTAACAGGATGCTTCCAACAGAACTGTAAATAAAAGTCCTTTCCCCCTCTGCTTCTCTTACGACTTGTATGGATTGAGTACTGAATGGCCTTTCACAGCAAGACAAGGTGAGTTAATTTGTCTTTCACTCACTGTGCAGTCACAGCCTAAGAGAAGGGCTCGGTGTATCTGATCTAGCTTGGTCTTCTTTTGCACATTACCAGTTTTCCTCCATCAGTCTTTTATTTATTTATTTATTTCCAACTTTTTCACCAACTAATCCATGCGGAGACTCACTGCAGTTCTTAGCTCCATGGGTTTCTGGCAGAGAAGCAGGATATACATCAGATAATACTGTTTTGAAAAATAAATTTCCTTCACTCTTCTTGCTCAGACCTTGGTTTCTAATACCATTGTACACATTGCCAAATGGCCTTAACAGCAATTTGCCTTACATTTCTATGGTGTATAAGTAATGTACACATACTCCTTCATGTTTACATAACAACACACCATTCCTACCAACATGAAACCATCATCTGGATAATTTTGAAATTGTTTCTGTATCTGTGTATAAGTAGTAGAAATCAGGAATATAAGTGCAAGGAAAAGAATGGAAATGAAAGGTAGAGAAGGAGTACACCTTGTAAAAACCTGCCAGTTCTCAATATCTGGACTCAACCATTACCACTGTGGTAACACAGCAGAAAAGGATGGACAGGTACTTGGCCCCTTTATAGTGCAAATATTGGGGTCCTATTCATAGACACTCAAACAACCCTGGAACTGTGAAACAATAACCCCCAAACTCTCTACGGATATCCACTGGTGGAAAACAAGGACTCCAGCCTACGCTTATGCCCACAAGCCTGCTAAGATCCTGTGCCTGTGAAAAATGATACAAATAGGAAAAAGCCAATACATTTTTTTTTAAAAAAACCTTAACAATAGTTACATGTAAACTTATATTTACCCTTCACTGACAAGGTATTGATCAAAGTACGGTAAATGTAGGTGAGGAAAATAATGTAATACAGTATGACAAATAGCAGTCCTAAAGTTTACCATTTAGGGGATGCTCTCAACAAAACACCATATACTGTAATCTCCTTTCATCACCTATTTATAGCCAAGTAAAGAGAGGAAATGTGGGCAGAGCTGTTGAGGATGGACAAGTAGAAACTATTGGCAGGGCCTCCCATTTATGCCTCATTCTAGGTTGTTGGTGGTGAACCTTTACCACTCCAGATGTTTTGGACCACATCTCCCAGAATTCTAAGCCGACTTTGCCAATTAAAAAGCACTGTGGGAGTTGTGGTCCAAAACATTGGAGTGCCGAAGGTTTGCCACCACTGTTCGAGGTCTACTCCAAATCTCTGCCCTCAGAAAACATCATATGCAATCAATTGGCTGATCCTAGAGCAAAGTGTGACGAGATTAACTACATTCACCACGTCACTGCCTCTTTCTCCCATTCCAGGCCATTCCCATAAGGAACAAGGCAAGATTTGTCCCAACTGAGCAGGAACTCTGAATTTTGAGAAAAGTGAATCCCAAGACTAATCAACAAAATACAACAGGGTGTATGTTCATACCTAGGGTACAGGTTCTTGGGTGAATAATATCCATGAGAAACTACTTTCTATATCTTTGAATTCAAATGGGTAGGCAAACTAAGCTATGTCAGTAAATGTAAACAGCAACACATCATGTGTAGCGGACATACATTGTATAATTTTGCTGGTTAACTAAAAGTACTGCTAGCACTTTTCTTAGCAAAAACCTAAGTATGGCAGAGACCTTTGAAAAAAAGCTTGCTTCTAGTTGAAGGAGCAGCCGAGATGAATTTAATTATGATATCTCTGGATCCATTTGCCTATATATCTCAGAACGAAGACAGCAATTGTGCATGGGTGAAATTCATTGGTTTACCCTCCTTTTCTAATTAGGAGCATAAATATCTCCTTGACTGGTTCTTTAAAAAAAACAATGACGCCCAAGCAATATCCGCTGCTGTAGCTAAACAGCAGCTGTTATGCGAAAAAGAAAAATGACAAGAAGCTTGCATAGTAGTTAGTGGTAAAAAGAGACCTCAATTCATTTATGAGTCGGTTTCATATTGTACTGTTTGCAGGAATGTGTTTTTATCAGGGAAGGGAGAAACATAACTGAAGGAAAATAAATGAGGTTACAGTATAGGGAGGGTGGACTACGTCAGTGGCAGGACGACTATAAAAATGTGTCAGCTGGCAGTTCAAAATTATTACCCATAAATTAGTAGGTGTTTCCCCCCTATTATCTTAGACTTCCAAATGACCAGAAAGGACAACACTTAAGAGAACTCTGCAAATGGGATTATACCTAACGAGAATACTAACATACCTGTTCTAATCTTTTGCTGTCTGTCCAACACAGATCTGGGAGGCAATAGGTTGGAAAGTCTATCAACATATTTCCCTTCCAGCTACTTCTGGGGCAGTTTGGTAGCATCTGTTTCCTACCTTATCAATGAAAAGATGAAGCCACTTCAATCTGTTTCACAAGGTTAAATTCACACAAGCTAAATTTGGTGTGCCTCAACATAGAGCTAAATAAACTGTCCCCATGAAGGGAAGCAGTAGGAGACATCACTGGTACTTTTGTCACATGACGCACAGGGTTTCAGATTGTTTATCTGCAACATTCGTCACCCATTCTTCTGTCAGAGACCTCAGAGAAGTGTTTTTTACCGCACAAAATATAAAGTAGGGCAGATATATTTTTAGATGTGGGGTTGGGGAAAGACAACACAAAGGCCTAGCAGCTTTTTCCACAAGTAGGCAGGAATGTTGCCAAGTCTTTGGGTCTGAGCCCCAATTCTGAGTCTCTCTTAAAAACAAGCATTGTTCTCCAGAGAAAAATGGATGGGTGGGTGTGTTTGAATCATGACTTGAGTCCAAGTCAATGGAAAAATTTCTGAGTCAAGTCACAGTTGAGTCATCGGTGTTACTTAAATCCAATGTGATAGTGACTCGTGTCCATATCCTTGAAAATAAAGGCTTATAATTAGTTTATTCACAAGGCAAAAAGTAGCCAATTGTGTCAAATTAAAAGGCAGTTTCGTGTTTTTGCTTTGTGAACATAAATTCATATTCTGGTTATCTCTGGTTAGCATGAAGGATTCACATGGCTGGTGTTGAGAACAACATTGTTTTGTAGATGGTGCTGTGAAAAATGTTCTTCACCTTACCTGCTTTGCAGCATCTGGCGATCACATGATATTTTCATGAAAGCTAAAGAAAAAAAAGATGATTTTTCTTGTCTTCACTCTTGTGCTCTCTGCGGAAAGGGGATGCTGACAAGTAGCATCTGCTACTAGCAGCACCACAGATCATCTGCTACTAGCAGCACCACAGATCACATAGGAGAAATGAGAGGGTAACTTTTGTGCCATTTTATTTCCCATCACCATCAAAACTTCTTGTCCCAAAGAATAGTTTCAATAATTTTCTCCATCTTCCAGACATAGCTCTCTAACAAAAATACAAAAGAATTGCTGGGAAGCTCTCCATTTAAACACTCACAAGAAATACCATGTCCAAAATTGAATAAAGAACCATCTGGATCAGCTTCCAGTTACTTGCAACTAGAGATGGGCATGTATTAAAAAAACACATTACAAAATTTGTTCACGAATTTCTAATTTCTGATTCATATTTGTATGCATTGATATCCCCCCCAAAATATGGATTGATGATTTTTTTAGTGATCATTGTTTCCTCAGTTTGTTGGGCTATAAAGGGGCCTCCAACACACACACACAGAAACAGCAAATATGCAGGGAAGCTGTGATCATCCCAGTTCTGTGTACGATCATAGTTAAATCCTGTCCTTTCTCCAAATTGCTCATGGAAGTTTGAACATGTTTTCCTTCTTTGTCTTTACATAAAAACATTTGAAGGTGTGTATCTGTGTTTCAAACTATGTAATGGCCATTAAGATTTAAACCAGATGGTAGAATTAGCATGTTTTTAGAAGATGTTCTCTTTCAAGTGGTAAAGAATGTCTGTCTGTCATTGTGCATGACTATACTCCCTTATGTATCCTGCGTTCAGTTTTGCCTTGTGGTTGCTTATCTGATCGCTGAAGCTGCAGTGGTGACTTCATTGTTGCTTTCTTCACATAGTTGACCTACAGCAGTGATGGTGAACCTTTTACAGACTGAGTGCCCAAACTGCAATTCAAAAACCACTAGTTTTTCACAAAGTGCCAACACAGCAATCTAACCTGAATACAGGTGGCTGTGAATGAGCGATGTCTGGCGCCCACAGAAAAGGCTCCGAGTAGAGATCGGCACGAATTAAAAAATGACGTTTTGTTTCATTTTTTGTGAATTTTCACCAAAAAAATCATTTTGTTTGTTCGTTAATCTGTTATTCGTTTTTACCACGTTGTGCAATTTAAAGCATTTCCCCGTGCGGGTGTCCCCCAATGCCCCAGACCAGAGGGAAAACACTAAAAAAATGGTGCTGGCAGAGACACAGTATAGACTAGGTATGCAGGGAGGCTTCAAGGCAGCAGTGGGTGTTGCCCAGGGTGCAAGGCAGCCGCAGAGTGACTGCGGGGCAGGGGAGGGTCCTCACCGAGAGGTACTACACACGCAGGGAGCCAGGCTGCAGCCAGCAGGAACACAGAGACACACGCCTGGCTGCCTGGCCTAAAGTGAAAGTTACGAGTCTCAGAGACAGCAATCCCACCCCAACCTAACTCCACCACAGACTGCAAGGAGGACGGGGGCTGCCAGAGCTTTTTATGCCCTCTGTGGCTGCCTGACCTGCCCAGTCTGCAACCTGGGCATGCCATTGGTTGAAGTTGTCCAAGAATTTACATGATCCCATCACATGGCTTGCCCATGTGACTGTGATCAATGCAGATATATAAAATAAGGATAAATATTAAAAAAAATAAATTCAAGGAAGCTATGAATCTACTCAAAAAATACCATAAAATAAAATAAAATAAAAGCGATCTGAGAAGAGACATAAATGCACGTTTTCAGCACCCCTCTCACCCCCTTGCACGTTTTAAATATTAACCATGTGGCTGGCATACATTTTGTGTCGTCCTTAAAGGGAAAAGAAAAATACATTGCGATGGGAGACAAAAACAAACATTTTAAGAACCACAACCCCACACCAGTAGGTATTATCAGGCAGAATAAATGATTATTGCTGCATTTTTACAGATGTCCAGGGCATTGTAATACCCAAGAAATCTATATTAGGCATCTGGCAGCCATTTTGGGTCGATGTCCCCTAACTCCCCTTAAAGGAAAAAAATACAGCAATCTGAGAAAAGACATAAATGCATGTTTTAAGGACCCCCCAACCCCCCTGGTAGGTATTATAAGGCAGCATAAATAATTATTGCTGGGTTATTACGGATATTCAGGATGTTTTTTTAACATTTAAAACAGCTCATTTCATTGTGTGTCACCATTAACTTCTGTTTGTTTTTGTTGTCCCTGATGCCCATTTAACAGACAGGAATCCCCACGGGGCTGCTCCAATGGCAGACGGAGGTGAGTGGAGGTGATCCTGCATTTTTTTCTCCCTCCCCTCAATGCAGACAGAAGCAACAGAGTGTGGAAGGGTGGACAAAACCCACATGTGTGTATGTATCAGTGAAGGCGAGATGCAGCCTCTCCTATGCATATCGTAACCACTGATGAGAACATGTATCTGAAAATTTGCATTTATCTAGGTGAAGTTATCTGAAAGTTGAGTCATGGCAAGTGGATTTCTTTTCTGAAGACAGCACTTAAGGCCTTATCCAAAGTGGGCCTTCAACAAAGCAGAGGCCAGACCCAGAAGAACAATGCATCAGCCTGAGACCCAATGCTGATGGAAGAACCTCGTCATTATTTACATGACTGGAGTGTCTGAAAAACTAAAAACGATTTTTGGCAAACACCACATCCCCGTTTACATCAAATGCACAAACATACTAAAGCAGAGACGTGTCCACCCCAAAGACATGAAACCAAAACACAAGAGAAGTAACATAGCATATGTGGTCCAACGAAGTAAGGAGTGCACAGCTCTACTTGGAAGAAACTAAACAGCTACTAAACATGAGAATGATCCAGCACAGGAGGGACAGCAGCTTGGGATCAGAATCAGCAGTATACCTCCATTTGAAGGACAAAGGGCACTCATTCAAAAATAAGTATGTAAACATATTAGACAGATAGGTGATTTGAGAGAGGGGTCAGGGGAGCCATTCATGTGTCTATAGAAAATTGCTCTCTCAATGGGGATGGGGGATTAGCCACAATCTGTCTCCCATTTATCAAGCTGTCCTTTCATCTATCCCCAGACAAATCAGAAGCACTTTACACTTCCAACTGGTCACTGCTAACGACCCATACTTAATGGGTATTGGGAAGGATTGCATAGGTGTGACTTTCACACATCCCAGGTCATTGTCCACCTAAGGAGCCTATTCAGACCACGGCTGCATGAAACCAAGGTGCACTATATAAATCGGAGGCCTTACATGAACTTCCCTTAGACTGATGAAGCTATTTGGATCAATAGTAAAACATTTTGATCTCACAAGAGAAGTCCAGTTGCCATGACTCAGCCTATGGATACACTGATGAGAACCTACACATATGTTCCTTTTGACAAGATACAGCTCCCCTCCCTTTTTCTTTTGTTCCTGACAGTGCATGTGGGTTCCACATCCATAGACCTAGATCATGATGCTTACTGTAATAAGCTGCACCAGAGTAGGCCCACTGAAACAGTAAGCATTTGGTGAGTCAACTTCATTTGTAAGTGTCATTAATCCAAATTGGACTACTCTAGTTCCAGACTACATCATTGTAAAGCAAAAAGCAGCGTGTGCTGCTTGTATATTGCCTCATGGTGCTTAAACCACTCTCTGAGCAGTTTACAGGTCATGAATTCCCCCAGCCCCATTGAGCCTAGTACTCATTTTACGGACCTCAGAAGGCTAGAAGGTTGAGTGAACCATGAGCTGACAACTTGGGGCTGCATCCCAGGTTGTGGGCACAGTTTTGGCAGTACAGCAGGTTAACGACTATAATAAATCGAAACTAGAGTGGCTTCATTTAAATCATTAGAACTTACAGTACAGTGGACCCTTGTATAATAAACAGCTTGTATAACATAAAATTTGTACAACATAAAAATTCCTGAGATAGGGGAAATTTGCTTAACATAATCGCCTATGGGGAGAATCTGTACAACATAAAAATGGGATCATTCCGTTTTCAATGCATTCCTATGGGAATTTGTATAAAGGAAAATTTGTTTAACATAATTTCATTTGGAATGAATTAATTCCTTTATACAAGGTACCACTGTATTTACTATTTTTTAATTAGTTTAATTTATATACCACTCCATCTAGCTACTAGGCTACTCTGGGCAGTTTACAAGAGTTAAACAAATATCAGAGTGCAAAACCAAGCCAACAAACAATACCATAAATAAACAATCCAATATAACAACCCAGTACAGGTGACTCACCAAATCCCCACTGATTCAATGGGATTACTTTGAAGCAACATAACAACAGGATTTCAGCCACTGAGCTTATTCAGAAATCATGATGAGTGCATGGGGTGAGCAAGAAAAGTAAGAAGTTATTTTCCCTCTTGCATATTCAGTCAACCAAGTGCAGCAAACACCTTGACAAGAAAGCATGGCCATTCCTATGAAAAACCAATATCCAAATCCATTTGGAATCAGAAAAGAGAAGGATGAAGTTATCTCTGTGGTAGAGTTTGCCCTTGAAAAAACATTCCTCTACTTCTTCCTTCTTAAAAGTTGGGGTAATTATGGCATGGGATAGAAAGGAAATGTTATGCAAATAAAAACTGAACATTTTGTAGTGAAATGAGCTCACACGCTCATGGAGAAAGAGATCTTCTTTGACGTAGTTGCCATGGCTATCAAACTTCTTGATGTTTCCACATCACAAATTCATAGAATTAAAACTTCCAAAAAAATCTTAAGGGTCACACTTTCAGCTCTGTTTCTGTATTAAAAGATTAAAGATCCTCCATCTTCCTGAAGCCCTGGAGGGACAAGTCTCCAAAGAGGAAGGCAGCCAAAACACTTTTAGGTTTCCTTTTATCTATTTCCAGACAAGTTAATTGTGATGACCCAGATAGTCACTGGGTATTATTCTCTTTTGTTATTTCATGGAGTACTACTTAATGGCAATTGCACAGGAACTGGAAGGGAGGGGCAGCATGAGATGATGCACTGGAGAGTTCAGCACTCAGCATATTCTACAGAAGGATGTGAACATGTATTGCATGGAAGAGAGGATTAGGTAAGTGATTATACATGGGCTGGTAGTGGTCCTTTGATCTGTTCTTTGAATGGTGTTGCCTCTGAACTCAAGTTCTTCATTAGTCCTCCAGTTCCAGTCCAGTACTTCAAAGTTATAGTGTAGAGGTTCACAAGTTGTAGTCTGCAGACCCACGGGTGGTCTCCAGGTATATTTAAGTCAACTGAAGAAGAGACAGGCAAACATACAGACAGTCACACTTCAGGGGGTTAAGGCCTCCTTGCTAAATGGAACCAGATACATCGGAAAGCATTAAAAATGTGAACCTTCCTAAAATCTAAGGACAGAACATGTTATTTTACTGCTGGAAGACTGATCACTGGCCACAGAAGGCCAATGTTAATTACACTAGAGAGGGACAGTTTTACATTATCTGATTTTGGAAATGAGAGGAGATTGACACAGATCGTTGTAGCTTTTTTGAGAGGGAGGGAGGAGGATATTATAGCACTTTTTCAGGGTGAGGTTTTTTAATTGTTACATCTAATTCCATAGATAGATAGATAGATAGATAGAGAGAGAGAGAGAGAGAGATAGAGAGAGAGAGAGAGAGAGAGAGAGAGAGAGAGAGAGATTCTAAGTTTTTAAATACAGTGAACCCCCACCTACTGCAGGGGTTAGGGACCTGACCCAACCCGCAGTAATTGAAAATCCACAATATGCGGATGCTGGGCCAGGCTGGGACTGGGCGGGCTCTCTAGGGGCTCTTATACTTACCCCAGGCCTGGTGCTGCCCCAACGGGCCTGCAAGGGGCTTTCCAGTCCCCCAGAGGCCCCAAAAGTACTTTCTAGTGATCTGGAGGTCACTTCTGGTTTACCAGAAGTCACTTCCAGTTAGCAGGAAAACACTTTGGGGGCCTCTGGCAGGCCTGGAAAGGCTTTTCCTCCTTACCCCAGGGGGCCTTTTTTCATATACTGCAGACCCACGATATACCGGGACTGCAGTATATGAACCACAAAAGGGCAGGGGACAACTGTAATATGATTTATAGGGCTAGGAGAGAATTTGTAGTTCACTGGAATTTGCACTTCAAGAAGCTAAACCTAATGTCTATATTTAAAGATTTAAATTCATACCTTTCTTAAATTCATAGCAATAATTATGTGCTGCAGGTCAGTTTAGAGTGTTGGGTCAAAGCAAATGGAATGTGTTTTAACAGAGAGAAATGTAGAGTGCTGCATCTAGGTAAGAAAATGAATTGCACAGATATAGGGTGGGAGCCACCTGGCTGGAGCATCTTATATGTGAAAGGTATATGGGAGTATGGGTAGACCACAAATTGAACATGAGTCAGCAGTGTGACCCGTCAGCTATGAAAGCCAATGCAATTCTTGGTTGCATCAACAGAAGCAGAGTGTCTAGCTAAAGGGAAGTGACAATACCACTATTCTGCTCTGGTCAGACCTTACCTGGACTACTGTGTCCAGTTCTGTGCACCTCAGTTTAAAAAGGATGCTGGCAACATTGAACGAGTCCTGAGGAGGGTGACAAAGATGATTGAGAGTCTGTAAGAAATGTCTTACAAGGAGCGGCTTAGGGAGCTGGGAATGTTTAGCATTACAAAAAGAAGACTGAGAGGGGATATGATAGCCATGTTTAAATATTTGAAAGGATGTCGTATTGAAGAGGAGGCTGGCTTGTTTTCCATGGCTTCAGAGAGTAGGACTCAGGGCAATGGTTTCAAACTACAGGTAA
Organism: Phrynocephalus versicolor; assembly: GCA_023846285.1. Taxonomy (NCBI): domain Eukaryota; kingdom Metazoa; phylum Chordata; class Lepidosauria; order Squamata; family Agamidae; genus Phrynocephalus; species Phrynocephalus versicolor. The sequence continues at coordinate 16,559,532 of JAHTLZ010000204.1, read as the reverse complement.
AGAGATTCAATTTAAACATTAGGAAGTACTTCATGATGGTTAGAACTGTTTGGCAGTGGATTGTGCTGCCATGGAGGGTGGTGGAGTCTCCTTTGGAGGGTTTTAAGCAGAGGCTGGATGGCCATCTGATGGAAATACTGTGATGGGGGTTCCTGCATGGCAGGGGGTTGGTCTAGATGGTCCTTGAGGTCTCTTCCAACTCTCTGATTCTAGGATTGATGCCTCAGGAAGCTGGGGTTCAAATCCCCACTCAGCCATAGAAATTCATTGAGGATGTGGAATTGGTAAAATCTGAATATATCACTTACGTACCTTGAAGCCCATGTCAGGATTGTGATACATCGGTAACACCTTGAAGGCACTTTGCAACCTCTTAAATTCCTACCATCCTTCAAAGACTATCTCATCTAGAACTCTACCTTGCCTAATGTGCTACTGAATGTAATCTCTGGCTTTTCTGATAGAAAAATATTGGTGCTTCCAGTCAGAGCACAAGCTGTGTGCTTTGTTAAAAGCAAACAGCGGATTCACTGAGGGACTGCCATTCCCTTTGCCTACAGCACTGGAGAAAGACTCTGTATTCCCTGAGGTGAAATCAGATACCAACACACCTCCAGCTGGGTTGTACAAGTCTGCATTTTCCATCTTGGGATTGTAACAACAGAGCCTGCAGATTCCACATCTGGTCAGAATGATTCCCCCCTATTCTCTCTCTCTCTCTCTCTCTCTCTCTCTCTCTCTCTCTCTCTCTCTCTCTCTCTCTCTCTCTCTCTCTCTCTCTCTCTCCCCTCCCTCCCTCCCTCCCTCCCTCCCTCTATCCCCAGAAAACTCTGCAGTGTGCAGCCTGAAGAAATATAGTGCATATTTTATCATATAGTGATATTTTAAGGGACCAATAATTCTATCATTTTTGGACTTTATACAACCATTTAAGCAACTGACACTAGTGGACCCCACCACGAAATTGGACAAATGCTAAAAAGAAGAATTTATGCAATTGACAGTGTGTGCAAAATCAGATGCATTTAAAATGTGTTTATTTTCAAACATTTACAAAAACCATGTAAATAAAGAGAAAACTCATTCATAAATTCATAGACCAGAATTCTATCAGGTGTTTATTATCAAATATGCAAAACAGGATAAACTGTAGCTGCAAATGGGAGTTAATTAACAAGGTGCCAACTGGCATTGGGATTTGTGCCAATCATCTGACAAAGTATATGACTAGTCATGTGAGAAGCACCTTGTCAGGTGAAATTCACCATTACAACTTTTGTGACTTCCATTAACTCTGGATTAGAGATGGGCAGTTTGTTTAGGAAGGGAACTGGTTCCAAAATGAAACATGCCAGCACAGCTGGCACTCGTAATCCAGTCCCACCCTCCAGAGCAAAATCAACCACTGTCTCACCTTGCTTTACTTCACACAGGGTGAAAATCCAACCAGGAAGCAGCCTCTGATGTGACATTTTTCCCTCTCCCTGGTACTGGCCAATCAGGAATAAGGACATGCATCATCCCACCTCCCTGTCTGATTGGCCAGTTCCAGGGAGAGGCAAAGATGATGCATCAAAGGCTGCTTCCTGGTTGGATTTTCACCCAGCATGAACTAGAACAAAGTAAGATAGTGGTTGATTTTGTTCCGAAAGGTGGGACTGGATTTCGAGTGCCAGCTGTGCTGGCATGTTTCATTTCAGAACCAGTCCCCTTCTGAAACAAAATGCCCCTCTCTACTCTGGAGTAAAATTTTCAATAGGATTCAGAGTACCATTTTTAAATGCAAGATCAAATGTGTTTTGGATATGAAAACCCATATGCTTCTTTCCAAAGACTGAAAAGTAATAGCTTGCAATCCAGTGGTAGTAGTGGTGGTGAGGAATATGTAACAGACTTGTTCGAGTACCTGAGCAAGCCTGACAGGTTTATCCATTCCAACATTTTTAGTTTCTGTAGAGTACACTCAGGGTTCCTGGTGCTTTGCAGAGTAATGCAATAATAATAATGTGCCATCAAGTCCATTCTCACTTATGTTGACTCTTTTCAGGGTTTTCCAGGTAAAGAGTACTCAAAAGTGGCTGGCCATTCTGTACTTCTGGGGGTGCTGCCTGGCTCTATTCATAGGCAGCACAGTGCCGAATTGAATTCCTAATCTGACTGTTTTGTCAGATACCTAAACCACTGACCTCTCTATATAGTAAATATAAGCAAGGTGAAAAGGCTGCCTGCTGTAGTGAGCTTGCAATCCTGACAGTAGGTCACAACTAGAGATGGGCACGACTTAGCGGTATTTTCGTTTTCGTTTTCGTTTTTTCGTTTTCGTTACGTAACGAAACGAAAATGAAAAACGGTTCAAAAATGGACCGAAAACGGAAACGAAACGACTAATTTTGAGTCAATTTTCGTTTTTCGTTACTGGAAAAACACATAATGGAGCTAAATGGGGAGAAACGAAAAAAATTTTTGTTTTCGTTTTCGTTTTTTCATTTTCGTTACGTAACGAAATGAAAACGAAAAATTTTGAAATTAGCTCACGAAAACGGAAACGAAACGAAACACACCCTAGCCGAAAACGAAAACGAAAACGAAAATTTTTTTCTGAGTCGTGCCCATTTCTAGTCACAACACAATCAGAGCAAGGTAGGGGAATGATACAGTGGCAGAATTCAAAACTGATATGGGTGAGAGTGAAAGTGACTTTACCTGACATTGTCAATATTTCTTCCTGGTAAGCACTCATATGATGACATTTGAGAAAAGCTATTGAGTGGATATTTTTGGAATCTGGCACGTTCACCTCAGATAAGTAGAGCACTGAAGACTAAAGCAGGTGATACACTGCAAGATAATTCATCCTACGTAGTATGATGCCATCCCTTTTCATAGACACTCATTTCTTAACTGCAGGTTTGGTTAAAAAATTCCTAATGGGAGAATTTTTACTAGGGAGCACCACTTTATCCTTCCTCAAAGAGCAAACTGTTCCTTATTTGAAAGTTGAGTCATGGCAGCTGGACTTCTTTCCTTGTGAGATTGAAACATTTTATTATGTATCCAAATACCCTCTTCAGTCTCAGGCTTCCATGTTATAGTTCACCATGGTTTCACACATACCCCTCCTGGCCTGAACAGGTTCATTAGATGGACAATGGCCTGGAGTGTGTGAGAGTCATACCTACTTTACCTTCGTTTCACCCATCCTGGTCTTAAAAGGCTCGTAGATAGGCAATGCCCTGGGGTCTGTGAAAGTCACACCTATGAAACCCTTCCCGACACCCATTAAATTTGGCGCAAAGCAACCTTCTTGGTGGAGGTGTGAAGTGGTTCTGATAAGCCTGGGGATTGATGAAAGGGATGTATGATAAATGGGAGACAGACTATACCTAAATCACCCACCTCTGTTGAGAGTGGGATTTTCTATACCTACACAAATGGCTTCCTTGACTCTTCTCTCAAAACCCTAACCCTAACCCTAACCCTAACCCTAACCCTAACCCATACGCTAGTACACTGTCCTTCTTAGTGGGTCAGAGGCACCCAGAGGTGCAGCCCACTAACCCACCCTAACCCTAACCGTAACCCTAAGCCTAGCCCTTACCCTAACCCCAACCCTAAGCATAACCTGTACGGCCAGTACACTTCCCTTCTTAGTGAGTCAGAGGCACCCAGAGAGGTGCCTCTGCCACTTACCCCAACCCTAACAATATATTGTACGGTACGCGCTAATCGCTAAACGCTTCCCTTCTTAGTGGGTCAGACTAGAGGCACACAGAGAGGTGCCTCCCAGAGCCCACTTAACCCAACCCCAACCCCAACCCAACCCTAAACGACAAATGACAAACGGAAACGACAAATTTTTGAAAATTTCCGCAACAAACAGAAACGACCCGAAACGGACCGGTTCCGACAAACGACAACTTGAAACGTCATTTTTTTTCTGGTCGTGCCCATCTCTAATTTTTTGTTTTGAATTTAATAGAATCATAGAGTTGGAGGAGACCTCAAGGACCATCCAGTCCAACCTCCTGCAATGCAGGAACCACTATCAAAGATGGCCTTCCAGCCTCTGCTTAAAAACCTCCAAAGAAGAAGACACCACCACCCTCCATGACAGCATATTCCACTGCTAGACAGCTCTAACCATCAGGAAGTTTTTTTTTTATGAAAAAGTTTCTTTATGGAAAAGAATAATTAAAAAGTTTTAATTGTTTACTTCATTTGCAAGAAAATTGCTTTCTCTGATTAGATGTCTGTTGTTCATAAGGTCAAAAGGATAATTGAAATATTTGGTTCCCATCACAAAGTTATCACCTGGCTATGGACAACATATTGGGAAGCTAAGTGCCTCAGAACAGGTGAAATTCACAGTGCCTAAAACAGAAACAAATGTTCCCCCGGGCTGGAAGCATTACTATATTTTTAAAAAGTTATTAATTGCTAATTACTCTTTTCTTTTTAATATGAACTTAGAAATGAAGGGAAAAAATGGCCTGAAATGAATCTAGTGACTTCAAAATAATATTAACCATTCTATTTCTATGCTGTTAAATGATTGTGAGTCAGCCTAAGTCACTGTAAGAAGAAAGGGAGCAACAAAATAAAATAAAATAAAATAATTTACCCTTAATAATAATATTAGTACTCAATATACCATTTTCAGAATGACATAGTTGCCCTCTCAATGTTTTGAACATAAACTACAAAAAAAGATATCTGTACCAAATAATAAAAAAAATTGAATTACAAACTAATTCAACTTCATTTGGATGATTTATATGAGGCTAGACTGTACAATGGCCTGATTCAGTTCCGGGATAAAACAAAGCAATTTGTTATACAATTATTTGTGTCCTAGTGGGGGTACCAACCACATAGTATTTTTGTTTCTTGCTTTCTTTACCATCCACATTTTGAAGGTGCCTAATGTGCAAATCTCTGAAGCTACTGTCTGAAATCTGGCAAGTTATATTATTTAATGTGTATTATATCACCATCGATGCATAAAGAAAAAGAATAGTTTTTTTTTCACACACCATTTTTCAGTGCAATTCAACAGGCCTACAAATAGACTCTGATCATAGAAGAAATCAGCTTGGATGGGATACCAATGACACCAGATCTAATTGAAATATAGTTCAAAGACCCAAATTGGCCTCCAAATTGGATAACACATGCCAGCATTTCCAAGTAATTCCACTGATTGTAAGGTGCTAATTGTAGCCTTAAAAGTCAATGTGTGGTATGGGAGATGGAGGGGAATATTGAGGTTATTGGCAAGTGTCCATAATTAGGCATCAGACTGGATACAGAAATATGTATCCACTGTGTTAGGTTAAACAAGAGGCATTATATTTATAAAAGATAAAGCTTTTCCTGATTAAGGAGTCTAAACAAACTATCACGAAAGTAGGAAAAAGTTTCTTCTGCTCTTTTAGAAAATCAGATCTTACAGTTTGTGCCTGGGATGTGTTGACCGAGAGAAAGGAGGGCAGAATACCCACTGATAACTGGAAGGTAGCAAATACCTGTAACTTATTTCGGTAAGAAAGTAAACTTCAAGACCAGTCTGTGCTCACTCCTTGGTACAATATTAATCAGCAGACTCATTTCAGCTGAGCAAAGGGGAAGGAGAAGAAGTTACTCTCTTCTGAAAGTTCAGGGAACTTGATGCCTGATTAGCAGATTGTCTGAAAAAGTCTGGCAACTGATATTTAAGCACTATAATGGGGACCAAGGTTGCTTACTTTAGGCCAGTGATCTCTTAGAAGTATGCTATGCTCATCTGCATGTAACTTGCATCTACATATACTCTGAAACTATGCTGAAGATATGCTAGGACAAAAGTACTTGCTTAGGTTACTTAAGAAACCTAAGCCTGTTTTCTTGTGGGATTGTACTATAATAGTTTTTGTGATTGCTTAATTTTGATCCACAGTTCTTCAAAATTATGTAAATGTTGAAACTATTTTTGAAGTTTTGCTCTTATATCTTTTCCACCACCTTTAATAAAATGCAGAATTTTTACAACTGTTTGCTCATTTTATGGTAGGAGTGTTGGTGGTACTAAAACTATGCTTATCTTCGCCACCTACTGGAAGCCTGTATGTTTGGTGGGTATTTTTTGTATTATTACCTTCAGGGCTGCTGAAAGAGTTACAGCTCTTAAACCTGTGGGGTTTGGTTAACTCTGTGGAAATACTACTTGGTCAAAGTGAACTAAGTTGTTGGGAGGATAATGGGTAGGAAGATTTTCCACAGCCATTAAGACATTTGTCCCTACTAGGTTTTGGCTACAAGAAATCAGGTTGTGAAAGTGAATGGTGAACGGTTAGTGCTTGCCTCTCTGACCCAGGATAATACTGACAAGAAATATTTTGTTTTAGTTGCTTTTCTGTGCTTATTAGGGATGGGCACGAAATGCCAAAATGGCATTTTGTTCTTTTTTTTGTTTCTTCTCCCATTTTGTTTCGTTACTACGAAACAATTTTTTTAAAAAAGTTTCATATTTTGTTTGTTTCATTTTGCATTTTTTATTTATTTATATTTATTTACACTGTTGAGGCCGTGGTTGCATTTTTTTTCTCCCACCAACCAACTGGCCCATGGGGAGCCTGGTCAGTGCTTTTTTTTAACCCTTGCACTGGCCTGCAGGCTGGGTCAGTGCTTTTTTTTTTGACCCGTGGTGGCGAGCCATTTTACAGAGGGAACAAAACAATTCATTTTAACGGGAAAAATGACCATTTTGTTTCCTCTGTAATGAAATGCTGTTTCACTGTTTTATTTCGTTTCATTTTATGTAACAAAACAATGAAACAGCATTTCATTTTTTGTTTTGTGCCCAACCCTAGTGGTTACTTTCATGTTATGCATTCCTGCTCATGCTCAGGGTTTTGTTTTGTTTTGCTTAGTTTGGAATTTTCTACTTAGAACTAAAAAAAGAGTCACTATTTGAATATTCAGTGAGATTCACTTTGTATATTAAACTACTTTATGTGTGTTAGTCATTCTCAAGTTTTATTATTTTATTACTGAGATTCACCCTGAGTTCTGTTTTGAGAACCTCCCTCTAACCCCCACCCCCCGCCCCGAGCCACTGGTCTACAGGATGCACAAAGAGACACAAAACAGGAAAATTCCAGAAGGTAAAAATCAATTCTCACCCAATAACAAAGCAACTGTCATGGCTGTTTTTCAACAAGTTTTCTACCTATCAAAATGCCTTAGAAGAAAATGTTGCCATCACACACTCATGTGACATGGGTGTCATCAGCATTCAGTCTGCCATTTACTAAGTTTGTAAAGCTTTCCTGTTGCCAACACAGCCATGATATTGTGCAGCAATACAGAGCTGTTTCCTGTGTTTCCTGTGTTTTTGTTTTTTGTTTTTTGTTTTTTTAAATATAGATACAGTATATGGGCAAAATATCCCACATTCATAAACTGAATTTTTTTTAAAAAATGATAAATTTCACTAACCATATGCAAACACTAATTGATTCCAGATGCTGTGTCCTGCGATCAAAGCTACTTCTCAATATAAAATTAATAGAAGTGAACATTTTATGTTATTAAAATAAATGTTTATATTCAAATATTTGCAAGAGAAATGAAAAAAATGTGATCTAAACAAGTCTCCTATAACAGGCCAATAGGAAACCATAAATTACCATTTTCAGTATTTGGATAGGCTTATTTTTATAAGGATCTTTTTGCATGTATAGGGATTTATCACAGTACATGTTGTCACATAAAAGATTAAACTGGCAACACAAAAACAAATACAGAGGTACATATGAGCAATCAGTGTCTTGAGAATACCTATTATTTCACTTGCTTGGTCATTCAAAACACGTCTTTTTGTGCTTATGGCAGTTAGCTGGACAGTATTTGAAGAAAATGTTTGACAGCAAGTGTATACTAGTGTTCAGTGACATTTATATTTTCACTGTTGGGAGGTTCTCTTGGTCCTGATGGGTTCTGCAGACCCAATCATGCAGTTACTGCTTGCTACAAACAGACTGAATAAAACTAAATAATTTTTATAAAATAAAAAAATAAAAAACAGATTTTTTAATTTAAATTTAAAAAAATTATTTACCGTAAGTCGGATTTTTAAAATCGAATTCAGTTTTTTAAAATTTAAATGCTTTTTGAGCAAAATCTCTCTAAAGATCATGTTCTAGTTAAGATACAATATAGTCCAAAAGGTTATTCATCATGAAATTGGTTTTTAATTATGTAGCATAAGGCTGTATTAATCAATTCACAATGCCGTGCTTTCCCAGAGGTTTCTGATTATTTGGGGCTGTTTTTCTATCTAGAAAATATTATCAAAGATGCTTGGTTTTACTATTTTCAAAACTGTGCATTTGGGTATGCAATGATAACATGCCTCCATCATAGCAAAAAATGTTATAAAATAAACATCGGAATTTAGGAAAAGACCTTAATCCCATTGTTCCTCTGCAAATCTATATACACAGAATCAACCCCCTTACCTCTTAAGTGCTACATTTCAAGAAGTTCAATGAATAGACGGTCATTTGGAATGGAATAGGTCTGCATAAGGAGTAAATTTTGAGGAGGGAGGGGCAAGCAGTAAAATGAAAGTGAAACTTTTTCAGCACACTACTCCATATTTTGATATTTTATGTGTATAACAGCATTGGGTTATCATTCTCACTCTCTTCCTTGAGGAGAAAAACCTGTAATGGCAGCAGGCCGTAAAAGAGACCCAGTTTGGGAATATCTATTAGTAGTCACCAAACTTTGGTCCTCTAGAGGTTTTGGACCACAATTCCCAGAATTCCAAGCATGTATGCCAATGACAAAGGACTGTGGGAGTCGTGGTCCAAAACTTCTGGAGGGCTGAAGTTTGACCACCACTGAGAATGCCAGTCTAAGTTTCTTAAAATATATTTTAACCACATCAGTTAACAAACATGGATGTTTAACCAAATACAAGTATACATAATGCTATATAATAAAAATGAAACCTTCATATGTGTGTAAATATTAAGATTAAAACAACACCAGCAAAAATGAGTCTTTATGTAGAAAATTATGATTTACATTGAGCCTTACTGACTAAGGATTTAAATTGTGATTGTAAAACAAATCCACCTGGACTACACAGCTCCAATATTTGGTTGCATCTTGCATCTGAAATGTAATTCACAAATGCTTAGACCAAATAAAAGCTACTAGTCTTGAAAGTGCCACATGATTCTTTATTTTGGCTAAAGCAGATTAACAAGGCTAATTCCTTGAAAAGGAGTTGATTGCTTTCCTTCAATCCTAATGGAGCTCAGAAGACAACTGCTCTTCACTTCTGTACTGTTTTTCTGCTTCCCAATAATCACTGTGTGAGCACTGGTCCTGCCCAAACTTCCCTTTGCACACTGGTGCCTAGAATTGTACCTTAGATTTTCCCAAGGAAGGATGCTTTGGGTTTTCATGTTTTCAAACGAACATCCCCTTGTCATACTTGCTTGTCTCAATGATCTCGTTTCAAACCTACAGTAGGACCCCAGTATCTGCAGGGGATTGGTTCCAGGCCTTCTCATGGATAATGAAAACCGTGGATAAGAGAGAATGCCAAAAATCCCCAGAACTGCTGTTTTGTGACAATAGCTTGCTCTATGATGGCTGTTTGTGACAATAGCTTGCTTTATGGCTCCTGTTTTATGACAGTACCTTTCTTTAAAGCTGCTGTTTGTGATAGTAGCTTGCTTTGAGGATGCTGAATTATTTAACTTTTCCCTCTGCCAACCATGGATAACTGAATCAGTGGATACCGGGGTCCTACTGTACTTGTTTCATTGATTTGGGGTATCGATGATCCTATTTTGGTGGGCAGGGCTTGTGTTCCTCAATGGAGGATCTGTGAAATATTAGTCAAAGTCTTTTCTAAAAAAACAACAACAGCACAAGAGCAGTGAAGAAATGTCTACAGTGCCCTTTTTCCTAGTTAGTTTCACCCATTCTGATTGGAGAATGTCAAGATACCATTGGAATGGGTGCCAAGGGCACATTTAATATATGAATTGCAATTCAGATAGAAAGAGAACAGAAGAGAGATGAAGCAGCCAGACCTATCATGCTTGAAAAAGCACAGACTTTTGCAGAAGCCAATACTGAATACAGATGAGTGGCCTGTGGTAATTAAAATGCTCCCTGGAATACAAAATGACCCCTTGGCAAGTGACATTATTTTCTTTCTGGGAATTAAATGATTTATTAAAGAATCAAAAAAAATATTGCTAGAGATCACAAATTGCTTGCTACATAAACAATCTTAAGGGAACAGATGGGAAACATGCTTTAATGCTGCTGAATAAAATTCCCATCATCCTCACCATTGGCTACCCAAGCTGGGGCTGAAGTGCCCTGTTAGCCAAAAGGGTGATTATATGTAAATTGGGGGGGGGGGCATCAGATTTGCTTTCTTTTATTTTTGAATTTCTAAAATCTTAAGCATTTGGTATCCTAAATATGAATAAATTAATAATGTTGGCATTTTAAAAAAATAAAACAATTAAAATAACTGAAAAAAACTAAAATAACTAAAATAACAGCAAGAATCAGGCTCAGCATGGTTGAGGCGCTTGGGGGTGATCTGTTCAGCAGCCCTGGCAGCAACCGCATACCACTGGTCAACCAGACAGTTGACCGGGTCATCAGCCAAACCATCTAGAAAACCCCCAAAGGCCTCTGAGAACTGACCATGGTCCAGAAGCCCATGGGGGGGGCAGGTCAAGCTGGAAGGGCCAGGCTCCCTGTGGGGTGGGGTGGCAATTTCCAGGGAAAAGGTAAGCAAACTGTGGTCTGACCATGACACAAGCTGAGAATATAGATTCTCAACATTCAGATTATAGTCTGTGGACATGGAGGAAAATACAAGGTTCATGATATGTCATGCCTATGGGTGGGACCAATGACATGTTGGGATAGATTCATAGAGGCCATGGACTCCAAGAAATCCAGAGCCACTCCAGACAGTCCAGGCCCAGCGTGCACGATGAAATCACCCACCACCAACCGGCAGGGGAATCTCAACAGTGCCGCTGTGATGAACTCAGAGAGCTCTGGAAGGGACACTGCAGGGTCATGGGGAGCACGGTACATGAGCACTATCCCAATCCTATCCTGCTGTCCCACCAATAGATGCAGGCATTCCAACCCCAGAAACACCAACACCATGGTGTGGCAAAGGAAAAGCCACTGCTACTACAAAACAAATATTGGAGAACTCCTTGTTGTCTATAACCTTGATGGAGCTTTAGTTTCCCAAAACAAAAATGCCATGCCTACAATTGTCCTTGCAATCAAGTTTAGTTTGTTGCAAATTAGGTTTGCAAATATAGATTATTTTTCTCGCGCGCCTCAGAGGGTGAAAATGGCATTTCAAGCTCACTTAGGAAAAGGACATGAAACACAGAGATGAGCTTCAGTGAGAAATATTACAATTAGCACGAGTGGTCACTCATAGAGGTATTGCATGTCCACAAAAATACGCTTCTAAATTCAGGATGAACTGGCTCCTAAAATCCTGTTCCCATGAAGAGACGCCTTTTGGGGGGAAACCCACCCATGCCCGCTAAAGCACATTTTTTGGAACCACCTCTGGGGTAGTACTTTTTTTTTTTGCCTTTGTTCATAAGTGGCTTGTCTCCTTTGCCAAGCAGACTGAGAAATGGCCATTTTGTGTGCTGCCAGCAAATGAGAGGGGAAAGGAGGGAGGGAGGAGTGTGATGTGTATCTGTGTGACAGAAGTACCTTGGGCAGCCCGGCCGGAGACACGGAGACTGCTGCTGCTTCTCCAGTGATGCTCCTGCCTGGACAGCATCCCGCCTTTCTCTTCTTCCCTTCTTCCTTCCTCCATTTCCCTCCCTCTCACTCTTTGCCCCTACCCCCTTTCTAGAGCCCGTGGAGCCTCTCCAGCCCCAAGAAACCGGGCCATGTCCATAGAAAAGAGCACCAGCGCACAGGAGATATGAGGCTTCTACAACACTGTTTAGGACATGTGATTGCATCAGGGAGAAATGTGCTTTTTTTTTTTTAAGTGCATATTCCGGCTCGTGGCATAGGGCTATCAGTTGTAAATATGTTCATGGACTAGACCATTTCAGATAGCAAAGGGAGAAAATAATTAATTAAGCATGTGTGTATTTGCAATTCCTATGCATAAAGAATATACATGTCAGATCTTCTTCATCACATCTATTATCTTTTGGGTTACCTGCAAGGAGCTTCATTTTTATATATCCATTTATTTCTCAGCATTGTCGGTGCACAGGGATGGACCCAAGGGTCAAAATTAGACATCAGCAGAAATCATCACACATAAATTGTGTGGATGATGTGATATTTTGGCAAAATCATTTATTTCTGAAACTCGGGAAGCGAATAATCAGCTATTAGCAATTGATTTAAATTGGTAACCAAAGATGTTGGAATCATGCCAGATGCTGAAATTAGTATGGGAAGGCGGATGACCTGGTTGTGCTTTCATATTCTTTATAGTCTTGCATGTTCAGTACTTGCACTTTTTGCACTTAAAGATTGCTTGTGATAGAAAGTCAACTTCTATAAGGCACATTTTGGTTGCTTATCTAAAAGTATAACATCCACCTTCTTAAAATCAATTGTTTTATAAATGACAACTTGTTTGTTGCAGTATAGTATCACAGTCCAATTTCTGGAACTTGACGTGGCTGGAATTCATAATAAGGAGGTAAAGACGCGAGTAATCCATGAGAGTTAGACCACTAATGAAAAATGATAGGAATAATTCAGTTATGTCTGCATATACAATCCTTTGATGCTAGGTACGAAATAATGAACTGTTTCTTTGGATTCATGACAGGCCTTACATAATCACTTAGACCTCACTCCATAATTATTTTCTAACACTATTTAATACACTAGTATTACTTAGTCCTGGATCACACATATGAATCCCTCAGTTTCAGTCTGAAGATCATCTAATTTAAACTACAGGTTTGATGATGACAATGCTACTCCTGTCAAGGAATGTAGTTAATATTGGAGATAGGCAGGAATAAAATTTTATTCCTGCCAACTGCAATATTAATTGAAGTAGTCTTTCAGCTTCTATAGAACATCACGCAACTCATTTCATTACTCTTGTTACTACAAAGGGAAGAGGGTCAGATTATTCCCTGCCACATGAACAGGGCAGGGAAGTTATTGAATCTTGTTTGGTCAAGTGACATGAATGACCACCCATAGTTCAGTATGGAAGCCACATGAGAAAGATCATGACTTATATACCTTTATATGTAGCATGGCCATCAAAAGGACTTGAATATGTCATAGAAGCAACCCATGGTCCTAAGATCTAGGAGGACATTCTCTGAGCTGGACCACCCTCACAGACATTTTAGGTGAATATATGAATGACCAACTTCCCTGCTCTTTCTCTTATTTATTTATTTGTTTGTTTGTTATATTTCTAGACTGCCCATCTTCTGAACGGAATTCTGGGAGGTTTACAATTAGAACAAGACAACAAAGAAAGAAAAGAAAGAAAATACAAAGGGGCAAAAGTACTAATAAAATAAGGAGGGACAATGCCCTCCACAAAAGATGGTGCAGGCGGAAAAAAATTAAATAAATAGGTCACCATGTGCCTCTTTGAAAAGGGAGGGCTCATCAAGGTACTGGCGGATCTGGGTGATCCTGCAGAGATGGATAAAAGCGGCCCAGGGGGTTGGACTAGATCGCCCTTGAGGTCTCTTCCAACTCTATGATCCTATATTCTGTGATAAGCTTTCCACCAGCTAATCAGAACAATGTTGTGTTCTCATTGCTCACTGATGTTGTTGTAATTGGTCAGTCATTAAGTCACATCTGACTCTGATCATTAGCTTTAACTAATTTCTACCTGTATTCGACCATTAACAGGAGTTTGGTTTTTCATAATGTCAAGCCTTCAGCTCTCCCATAACATTCTGAAGGGACAAATTTGCCTACATTTGACTTCCATGAAATGGAAATAGAACAAAAGTGAATAAATAATTGGTGTTTGTGTCCTTATCATAATTAATACACCTTCTCCATTTGTCTGTATTTTGCATTTCTATAAACTCTGAGTAATTAGACTGCATTGTTGTTTTCTAAAAGATATGTTTCGTTGCTGCAGACTGTGGAAAGGATTCAAATTTCACACACAGCATCCACTTAACTGCTAGAATGACTACTTAAGATTTTATTAGCACAGATAAAGGACTAATTAAAGACAAAGCATCAAAGCAAGGAGTAGCAATGAAAATATAAGTCAAATGTAATTGAAACAAAATTCCAGATAGCCAGCTGTGTTTCCCCAAATAGAAGAACAGCACCATTTGAGCAGTGTAGACAATGAACATTTCTGCCATCTGACCCTAAGCAGCACTTGCCATATGAATAGCTTGACTTGCTCCTTGGAACTTATATTTTAAAGATTTATATTAATAAGGTTCAGAATTTTTGTTCTTTCATCCATGCTATGTACAATGCCCTGTACAACAACCTTGGAAAAGGAAGTCATTCTTACTAATGGATGAGGCTGAATTGGAGTGAGTGTACTTTGCCCAAAGCTCTGTGAGGAGATCATAGGAAAAGTTAAATTTGAACTGTCATTATTGATAGTTCAGTCTCACAGGGCCAAACTAGATCGATTACACATCCGTCAAGTAGTTTGCCCTTGCCAAGTTTTAATCCTTTGCTCATCAAGGTTGTAGTGATAATTCCCTCCTTTCCTTCCTCTACCTTTCTCATATACACACTCCCTTGCTCTTCACAATGCAAGGAAATATTCCAGTTCCACAGCAAGAAGCGTTGTCATCCACTGCAGAAAATACTGATGGGTGTGATGCAAAGTATTGAGGAAATCCCCTTCCACAGTTCTGATCAAACTTATCACATTTACAGAGTGACACAGTAAAGAAGTATGTCTGTGGAGTTCCTCAGTTATCCAGGTGAGATTATCTGGGAATCAAGTCATGGCACCTGGACTTCTTTTCTTGTGGGATAAAAATGATTCACTACTCATCCAAGTAGCTTCTTCAGTCTCAAAAAAGTTGGTGGGAGGCTTCCAATTTATAGTTTATCTTGGTTTCAGCCCAACCTAATCTGAACTGGCTTCTCAGGTGGGCAATGGCCTGAATACACTGGTTAGATGGATAATGGCTTGGGGTGTGTGAAAGTCATACCTATGTAATCCTTTGCAGCACCCATTAAGTATGGGTCATTAGCAGTGGCCTTCCTGTTTGAGGTGGGAAGTAGTCCTGATTGACGAAAAGGGCTGCATGATAAATGGGAGACAGATTGTGCCTAAATCCCCAACCCCTGTTGAGTGAGGAATTTTTATGCACACACAAATGGCTTCCTTGGCCTCCTCTCAAACCTGTCCATTATTTGTACATCCTCATCTTTGAATGTGTTTCCTTTGTCCTTCAAATGAAGGTATGGTAACCCCCCCCACCCTTTCATGGTTCATATCGCAGGACCACAGTATGTGAAGAAAAGGACCCCAAGGGTAAGGGGAAAGGCCTGTTTCAGGACTCCTGTACTTATCCCAGGACTGGTGCTGCCCCAAACGGGCCTGCAAGGGCCTTCCTGGGCCTGTTGGAGGCCTCAAAAGGGCTTCTCAACTTGGTATGCATATCCAATTGGCTATGCATGCCATTTTGTAGCGGGCCAGAGGAGGCACCCACCCACAGAGGTGCCTCCAGGAGCCCGCTTTCCCTTCATAGCGGGCCAGAGGAGGCACCCACCCCAGAGAGGTGCCTCCAGGAGCCCGCTCCACCCCAAACCAGTACTAACGACAGACGAAAAAATGACAAACGAAATGACAAATTTTTGAAAAATTTCACGAAAAACGGAAACGAGCCAAAACAGGCCGGCTCCGACACACGACAACTCGAAAACGTCATTTTCCCTGGTCGTACCCATCTCTACTACAGACGTTAAGTGTTGTCTTTAGATGTAGATAGACCTTAGTTGGCTATAAAGAAGACTTGCCAAGTTTCTCATTCTCTTCCTTATAGGTTGTTCTTCTACAAAAAGCTACATCAACACAGAATTCTTCAACCCACAATATCCCTCACCTGCTGCCAAGAGTGAGAAGAAGCCCTCTTCTTGCCAGGTCTCTTTAATTTATGTAAAATGGCTTTACCATCCTCTCCCTTTTTAAAACAGGACACATACACACCAACTATAGAGGGAATGGCTGACATGCTTCAAAACATCCACCACAGTGTGTCACATTCTTGAAGAGAGTAGCATTTCGGAGGCAATTTATTCAATCTGAAATCAGCAATTTTGTACAAACTGTTGTGGATAACATTGCTGGAACCAATGTGAGAATTCTAATGAAAGACTCTGGAAAGACCATTAGTTGCAGGTGAAAATGTTTTTGCTTTCATCAATGGCAAGGAGAACAATGTTGCTGAGTCTTGCCCTTTTGCGGCCAGGATGGCATTCAAGTCATTCCTTTTCTGAGGACCATTAGTTGGATTGAAAAGCAGTTTTGTGGTTGAACTGGGCTTTCAGTGAAACATGATCATGTAAGGGAGCTGCTGAGTTTCTTGTGGGGAAGACTGTGCTTCGCTTTCCCCTTATATTGAGTCTTGTGGCACAGCTGTTAAAATGCCTGTACTACAGCTAAAACTGTGCTCACAACCTGGGGTTCAATCCCAGGTAGCCGGCTCAAGGTTCACTCAGCTTTCTATCCTTCGATGGTTGGCAAAATGAGTACCCAGGCTGCTGGGGGTGTGTGCAATGCGTAGCCTGCATAAATAAATTGGAAACCACACTATGGGATGGTATATAAGCAGAACACTTTGCTTCACTATTCCCTTACAAAATACTGGCTCGCTGTAAAGCAGAGATGCAAACAACCATTAAACAATTGAGCATAAACATGGAAGTAAATTGTCACCAATGGGGATGAGCAATACTGTTGCGATTTTACCAATTTTGAAGAACAAAATTAAGAACACAAGAGTTGCACTGTAAAAGAGTCTGTACTCCTGAAGGGAGATTTCGTTTGTATACAACACACAAAAGGGATCAGAGTACTGTCTAATATGCACTGTCTAATGAATCCTAATTTTCTTCTTTGGTCCTAATTTGCCATTATTGATGTCTACTGCTGGATCTTAGTGAGTTTAGTTTACATTTATTAGCTGACTAAACTAATGGTGCATTTATTATTCTATTCTGATTTTTTTTGTTAATTGCTTTACAGTACTTACATAAGAACTTAAGAATATAAGAAGAGCCATGTTGGATCAGGCCAAGGGCCCATCTAGCCCAGTATAAATGCCTGGGAGTACACAAGACTAGATATCTGTCTCCTGATACCACTCTCCTGCATCTGGCCATTGAAGTACCCTCTTTTTTAAGGCTGGAGATATCATATCCACACAGGCTTGTAACCTGTGATGGACTTTTCCTCCAGGAATCTGTCCAATCCCATTTTGAAGGTATCCAGGCCAAATGCCATTGCCACATCCTGTGGGAGAGAGTTCCACAGAATAACAGTACTGAATTGAGTGCCTGAATGCAGTCAAAGGTTGGATGAGGGTTACATGTTTTGGGTGGGGTTGAAATCCTCCTTTCTGAAGGAACAAACCAACACTTTGATGGTGCTCCAGGGTCCTTGTTTGTAACTAGAAAGTTTATATGACCTCAACAGGGCAAACAGACAGTAGATGTTACAGATGTAGCCAAAGCACCGTACAGCACATATTGTCAACTTCATAATTAGATTACAATAATGCAGTCTACATGATGGTGATCTTGCCTTTGGATGAGAAAGCATAGCTGGTGTAGAATCAAGTAATGTCAGTGCTCTGTGGAACACTTAGTTACCTATGTACCTGTATTGGAACGATAGTGATTATTCACTACCAGGCCACACTGAAAGTTCTTCTCCTAGCTTACAAAGCCCTCAACAACCTGGGGCCAAGTGGCCAATGAGATTGCCTTTCCATGATTAAACCTAGTTGGTTTCTGGGCATTAGTCAAGAAAATCATGATGGCAAGTCCATGATAAATGAAATGTTGCCACCTAATATCACAAAAGTAGGCCTTCTCAGTACTAAATGAGCTTTCCTTGACATCTTCAAATTACATGTTTACTGTTTAGATTTCTTATACTTTGTAGCTGTTGAGATTGTTATATAAAAGTCATAACTCAAAAATAATAATAATAATAATAATAATAATAATAATAATAATAATAATAATAATAATAATAATAATAATAATAATAATAAT
>JAHTLZ010000204.1:16478393-16536747 GCA_023846285.1 Phrynocephalus versicolor | reverse complement strand
TCTTCTTCTTCTTCTTCTTCTTCTTCTTCTTCTTCTTCTTCTTCTTCAGGTGCAAGGGCTGCTCCTTGGATTCTGAAACAGTGGGTTCACTTTGCTTGATCTACTGTGTCTTGCAACTCAAAATGTGCAATTCCTTATTGACAGTGTCCCGCTTTCTCTGTTTTAGTCACCTGCATGGTTGCCAACCATCAATTTTCAAGTGGTAAGTAGTTTTGCCAAAGGTAAAAGGTGCTGCTCTATGGACATACCCATACCAATGACTAAATAGAAAGATACCCAATATCCAATGAAACATATGGATTTCTATGGCATGGAGACGGTTCTTTATGCCCATTGTTGCTGCCCAGCATTCTACCATACATTGCACCAGGGTGGATGTTCATCTTGTAAATCTTATATTTGAGATTGGATTGGCCTTCATCCATTGCAAAGCAAAATGGCGAGTTCTCACCAATGCAATCAGGCTGCATTCACCCTATGCTGCCTTAGACAAGAGACAAGATACCAGTGGATGTCCACCTTCTTTTATGCTTTTAGTCCCATACAGAATATTTTGCTACAAAATAATTTGCAGCATGTGTGTGGATGTGTATACAGCCATACTCAGAATTAATCCCATGCAGTTATATGGAGTGGTATTTTTGTTTGTTTGTTTGTTAAATTCTGGAATCATAAGCATGGGATTGCAATCCTGCAAAGTTATGAGACGCTAGCTACAGAATATCTAAGGTGGTTATTACAAAAACTGGCAGTCTGGAGGCTGGGAACACCTGATGAAAATCTACCATGGACCATAGATATCTATAGACTTATACTATACTATGGGAGGCCAGCACCACACACCTAAAGACGGACACCAACTGGGAAATTGGTGGCTTATCATTCCTACAATGATGGGTCATGGTTCTTCACTGCTCATGAACTATGAAACATGAACTTTCCAATAAAATGAATCACTTTGTGGTTCATGGATTTAGGAGTTCCAGGAGCATTGAAATGCCTCCACACGAGTTGGAAAGCTCAAGCTGATTTGACTTCCATCTCTTTCAAGCTTAGTGAAGACTGCATTTGGGATGTCAGAATTACAAATTGCTGATGTCGATAATAGTTTGGTATTTTGTTTTATTTTGGGCAGGGTTTTCCTTGAAGTGCCTGAAACCAACCACAAAATGTTCCAATTCACATACGTTTTTACCTCTGTGTTGTTTGCTTCATACTCATTTCTACTGATGACTGTACCCCACCTGCTGTTCTGTATATCTTGTGCTCTGGCACATGCAATGTAGAATTTTCTGAGGTGCTGCTTCATTACTGTTAGAGGAACCTGGAAGGCATTCTGAAAGGCTCTTAAGGTTTTGCTGTGTAAGATTGTGTTTCTCCCTTTTTCATCATTGCTGTTTGGTCATTACTCTTCACTAATTGATTTTTGGCATCCCTGGCCAAATGCACACCACAAGAAGGAAATAATTGTTTTAATGAGATTTGGAATGCTTTCTTAACACATAAAGGTTACACCCTGGCACAAGAATAATTACATTTCTGGAAGTCTATGAGGTACAGAATATAAAACACAATAGGGTGATATTTAAAAATTGAAAAAGCAAATCCTGAGGGTAACTTGAGTTATGGCTGTAATTTGTTTAATGTGTTTGATTTGTAAATTTTTTCCAGACAGATGAAGGACACACGTCACATCCTTCCCATATAAATGAACAACGTTTTGCCACCAACTAGCCTTGCCTAGGCCCTTGTCAACCACACTCCAAAAGGGACTTGACTTGGACCAAGGCTCAGTGCTGATGCAGCAGGACCACTGCCCCAACTTCAGCTAGTGAGATATATGGCAATACAGTACTGCTTAAATTATAATACAATCATTTTCATTGGTGTTTGTTTCTGTACATCTGAATTAGCACATCCCATTTTAAGTGTACTCTCTCCTCCCTTCTTTTCTTGTTTCTTCAATTTTCGGCAATGTTTAAACAGTAGTCATAGTGAAGTTGTATCTGCTTCCCAGCCCCCCAGCCCCACCCCCACAGTGAGAGATTTCTGGAGCCCAGACAATCTCGCTGAAATGGTCCAAATACAAATCCCTGCTATCTAGCATTTTAAAAAGCAGCCTTGGGAACACAATATGGTAGACAGAAGGAAGAAATATATAATAATAAATAGGAAGGTCTGGAAAGTTTGCTGAACTCTGCTTTTAAAGACCCTTCCATCTGTCCCTCCTCGTCTTCCTCTGTAGCCAAGCATGGCAAAGAAAGACACTGTTGCCACTGCCCAGAGGGCCTTGCCGATTCGTTCAAATGCAGGCAATCTACTTAGGACATAATTTGTGCCATTGACAGAGATCTGCATTATTGATGAGAACAAAACATGAAGTGAGACAGCTAGAGAGGAGGGGAACAGGCAGTGCACTAACATTTATTTCCACTTGCCGAGAATAATGTTATGTGCTTTTCCCTTTCCTTTCTAGCTGTGCACAGATGGCTTTAGATTCTACAAACATTTTTTTCCCATTTGCAGTTTCCTCACCAGGTTGTTCTCTTCCTTCTTCTCTCGCCTCATCCTTCAAGTGAGCTGAATGTTCTCCTACAGGGTGGACAACCCGTGGCATTACGGACATTATTGCTGCTGCAATCACAGGCTCCTTTTCAACACACTGGCTGTTGTCCTGAGATATCAACAGCCAGCATCCTCCTCCTCCTCCTTGGGCAACTCGTCCTCGGGTGACTGATTGATCCGGGTAGGAGCAGGGACTTTCCTTTTCCATCTCCTCCAGCAACTGCCCACTCAGAGTAAGTGGAGCAGGAATCCTCCTCATCTGAGTGCAGCTTGTCCAACCAAGGCCACACAAGCTGGCTTTTCTCCCAGGAGGGACAGTGGGGAATTGAATTCGTAGCCTCTGAATACAGCCACAAATCTATACAAATTTTCTTGGGAGTATTTCCCTTTGGACCCAAGAGGACTACTTCCAAATAAGGACATGCAGGGTAACATGATACATAGCAGGGCTGCCCAACTTTGAACAGGCTGAGGTCTACTTTTTCTGACCCAAAGTGCCTGAGGGCTACTACATGAAAACTAATGTTAAAAATATTTTAAAATTAAATTCAAAGGAGGTGATTCTGTTACTGCCTCAGAACCCATGGTGCGCTGCCGTTTTTGCTACTGTACCCCAAGCTAGCCGTTCACCTTGAGTGGTTTTCTCCAGCGGCGGGTGCAGCAGCCATGGAGGCAGGCCCAGGCCAGATTGCTGGGCCCACCTCTGCGCCCGCCACACCCACTGCCTGGACTGCACCAGGCGCTGCCAGAAAACCCAAACAGGCCAGTCTGGGCCCACTGCCGCCACTGGAGCCACCGCTGATGCTGGAGAGGGCGAGTGAGTCCAGCACCAGCTGGGCTCCTAGGCGCTTCGTCAGTGCGTGAGTGGGGGGGAATCCCCCCAACACAGGGACCTGGAGGGCAACTTCTGACGGCGCTGACGGCAATTGGTGGACCAAGGTCAACGCATTGGGCAGGCCTGATATATAGCATGATATATACTGGTGTGATTAGATAAATTTAGATTCTGGATTTAACAGTTTTATAGCCCTTCTCTTTAGGTTATTTATTTATTTATTTATTTATTTATTTATTTATTTGATTGTTTGATTGATTGATTGATTGATTTTTATATCACACCATCAAGTCTGAAGGGTACTCTGGGCAGTTTGTAGGGATATAAACTCTCACTTGCCTCGTTCTCATCAATGAGAATTTTAAAAAGCACATTTCCCCTCATCTGCAAGAGGGCAAGAGATTTTTTCATTTCTCTCTGCTAAATTGTGTTTGTATTTTGGAAATTTATTGTGCATATAATACAAATGATCTAAAATGCGGATAGCTATTGTTTTTGTTCATGAATCTATACAATTAGAAGCAATGCATGCTTTCCTCGCCTAGTATGGCCCTACTGTCCAGGTCTTTGTTGTTTGGCTTTAGAAAGGGAAAAGAAATTAATTTAGTGCTGATACATTTTGCACAAATGGCAGAAACCTCAAGGGAAAAAGAACCCACATTGATCCTCTTAGTTTTCTCATAAGAATATTCAGCAAGCAATCTTGGAAGGCACATCAATTTCCAGTCAAGGTGCCAAGGTAGTGCAAGGAATTCAGCAAGTCTTCTTCACATCCGTGAATTGGAATACAACATGCAACAAAATTTTGCTAGTAGTTAATGAGCCCCCACTTGCATTTTGGGGCATACATCAACCACTGGACTGGCAGGTGCCCAGACATCTAAGGAGGGATTTTTTTTCAGACACAAGAAGCAACTGCCTATCTTCTGCAGGCATCAACTATGCAATGAGATTTTGGCCAGCATGTATGGTTTCACCTGCTTCAAGGTGTACTATGGAGATTTGTCACATTTTGGGAGTCTACCTGCTTATTGTGCTTGGCCAACTGCCTGAAAGTCCTACCTTGGCAGTACCACTGGCTGCACAGAAGGGGAGGAAGGCGTGAAAATGTTGTATAAAGGCTGCATGCCAAATTGCTCTAGCTGAATGGAAGCCCTTAACACTTCTTGTTTTGCTCATGAAATATTGCCACTAGTGTCATCTACATCCGCTAATAGGTGGAAAATTTGAAACAATAGGCATTTCAGTTTCTTTCTGCTACAGATTAATATTTCAATCAGCATTATTTCAGTTCTTTTCTTCTCGAAAACTACATTTTTTAAAGAATATAATGCCATATCTTTCCAGATGACACCCAGCATGAATTACATAGTGCTGACTTAGAGAAAGCCTTTCCCCAAATTCTTTGCTAAGCTCTCTTGCACTTTTAGCTCTGGCAGCTAATAGGGCTAAAATAGACAGAAGTACTCCCATCTTATAGAAATTTACCCAGGACTCAGTGAGACCTGCTTCTGAATAGACGTATAAGATTGTCTACAAAATACTACTACCTCCATTCCACATGTATTCTCCATATCAGGCATGTCCAAAGTCAGGCCCGGGGGCCAAATGTGGCCCATTTTCAAATTTCAAGCGGAGGGCAGCCACTTTTCCCCACTGGCTCAGCCTGTCACGCATCCTCACCAGCTGGCCCTTCCTCATACTGAATGGAGACGTCAGCTTGCAGTATGGTTTGCCTGCCCTCCCTGCCTCTGTCCATCCCCCCAGCCACCTGCCCAGCCTACCTGCCTCCAGCTCCATTGCTGTAGCATCCTACTGGCCTCCTTGCATATCCTAGAGGCTAGTCCAAAATCCAGCCTGGGGTCAAAATGCAGCTGAATGGTCGGTCCCCACACATTTTCACCTCACCAAATCTGGCCCTTCTTGCAAAAAGTTTGGACAACCCTGCTCTATATAATGTATATCTAAAGTACATTTTTTTTCTTTTGTAAAATAATCTTTTGCAAACTTACCAATATGTCTGTGAAAATTTTCAGTCAACCAGGTGAGGTTATCTGGAAGTTGAATCATGGCAACTGGACTTCTTTTCTTGCAAGATCAAAACGTTTTGCGATTTATCCAAGCAGCTTTGTCAATCTGAGCCAGACTGATGAAGCTGCTTGGATCAGTTGTGAAACATTTTGATCTCAAAAGAAAAGAAGTCCAGCTGCCATGACTCAACTTCCAGGCAACCTTGCTAATAATCTTCTGTCAACATTGCTGTAAAATCATTCATGACCACTGTTAATTTATGTCATGGATACAATGGCTCAATGTTACTAATATGATTTGCATATTTACATTGTTTTAGTTCACCTTTCATCTTGTATTTGCTTAATCTTGTCAGCTCAAGTCATTTGAAACTGAAGCAGCAAAACTGAACATTAGTGAGCCTCTTAAACTCATTTTATCTTTCAAACTGATCTCCTTAATTAATATCTCAGTCTTATCCATTTCAGAAGTAACTTCCACTCTGTTCAATGAGACTCATTTCCCAGCAAGTATTTTTCAGACTGCAGCCTGGCAGCAAAATAGCATGCAGATCTATTTATGATTCAGAAATACATATATTTCCTCCAGAGGCTCAAGGTGCCATGCATGGTTCTTCTCTTAATATTATCATCAACACTGTGAGGTAAACTAAGATGAGATACAGTGACTGGCTCAAGGTCACCCTGTAGGCTTCATGACTGGCTATGATCTAAACTCAGATCTCAGAACTCACAGTACAGCATCTTAAGCCCTGCATTAGCCTGGATCACATGGCTTAATTCCCTAAAGTAGATAAATATGCAGTATTGCAACCTGTTTTTTTTTTTTTTAGTGCTGTAAATTCATCTGTCGTGTTTATCTATTTGATTAATCAGTCTTTATATGCATAGAAAAGTGTTTCCATGCGATACAATCAAATGCTTTCACAGCATCAACAAAGATTATTCCTTTTCCATTTCACATACGTAGTTATACTCTCAATAATCTTCAAACTATACACACTCCTCCTACTAGAAATAACTAATTTTGGTGTGTTATATTTGTTAACCATCTGCTTCCAACAACATTTTTACGTAAAATGCCAACCACATTTGATATAATTTTTCTCAGTGTTGCAATATTCTTGGTAGGTGGTACAGTAATTTGAGGACTAAATTATTTACATACCAGTCTGGAAATATTTTCTTTCTTGAAAATTGGTTTGTAAATAAACAAAGCAGTAACATTCAAGCAGCATAAAAATAGGAACAAATCCTTTGGAAATGGGAAAACCCTAGGAATGGAATAACATATTTATAAGAGAACAATTTTTGTAGTTCCAAAGAGAAGAATAATACGAAAAAGGAAAACATGCATGTGGCAATGACAAGCTTAAATGGTTGTGGAAAGCAATTTAAGGTTTGATAGTCCTCAAATAATTGGAAATGTTTCACCCATCTTGAAACAGCAGAGTCAAGCAAAAAGCTTCAGGTAGGAACAACTATATTCCTTTTGGTGGGCTGGATTTTCTAACACTGGATAAAAGATAGAAATCACTGAGAAGGGGAGATATGGACTGAGGCCATGACATTATCTAAATCTCTGACAGTTGCTTGACTCTGAGTAGTGCTATTAGTTTGCTCTTGCACAATAGCTAACAGTTTGTGTTTTAATGCAACAATATGCCGAATTAACATGATGCATGCAATCACTCCATGTTGACTTTCCTACTAAAATGTCATAAAACCACAAGCCTGTGGTTGGAAGAAACTTCTAAGTTCAGCAAGGCCAACCTTCTTCCAGGTAAGATCCTTGAAGGCTGTTTATACACATCTGTTTAAAATCATACATCATCTAGGATAGTCAGTTCTTTTACTATCCAGAAATTCATCTGAATATGTAGCTGAAATGTTATTTACTATAATTTGAACATACTAGTTTGGGTCACACCATATAGGGCCAGAAAAATCAAGTTCATTTCAATTTCTACATAATAGCCTTTGAAATATTTGAAGATGGTTAGCTTCCTAATTGTCTCTTTTTCAAGCTAACCATAGCTGGTTCTCTCAGTCTTTCCTCTCACAGCTTGGTTTTAAAATTCTACCAACATGGTCCAAATTTTTGACATCCTTCTTATGCCTTAGTGCCTAAATATAGACACAGCCTTCCAGGTGAGGTCTAACCGCAGCATAACAAAATGCTATTTTCACTTTCTTTTATCTGGACATTGTATTCATTCATTCATTCATTCATTCATTCATTCATTCATTCATTCATTCATTCATTCAGAGTATTTTTACCCCACCATTCTCCTTGAAAAAGGACCCAAGGCAGCTTACAGCAATGAGGGACAATACACAGTCCAGTACAATTAAGACATATTTAAGTTTGAGCACGGGGAATTGAGGGACATCTTAAAGCAATAAAATACATTAAAGCTACAAGAAAATGCCAGCAGTTAAAAAGAGAGTAAAAAATACATGTAAAAGTTATGAGGGATGGAAACTAACATTGAAAACATAGTGTCAATTCAACAGTCACACAAGGTGATAAGTGGTTATAAACATTTATGTGGATGTCCTAGCAATTACATACAAGAAATATCTTGATAACTCTGCAGTGAATGACTAAGTGTTGAGAGGTGACAGTTTTAACAGCAGTAGTCATTCAGTGTGAGAGGAAGCTAACCTTGCCTAGAAAAGTTGCACCTTTGTGAGGCTTTGGGGGCATTCCAGAGGCGGGAAAGTGGGCACACAAAAACCATGCTCACATTTCTGAGAACAAATGGCTATAAGTTGTGCACAATCATGCATTAGTCAAAGCGAGGAATGAAGCGAATTAGGCAAAATGTTCAAAATAAACAAATAATAAATGAGCACAGAAAAATATAGACAAATTTCAGCGTGAGAAGAAAGACATCTTTCAACTCAATGCGAAAGAAAGATGAGAAGAAAATGCTGATAGGATTCAGAGCGTTATTTCCCTCAGATCAGTAAAAACCCATCCCACAAGAGTTTCCCAGGCACTTGTGCTTTAGGTGCTTGGGAAACTCTAGAGAAACACAGAAACCTTCTACCTGGAATCAGGCTTTCTCAGTGGCTGCCCCTTCACTCTGGAACTTGATTCCCAGCTAGGTCCGCCTGGCACAATCTCTGCCCGCTTTTAGGAAAGCCTTGAAGACCTGGCTTTTCCAAGAGTCCTTTGGGTGACTTTTGCTGTTGTTGTCTTTTGTACTGTTTTGTCTGGGTGCCTGTATTATCACCTATGTTTGTTTCATAGCTTTTTTTGCTATGTATTGTTTTATAGTTGTATCCTATTTTTATTATGTTCTTTGTTTATCCTACTTTGCCTGTGTTCACCACCTTGAGTTGCTTCATACAAGCTAGCAGCATATACATTTCAAATCAAGTAGAGAAACACAGTGAAATTAACTTCAGAGGGATTTTCATCCCCTATGCCAAGGCTTGAAAAGTCTTTCGGGTGAAGGTGGGAATATCACTGAAGACTGAGATAGCAGGGTAAATGGAAGTAAGATAATGGTAGGGAGAAGATAGACACTCAACACTTGAAATAGAATTAGGGTGTACAGAGACTGGCAAAACATCAGGAACAAAAACTTCCAGAACATGGTCAAACAGCCCAAAAAACTCACAACAGCTGGAGACTCCATACATCAGATTTGGGGGCACTGTGCACACAGATCTGTACACAGAAGGTATGTTTGCTAAAAAGGTTGACAAATGTTCCTGAATAACCTAATGAGGATTGAACATGCTGTCTCACCAAGTACCCTGGCTGACAATTTGGGGAGATGGCAAGAAGACGAGAGGGAAGAGAACTGATTGGAATACCCTGAGAAAACATTACACTGAACCATCCCGCATTTGTACCTTTTGCTGCAGATCTCACTTGTAGCAGTTTCTTATTTTTCATTACCATACTAGCAGTTTTCAAGAGAGTTATTTATTTATTTTTATATATGTACCACTCATCTTCTAAGCAGAACTCTGGCAATTTACAGTAATACAATAAGAATAAAAAATACTAGTATATGGTATCAAAATTTATTTTACAAACTATCTTAATTAATCTTGAGATAAAACCAGAGATTTTTTTACTGTCTATGATACAACAAAATACTGGTGATGGTAAAAAAAAAAATGCAATAATCCATATTATCACGGCAGCTATAATGTTGTATGCACAACTATGGAAGTCAAACAAGATTCTTGACAAAAGCCAATTAATTATGAAGGTGTTAAACTGTGCAGAAATTGACAAGATCTCAGCATTACTGAAACCAGATGGTCATTATGAAGATTTTGAAGTAAGATGGCATGATTTCTACAAATTTTTAGATCAATATTATAAGTCAAACTAAGTTCCCTGTTTAAAATATGAGTAATTTAAATGATAATTGCTTTGTTTGAAAACTATAAATAAATTGCAAAAAAAGAGAGAATAAAAATGCGAGGGGAAAAAACCCAAAACAACAATGACAATAAAAGTAAAATACTCAAAACAACAAAACATAATAAGACCCATAAATAACAACAGTGGCAGACAGTCTTATTTTACTTGTCCCAAGAGAGAGAGAGAGAGAGAGAGAGAAAACTATTAATGGTCGCCAAGTGCCTCTCTAGAAAGCAGTGTTTTAACTGCTTTCTTGAAGGCAGGCAGAGACTCTACTAGGCGAATCTCACTTGGGAGTTGATTCCACAGTGTCAGGGCAACAACAGAAAAGGCTCGACTCCTGGTGATAGTTTTCTGGGCCTCCCTATAAGTGGCCACCTGGAGTGACATCTTAAGGAGCTGATCTTAAGGAGATTCAGTCCACCAGGCATTCAGGTCCCAAGCCGCAGTGGGTTTTGTAAGTCAAAACCAGTACCTTGAACCTTGTTTGGGATGCAACAGGCAACCAATGCAAGTGAGCCAAGACTGGGGTGATGCAGTCATATTTGCCCACAACCACCACCAGTCTGGTTGCTGCATTTTGTACTGCAGCAATCTCCGAATAAGGGTCAGGAGAAGCCCCACATGGAGACTGTTGCAATAATCTATCCTCAAGATCACGAGCGCCTGCACAACTGCTCTCAGAGAAGCCTCATTTGTCACCTCAAAGTAAACAATGCACGAAGCTGTTCACACCTAATACCATGCTGTAGCCTGGTGAATGTTGTGCCTCTAAGGATTTTAAGCACTGTACTAAACATTTGGTCTCTTACTTCAGCTGCTGATCTTATCCCAGTGTTTCTGAGTCCCATTGGCTGAGGGGATTCAGATTTCTGGTCTCCTGGCTCCATTATCAGGCACTCCAATCCACTGAGCCATACCAGCTAGAGGTTCTGACACGATCCTGAAAGCCCTAATTCTTTGTAGTCGACATCTGATTTCAGAAGGAAAAAAAGCTATTCTAATTCAAGCAACCAAATAAAGCTATGCTCTTTCAGTGATTAGTTGTCTAACTCCTATCCCATCACCAATGAAACCACCCGCAATGAAGCCTGTCATGTCTTAGGATCCATCTGTAGGGGGTAGAGATGGGCACGAAATGAACAATTTTTCCTTTTTTTTGTTTTTTCGTTTTGTTACATAATGAAATCACAAACGAATTTTGTCTCTAAAATGAAACGAAACAAACAGAAACACCGGAAATTTTGTTGTGCGTTTCATTTCTGTTACTGCAATATGAGTGAATTGCTTAAAATCCTTAAAAAATCACAAAAAATGAAATAAATGGTAACGAAATAGTAACAAAACGAACAAAAACGAAAATGAATTTTTTGCAAAAATTCACGAAAAACGGAAATGAACCAAAACGGACCCTCCAAATGACAAACGACAAACGAAATGCCATTTTTTGATTCGTGCCCATCTCTAGTAGGGGGTACTTTGAGGGGGGGTTGTGCATGGCAGGGGGTTGGACTAGATGGCCCTTGAGGTCTCTTGCAACTCTATGATTCTATGAAAGCATAAAAGTGGCTTACTTAACAAGGGGAAACAAAACAAAACATTGCTCTGAAGATTACCACTAGAAGCTGAGAACAAGGTTCAATTTATGCAGCTCAGGGAATTTGGACAGTCAGAGATGCATTCCACCCCCCTACGCAGCTGGACTTTAGCCAGAACACTGGGTCTGATAACAAAAGCCCTAGAAGAAACGTCAAGGTATCTCTTGTGTCCAGACATGGTCAGCTAAGTCTCAGCTGAAACTTGACAACTGCAGCAGTGAGATATCCCACCTGAGGCCGGAAATATGGTGGCAAAGAAAATGAACTGGCTCTTTTTGGAACTTGAAATGGAAATGGGCCTTTTCTACTCATGATTTTGTGATCAGAAAACTGTCAGTGAGTGAAAGTGGAAAGAGGAATCCATCCTTGTGTGTTTGTTCATTGCTGCATTTCTTAAACATACTCATAGAATCATAGAATTATAGAGTTGGAAGAGACCTCAAGGGCCATCCAGTCCAACCCCCTGCCATGCAGGAACCCCATCACAATATTTCCGATAAATGGCCATCCAGCCTCTGCTTAAAAACCTCCAAAGGAGGAGACTCCACCACCCTTTTTGGCAGCATATTCCACTGCCGAACAGCTCTAACTGTCATGAAGTTCTTCCGAATGTTCAAATGGAATCTCTTTTCCTGTAGTTTGAAACCATTGCCCCGAGTCCTAGTCTCTGAAGCCATGGAGAACAAACCTGTTCCCTCTTCAATGTGACATCCTTTCAAATATTTAAACATAGCTATCATATCCCCTCTCAGTCTTCTTTTTGATAGGCTAAACATTCCCAGTTCCCTAAGCCGTTCTTCATTTTTTACCATCACCAGTATTTTGTTGTATCATAGACAGTAAAAAAATCTCTGGTTTTATCTCAAGATTAATTAAGATAGTTTGTAAAATAAATTTTGATACCATATACTAGTATTTTTTATTCTTATTGTATTACTGTAAATTGCCAGGAGTTCTGCTTAGAAGATGAGTATTGAAATAGTCCTCTGCTCTCAAAATAACAACAGCACCATCAACATCTTGAGATCTAAAAGAAATGAAATGGAGCGAGGCAGGGAAATATTATAATTTTCCTTCCAGGTGCAGGGTTTTGAGTGCTTCGGTTTTAAAAATCTGCTTTTGTTTCCTTGTCTTTAACTCCATTTGTGGAACTAAATTATGGTTGCTAACTCTTTTTTCCTTCATTGAAAACATTCATGGGAATAGTGACCAATAAATAAATAAAGTGTAAATGATAGGCCCATATTAAGGCAGTTCATATAGAACCAGTCTATGGTCGGAATATACTGTAGCTACCCTCTTAAAGGATGTGTAGATGGAGTCAGCATTCTTGGTAGAAGTAAAGAGACTTTGGGCATAGGCATTATCCTTCACCAACTAAGGCTTATTGTCCAACCGTTTATTAGCCAAGTGAGCCCATGTGGTCCATGTCCTGAAAACTTGCTGCAGGAATCCTGACCCTGTTAATAGCAAAAATGTAACATAATATAATATTATACAGTGTATTACATGGGAAAAATGCAAATCCTCACTGCATCACAGCCAGGCGCTTGTGTGTGCATGTGTTCTGTGCCATCAAGTCAGAACTAACTTACCGTATTTCCCATCTATAAGATACCATCTTTTATTAGACACCCCCCACTTTTTAGACTCCCAAATAAATAAAATTAATAAATCCTCCTTGCGGTCTCCTTCACCCCCACCATTACCTTTAATTTCCCCATTCTAAACACTCCTCTCTGCTTTGGTGAGTTTGTTTTTTGCAGAATGAGGCTCGGTCGGGCTTGAGCAGCCCATTAAGAAATGCCTTTTCACACTTTTTTTCTTTTCTTCCCAGAGCTCATTCCTTAACTGGCTGCTCAAGCCCTGCAAAAAACAAACTCACCAAAGCCAAGAGGGGTGTTTAGAACAGGGAAATGAAAGAAAACAGTGGGGGTGGTGGGGGTGGAGAACTCAAAGAAAGACAGAGCTGATCATGCAAAATACAAACCATGGAGGGGAAAAGCAAGGTGATTTTGGGTTCTCCTCCACCCACCCACCCTGAAAAGCTTACTTCTATACCATGCCTCCTAATTTTTGGCATCATAATTTTAGAAAATAGTACTGTGGTATAGAACTTAAAATACAGCATGGGCTGCTTTTACACGACCCCTAAAATCCGAGGCATAGGGCTCCCAGATGCGGAGTTTAAAATTGTTTCCGCACCAGCTGCGGACTTTAAAAAATTAAGTACAACCATGCCCACCTAAGTGCGCCCCAGCGCATTTTAAAAGTACCTGGTCTCCGGAGGTAAAAAAAATTCTGATGCAGATTGTAAAGCTGTGGATGCTGGACGCTCCTTGCCTTTTGTTTTTTGGTGGGTTTTTTTGCTCCCCACCCCTTTAAGAGACTGGAATGCTTCCGGGGCTACTCCAACGGCAAATGGAGGTGAGCGGAGGCGAGCCTGCATTTTTCTCCCTTTTTTTCTCCCTCCCCTCACCGCAGACAGGAGCAATGGCGTGCAGAAGGATGGAAACACAGGAAGGGAACAAAACCCCACGATCTCTGGTCCAAATTTAAGTTGCCGCGAATTTTAGAGGTCGTGTAACGCCCATAGTGACCCTAATAGGGCTTTGTGGGATATTTAAATAGTGGTTTTGCCAGTTTTACTCCCCCAGTGAGTTTCCATGGTTGAGTGGGGATTCCAACCCTGTTCTCCACTCTCTGTTCTCCTAGTCCAGCACTCTACCCACTACACCACACTGGAAATCCCATGAGGAAGTTCATTATGGCTAATTTTAGTAGCATCTCCTATTTTTCAGCTATGCCCTCCAAAGTCAATAAATCAACAATATGGAGCAAACTAAAGAATGACCCATGTATTTTACCACCAGTTACAAATGGGATGCAGTCCCATAGGAAACAATAGAGGACATGTGTTCATACTTAGAAACCGGGTTATTTCTTTGTCTTTCATTGACCCTTGCTTTCTGCTTTGCCTGGGACCTTTAGGATATAGCAGTGCTGTGTTAAACGTATATATAATATCCTCTCTCCCCAATATTTTTCACCCAGGCTTGCAATTTATATGTCAAACTCCTTCATAAAAGATGAAACAGATAGATAATTGTTCAGCAGAATCACAATACAGGTGATTACGGATCTGTCAACATTTCCATTATGAACTCCATTTAGCATTGAGGACTAAGCATTCCCATCATTTCACAAAATGTCATACTGAAAGCTGGCACGCAAATTAGCAGCCGGGATGCAAGTTTGTTTACCCAAAATATTTAAATCTGTTCAGCTGCGTTTGATTTAGAGAGCAGTCAGAAATTTCAGATTTCCATTGATCCCTCACCCCATGGGAATTCGCTACATTCTCCATCAAGGTACGACAATCTGGAAAAGGCTAATAATAAAACAATTGATCTTTTTCTTCTTCGTCTCCATCACAACCTACGCAATTAGGTGACACAATTCAGTGGAGTCTGAGGAAACAAAGGAGAACTATTCAGAGCTTGTATCCTGCCTGAGACCCTCCTTTTAAACTGAACCATGAAACTACCATTGTAGAAGGTTTTTCAGCTACAGTAATATCTTGGTTTACAAATAAGCATTTCTGATCAATTTTGCATTGATCAACTAGCAATGTCGTGGAATAAAAGCACTGGAGAAGGCCACATGATCACAAGTAAACCAATGGTCTCTCCCCCCCCCCCCGCTGGATTGTGGGTTGTGATTGTTTGGAATGTTCCATCTCAGAGAAGCCTCAAAAGCAGGGGAGGAGAGAGCCACAAAGCTTTTCAAAGGTGAGTGCAGGTTAAGGTTACTTAAAAGTAGGAGCCAGGAACAAAATAGGAATTCTCTTGCTGTATCACCCTCTTGTGACACAACATCTCTACGTCAGCTTACTGAATTGATAGCAGGGCTGATGTTGGAATCCCCTTGGCTCATCATTCTTGGGGACGTTAACATCCATACTGAGGCAGCTCTGTCAAGGGTATTTGAAGACTTCATGGCCTCCATGTCAACAATGGGTCTGGTCCACTATGTTTTCAATGTTAGTTTCCATCACTCATAACTTTACATGGAACTTTACTCCCCTTTAATTGCTTATGTTCTCCTGTAGCTTTAATGTATGTTGTCTATTAATGCTGTTTAATGTCCCTCAGTTCCCTGTTCTCATTACTTGAACATGACTTAATTGTACTGGACTCTACAAACGACCTTGGGTCCTTTTTCCAAGGAGAAAGGCAGGGTAAAAATACTCTAAAATAAATAAATAACTAAATAAATAACTAACTAACTAAATAAATAAATAAATAAATAAAAGGTTTCATTTTTATTAATATTTTATTTAATTTGTTTTCAACATTCTATCTTATTGTTTCCAACCATTTTAAGTTATAAGGCAGCTAGTCAAGTGTGTATATGGCTGCAAATTGTATTTTTATTGCCATATTAAAAATGCAGAGTAAAATCCAGTTGTTAGTTCCAAACAGAGCAGATTCCACAGCCAGGTACCTAAACCATTCTGTGATCATGGACTTGTAGGCAACTTCTTTTGTGTTTTTGCATTTTGTGTATATAGTATGTGATCTATGGGGCCCTAGAACAAATAATCTGAATTTCTATTATTTCTTATGGGGAAATTTACATTAATATATGAGTCCTTTGGTTTACAAGCATGTTTCTGGAATGGATTATGCTCGTAAACCAAAGTATTACTACACTATAAAAAAAGGAATGTGACACTTCTTTCTAGTTTTTTTTATTTTACCTTTATTTTCAAAAGATTTGGACAAGGTTGATAATTATTTTATCACAACCATACATGGGGATCATAGAATCATAGAATTGGAAGAGATCTCAGTCCAACCCCCTGCCATGCAGGAACTCCATCACAATACTTCCAACAGATGTCCATCCAGCCTCTGCTTAAAAACCTCCAAAGAAGGAAACTCCAGCACCCTTAGTGTCAGCATATTCCATTGCCAAACAGCTCTAACTGTCATGAACTTCCTAATGTTCAAATGGAATCTCTTTTCTTGTAGTTTGAAACCACTGAAACAAGGACCAAAATCTAGCATAGTAAGTCACACAAGAGTAGACACTTGAACGAATGGGAAACTCCTCTATAATTTCCATTTATTCAAATCAATCTATTCTAACAGCAACTTACTTTATTAAGTTACAGTTAGAGTAGACCCAGTAGAATCAATGGAATTTATGGAAGAGTTGTTTCATTGAATTACTGTTGATTCAATGGGATGAAAATTAAAATGCTAAGCAACATAATTTTGGGCAGAGTGTTGAACTGATTAGCCACAGAAAAAAATGGTACAGTAAAATGGATATATATGACATACAAAGAATTATAAATAATAATGACGAAAGGTGTTAACTTCTATGTTAACAAAGTATAAATGAAACTCTTAGGTAGGTTGTTGGGACATGACAGATACATAAAAACATAAGGCTGTCATGCCAACTGAAGGGGCACATTGAAAAAGCTGGATGCTAAGCTTTACTGAACTTCCATTGGGCATTCTTCAGAAAACCAGTGTGACAAACCCACTGTGACAAAACCATATCTTGACATCGTACTGGTTGCACTGATTCAAGATGCAACCTAAGCAGCTTTCTGAGATCAAAAGAATGCAAGAATGCTGAAGACAAACAAGCAAAAAAAAATTCTCCATCTTTGTTTCATTCATAAGAACACAATAAATGTGTTTTCTGAAGATATTGGTTGTTAATGAATTACAGTCTGGCATTTGTGTAATCTTAGCTCTGCCGGAGCCAATGAAAACTCTCTATTTATGTCTATCAATCAACCACCAGGATTCCATTTTCCCCTCTGCATAGTGTCATTATAAAGAAAGAACTGGTGCACAGCTTTGGTACCTCCAGTGCATGTGGTTTCTAGACTACCAACAGAAGTGAGTCCAGCAAGTCCTTAACTGAAAATATCATAAGCAATTATTCTAATGTCCTTTTAGGGTTGACATCAAAGTACTGGAAATGAAAGAAAACAGTGGGGGTGGTTTAAAATTGTTGGTGGTGGTAAAAAGAGTGATGACAGATGTTTTAGATTCATATCCGAAGGAGCAGGCAGAGAATCTTGTTTTAAGTCTTCCATTTCATCCATGTCACCAACACCGACAC
Organism: Phrynocephalus versicolor; assembly: GCA_023846285.1. Taxonomy (NCBI): domain Eukaryota; kingdom Metazoa; phylum Chordata; class Lepidosauria; order Squamata; family Agamidae; genus Phrynocephalus; species Phrynocephalus versicolor. The sequence continues at coordinate 16,519,176 of JAHTLZ010000204.1, read as the reverse complement.
CATCATCCACACCAACAATTAAGTTGGAACAAATGTCAGAATAATTTTCACAGAAATAAAATTCAGAATAATGATCAGAAATGTAGGGGTTACATGCAAAACAGCAGTTTCTTAACTGTATTAAGTCCACAATCTACTGTTCTTTGTTTATTTCCATGCCCACCTCATACGCATTCAGTTTTGTAGACATTTGGGACATAATGAAACTGATACACATTTCTTATTTGTAATTGAATAACTAATTTGAGAAAGCTGCTACAGTGGCACCTTGTATAAAGGAATTAATTTGTTCCTAATGAAATTATGTTAAGAACATTTTCCTTTATACAAATTTCCCATAGGAATGCATTGAAAATGGAGTTATCCCATTTTTATGTTGTACGGATTCGCCCCATAGGCAATTCTGTTAAGCAAATTTCTCCTATCTCTGTAATTTTTATGTTGTACAGATTTTATGTTATACAAACTGTTTGTTATACAAGGATCCACTGTATTTGGAACCTACTCTTTCTCCTGACTTGTTTTTCTCTTTTATTTTATTTTCCTCACAAGACCATAACTGTGCAATGGATTATGCCACTTTATTCTCACAAGAGGCTTGTAAGGTGGGTTTAGTTGAGAAATAACATTTTGCCATGAATACCCAGTGAGTTTCATGGCTATGTGGACATTTTACCTCAGATATGGGCCAGCTCACCCTTGTTGTAGACTTCTTCATTGCCTTTAGCTTGTGGTGATATTACTTTGTATACCCAAATACATTGTGACTAAGATGACCCAGCATGTTCCCCATTCGTTTTTAACCCCTTTCTTTTATAGTATTCTGATTTTTCAGGCACTTTAAGCTGGTATGAAGAAGTAATATATTCTATTAATGTAATTAAGCTGGGGAACATTTAAAATACAGGCTGTAAAGGAGATTCATGTTACAGCTGCTCCATTAGTTGCTACAGAATATTTTAGCACAGCAGCAAGATTTAATCAAAAGCATTGAAAAACAGGTTGAAACCTGGCGGTGATTCAGCTAATGTCCTGCCAAGAAATTTTTTTAAAGTGCAGGCTCTCTGTGGCCCTATACACATTAAATAGAGGTCTAATTATTCAATTGCCGTTGCATTAAATTTAGCAAGCTTCCCTTCTTGTGCTTTGGTACATGATATAGGGAAGCATGCCATTTTCTAATTGTCAGCTCTGGGCTTCACTCACTACATATCAGATGCAATCCATTTATTACTGTAGACAATGCAAACAACAACAGATCCAGCATAATGGCAACCACTGATATTGCATAGCTTCCAATTTTAATTATTTTATTTTTATATTTTTTTTTTTGAAAATTCAGGATATCTACTGAGATTGGCTTATGTTTTTAGAGCAGTCATTCCTGTGTGAAAGCAGAGCCACGTTATTTTATTTACTAGGAAGGAAATCCTAGAAGACTTTCTTCCAGGTTCAAAGGCTGCTTCTGTGAGATACCTAAATGTGTTAGGTTCCCAGATATTCTCTAACTATTACTCCCAGAAATCCTGGCCAGTATATCTAGCAGTGCAGGGAGTTTTATTCCACACTTTTGGGTGTTTGTTGATTGGTTGGTTTTTCTTTCTTCTGCATTAATAAGATGACAAGAATCTCTCTCTCTCTCTCTCTCTCTCTCTCTCTCTGTGTGTGTGTGTGTGTGTGTGTGTGTGTGTGTGTGTGTCTATGTAGGCAAAGAAAAATCTCTGTTGATTAATCTAATGTCTAGCATTTTAACTTATTGCTTAATCAACCAGCCTTACTATTAGGAAGAAGGAAGCAACGTCATCACAAAGCAGATTTGGGGCATAATCAAAGGACCAGAAATTGTTAATTATTTCCCCTGTTATTATGGCTTTTTAAAAGAACTGCCAAAGAGTTAAAGAGATGATTTTGAGATATTCTTCTTCCTGTGCCAAAATCATTTTCCTTGGCTTGTGCAGACAGGTGTCAGCACAGGAAACAACATGTCTTTGCTGGTTCTTTTTAAGGAATAACCCTGTGCTCCCATGTGTAACAAAATGGCTACCAGGATGCATGGATGTAAATGAAGCTGAGGTCCCACTCAGAAACACCCTGATTTGTTTTACTACTTAGAGAGCAGAATAAAAATTAAAAAAATGGAAATACTCCATTTAACAGGCAATGTTTTAGATAGAACCTGAGAAAGACAGACTCCAATGACTAAAAAAAATTTTTAGCTCACAAAGAAACCATAAATTTCAAAATAGTAAACTGATACAAATCCTACAAAAGATCAAGTGATCTAGAGTTCAAATTAACCTCAATCTCACTGCAGCAGACTGACACAAATCCTACGGGAAGCAAAGTGAACAGTGTGTGGAAACAAACCAAATCAGAAGTATCTGTGTACTGTGTTTTTTGCTCTATAAGACGCACCTAACCATAAGAAGCACCTAGTTTTTTAGAAAAGGAAAACAAGAAAAAATGTTTAGCCTAAGGCAGGGCTGTTCAACTTTGAAAAAGCCAAGGTCTACTTTTCCGGCCCAAAGTGCCTGAGGGCTACTACACTAAAACCTCTACATACGAATTTTATCCGTTCCAAGCACATGCTTATAAGTAAAATCTTTTGTAAGTAGAGCAGCGCTTTCCCACAGGAATGCATTGAAAACCAATTAATCTGTTCTGGAATGAACAGATTTCAATGTGCCATGGCCCTTGAACTGCCCCGCTTGGCTGAGCTAGTGGGCTGGCAGACCCAGAACTTTGCTGGGGCAGTGGTGGTCCTTGGGATGAGGGAGGGAGGGGTGGAGAACTTATCCCCTCACTTTTTTAATTGATGGCCGGCGGGCTACTTTTGAACCTGTTGCAGGCTACCAGTAGCCCCCTGTTGGGTAGGCCTGGCCTAAGGTTTCATGGCCGGAGAATCCTGCATGCTAAAGGGGAGGCTTGGAAACAAGGTGACTGGAGCTGTGGAATGCAAGCTGCAAAAGGTGAAGCTTGCAAATAAGGTGATTGGAACAATGGAATACAAGCTGCAGGGGGGGGGCTTGCAAACAAGGTGATTGGAACTATGGAATGCAAGGTGCAGGGGAGGTGCTTGCAAACAAGGTGATTGGGATTGTGGAATCCAAGCTGCAAAGGGGGGCTTGCAAAACGAGGTGATTGGAACTATGGAATCCAAGCTGCAAAGGGGAGGCTTGCAAACAAGGTGATTGGAACTGTGGAATCCAAGCTGCAAAAGGGGTGTCTTGTAAATGAGGTGATTGGAACTGTGGAATGCAAGACGGAAGGGGAGGCTTGCAAACAAGGTGATTGGACTGGGGAATCCAGGCGTCAGAAGGGGAGGGCAGAGGTTCCATGGAGGATACCCCCTTGCAAACAAGGTGATTTTTTTTACTGGGGAATCTTGGCTGGAGAAGGGGAGGGGTGCGGAGAGGTTCCTTGGAGGAAGCCTCTTTGCAAACAAGGTGATTGGAACTGCAGATTCCCAAGTGCAGCAGGGGACGGGAGATGGTCCATGCAGGTAACTTCTCTGTAAAGGAAAATATGTAGCGAGGACTACTGCATTCACTCTATAAGACACACAGACATTTCCTCTTACTTTTGAGGGTGGGAAAAGTGTATCTTATAGAGCAAAAAATATGGTATTTGGGGAGTGATTGCAGTGTTGAAGAAAGACTCCAGAGGCATTGATGATTATCCATACCCATGGATAATTCATGTTGAATTCATGATTCATGTGTTACGAACAAGAGTGGAGGAAGAGATAAAAATTCATTGAAGATGTTGAATTGGTGGCCAAGGAGAGGATAGTCAACACTTGTTTCTCCCCCCCCCCCCGGGGGGGGGGGGGGGGGAATTGTGGATGGTTGTATGGACTAACACTCATTTCTGACTCAAAAATGGTAATTGTGAAAGGATAGTAAACGTAGAGAGCCAGTCTATAGAGAACCTTACTATTTACATTTCCCCATTGATGGAACTGGAGTTTTCCCAAAGAATTGAAAAGACATTGAGAGCGGCACAGAGCTGGATAAGGATCCAGTAGGACTGTCTCCCTTATTCAAGTAGACATGCCCTTATTCAAGCATGATGTGGACCAGGGGCCCATGCGCATCCCTAGTGATAATAAACACTAAGCAACAGGATTGCAGCCTGTATGAGTTACCTTGTTGAGTACGGTTAAGAGAAGGGATGCAGGTGGCACTGTGGATTAAACCACTGAGCTGTTGGGCCTGCTGACTGAAAGGTTAGCTGTTCAAATCCATGTGACGGGGTGGACTCCCTTTGCTTCTTCCAGCTCCAACCTAGCACTTTAAAAATATGTAAAAAATGTAAGTAGATAAAAAGGAACCACATTGGTGGAAAGGTAATGACATTCCACCCACTTGGGCTTTTAGTCATGCCATTCACAAGGCCACGGAAATATGGATACAGTGGCTCCTTGTCTTGCAAATGGAGACCCTAGAGTGAGAAATGACCTGACTTAATTGTCAGGGGGAACCTTATGTTTACCTTTACTGTTAATATATTTTGTCATCAGCTGTAAAGCAAAGGGCGAAGGTGCTTGTATAAAAGAAGAATTCTACAGGTAGTAGACAGACTGCATAGGAACTGATTAAAATTCCTACTAGAGACGAAAATGGCTAGCTAGCTGTGCCTAGCTATCATCTGTCAACGCCCTTCCTTTCTTTCCCATGTTAGTTTTAAGGAAGAAAACCTGACCTCCTTTAAAAGTATAGATTCTTGAACCTCTCTTCTGTTCCTCATTCACTTCACTCCACACTTCTGAATTCTTCTTTTATATTATTACCGTACTAAGGAAAGACAATGGGGAAGTGGCATAATCCTCTTTCAGCTGACGCTTATCCTTACCCAAATATCCTACCCTAAAGGGTTATGGTAGCAAAATTTCAGCGCAGCTGTGTCTCCAGGCAATATCTGTAGAGCTACATGCTCTCTCTGAACAGTTTACTAATTCCTTAACTGCATACAGAAAATGAAAGAGGTTTTTGGATTTTTTAGTGGATGAGAATATCATTCCCCCACCCAACGCTTCTGTGCGCTGCCACTCACTTCTGTTGCCCTTCCCTTCCTCTTTACCATTGGCATATCTAATATTCTTTTTAATCCTCTGACAATCCACGTGGATTGACATTTTTGGGTAACAGACTTTCTCACTGTCATGCCATTGAAAGAGGGTTGAAGCAACACAGTCTTGAAGGCAACCAAGTTGGAGATAAAATATGCATAGAGATATGTCTGTCTTGTTGCACATTGATGCTCCCCTCCCACGCAGACACGCTGGTAATTTTTGTGTCCTCTTGTAGGAAATGTTAAAACTTAGAGCTGGCCCAGGATCTAAGTAGAGTCGATTGCAACTGCAGACTTCATCACCGTTGCTTTAATGTTATCGATTGGCAGTTGTTAGAATTGGGCTCTAAATACAATTCAATGGAGCTCCAAGCCATTACCATGAAGCTGATGGATTTGCTGGCTGGATTGAGTTCATTCATAGCACCACCCCAACGCAAAAGCCACATCATTTGAAGGAAGGAAATACAGTTCACTAGGATTTGGGGCCTTGCTGATCAAACATCAACATCATGAAAAAGCTCAAACCCAATGGCTTCGGCAAACAATAGCCAAGACCTCTAGGATTAAGCGAAAATGTGCTAAAATGAACTGTAAACCTATGATTTTCATGACATAGTTATGCATCTTTGGCACCCATACTCTTTCCCAAGAATCCTGAACGAGATCAAAATTATTTTGTTAAAGGGTTTGAACCTTAATTTTTAGGCCCCATTTCTATACCACTGTACCAAACAGAAGTTCCTATAGGTCCCTAAGAGAGGAAAAGCTCTGTGACACAAGTTTTATATCCAATACAGAAATGTCGCCACTTTTCATTTAATCTAGCACAGCTTGCTGGATGGAATGACCAAGCAGAAACAGTTTGCTTTCTAGTCAAGACAAGAAGAGGAAAAAAGCCAGAGAGAGAATATATATACTGTATATATATAATGTCCATTCATAACACATATTCTGCTGAACATTCTGGTCCACCTGTGAGTTGAGTCATGGCAACTGGACTACTTTCCTTGTGGGATCAAAATGTTTCGATCCCACAAGAAAAGTCCAGTTGTCATGACTCAACTCCCAGATAACCTCACTGAGAGACTCTCCCAAGACATTCTGGGCTATCTATCTATGGCTGTCATGACTAGGCAGAGGAACATCAAACTCTTCTGTAAGAGATCTATAGATAAGTATGCTGTAGTTTACATTTTCCAACTTAAAGTTGCAAGGCTATCTTCTTATCTGAGATCTTTCCCTCCTTCTTTTCTTCTATCAGCTATCTCTTTCCTGGTTGTTACATTCACACAACGTTTGCAGGTCAGGGATTAAGGCTGTCTTTTCCTATTCTCTTCTATTCGAGGTAAAGACAGGTGAAGAGTGTGAAGGCACTGTTCTTTCCACCTATGGGCAAAGTGTGTGAAATTATTAATGCTCTGTGAACTAACTGCCCCAGCTCCCAAGAATTTACCCTATCCCTTTCCTCACACATGGTTTTCTTTTATAACACAGGGAGGCTCTGGAATCCCCCAAATGACATAGCCTCATCTTGGATTTCCAGTACACTAGTTTCAAAGGCATCTCTTTTGTTCCCTCAGTCTCCCCCTGCTTCATTCACTCAATCCTCAGTGCATTTTGTAGGGGAAAGACTTGCTAAATCTCTGTGCAGTTAACAGTTCCTGCCTGAGCCATACCAGGCCTCTTCCTATCACTTCCCTTGTTCTCTGTTATTTATTTATTTATTTATTTATTTATTTATTTATTTATTTATTTATTTGGTTTCTATACTGCCCATCTGGTGGCAAGGCCACTGTAGATCCCCTTGCTTCTTTCCAGAAACTACTTCCACAGGCTATCCATTGGCTATGCTGGTTATTGTATCCTGGAAGTTGTCTTGTCATCCCAAAGAGAGAGAGAGAGAGAGAAGAAGAAGAAGAAGAAGAAGAAGAAGAAGAAGAAGAAGAAGAAGAAGAAGAAGAAGAAGAAGAAGAAGAAGAAGAAGAAGAAGAAGAAGAAGAAGAAGAAAGAAAGAAAGAAAGAAAGAAAGAAAGAAAGAAAGAAAGAAAGAAAGAAAGAAGTAATACATTCCATCTCTGCTCCATTCTGCATTTCTCCTTTCCATCCATCTCTTTCACACGTACTGTATCACCGTTCTCTATGCAGCCTCTGACCTATTTAGAAAACTCCCTACCAACATGAGGAAGGGAAAAGGAATCTGCATTAATCACAGTTAAAAACAAACAAAGAAATTCAGTTCTTTGGGAGACAGATCACAAAAGTATGCTTGGATCTTCGGCTTTCTTGTCTCTTGGAGAAAATCGCAAACCTTAGATACCATGCTCCCCTCCCCCCCTTTCTCACATTTTACATAATCAAATTCACATGACTATACATGCTTGTATTTGAGGATCACATGGAAACAGTATTTGATGGGGGGGGGGAACATAAATCATGCACGTGTTTACGAAACGTATACCAAAATATGCGCATACGTCCATGACTGAAGAAGTGAACGTCTTTCAGAGAAATCCAGCCTGAGAAGGTGCTGAGGATCCTGATAGCTTAGGATTCATATCACCTTAAATAGACCCCCATCCCAGTTGATTTCAGGAACTAAGCAGAATCAGGCCTGGATGCTCCTTGGATGGGAAAATTCATGGGAAACATCAGGTAGGGCTAGGAAAGACTTCTTCGTGAAAACATGGATGGCCATACCTGTCTAGTATTTCAGTTTAGAGCTACAGGGACCTGTGGTCTTACTCACAAGACAGCAGATGAGACAGTTCCACGTTGTTGGAATATTTGGCAAGATTTACATTTCAGCCATTTCAGGGTTAATGTGAATGTAGAGTATTATGGGCTGAATTTAATGTGAAGAACAAGGCTGATTGGTTGTTGAGATCACACCATTTGGAATGTTCTGGTAGAGATTTGGTTAGAGTGTGTGCCTTGTATTCTTAGAGAGAAGAGAAGCATGTTCCTGGCTTAGCAAAATGGCTGTTAGAATAGTTACAGTTAGGAACCTCCTGTGTACCCTTCCCTTCTAGTTAAATAAATAGTTTTTTTCATATAGTAACACAAGAGGTGTCTCTCTCATTAGAGCAAATAAAAATCATCTACAACCACCAATCCAACAAAGATCCCTAACACACATCCATAACCAGAGCTAGGCCCAGTGCTTCCTTCCCTGATGAGCTATATCGGTGGCATCTGCCAGGGATTGGCATGCACGGAATTGCATCATAACCTCTTGCCAGGCCCTTGATAGTGGCTACCATTTGCAAGATGGACACAATGCAAAACAAAAGGGGGGGCACTGGACCATCCCATTTACCACCTGGGAATTAAGAAGTAGCATATGAAACCGAACCAGGCATCCTGTTTCATCATTCAACTAGGAATCCTCCAAACGGAATTGCAGAAGTCGCCTGAAGGCAAACCAGAATCTACTCACGGTAATTAAACCCAAGCTTTCGGAGTCCATCTCTTCTCCACCAGCTTTAGTTTTAAAAATCTTGCCTTGTTTTGTTGTATCACCTAGAAGAGTGGTTCCCTGCCTTCTTTGAGTCACAACCCCATTTTACAATAGCCAAGTAACCTATCCACCAGGTTTGTTTTAAAATACATTTTTATGAGATAAAATCATCCCCTTCTCTCCCAAAGGGCCTAATTCTTACATATACATGTACACGCTAACCTTAATAATCCACTCCAAAGGGTTAGGGTTAGGGAATTTATTTAACAAGGACTACAACACATATTTCTTGACCCTAGAAAATACTTTGCAACCCCCAAGGGAAGCAATGATCTAGAAGCAGAAACTACAACTGGAAACCACAGGAATTAGAGAATCAGAGAACCAGAGAGTTGGAAGAGACCTCAACGGCCATCTAGTCCAACCCCCTGCCATGCAGGAGCCCCCATCACAGTGCTCCCAACAGATAGCTACCCAGCCTCTGCTTAAAAACCTCCAAAGAAGGAGACTCCACCACCCTCTGTGGCAGCATATTCCACTGCCGAACAGCTCAGTCATGAAATTCTTCCTAATGTTTAAATTGAATCTCTTTTCCTGTAGTTTGAGACCATTGCCCTGCATCATAGTCTCTGAAGACATGGAAGACAAACCAGTCCCTTCTTCAATGTGACATCCTTTCAGATATTTAAACATGGCTATCATATCCCCTCTCGGCCTTCTTTTTGTAAGGCGAAACATTCCCAGCTCCCTAATCCGCTCCTCATAAGACATTTCTTCCAGACCCTCAATCATCTTGGTCACCCTCCTCTGGACCTGCTCAAGATTGTCAACATACTTATTAGTTCTTAATCTTCTATTAACTGTCTTGTGTCCAGCTAGTTGAACAACTGTTTCCAATCAGGAAATTAAAAGCAGAAAAGCTAAGAATCTCCCATGGAAATTTCTCAGTGCTCAAACTATGATTCTTCAGCGGAGCAAGTCATCTCAGACTCATCTCAAACAATTACCCTGCTTGTAGTGAGATTGCATCTTACTCTCTGACTTGGGGAGACAATCCGTCCCTGAAGCCAATCTGACAGTGTAAGACAAGATCACAATACACTTAACAGATAGTATTCCTGCCTTTCCCTATAATACTCCGGGGAAAGTTTATACCAGAAATGGGGAATAAGTAGCCCAACAGATGTGGATGGACTGCAATGCTATCCCCTCTCACTGTTGGCTATGCTGGCATCTACTGATGGGAACTATGGAGCTACCATAACTGGAGAGCCAAGTCTTCATTGCCTTTGGTTACTGCTGTCCACTGGTAAGAGTGACCAGAAAGCTTTTATAGATCTTATCCCATATGTTCAATCATTGCCTTTATCCCATCCATTTAGCTTCTTCCCCATCCAATGACCCATTTATTTAATCTAACGACACCTTGTTGGGACCACACCACTGTGTCTTCTCTTTTACCATGAGGCCCCACCTGGCCTGGCCACCTCTCTCTCCTCACCATTCACTGCAATCTGCTTGATCCGTCACCTGTAAAGTGAACCAGTAACTCCAACAGTGTGTTCCGAACAGTAAAGCCCATTAAACCCAGGGGAAGCTGAATATGTGTATTTAGGATTCAGCTGCGGCAGTATCAGGCTGGTCTTGCTGCTGCTACTACCAGCACTATTGCTACTACTGGTAGTAAGAGCTGCCTTCCCATAGCTTAAGCCCATTGACTCTCTCCTCTTCACTGGTATGCTAAGCAATCCTTTCCCTTTCTTATGCTCTTTCAATCTACACAATTTGTCAGCACAACATGCCAATTTCTCCTTCCTTCCTTCATCTCTTGGCAGAAAGTAACAATTTCCTTCAGCAATAGTTGTAATCTTTCTCTCTCTTTTTGACTGTATTCCCCCCACCCTTCCTTCCCACTGCCTCTGAGCTGGCAGAATGCCACCAAGGGTTCTCTGCTGAGATTGCCAACAGGCAAGTTTACTCATTCATACACATCACTGTCTGTGCCTGATTACCTGGTGCCTGCAACAAAACGCTTGAAGTGAACAGAGGGCAGGGGGACAGAAGCATTGTCTTTCCGGTGAACAGTGGGTGGCACGAAAGTTCTACCTCCACTATCGCAAGTGTGATAGCTGACCCTGACATATACCAGCCGTCCCTTGATGTGACAAGCCATCAGGGGATGGCTCTGCAGAGCACTCCATTTTCCCCCCCTTAAAAATAGATGCACTGGGATTTTTCCACCTTCCATAGTGATGGATTGCTGTATCTTGATTCAACAAGTGCTAGGAAATCATGCCTCAACCTCTCACCCTGGGCACGCACCGCTTTGGTGTGTATGTGTGTTAGAGAAGGGTTGGGGGGCAGAATCACCAGTGGAAAGGAACCCATATTTTTAATTGCTGTAGGAGACTGTTTCCACATCATCCTAACTCCATCTTTCTGTTCTTACCATCACCCCCTGCTTCACCAGGTCTGGCAGTATCCATTCAAGAAGCACATCTTCCCCCAAAGACACATATTTTGTGCTCCCCAACTCTCTCTCTCTCTCTCTCTCCAATAAAAGATGCCACATGGATTGTGTAACCCTCCTCATGCAAGCAACTTACAGATTGGAAAGGGGGGAGGATGGGAGGATGTTTATTAAGGAGAGTTTTTTTTTTGGGGGGGGGAAGTCAGCCCATCATACCTCAGTGCACACCCAGGCATGCACAACCCACAGCTCTCTCTGGCTCTCAGCAAATGGTTCTTGGACATCTTCGCGGAATCACTTCTCTGAAGGAATCAGGCAAAAGATGACAGGGAGAAGAACGCTGCATCAATGGGGGTACAAACCCGGGGAAGAGCTTGGTGTAATTGGACAGTGCATTAAAATTCCAAGCATGTCTCCCTTTCCTGGGCTGGAGGTATGCATGGGGGGGGGAGGGAAAGAATGAGGTAAATCTTTAAGCCCTCCCCTGAACATCAGAGCCCCAGGCAACCCTGAATGATCAGGGTCCTTCCTCCCCTTCACCCCTCCCACCATGCAAGGAGAAGGAACCAGCTGCAAAGCAAGACAATCAAGTGTTTCATAAAAAATCACTGGGCTCCATTAGGATGGGAGAGAGGAAGAGAAGGGGGGGGGAAGCAAGTGCCTTTTGAAAAGGGAAATCAAGCCGCTCCAGTGGGAATAGAAGACTCTGGACTGAAGATGGTTTAAACTCTCACCAGTCTCTTCTTCTCTCCCCCCCCCCCACCTTTTGATCAGATGGGGAGTGGGGTGAGGAGGAGAAGGTTGTAGAATTATTATTTTATTTTCAAAAGAGGCTTCACTTGTTTTGCTTCTCGCCATCTAATGGTTGCAGCAGGATTCCCCCACTGGAAAAAAGTATTCCCTGTATCTCTGGACCGTGTTCACCAAGGCATCCGTCCATCCTAGCCTAATAATGCACGAGAGATGCCATTCTTTCGGCATCTGGCCTTAATTCTACCCTTCCACCAGCTCCTCTCAGGAACAGGCTGCGATCCACCTCCATCCATGGATTCGCATGATGATGGCTGGTTGGTCTTGAACCCCCCTGGCGACAGATCATGCCCACCAAGATGTTCAACCGGAATGTACATCTCTGTCACCGGAGAAACGCACCTGAGTCTTTGAAATCCCACACCATTTCATTTTCCCGTTGACGGTCACGGTTGGCCAAGTGGGCTGCGCCTCTGCACATCCCTCAAAAGTACTTAATGAACAGCGTGTTTGTTCGTCTTATTATCCCTCTCCCCCCACCCCCAAACAAATCACCAGAAAAAACTCCTGGAAGGGGCAAAAATGGATATGCAGGTTTTGTGCTCTCCGTATGTGCGGATGTGTGTGTGTGGGGGGGGGGGGAATACAGTCCCAATCCCAGTGTTGGTTGGTTTAGAAAGAAACGATATGTTTAAAAAATACACGAAAGAAAAGGCGACAACCGAAAGCCAACCGATCTGGCCGATTTATAAAAAAATAAATCGAACCACCAGACGAAAGGAGTTGGCGGTGATGGTGCTGGGGGGGGGGGGGGCGGGAAATATCCGCCCGAGGAACATCCACTGCTTTCAGAGGCTGTAGGACCCAACTCACGTTTTCCGAGCCGAGCCTACCGCAAGAATATTTATTGGGTCCCCGAGCCACTGCTCACCGCATTGAACGCCAGGCTCGGCAAGCAAATGGCATTTCCCGACGCCGATGAGGGAGCTTGGATTTAAGGAGAAATTGGGGGGGGGGAGAGACGAACCAAAAAACACCGTACCCCCCCAAAAAATCTCACCCTCCTTTTCTCCCCTCCCCACTGCTCTCCCGTCTCTCCCCATCTCTCTCCCCCTCTCGCTGTAACCAAATCACCGACAAACACCCCCTCCCCTCAAACAGAAATCAAATTCTTGAGAAGGAGCACCGGCATAATAATGGGGAAACCTTGAGAAAGGACGAAGCTGCGTCCACACACGCACACACGCGCGCACGCATATTCCTTTTTGGCAATCGTCTGCTCTCTCTCCCTGGCACACGCTCTCCGGACGATCACTTATCTATTTCTAAGCCCCTCCAGAGATCTTTTGGAAGAGGAGGGAAAGGGGGGGGAATCGGGGGGATGAGGAAGACGGTCTGGGGGGAAAAGCATGCCGATCCTTAACCCCCCTCCGGTCCCTCCTCCCCCCCCCTCAATTTCTTTTCGCCTCGCTCCCTTACCTTTCACGCAGGAGAGCATCCAGAAAAAGACGAGGTTGGCCAAAGTAAATCCACTTTTAATCCCCATGATCTTGCCCCAGAAGAGACACAAGTCCGGGCGGCCGCCTTTCCCACATCCCTTTGGCCCCGAGTCTGCGGCACCACCAGCGGCGGCGGCGGCGGCGGCTTTCCTTGGCCAGGTGGCCGCTTTGCAGTAGCAGCAGATCCTTTGCATCTTCGCCTTGCCTTCTCGGCGAGAGCGATCCTTCCCGGTCCGGGTCGGCTCCCTCGCTCGCCCGCCTGCCTGCCTGTCTGCCTTCGGCGGCGTCGCCCCCACACCCGCCCGCCTCCCCTCCCGCCTCCCCTCCCCTTTCCTCTCTCTCGATTCTTCTTCTTTTCTCCTCCTCTTCTTCTTCCTCCTCTTTCCCCTCCTGCCTTAGGCTAAGGCGCAGTGGAGGAGTTTGCGCGGGGCTGTGCCTCCGTGTGCCTCCTTCTGTGCGCGCGTGTGCGCGGGCGTGTGTGCTGAGGATGGTGTGCGGTCACAGCGCCGAAAGAGCAGCCTTTCTGGGATACCACAGCAACCTTGACAGAGAGGGCTCCTGCATCTCGCCGGAGAAGGCAGCGGGGCTCGGTCGCTCTCTCGGCCCCCCTCTCTTTCCGTGAAGCTTGCGGATGGGGGGGGGGAGGCTTCCTTCCCGCCTGCTTGCTAGCCAGCCAGCCAGCTCCCTACGACCGCTTGGCCACCAGCCGGCCACCTTCCCCTCGCCTTTTCTCCCAGGGACCTGGGGAGGGGCGGCGGGAGCAACCACCCTAATAAAAATTATATTAAAAAAAGGGGGGGGGAATCCAATAACACCCAACCCACGCACAAAGCAGGAGCGGCGCTTGGGAAATGGACGAGACGCCCCTGGAAATGGACCAGACGCGCGGCGGCTCTTCCAGCGTCCAACTCTTCCGCCGCTCGTCGGTGGCTCTGGAGGCGCCGCTTTTCCCTGGGTCTGCCTGGCGCGCTCTTCCACCACCACCACCACCAGCAGCAGCAGCCGCTTCCTAGGCTCTCTCTGTCCCCACTGTTTCCAAGATCAGTTGCGGGCGGGAGGGGAGAAAAAGCAGAGCGTCGAGGAGGGAGAGGTGATCGGTGGGGGAGTTCCCTTCCGTTGGTTTCCGTAGGAAAAGCCGGTGGCCGGGAAGAATCACGAGTCCACGAGCCAACAACCCCAAAGCTACGGCTAGGAGCGAAAACAGCAAGTTATCTCTGTCCGTTGGCTGGGGGTGGCGGAGAGAAGGAAGGGGATGGAAAGATCACCCTCCAGATCCTTTCCCGAAAGCAGCCTCGTGTGATCGCACCAAGCTTACAGTATGTGTGCGCGAACAACAGGCACGAGCTTGTATCCACCTTTCGCGCTATTCACACAACCATGTGTTGATCACGGAGTGGCAGGGTTTCCACCTTCAGACGACTGGCCGGGTGTTCGGATGTCTGCGTCCTCACCCCCTTCCCACCCGCATCAGCCGTGGGAAATCAAGTCAACCCCCTCCGCCAGCCGCCACCAGGCGCGCAGCCTGCGCCTTCCGCGTCCTAAAATGAAACGAACGCGTGTCCTACCGGATCACCTTTTCCCTTTACAAGGCTCTAGTCCACGGTTGCCCCCCACCACAATCTCTGCCCCCCCCAGTCCTTTCTCAGTCCTGATCGCCTTTTCGCCTCCCTTCGCCGCGATCTCCTCGACGCCGAGGTCTAAAGTTTATGGGAACATTGGTCCTAATTTGGCAAGCCGTCTACAAAGATTCAAATAGGAAAAAGCGGGGGGGGGGCAGGTCTCTCGCCCGAGCGAGGAATAGGGGCGAAAGGGGTGGGGGGTAGGGTGGGGAATCAACCACGAAATGCCAAGGAGCGTTCTGGCCCGGTCCGAAAGGGTTAAGGTTGGGCAAAGGAAGAGCACTTGCGCCATCTACCGCTCGGCAAAGGATCGCCCGCTCCTTGCTGGGAGTTGGAGAGACCCCCTGCGACCCCCGGCGGGGGGGGGGGGGGGGCGTTCGGGATGTGTGTGGGGGGTGGGGAGACTGTCGGGGGCATGGACGTGTGACAGTTCGAGAGGCACCCCTGCCTCTTTCGTGCTATTCGGGTTTTTTATTTTTTATTTTTCGAAAAACAACGTTAGATCGGTTCGATTTCCAGGGAAGGTTCGTTTGCTGTCCCGAGGAAACCATGCTCGAAGGCAGATCAAAGGCGCCTTTGTCGGAAGAGGGAAGGGAGGAGGGAGGGAGGGAGAATCCGCGTTCGCATCGCTGGGGAAGCTCCTGTTTCTCCTTCCCCTCCCCCCCTGCTCCGCTGTCGATTCTTGAAACGAATGATCATATTGATCCCGATCGAGATCAACGGAAGATGTGTGCGCGTGGGAGAGGGGAGAGAGGCGAGGTATCAGATAGATAGATAGATAGATAGATAGATAGATAGATAGATAGATAGATAGATAGATAGATAGATAGATAGATAGGTTGTTTTCCCTTATTTGCTGCTTGGTCTACTCTACTGGTAGTCCTTCCGGCTTGGAAGCGCGTCGGGAGCACGTGGGCGCGCGCACACCCTGGTCAATTCTCATGGCGTGAACGGGCTCTTGCGTGCGACGCTTGCGGTAAGAGGGAAGGGGCCGGCTTTTTTGCCTTGATGGAGTGGCTGCCAGTGGGCTGATCGACGGACGAGGGATCGATGAAGTGGGAGATCCTTCCTGTTGTAGATACGTTCATCGAGTACACTAGTTTGAAGCCGTGGAGGGAAAGAAGTCGTGCACCTCCATGGATAGCGCCGGGCAGGCATACAGAACTGGATGTGTCGAAGGAATCCCTGTGGTTGAGCATAGGTACACCCCTAGCGATAAGAACCGCTGGAGATGGATGGATGCAGTGTTCGGAATTTTAATAAGAATAAGGTTAAAACTAAGAATAACAACAACAGCCTCTGAACTGCGGAACTGGAAGGGACCCTTATGGTTCATGGAGTGCAGCCCGTGTCAAGGAAGGGGAATTAAATTCCCAACCTCTGGACTAGACCTGCACTCCTGAACTATCCAACAGTTCACTCCCAACTATTGCCAAGAGATATTAGGGGTCCAACAGATATTAGGGGCAATCTTCTCCCCTTCGTTTTCCCCTTGACTGATTGGTTGGAACAACCTGCAGTGCTCCTTTCTCATTAGGTGGCCACAGTCATCTAACTCTCTGCATGTAGCCTCGTGGCGCAGTGGTTAAAATGCCTGTACTGCAGGTGAAACTCTGCTCACGACCTGGGGTTCAATCCCAGGTAGCAGGCTCAAGGTTCACTCAGCCTTCCATCCTTCCGAGGTCGGTAAAATGAGTACCCAGCTTGCTGGGGGGGGGGGGCAATGTGTAGCCTGCACACTGTAATTAAAATTGTAAACCGCCCAGAGACTACTTAAAGTGGTATGGGGCGGTATATAAGCAGAACACTTAATAATGTGGTTTCCGATGCCTTGGTCTTGCTTGGTTTTGTGCTGCTTCACTGGTCTAAGAAATCTGTTGATCCAAGAAATTCTGTATTAAATCCTCCTTTTGTTGTTTTTGTTTGAATAGTATCTTGTTTTGAAGTACATGGTTGCATGCCATGCTGTAGAACAATATACTGATTCCCTTTACAGGGAGAAAGGAGGGATAAATAAATGTAGAACAGTACAAAGTGCATTCTCAATGCCCTCCAAATTCAATCATTTTTTTTTTACTTTTTTGTGTTACGTTCTCTATTTGCAGTCCTCCCTGGGTATGCTTCCATGCTCATCTTGAGCACATTTGGACACAAAGAAGCCAGCTCGAAGAGCTTTTGCACTCAATTCTGTTCAACCTCAATTTCTTGGATAAATGTGAACTTGTCCTTATCTGGCCAGATAGCCCAGTGAGTTAGAGGCAGATGTTGGGAATTCAGTTCCCTACTGTGGATCCCAGAAAAGGCAGTCTGTGTGGCCTTGGAAATACTAAACATTTCCAGACAGAGAAGTAAAATTTCCAAAAATTTTGAAGCCATTGGGGGGGGGGACTTTGGAAAAATTGGGAGAGGGAAGGAGTTCCCACCCACCCCAAAGCTTCCAGAAGTTTTGCATCCCTAGTTCCAGGGCAACCCCCAGAAAAAGATAATGGCAAACTAGAAATCCTGAAAAGGATTGCATAAGTCAGAAATGACTTTTTAGCATGTGACTGAAAGCTCCTAATTCATGGACATATGTATGCCTTGGTAGCCTGTTGCTCTGTGTTTTCATAATTGCTACACATTCCTACAATTCCGTGATTTGATTGAATAATCTTTACAAACCATACATTCTCAACTAATGATATTCCATATATCTGCTTCTGTAATGTTTTTCTTTTCATTGGCAATGATATATTAATTTGAATTAGCAAGTGCTTCTCTAAAGATATCCCTCTGATGCCCATCTCTTATATACCTATCATCAGTCTTTCAACATTCTCTGTAGCTTTTCCTTGCTGGTAAAGGTTGATACCCTTTTGAATCAAGAGCATTCCTTTGTACTAACTAGCAAGTCAGTCAATTTTCCACGTTGGGTTCTTTCAAAGGCTTTTTTCATAGTAAAGTAAATGTTCTAATTCAACTTGAATACAATGATTCTCAATAGAGATGGGCACGACCAGAAAAAATTACGTTTCAAGTTGTCGTTTTTCGGGACGGGTCCATTTCGGGTCGTTTCCGTTTGTCGTGAAATTTTTCCAAAATTTGTCATTTCATTTTTCGTTTTTTTGGTTGTTGTTTCTACCCGCTTTTTGCGTGATTTTAAAGCATTTCCAGGGGCTGCCAGAGCTTTTTATGCCCTCTGTGGCTGCCAGACCTGCAACCTGGGCATGCTATTGGTTGAAGTTTTCCAAGAATTTACATGATCCCATCACATGGCTTGCCTCCATGTTGTGGCTGGAGTGGCGACATCCATTTTGTCATCCTTAAAGTGAAAAGAAAAATACATCGCGATGGGAGAAGGCAAAATCAAACGTTTTAAGGACCCCAACCCCCTGGTAGGTAATAATTTCAAATAATTCTCGCATTATCGCTGCATTCTAATGGATATCCAGGGCGTTTTAATACCCAAGAAATCAATATTAGGCATCTGGGAGCCATTTTGGATCAATGTCCCCAATTTTCTCAAAGAAAAGAAAAAATACAGCGATCTGAGAAAAGACATAAATGCACGTTTTAAGGACCCCCCACCCCCCTGGTAGGTATTATCAGACAGTATAAATAATTATCGCTGCATTTTTATGGATGTCCAGGGCGTTTTTTAACATTTAAAACAGCTCATTTCATTGCGCGCCGTCAGTAACGAAAACGAAACTAACGACCACAATTTTCATGGGTCATTTCATTTCGTTCAATTTCCATCACAATTTTCATTTGTCGTTTCGTTACGTAACGGAAATGACAAACGGAAACGGAAACGAAAATTTCGCCGAGTCGTGCCCATGTCTAATTCTCAACATTTTGCTCTTGATGGCCCACTGGTCACTCTGTCAAACAACCTGACATCTACTGCCACAAAAGCAAAAAACCAGGGATGAGGACTCAAGTTGCAGGAGTCTCTGCCAAGTCAGACTTACATCACAGTGGTGACTCAACTCAAACTCGACTCGGGTTTTCTTTTCAGTGACTTGGGCTTGATTCACAACTCTGAATCCACCAACTTCCTCTACTTTTTTCTGTGAAAGAAAGGCTTGTTTTTAATAGGGACTCAGCCTTGGGACTCAGAACTTGGTACTAAAGACTCAGACTTGGGAGTCAGATCCAATTATTGGCTAACATCCCTGAAAACAAGCTCACATGTTTAAAGTCCTGTCCTCCCACTGGAGGCCAGAACTGCCCCATCTCTGCTGTCTTTCCTGAAGCAGACTACCTACTAGTGTATGTGACTTTTATATGGATTACCATACATGATTGCATTGACTGATTTCATAAAAACACCAGTGTTTCCCATGTTAGTTTCCTTCCCTCATAATGGATTTCTTTCTTTTTGCATGCTCTTTGTAGCTTTAATATTACCTTTTCATGTTCTAAGTTGTCTCTTCTATTTATGTCTTAAACGTTTTGGGCTGTATATTGTCCTTCATTATTGTGAGCCACCTTGGGTCCTTTTCCAAGGAGAAAGGTGGGGTAAAATATATTCAAAATAAATATAAATAAGAACATTTGTATTTTATAGGTGTTTTAATGTCCTAAATATGGTGCAAATAATAAATTCCAGTAACAGCAACAAGCATGACTCAAAAAGTTTAATTCCATGAGATGTTGAAGACCATAATAACACTGTGTGCTGTTTGTTGTTAGTGCCACTGTGGAACACAAATAAGGTAAATAGAAATGAAGTAATCTTGTCATCATTATGCCAATACGAAAAAAAGGGGAGAGATTCTGTAATTTCATACTGTTTTAGTGTCTCATCATTCATACATAAACCATGCATTGAGACCTGCTGCTGCAGTGCTCAGAGATTTTACCAACTGCCCCACCCCCATATGAAATTAAAGGGTTTACGTCAGCTTGCTATTAAAAGAATAGCCAGCAAAGGCTTTGAAAACGGTGATGATGGTACTACCCTTTGCATATGCAGAGGGTTTGCTGCCAGGTAGATCATGGGTGAGCATACCAAAAGAGTAGAATTTCCCCACAGCTCACCTAGAAAAGAAATTGAAACTTTCAATCCTTGTTGGGAATATACTGATAGTATATTTCCACAAATAATGTAAATAATGCTTTCACCTCCATCCGCGCATAACTGTTGTTCAATTTCCATACCAGAAAAAAGATGTTCTATCATTTTAAAAGCATCTCTTCAATGAGGAAGAAGTGGTATGTCCAGCTTCTTCTGTCTCTGAAACGAGTGCCACCTCATGCTATGCTGAAAGGCTATGAAAAGCTACTTTTTTTACCCATCCAGTCCAAGAATATCCTAGCCAGTATGTCCAGCAGCCATGCTGTTGGCAGCTCCGGGACCTGTTGTTTAAAAGGTAACTTTTACAGGCCGATTTTTAACTGAGGCCTTCCCAGTTGACACTGAGATAAATTAACTGTCCCAAGCTCTGTCAAAGATGTATGGATTAACCTGCTGGATCAAAAATTAGCAATTATATGTAGGAAGTGAATTGGTCCCATGGTCAGGTTACCAACTGGGAACAATCTCCCACCAAGCTGTTGCTTCCAATGTCATCAATGCTTCTCCTTTGTCTTTCTTTGGAACTCTGTGTTTTCCTTTGCTTGGAGAAAGAAAATCAGGTCGTATTGGAAAGGATGGTTTCTCCTAAGAGGCTGACCGGAAGGAAGGTAGGGCGTACAACTATAAATAAAACAAAATAAAGTTTAAAGACTAAATAAATATAATATATGCCAACTTGAGAGCCACATTCAAATGTATATGATCCAAGAGTTCCCTTAAAATGTGACATGACATATCAAGATGCCATTCCTACTTCTATCTGCTGCATGAGAGTGCAATAATGCATATTGTGTGGCAGCAAAATTCAGAATTCCATAAGCCAACTGAAAAAAATAGGGGGACCTCAAACAATAAAGTTATGACTTTGAAACTGGACCTCGAATCAGCGCCAACTCAATTCTCCCTTGATGTAGCTATTTTCAAAGTTAGTATTAAATGCCTGGATTGCTTCCAAATAAAAATGGAGCTGGGGATGACCATTCTCTTTGAAGGTGAGCAAATTTGGTCATTTCAGTGTACTGCATATGCTCTATTTTAACTTTACAGCTTTACTTTTAAAGATCATAACTCAAAACCCATTTGCCCAAACGTCTCCAAACATGGCACAGAACAAAAGCAGATGCCTGCTTCCTGCTATTCACATTTTCTTGAAAAACAACCCTGACAGTTATTTTATGTTTGGATTAGAGATGGGCACGACTCAAAAAAATGGTGTTTCGTTTGTCGTTTAGGGGGTCCGTTTCGGTTCGTTTTCATTTTTCGGTGGTTTTTGCAAATTTTTCGTTTTCGTTATGGAACGGAACGAAAAAACAAAAACAAAAAATTGCTGTTTCGTTAGCATTCTTTTCAGTTCAATGTATTTGCCGCAACGAAAACGAAAAACAGGGCAAAATTTTTCGTTTTCATTTTCGTTACGTAACGAAACGAAAAAATGAAAACAAAAACAAAAAATTGCTCGTTTCGTGCCCATCTCTAGTTTGGATAAGAGGTGGTACTCGAGGAGAAAATAAGTCATATTCTGGGATTTCCCCTTGAATGATGTCACTTTATGAATAGTAATGAGCTCAAGAGGGTGCCCCTGTAAACCATCTTGAATGCTGCCATTGGTGTTGTCAGAATTCAGGCTGCCGTTTGCTATGAACAACTTGGCATTTATACGTCTGCCATCAACATGGGTATGATATTATGCAGGCCATTTCCTGGCTTTTGGAATTTATTGATATTTATTTATTTATTTATTTATTTATTTATTTATTTATTTATTTATTTATTTATTTATTTAGCTCGTATGCCGCCCACTACCCAAAGGTCTCTGGGCGGCTCACAATAATAATAATTCATTGTCATTGTGTGTATATACACAGTATACACATACAACGAAATTCAGACACCCAGAGACCAGATTCAACACGCACACACACAAATCTCCAAACACTCTCACACACATTAAAAAAATAAAAATAAAAAACCCTTCAACACACACACATAAAATCCCTGAATATTCCCCCACCCACCAACCCCCCCCCTTAAAAACACAAACATCTACACAACAGGCTAGGTAATCCTGTCCAAGTGCTCACTACTGGTGGTTCTTGAGTTCATTATTAAGTGCAATTATAGCTCTGGGATAAAAACTGTTCAGAAGACGTGTGGTCCGAGTTTTAATTGTTCTATATCTTCTGCCAGAAGGCAACAGTTCAAAGAAATTGTGAGCAGGATGAGTAGAGTCCCTCAGAATGTTGTGTGACTTCCTCAAACAGCGAGATGTGAAGATGTCATCCAGGGTTGGTAGCTGGAGCCCAGTAACATTCTGGGCAATTTTAATTATTCTCTGTAGAGCTTTTTTGTCCGCTACAGAGCTGCTCCCATACCATGATAGCATACCATAAGTTAGGACACTCTCAATGGTGCTGTGATAGTAAGACAGAAGTAGATGCTGAGATAAGTTCATCTTCCTGAGCATTCTCAGGAAATACAGCCTCTTCTGTGCCTTCTTCACAACCATATTGGTGTTTACAGTCCATGAGAGGTCCTCTGAGATGTAAGTGCCCAGATATTTAAAGCTACCAACCCTCTCCACCTCCTCACCATTTATGTACAATGGTAAATGTACATCTTTCTTCCTCCTGAAATCAATTATAAGTTCTTTAGTTTTTTTGGTGTTAAGTACAGGATTGTTTTCTTTACACCACTGAGTCAACCCTTGTACTTCTTTCCTATAAGCAGACTCATCGTTCTTACTAATGAGCCCCACCACTGTTGTATCATCTGCAAATTTGATTATTGTGTTGGAGTTATACAGTGGGGTGCAATCATGTGTGTACAAGGAGTAGAGGAAGGGGCTTAGCACACAACCCTGAGGAGCTCCTGTACTTAATACAAGAGTAGAAGAATGGTGGGATCCCATCCTTACTGACTGTGGCCTATCAGTCAGAAAATTCCTTACACACAAACAAATCTTCTGATCTATACCCAATTTGGCCATTTTGAAAAACAACCTATTAGGTAGAATTGTATTAAAAGCAGAGCTATAATCCACAAATAACAGTCTTGCACATGTTCCCTGTTGTTCTAAATGGCTCAATACAGTATGGACAACAATGGATATAGCATCATCAGTGGATCTGTTACTCCTGTATGCAAACTGAAACGGGTCCAGAGTAGATGGAAGTCTAGCCTTAATATAATCTAGCACCAATCTCTCAAAACACTTCATAATAACAGATGTTAAAGCTATTGGTCTGTAGTCATTGAGAGATGCCACTACTGACTGCTTAGGGACTGGCACTATAATAGATGTCTTCAGGCAAGTAGGGACAGAGCACTGCAACAAAGATAGATTAAAAATGTCTGTAAATACTCCAGCTAATTCTGCAGCACAGTCCCTAACAACCCGTCCCATGATTCCATCCGGTCCAGCTGCCTTCCTAGCATTAATATTCTGGAAAGTGCGTTGCACATCAGAAATCTTCAGTAGAAGTGGTTGTCTATCAGTAGTAGATTCTATTGGTGTGCTATTGATGGTCGATGCTGTGGTCATAGTGGGTCCAGTTTCCACCTCAAAACGGCTGAAGAACTGATTCAGCTGATCAGCCAAAGACTCACTGCTGCTAGACAGATTATTTTTAATATTCTGCCCCGTGATTTGTTGCAGACCTTGCCATACCCGACGAGGATCAGAGCTCTCAAAATGATGTTCAATCCTCCGACAGTACATAGCTTTGGCATCCCTGATGCCCTTTTTCAATTTAGCTCTGGCCTCTCTGTACTGTAGTGCATCACCAGAGTGAAAAGCAGCATTTCTGGCCTTTAACAGAAGGCGCACATCTCTGTTTAGCCAGGGCTTGTTGTTAGGAAACACCCGTACTCGTCTGATGGTAGTGACGACATCAATGCAGCTTTTGATATAAAACAGTACTGTCGAGGTATATGTATCAACATTGTTCTCCTCAAACAGTGCCCATTCAGTGCTCCTAAAGCAGTCTTGAAGTTGCTCAGATGCACCTGCTGGCCACACTCGTATTTCTCTGGTTGATGGTCTGATTCTCAAAATAGACAATTAAAACATCAAAATTACAATAAAATTAGAACAATAAAACATGTAAATACAATAAATACGATACCTTAAAAACACAACACTAAAATTGCCATCAGGACCCACAATCATTAGTTTAAAAACTTCTGGAACAGGAAGGTTTTTACCTGGCGCCGAAATGTTATCAACGTCGGCACCAGGCAAGTCTCACTTGGGAGGGCATTCCATAGTGGGTAATTGTGGGTAAAATAATTATGGGTAAAATAATTGTGGGTAAAATAATTATAAACCAGATGATTTTTGTTTTTCTGTGTTTTTAAAGAATTGAATTTATATGTTAGTGCTGTATTTTTGCTGTGAAGGAAGGAAAATGTATGCAGGAGGTGGACTATTGGAGTTGCTGCAATATATTATTAACACACTAAAACATAACAGGTTTGTGGTGGTTTTGGAAGGAGTAGAAATACTCTTGTATTTTTATTTTTTATTTTTTTGCAGTTCAGTGTTAAAATATTTAACAGCAGAACATTCTGGAGAGCTTTGCTGTTTACTATGGACATCAGTTTAGGGTGTATTTGCTGCTAATTATGGTCTGCACCTTATTTTTACAAGAGTTGGCACTAGGCAGACATAGGCTATTTGCTTTTTGGCATGACCAGACTGAGCCTATTGATCTGAGGTCAAGGTCAAGGATGAAAGTGATTTGGCAAGGGTCATTAATTCAAACACCATAATTAAATACTTTGAAGAACGTGTGTTTCTTCACAAGAGAGTCCAAATGGGAAATGGACAGCTACTTAAAAAGACAACCTATCAAG
Organism: Phrynocephalus versicolor; assembly: GCA_023846285.1. Taxonomy (NCBI): domain Eukaryota; kingdom Metazoa; phylum Chordata; class Lepidosauria; order Squamata; family Agamidae; genus Phrynocephalus; species Phrynocephalus versicolor. The sequence goes on along the minus strand of JAHTLZ010000204.1, from coordinate 16,494,389 downwards.
GCAGTGATTAGAAGAGGATGCCAGTGGAAAACAATAACATGTGATTAGTTCTCATGATGAGTCTGTGCTTTGATGCTGTAGATTTTCACAGCATTCTTCCCAACCATCTTGGAGTTTGGTGGTTGGAAATAAGAGGCAGGCACGAAATGGAAAATTAGTGTTTCGTTTTGTTTCATTTCCTTAGTAGTTTCATTTCGTTTCGTTATTAATGACTTTCCCCCAAAAGGAAACAAAATGAAATGAAGCTATTTGGAACTATGCTTGGGATCCCAGCTTCCCAAGCATAGCAAAGGGCTGACAGGGTTATTCTGAGCCAGGTGAGGGTCAGGCAACCACAATATCCTTGCCTGGAGCAGAATAACTAGAAAGCCAGGATCAAAGCTACCACCTCTCCCTTTGCCTGGGATCCCCTAACACAGCATGGGTCAGGCTTTTGAATTCCACACTGGTCCACATGCTGTCCCTTCTCAGTGAAGGCAAGGTTCTGCTTGGCCCTTGTCTGGCTGAAGGGACAGTAGACCAGGAACTCAAAAGCCTGGTCTGCTGTCCCTTCTCAGCCCTGTTAGCCCCCTGCTGATCAGTGCTGCCCTCTCAGTCCCCCTTTCCCACGACAGAACAGGAGGCTGAGCCTTCCCCTTGCCTTTGCTGAGAAGGGACAGTGGACCAGGCTTTTGAATTCCTGGTCCGCTGTCCCTTCTTAGCAAAGGCAAGGATCTCAGCCAGGCAAGGTGCAGGTATGCCCTTGTCCTTCACTGAAAAGGGACAGTGCACAGACCAGGCTTTTGAATTCAGTGCCATGGCAGTGAGGGTGCTCCTGCAGCACGAAATTCAAAAGCCTGGTCCACTGTCCCTTCTCAGCCAGGGAAGGGGAGGTCAGGTGCATGGCCTGCCCCTTGCCTGGCTGAGATGGGTACAGCAGCAGGGGGCTGACAGGGCGAGTGCTAACTTCACCGCTCACTTCTCAGCCCCCTTCTGTGTTGGGGAATCCTGGCTTCCAAAGACATAACAGGGGGCTGACAGGGCAAGTGGTGGAGGAGAGACTTTTGAATTTCACGTTGCACCAGCACCCTCGCTGGTGTGTTGCCAAATTCAAAAGCCTTGAGCACTCCACCGCTCTCTGGTTCTGAGCCACTGCCTCCCACGTGGGTGGCAGTGGCAAGAACTTAGCAGGGAAACAGCTACCGGATCTCGCTGCAGCCCCTTTCCTGAAGCAAGATCCAGTGGCATCTTTGGGTTCGTCCGACCAAAAACATCATTTCATTTTGGATCCTGACGACACGCTGCCTGCCATTTTGTTTCATTTTGAAACGTTTTGTAACATTGCAAAATGATGAAACAGTGTGTTGTGTTTATTTTGTGCCCATCTCTAGTTGGAAAGACATCGATTTGGGCTAACAGTTTTTGAGGACTCATAATAAGGGAGGAACCGTCATCTATATACTATACAAAATAACAAATATATGATGAAGGATCTCTGGTGACTCTCCCTTGCTTTGACAGTTCACGTTGTCGAACAAAAGCAAGGTGGAGCAGGGCTTTGATCTACAAAACTGAGAAATGACTATAGAAAAATTGGTAGAAACAATGCCCTTGACAAGCCTTCTTGGTAACTATTCTTTTGATTGAAAAGCTGTTGCCCTAGAGTTGTGATTAGGTTAGGTCAAGTGGGGCTTTGACCCACAGCACTGAAACTTGGAGATTGTGAAAAACAATTTCTGCTAGAAAAACATGAACTCCTTTCATTCATGCTTTCTTCTGGTAGGGTACAGCCCTCCACTCCCACCCTGAGCAGTAGAGATGGGCACGACTCAAAAAAATTATTTTTCGTTTTTTGTTTTTTGTTTAGGGGTCCGTTTCGGTTCATTTTCATTTTTCGGTGAATTTTTTGAACATTTTTGTTTCGTTTTCGTAACGAAACAAAAATGAAAAAACAAAACAAAAACGAAAAATTTGTGTTTCATTAGCATTCTTTGCAGTGCAGTGTGTCTGCAGTAACGGAAACAATAAATACGGCAAAATTTTTCGTTTTGTTTCCGTTTCCGTTTTGATTTTGAAAAAATTTGTTTCCGTTTTCGTTGTGAAACAAAATGAAAAAATGAAAACGAAAACGAAAATTTTGCTAAGTCATGCCCATCCCTACTGAGCAGCTATACTATATATATTTTCTCCTCCTCTTCAAGCAGAATGAAACATAGAACAGGTGAGCTCAGCACATCACCAGTGTGGCTGTCCCATGCTCATCCCCCAGGTGTTCCTCTCCATTTCCCTGAATGCGCCACTGCCACTGGACCTAAGCTTAAGCCAAAGGTCATGGAACAGCAAGGAAAGTCGCTTGTTGTGGTTTGGTGCAGCCCAACAATTATTTGCTCCCTGCAAATTAAAATACTTTCTGTATTCTTTCACTCTCTGTTTTGCTTTTTAGAGCCCTCAGCCTTCTTTGCCCTATTTATTTATTTCAGGCATTTTGAATGCCACCTTCTTATAGTAGGGCCCTTCTTGCACAGGAAGCTGATTTAAATCCCCCTATCTCGTGGCTTTTCTGGGTAGAATCCTTGCTTCTTCACATCCCAGTAAGCTAAAGCAATGTGGAGTTCCATTGGAGGTTTCTTTTTCATTTATGTCATATTCCTGTCTGCCGCTTGTTTTTCCTCAGATCTCATTCTTCTGTTAACTTGCCCCACAGGTTTCTGTTTCTTAGGAAATTGCATGTTCACTGTACTTTCTTCCCTGAAGCATCTTGCGTTCCTCACCTCTCTTGTTCCCAAGTTTGCCCTGTAAAGTAACAGGGCAACACTACCTGATGAAAATGGCCAAGGGACACTTGAGCTAACAAGAGGTCAGCTCAAGAGGTGGTATATTCAAACCTTCCCTGCCCAGCTCTGCCAGCCTAGAATGCTAGAAATGGCATAACTGAAAATTGGGCCAGCATCAAGCTGTATCCCTAGGTTGGAGGAAGTTTGGTAGTAGAGTAACTTGACACCTTTCTGTCTCCTCCCCATTTCCACCTCCTTCTGTAGTTTTTATGCCATTAGATCTTGGGAAGTAGAGTAGATTGAGATGTACAAAATAATGCAGTGGACGAGTAAAGTGGATAGAGACTATGGACTTCCCCAGGAATCTGTCCAATCCCCTTTTGAAGGCATCACAGGCCAGATGCCATCACCACATCCTGTGGCAGGGAGTTCCACAGACTAACAACACGGCAGGTGAAAAAATATTTTCTTTTGTCAGTTCTTACTCTCCCAGCCATCAATTTGAGTGTATGTCCCCTAGTTCTGGCATTTTGTGAGAGGGAGAAGAGCTTCCCTCTATCCACTTTACTCATGCCCTGCATTATTTTGTATGTCTCAATCATATCCCCCACTGAGGTGCCTTTTTTCCAGACTAAAGAGCCCCAAATGTTTTAGCCTTTCTTCATAAGGGAGGTGCCCCAGCCCAGTAATCATTTTAGTCACTCTCTTCTGCACCTTTTCCAGTTCCACTATGTCTTTTTTGAGATGCGGTGATCCGAATTGTACACAATACTCCAGATACTGTGTACAATAACTTTGTGAGATTTAAAAGGGACCACAGTTGAAGAGCTGAATATGCTGAAAATCCCAAGTTCAAACATCAGCACAGGGAGGACAGATTCTAGCCTGAAATGCTAGCAAACTATTACCATCCAGAAATGACAGCAGTGGGACCGATAGACCAAAAGTCTGACTTTCACATTTGTGTCTATGTTCTCTATAGTTTATTCTGAAGTTATCCTAACCATACTTGGCTAATATGTTCACTAGAGGACCTTATTAGGAAACACGCTTAGGTCTAGGGTGTAAATTTGCCCAACAGTGTTTGTTATCGTATTATCCCTGCTGCTACTCCGATTATGTGACGTCTCTTGAATCTCAAGCTGCTCCTGTTTCTCCAAGCAAATGGCTGCATCCATTTATTCTTGGCAAGACCTACATGGCCTTTTCCAATTGATTCACTATTAATATTTCCATTATCATAATTACCCATGTTTTTGTCACCCCCATCTAGAAATATTATGATGAAGACTTTGCTGAACAGTTTATGGAAGTTTATTTGGAGAAGCTGGCTAGGAAGCACTCTATGCTATCAAGCCTGGCTTCCCAAACTGAATTGTGCAATTTGCTCTTGATTTATATTACTGATGCATCAGATGCATTTGGAAGTGATGGGAGGACATTTAGAGCCTGAGTATGGGATAGTGAACATTTCCTAGGATGTGATTCAGGGCATCAAGGAGGAGACGTGGATGAGCAGGGCGTATAATCTTCCAGAATTAGTTTATCCAACAGCGCCAGTCTGGAAAAGGAAGTGGAATCCTGCCGAATGCACCAATTACAGGCTGATTAGATTACTTTCACATACTGTTAAAAGCACTGAATGAGTCATCAATGCATGGATCTGCTTCAAAGTTCAACTGAGTGTCAGTCAAGCTGGCTTCATCAAGAACTGTGGAATGATAGATGCAATCCATGTTACATGGCTGTTATTTGAAAACCATAGGGAGAAATGGAAACAAGTGCATGCAGCTTTCCTTGACCTTGAGAAAGTATTTGATCGAGTCCCACATGATGTCATCTGATATGCACTGTCAGATGGAGTGCCAGTGGAACTTGCCAGTTGGGTCAAATTCAATCCCCTAGGATGTGATTCAAGGCATCAAGGAAGAGATGTGGATGAGCAGCGCATATAATTGTCCAGATTTAGTCTATGCCTTTGCTAAATAGGTCTCAGCTAGATGGGTTCAAAAATAGGGGATATAGCAAATGTTCATTTTTGGAGGTGGGGCGAGACTACAGCTCCCAGAATTCTTCAACCAAGTAAAACTTTTGGAAACCTCAGCGGATAACGGGGTCCTACTGTAATCTCAATTTAACTACAGTGCTACCCCGATTTATGACACACCCGATAACTTAAAATCCTGATTTATGAGCGAAGATCCTTACCTTTTTAAAAATGCCCCGTTACGAATTATCTGACCTACAATGGGGTGGGGAGGGCAGCAGGAGGACCAATTTTGCCTCTTCCCTATTTCCTTCCTCTCTAGAAATCAGACCGAGCTTGGCTACTTTTAACCCTATCCGCATGCATGCGTGGCTAGGGAGGGTCGGGGGGAGGCCCGCATGTTCCCTCCAACACACCCGATTGGTGTGGGGGGGGGGGAGGCACAGGTTTAAAAGGTCTTTGAACCACTGAGACAAGGGTTGCTTCGGTGGCTCAGAGACCTTTTGAAAATCCCACACGTTTCCCCTCAATACGTCCAATTGGTGGTGGGGAGGTGTGGTTGTTTAAAAATGTCTTTGAGCCACTGAGGCAAGCCTTTCCTCAGTGGCTCAAAGACCTTTTAAAAACCCCATGTGTCCCCCCCCCCCAAAAATCGGGCGTGTTGAGGAGGAAAGCATAGGCTTTTTAAAAGGTCTTCCCATAGGAATGCATTGAAATCCATTCATCCAGAATGGATTAATTGATTTTCAATGCATTCCTATGGGAAACTGTTCCCTGATTTACAAGCTAACCGATTTACGAGCATGCACTCATAATGGATTAATCTCATGTCTTTTTGTTTCTAAAGGATGTCCTGGGTTGGCTTGATCTACAACCTACTTATTCTGGAATTCAGAAAGACAGGTAGGTGCAAGATGGATGCAGTAGCACAGGATGGATCACATGAGCTGTAGAAAGGATAGACGTTAGCATACCTCTGTGCAGATAGAAGATTATGCCCTACCACAATTATAGCTTTGAACAAGGTAACTAGCCTAGGCAGCATCTGGTGATCCTGATGTTTAGGTGACTATTCCTCAGTTTTCATATTGCAAGTTTCCCTTTTAGTGATACAGCTTTCCTTGAAAAGATAAGCAACCTATATGCAAAACCCAGTGCATGTCACAGTGTTTTAAGGACAGTAGATTGCAGATGCTTAAGCTGCCACATGAACCTTAAAAATCACCAGTAACTCCTGAAGATACGCATTTCCTCCTTTTGAACTTAATGACCCTTGAATCCCCGCATAGCAATCACTCTCGTCAGATGTAGTAGCAAGTCATGTTTAGCATGCGATTGGATGCTCCCAACGCCTCTGATTGAAAGCTCTCTTGGGGGTGTTGCTGCACTTGGAAAGTGATGATGTAAAAGTGTCTCTGATTGTGTCCTTCCTGGATTGTCAAGGAATTCCACAACTATGTATGTTTTAGGGAGTGTACAAAGTCAACAAAAATATGTTGGTGGGGTAATAACTGAGAAGTAATTTTTTTCCAATGTGAAAATGAAACTGATATTTCTAATTTTCACTGAGCTCTAATGAAGCGAACAGTCCTTGTTACCAAGGCTCAAGCATATAATTATTAGTAAATTCCCCTTTTCAGAGGGGCTCCCATTTCATCTCTGCTCAGATATATGCAATTGAATAATTCAAGACAACTCAATGGCTAATGTTCTGTTGTGGAGTTATACAAAAGGCATAAGTTTTAGCAGTGAATTGCTACAAACTAAAAAAAAATATCTCCATAGGCATTATGTGTTGCATGGTGAGATCTGCAAGTTATTATACAAAAAATAGTGCCTTCAAAGATTTCTTAGTTGATGGCAATATGCCACTGGAAGTTAAACCTTTTATCTAACCACACAACAGGAATTGGGTCATTATATCCATGTGGGAAGATAAGCAATGTTGCATTCTTCTTTAATCATTCTTCTTACAATGCTTACATAACGTTTGTAAATAATCCATGTTTTCAATTTATCTACAATCCATTGGTTTTTGTTTGTTTGTTCATTAGTCTCTTCCTTCCATTTTGTGCCTCCCTATAGGTGCATATGTGAACATTTCCCCCAAATTATCCATTTCATTTTTAATTTGTCCATCATTCAAACACTTGATGGAAAACAATGTACTGCTGAGTTCCAAGAAAAGAAACTTATTTGAGCACGCTGTTGGAAAACAGTGAGACTCCCTATGACTTCTTTACCCTCCATTAAGGAATTACAATGGGTGAGGACCAGCATTTGTAGCCATAATGAAGAGAAGAAAAGTAGCTGACGACAGTCGTGTACCTCCATTCCTGATTCCTGCAATCCATGGAAGGACTAAAAGCCAGCAGAAGCTAAGGAAAATATCCTTAAAAAATACCAAACCGAGCAATAATATTAGTTGATAAAGTGAACAAGTAAATTTCCCTGATGTGGGATTAATAAAGATTTATCTGATCTGATCTTTTCTTACATTGCATTAATGGAGCTTGAAAACATTAGGTTTTCCATCAGTCAGCATGGGCAGTTTTATTTATTTATTTATTTATTTTTGTACTTATTAACCGCCCGATTTTCCCATAGGGAACTCTGGGCAGTGTACAGCACATCATCAGAGTGACTAACCAACAATAAACCCCAAGGCATAAACAAACACAAGACATCATTAAAATTACAAGCAAACTACACACTAGTATGGGAATACCATATACCAGTACTAAGAGGCCAAAAAGAAATAGACCTCGTACCATCCACCAACGGGTAAGATCCGGCAAGAAAAAAATTTATCACACTGCGCTTAGAGGTCCCCCAAACATTGCCTGAAGAGCCCGGTCTTTAAGGCCCTTCTGAAGGCCGACAGCGACTCTGTCTGCCTAATCTCCGGAGGCAGTTTGTTCCATTGTGCTGGGCCCACCATCGAAAAGGCCCGATTATGCGTCGAAGCCCTACAGGCCTCTCTCGGTGTAGCCACTTGGAGAGAAAGGGAGGATGAGGCTCTGGTTGGTTGGGACAAGATAGACCTCTGGGTCCATATAACTGATTTTCGATAGCTCAGTGGTTTATCAGCACTTGGGAGTTACTGTCCTTCCTTGACAGGGATGGGACCCAATGATCAATAGGGTCCCTTCCAGATGTGCAGAGAGAATTCCCCCAATAGAATTCATTTGGGGTCTTGGATTCTTTGCAATCACTATTAGTATTGCTGGTTCCAATTCCCCAGATGGACGGTACCACCATCTGGCTTCCTGTCTCTGTGTTATGTGTTGTGTCAGCGTTCTATGTTATGCAGTAAAGTTGGCTTATAACTTTGCAACCAAGATGTCTCAGTGCAAATCTATTACACCCTAAACCCCAACGTATCAGTTGGTACATTTTCAATCTTATCAGCAGTTCTATAAAAATTTCTCTGCCCAGAGCAGTCATAGAAGAAGGGATTCATATATTGCTTCTGATACTTAGAAATTCTCTTGAAAGTGTTCAATTAAGTCATTATTCAGTTGACAGTATGTAATTGTTGTTGATGGCAATTGTACTTTAGGATTGTTGAAAAGGCGGTAGCAAAGCATCTCCAGAAACACTCAAGGCATCCCAAATTGACCTTTTCCAATCTGGTTTTTGACCTGGCTGTAGCACTGAGAGAACTCTGGTGGCCTTGGAGGATGATCTCCTCTGCTCTCTGGTAGTGAGGTACCAGGGCATATTCTGGTTTTGCTTTCAAATGCCTGGACCCAAGTGTAGCTGAGATGCACCCGAGAATACTATCGACTAGCCCTGGAAAGGTACACCATTTTTATATAAACACTGATATAATCATGGCCATAATCTGATCTGAAAGAAGCACCATCATTTGTTCCATATTAGATGTTATACTTACTGTGTCAATCTGTCCAAAATACGAATACTGTAATCTATAAACTTTATGAGAGGCAGATTGGTGTGAAAAGATATGAACATGAGTAGAAATTGGAAAGTTAATAGCTGGAGCTCACTCATCTGCAAGTTCAATTTTTTTTTTAAAAAAATAGAGCCTTAGGATCCAGAAATGCTTTTCAAGACACTCAGGGTAGACTGAGGCTTGGCTCCGTGGCGCGGCTGCGCCCGACGGAGCTCCTTTGCCCCCTCCCGGCCGGAGCCATCGCGAGGCTTGAGGTCTCGCGAGAGGCTGAGACGACCAAGCCCTTATAAGGGCTGGCCACCTAGGACTCGGCCTCTTCGTCGGCCGGATTTCGGGAGGAGCGGACGTCTTCGCCAGCTGCGCTCGGCCGCCATTTTGGGCCACGTGGTGGTGGGACAGCCGGCTCCTGAGGGATACCAAGAGGCAGCAAGGGGCAGCGGGGGTTCACGGAGGCGTTTTCCCCAGGCTGTGGGGGCGAGCCGCGGCACCCGCAGCTCCAGGGGCGAGCTGGGCGGCGAACAAGGACATGGCGAGAAGCAGCCGGGGAGCGCGGCGGCATTCCCCGCAGGCGTGGGAGGCGGGATGCAGCTCCGGCGGAGGGCCCGCCAGTTGGCCGCTGCTCCTTCATGTCCCCGGGGGCGGGGAGGGTAGTGGGGCCTAGTGGCAGGCGCGAGATACCCGGGTTGTGAGGTGGGCCGGTGGGTTTCCCGGGCCCTTAACTCCGGGGCGCCCACATGCCTTGGGTGGGGGGCGCCCCCCTTTGTGTTTGGTTGTGCCGGGCTCACGCCTGGCCTGGAACCCGGGAGGCGGGAGCGCCGCCTCTGAGCCCCCGACGGCGGCCGAGACGGACGGCGGCAGCGCGGCCTAGCCTGGGGTGGGAGGTCTAGCCTGCTGGTGGGTTGTAGGGGACCTGGAGGTGGGAAGGGCCCGCAGCCACCAGGAAGCTGATAGCAGGAGGGCAGCCTGATTAGGCCTAGGGGTGGGGGACTCGGTGGCCCCCCGGATATTGGCCCAGATAGCTCACCCCAGGACGTGGAGGCCTCGCCCCTGCCCTGAGCAGGCAGACACCTGGGGCCTGCTGCATCGGGTCCAGGGCTGCAGTGATTAATTTGGGGAACGGGCAGGGCGCGCCCAGGGACCTAGGTTGTGATTAGGCCTGACCAGTGGTGCGGATCCCTTGAAGGGCCTCACACGAGCCCAGGAAAGGCCTAGGTGGGGGGACCCAGCAGCAATGGCCCCACGAAGGACCAAGTCCAGGCCCAAGGGCAAGCATCCAGCAAAGAGGCCGCCCCCTGAGCTATCCCATTCAGACTCCTCCACGGACGAGGGGGAGTGGGCGACGTGGGCCAGGCTGGACACCCGGATGACGGCCATGGAGGGAGGCATGAGTGGGGCAAACAACATGGGCGAGGGGGCGACAACGAGTCGGAACATGGCACGCCCGTCCAAGGCCCGTAGGAGGGCCATGCTGCGGCAGCTTGTGCAGATCCTTGATCACAGTTTCGCTGTCTTTGAACAGAAAGCAGCAGCAGCGGCCCAGCAAGGGGCGCCCCCGGCACCAGCGCAGGCCCAGATGGCAGAACCGGCGGCGGCCAGCACCGGTGCGGCCCAGGCAGCGGCCCCTGCAGAGGAAGTGGCGAACCAGCCAGAAGGAACAGCCACGGGGGCACCCGTCGCAGATCCCAGGATTGGGCCTGGGGCCCTCGTAGCTCAGCAGGGCACATCAACAGTGAGTTGGCATGCGCACCGGAGGTAGCACCCCAGGAGACGTGGCCTTGGGGGGTGCAGGGAGGGCCGCGGTGGGGAACAGGAGCTTGCACTCCGGCACCAAGCTGTGGCTGGGCTGGGGGGCCGGGCCTGGCAAGGGACCAGCCAGGCCCGGGGGCAGGGGTGTCAGCAGCAGCACCAGGGTGGCACCCAAGGATAGCAGGTGAGTGCAGCTGTGGACCGCACACAGACCGGCCCGTGGGGCCATCTTCCAGTGTCTGCGGTGGCCGCGTGGCAAGGCCCACTGGGGCCGCAAGGCGGGGTAGGTATGGGAGCGGTTGGGCCTTGGCAGGGACAACCGCAGGGGGGACGGTGGCCGGGTGCGCAACCCGCGCAGCGATACCCAGTCTCCTGGGCAATAGGCCCGGTGTATGCCGGGGTCCCTTATACTGCCTTGCCCTACGCTGATTACGCGTCCCCGCTAGAGGACCACTTGGTGCAGGCGACGAAAGAAAAGATTTGGCGGGGGGGACTACATTGATATTTTTAGTCTGTTGAACTGAGATCTAGACTCCAAGGAATTGGAGAAGGAGGAAACAAAGGACAGGGAGCGCCGGTTGCACCGAAAGCCGGAGTGCTCATGGGCCAATTGGCTCCCAGCGTTCTCTATATACATGTCCATGGTGCTCCACACCCACCCGTGGAGGGCCCAATCGCTTATAAAGTACCAGGACATGATATATAAAGTGTTCGTCGATTTCCCTGGTTACGCCTGGCTTACCTATGATGAACGCTTCAGAATGAAGGCGGCAACCCAACCCCACCTGCAGTGGGATGAATCCCTGCAGTCGCTCTGGCTGCAGTACATGACCCCGGTGCGCCCCACCCTGGGTGAACGTTTCGACAGCGGGCATATCATCAGGCAGGCTAACGCGGTCGCCAGTCCCCGCCAAGCGGCGGGCCAGCAGGTTCAACCCTGGCTGGTCTGCTGGGATTTCAATTGCAACTGGGCCCAATGCCGCTTCAAACATGATTGTTCAGTCTGCGGGGCCCAGCATGCAGCGGTTAACTGCCCCAGAGCCAAGGGATCCTTTGGCAAGACCAGGGACGGGGGACAACCCAGGAGACCCGCCCCAGGGGGAGGCCCCAATTCGGGTAAAGGGCCCCAGCCCAATCAACCTTGAGGTCCTGGGGGACTGGTTGTGCGGCTACCCTGATGGGGCCAGCACCCAGCTCTTGAGGGAGGGGTTCGCAGTTGGTTTTAGAATTCAGTTTGAGGGGGTGCGCAGGGCATTTTGAGCCCCCAGTTTGGGTTCCCTGAGGGGCATGGAGCACGTGGCCAGGGAAAAGATCCAGAAGGAAGTGACCAAGGGGCGGGTGCTGGGACCATTTGAGGAACCACTGTTGCCGGAATTTCGGGTGTCACCCCTCGGGCTGGTACCCTAAAAGGCGCCTAGTGAGTACCGCCTAATTCACCATCTGTCCTTCCCAGATGGGGAATCGGTTAACGATGGGATCCCCAGGACCTTTGCTCCGTTAGATATAACTCGTTTGATGCCGCGGTTGGCATGGTCCGGGCTTGCGGGGCAGGAGCCGAGATGGCCAAGTGTGACATCCAGTCCGCATTTCGGCTCCTGCCGGTACACCCCGACGATTTTGATTTGTTGGGTTTCCAGTTTGAAGGTAAGTTCTGTTTGGATCGAGCACTGCCATTGGCTGCTCTATATCCTGTGCCATATTCGAGAAGTTCAGTTCGTTCATGGAGTGGAAGCTGAGGCAGGCCACGGGCCTGAACAGAGTGGGCCACTACTTGGACGACTACTTATTTTGTGGACCACGGGGTTCTGGCACATGTGGTTTTATCTTGAGGACATTCCAGGGGCTGGTGAGCGAGCTTGGCCTCTTGCTCGCGGTGGACAAGACCGAGGGCCCTGCCACCTGCCTGACATTCCTGGGGGTGGAGCTCGATACCTGGAACCAGTCGTGCCGCTTGCCAGGGGACAAGTTGAGGGACCTGCGCACTAGGGTGGAAGTACTGTGGCACCGCAGGAGCGTTACCCTCAGGGAGTTGCAGGAGCTCATGGGGCACCTCAACTTTGCTTGTAGGGTGATTGCCCCAGGGAGGCCATTCATCCGTCACCTCTGCACAGCAATGAGGGGCCTGCGGAAGCCTCATCACAGGGTTAAGTTGTCCAAGGGCATCCGGGAGGACCTGGGGATGTTGGGCGAATTCTTGCAAGGGTTCAATGGTGTGTCGTTCTGGCGGGACGAGATTAGAATGGGAGCCGACTTCCAGGTCCAAACAGTCACAGCGGGATCAATCGGTTACGGCATCTTTTGGAAGGGTAAGTGGTGTCATGGTACATGGCCAAGGACATGGGCTGCTACAGGCATTACCAGAGACCTGACCTTTTTGGAGCTGTTCCCCATCGTGGGAGCGCTCTGGCTCTGGTCCCAGGACTGAGCCAACTCCATAGTCAATTTTTGGTGCGACAACATGGCGGTCGTCTACACCATCAACGAGCTGACGTCAAAATCCGAGCAGGTGATGGGGTTGGTCTGGGCCATGACATTGCACACACTCCAATATAACATCGTGGTGCGTGCACGCCATGTGCCAGGCCTAGACAACAGTATTGCCAATGCTCTTTCCCGCCAGCGAATCGACCTCTTCAGAGCGCTAGCTCTGGAAGCGGATGATTTGCCCCAGCAGCTCCCGGAGGAGGTATGGCAGGTTGGCGGGAGGAGGCTGATGGGGCCCTCGAGCTGGCGCTCGCACCAAGGACCGGAGGGGATATGATGCCGCGGTAAAGGATTTTGGCTCCTTCCGTAACTCTATGGAGCTCCCACAAACCTGGCCTGCCCCTGTGGATCACGTGCGGCAGAATTTAGTTTTCCTGTACAGGAAGGGACTGACCCCGGGCACCATGCAGGGACGCTTGGTGGCCCTGGCCTTCCATGCTAAGGCCTTGGGATGTGAGGACACCACCCGGGACTTCCGGGTCAGGAAGATGCTAGAGGGGTGGGGGAGAGCTAGGGGGAGGGTGCCTGACACCCGTTTCCCATTGATGCCAGATATCTTGGCCAGAATGGGGAAGCAGTGGGCCCAGATATGTAGGGACGACTATGAGGCAACGCTCATGAGGGCGGCGTCTTTGGCCGCCTTCTTTGGTGCGTTCCGGATCAGTGAGCTGGTGGCCGCAGGAAAAAATGACATGTCCCAGGTAGTGCTGCAGGTGGCAGATTTTCATAAGCAGCAAGGTAAGATCACTTTCCTAGTGCGCCGGTCTAAAACCGACCAGCGGGCACAGGGGCAGTGGGTGGTACTTGGCCCCTGTTCGGTGGAGGATATCTGCCCAGTGCAGGCCATGGAAGAATACATGGCCGTCAGGGGGACGGGGGAGGGCCCCGTCTTCTGTCACACCACAGGGGAACCGCTCACCAAGTTCCAGTTCTGGCACTTAACCGAGAGGGCAGCGGGTGGTTGCGGTGGCGGTGGGGCAGGGGGGCGGGGGGTGGGGGGCAGGCGGCGGCAGCAGACGGCAGGGGGACGGGCGGTGGTGGCCGGCGCCCCCTGTCCATTTTGGCACCCTAGGCAACTGCCTAGTTCGCCTTAATGGACACGCTGATCCTGGGCCTCTCATGAAGAATGGGAAGGGAAGACATACAGGTTGTGGATGAAAGTGAAGCAAAGGACAGTTCTTAGAACATGTCATTTAAGCAAACTGGTCTGAGTGCATCTCTCCTTTATACAGAAACCATATCTGGGCTAGTCCCACACCTAGACCAGAGATCACTTGGGAATGAGATGTGCTCGTAGACTACCTTGAGCAGCACAGAAAACTTGCAGAAGAAATTACATTTTAATAAGCAAATAAAATGAAGAAGCCACCTCAATCACTTCAAAACAAAACACAGGAGATCCTCATTTTTAAACATCTGAACCATCCTTAGCTTTCTCGGGGGGGGGGGGTCTGCCCCAAACCTGCCGCCTGAAAAGGCACCAAGTAGGATCTAATTGTATGAACAGCATTTCTCTGGAACCAAGGCAACAGCTATTATCTACTGCAGGCTAAGAGAGTGAGATGATTTACAGCTAGAAGCCTCTACAAATTTTGCTAGTACCAATAATTAATAATTAATTTCCTTTTTTAATGTTGTTGATCTGACCTTAGGCATTAGCACTATAAAACATTGACTAGTACAATATTAAGAGGCAGAAAAATATGTTCCAGTAAATAATTTAAAGGATATTCTTAATACCTTTTGGAAAACTTTTCTAGAAAAGGAAAACCCCCGAATAAAGTGATTATGGCTTTCAGAAAAATACATCTTGTTTTAGGCTGTATCGGTGCCACATGGTTTTAGTACTCTGATGTTGCCTATAGTCACACAGTTCCATTCTGAGGAATCCAGGATTTGCTGTGGGGTGAGCTATTTAGCAATTTTTTAGCCTTTCAGGAGAATTCACTCGAACAGTGGTTCCCAACCTTTTCCAAGTCATGCCCCCTTTTATAATAGCCAAGTGATCTATTATTCCTCCCCCATATTTACATAAAAGGGTATTCTTAATGAGGTAAAGTCATCCCTTCTTAGAAAGTACGGGTTTATTGTTCCCTTCTGCAGGGCCTATTTCTCATATACAGTGGTACCTTGTATAAAGGAATTAATTCGTTCCAAATGAAATTATGTTAAGCAAATTTTCCTTTGTACAAATTTTCCATAGGAATGCATTGAGAACAGAGTGATGCCATTTATATGTTGTACGGATTTGCCCCATAGGCGATTCTGTTAAGCAAATTTCCCCTATCTCCGGAATTTTTTATGTTGTACACATTTTATGTTATATAAGCTGTTTGTTATACAAGGGTCCACTGTATACATACACTTTGATGTCTCAAACTGAAAGGTTAAGGAAGAAATTACAGTATTTAATAATGGCTACAACACATATAAGGTGACCCACAATACCCGAGATAAGACTTTGTGACCACCTTGGTGGTCATGACTCACCATCCCCTGGTTATGAAACACTGCACTGGAGCTCTCTAGGAAAGGCCTTTACATATAAGACTTAGATCAGGTGCTAAAGTAATCAGGAGGGTCCTCTCTCCCTATCCCGCCACCTTCGCAGGTGTGTCTCATAAGAACACAAGAAAGGGCCTTCTCTGTTGCAGCTCCCAGACTTTGGAATTCCCTCCCGCTGGAGGCCAGGACTGCCCCATTTCTGTTGTCTTTCCGGAAGCAGGCAAAGACCTTCCTCCTCAGGCAAGCTTTCCTTGAATGAGGGACTACTTACTATGTGACTTGTATATGGATTACCATAGATGATTGCATTGACGGATTTCATAATAACAACAGTGATTTCCATGTTAGTTTCCACCCCTCATAATGTTTTTTTCTTTTTGTGTGCTCTTTGTAGCTATAATGTTTACATTTTAATGTTCTAAGATGCCTCTCCTAATTCCCTGTTCCTAATCTGAATATGTCTTAAATGTTCGGGACTGTATATTGTCCCTCATTATTGTAAGCTACCTTGGGTCCTTTTCCAAGGAGAAAGGTGGGGTAGAAATATTCTAAATAAATAAATAAATAAATAAATAAATAAATAAATAAATAAATAAATAAAT
>JAHTLZ010000204.1:16461426-16478383 GCA_023846285.1 Phrynocephalus versicolor | reverse complement strand
AATAAATAAATAAATAAATAAATAAATAAATAAATAAATAAATAAATGCCAGGACTGCCCCATCTCTGCTATCTTTCTGGAAGCAGGCAAATACCTTTCTCTTCAGGTAAGCTTTCCATGAATGAGCAACTATTTTGTGACGTTTAGAGGGATTACAGTGTTCCCTTGCCCTTTCACAGTTCTTATACTGCAGTCCCGGCAAGGCCTTCTGGGGTAAGCTGGATGGGTCAGGCCTCCTGTATTTACTCCGGGCCTGGCACTGCCCCAAACAGTCCTCCAATGGCCTTCCTAGGCCTGTTGGAGGCTCCAGAACTGCTTTCTGACAAACTGGAAGTGACTTCTGGATCACTGGAAAGAGGCCTGGGAAGGCCACTGGAGGCCCATTCGGGGTAGTGCCAGGCCTCAGGCATGTGTAGGAGACCCCAGAGCCCCCCCCCCCAGTCCCGACCCAACCCAACCCAGCATCCACACATCGTGGATTTTCAATTATTGTGGGTAAACTATGGGAAGCCAGATTTCAGCAAATATCCGGGGTGTGTGGGGGGAATCCTATTCCTATTCCTATCCTAATTGTTAGAGCAGTATGACAATGGAACCAATTACCTCAGGAGGTGTTCAGTGCTTTGGCGCTGGAGGCTTTCAAGAGGAAACTGGACAATCATCTGTCAGATCTGGCATTCAATAGTGGGTTGACTCAAATGTCCTTATAGGCCCCTTCCAACTCCATTATTTGATGTTTTGTGTTCACTTGTACCTCTCTGACAAAGAAAACTGAGGGGGGGTGTCATGGTTCAAAATCCATATAAAGGAATATAGGCTTCACACCCAAAAGCTCTTTTTTTTTTGTTCCACCTTCTACGCCTGCAAGAAAGCCTTCCTCTGTTCGTCTATTTTTAAATTTGTGTAATCTAGTCACATTCTTGAAATCTTCCCTGACCCAAACCAGAAATACAGGTGAAAAACTGTAAGTGAAAAAGAAAGTGAAAAGCTAATCAAGGTGAGATGGGCCTGCCCTTCACTGCCTTGATGGGCTGGGCACTCACTGTTATTACTCTATATTGCATGGCAGACAACCAAATGTTTAAGAAAATCTGAGAAATAAGGTGCTTTTTTCATGAACTACAGTTCTCCTCACTTTACCTCCAGCATGGAAAACCTCTTCTTCATCCTGCATTTTCTTGGATGTTAGGTTATAAAAGTTGTGC
This sequence comes from Phrynocephalus versicolor, assembly GCA_023846285.1. Taxonomy (NCBI): domain Eukaryota; kingdom Metazoa; phylum Chordata; class Lepidosauria; order Squamata; family Agamidae; genus Phrynocephalus; species Phrynocephalus versicolor. Next base: position 16,477,178 of record JAHTLZ010000204.1, on the reverse strand, counting down.
ATCATTTAACTTACAATATGTCTTGTTTGTATATGACCCATTTGATAACATGGTAACATTGTCATCTATGTTCCACCCGCAGTTTCCCATTGTGAAGTTTGACTTCCCACTAGTTTTTCAGCTATTTCCTCCACCTCATCTAAGGGAAAGCTGTAACCCATCCTGCGCACACTTCTGCTGCATATTATTTATTTATTATTATTTATTTATTTTATTATTTACATACCACCCATCTTCCAAAGGAACTCTGGGTGGTTTACAACATCATCAATAATAAGCAACAATAATAGGATAAATAAATAAATAAATAAATAAATAAACAATTAATTAATTAATTAATTAATTAATTAATAAACAACTGTATAGATGCCTATTTATTTTCATAGATATGCAAATGATGTGGTGGCAATACTGGAAACAAAAGAGATTATGCATATTCTCTGTTGTAAAGCATGGTATTTGCTCCTATGCTTCCTGACTCTGCACAAGGTACCTATATGTTATATAGTGTATGAGTGCACATCTCAAGGAATTAAACACTGCAGTTTCTGAGTTGTTTGCCAAGTCATTGCTATCACCATAGAGCAGTCCTCTTGAACAACATCTCCTGATAACTGGAAGGGGGCCTATGAATAATCAAATTCAACCACTGCCAAGGTGGTACAGTGGAGAATTGAACTCCCAATCTCTGTCTCTATCAACCAGATCCCTAAATGACTGAGCTATCTAATTCAACCACTCTGTCCTTATTGGAAAGCATGTGTGTGTGTGTTGTGTCATTTCAGTTGTGACCAATTCTTCATGACTCCATGTCTATGGAGTTTTCTTGGCAGGAATATTGGAGTGGTTTGTCAGTTCCTACTCCAGGCACCCACAGCACCTGGTATTCCCTGGTGGTCTCCCATCCAAGTACTAACCAGGGCCAACCCTGCTTAGCTTATGAAATCAGGTGAGATCAGATGTGCTTCGCCTTAGGGCATCTAGAAAGCATAGTTTGACTGATTTTTGCTAGGATTGATAAACACATGTTATGGTTACTTTTAGTAGTTGTTGTGATGCTGGATAATTTAGGTTCTCTTCAGCTTGCTAAGTTTATTCAGTGACAAACCGCTATGGGAACTAACACAGGACTGGAACGGAACAGATTGTGTTGTGTATTGCCATTGGGCTGATATATCAGAAGTGTTCAGGGAACTGGATTAGGCATGAGAAGTGTACATTTACAAATTAATCAATAGAGATGGCTGGCTGGCTGGACTGTTATTACTGCCAGAATGTCTCCCTCATTGACTAGAATATTTTGAGTCTGCCTTTTGAATCTCAGACATAATCTTTCTCAATACACAACACCAAGCAACCTCAATAAGCACAAATATATGGAGCTCTAGTGTCTAATGCTTTTAAAGATGGGGATCATAGAATCTGTTTCTCTGTAACAGAGAAAGGAGAACATGGGGTAGGTAGGGGAGAGAGAAAAATGCAACTGACCCACAAAGACGGTTACTTCATGTCCTACCTTGTTCCGCGATTACGTTTGTACCATGACAGCATTGTTCGCGGTCACGTGGTTTTGTCCCTCTTCAGTCCCTGTTTTAATTTACTCACAGGCGTGATTACTTGTCTCATGACAACTGTTACTTCACGGTCTTGTTCTGTGACAAATTCTGAATTTGTCTTGCTTTCTTAACCCCTTTTTAAAATATTGCAAATAAAACTTTTTCGATATTTGAATTTACTGGTCTTCTGGGATTTACAAGTCAATGCTACAGAATTTTCAGGACTTTCTTTAAAAAACATTTGCACTGCATGTTGTTTCCCATAGGGAAACTAATGTAGAATGCTGCTTCAGCCCCTGACCACTAGGTGGCTGTTGCGTGACAATTATTACCACACGTACCCTTGTCTCGGAACAGGAACCAGGAACTAACCGTGACAAGATAATTCCCCAGCCCAGGGACAGGTACGGCTTGTCACGCTCTGTTCCCTGTTCCGGGGGCATGGTCGAGACAACTTTTTGCTGTCACACTAAGGACATGAAGTAAGTTTTTTTTTGTACCTGTCCCAAGTGGGTCAGCAAGGAGGGACGAACGGGATGTGAAGTAACCACCAAAGTGAAACAGCTGGAATGAAAGAGAATTCTGCAGCACCAAGATAAATCCCACTGTTGTTTTAATGACAATTGGTTTAATTATTCTTTAATGTTATACTAAAGTGTTGTTTTTGCTGCATCTCTTTTTCAAATTATGTTGAGCCACTTTAGGAGACCAAGTGTGATACAGTAGATAGACTCTGGAAACCTGGATTTCAATCCCCTTTCGGCCTTAGAAATTTATGGGATGGAACTAAACACCTGACTTTACCTGGAAAGGCCCAATTGGGGTCACTGTACATTGGTTTTGATTTTTTTGCTGGTACCTAACACACACACAGGGTGCTTAGAATAATATCAGGCTTGGGAGGCCGGGGGGGGGGCAGGAATTAGCATATTAAACAGACAGACAGACAGCCCTATCCTTGCTTGCTGCTGAAAAGCCTTTGAACTGGCTTGTATAACACGAATGCAAACAAAAGAACTATTGAACCTTAAAGACTAATAGATGTTCTTCAGTATGAACATTTGTGGATTATAATCCAGTTTCCCAGGAATATGTGTCATACAATATAAGGCCACAGGATCAAATAGTAATAGATGCTATATTTGACCGTTGAGCCCTGCCTTATGAAAAACCTGAGTGGACTGAAACAGCTTTCTTATATTTATGCTGTGTTTTTATGTGTTTTTTGTTCTTAATTCTGCATAGGAAAAAAACCCTAAAAACATATAGTGAAAAGCCCATTAACAATAGCCAGAAATAATTCTGGTTTCAGCCTAGTTTCTGTCAGTACAAATTTTTGCAACCATTAGAAGGCTACAATGAAAAGGCGCTTGATTCCTGACTTCTGTTGTTGAATGGTTAACTGCATGATGTATTTCTGCTTTTTTTTTCCTTTTTAAAGAAAAAAGTTTTTTTTCGCTTGTGAGAAAGCAATCTAGTAGTGACATCCTAATGGCCCCTAGCAAAGACCATGTCAAACAGACAGAAAATGGCATGCAAACATGTTTTCTCCCTAAATGATAAATCAAGTTTTATTCTCCAAGAGGTGATCGCAAAAATACTGCAGACAAAAGCAGCTGCAAGCATGCTGGAAGCCCAGATTTGAAGAATGCCAAGTCAAAGCACAAGCCGCTTCATCTGCACTGATATAACCCAAGGCTTCTTTGGGCTGCTTTTGTGCATTAGCTCCAAGACATGAAGGATAACCAGCTACTTTGTATGCTTCGGTAGTTACTTCTCAGGTCACTGGCCAGTATGGACAGTCTCCAATATGGAAGAAATACATGACAGGCAGCTCAAGCAGCATGGAGCCTACTGTTGGGTTTTTTGCAACCTCGCATGCTGTTTCTAGTAGGTGTGGCTGGGTGGGGCCTTTTCTGGACTGGGGTAACTGTTGATCTTTCCATCAGTAACCAATTAGTTGTTCTCTCCTGTCTCTGATTCAAAGACAAACCCAGCTCTCTGCTTTGCCCCCCCCCCCCCCGGTTGTCTGCTGGCATTTCTTAGTTGGTTGAGGCCTGCTGCTGAAAGCAGGCAGTCATGTTTGTCAGCTTGCTGTTTGATCTGTTGAACTGCAAGTAATGAAACCTTTTATTCTTTCTACTACTAATGCAGGCATGTCCAAACTTTGGCCCTCCTGACGTTTTGGACCACAACTCCCAGAATTCTAAGCTTAGACTGCCATTGACTAAGGACTGTGGGAGTTGTGGTCCAAAACATCTGGAGAGCCGAAGGTTGGACATGCCTGTACTAATGCCTCAGAGTGAATTACTGAGGAAGTGCCAGTTGTTGAGAAAAAGGGGTGGATGCTGGGAAACTTGAAGCTATTCTGCTCTGTGAATTCCAACACTTTTGCTGTGCCACTAGAGGAATTCAAACAGCATTAAAAACTCTACAACACACATCAATTTTGTCCGTTATGGAAGCTGTCATATGGGAGCCATACCTTGCTTATACCTTGTCTAGCAATAGAATATATAGCATTCTGGATAGAAAACACTTTCAGCTCTTCCCCTCCCCACTATCAGCAGTTTCTACAAAAGGGTAGAATCATAAAGTCATAGAACCACAGAGCTGGAAATGATCCACAGAGTCACTAAGTCCAAAGCAGGAAATTCCCAGCACAAGGACCCTTGATTGGTGATCACCTAACCTCTGTTTAAAAATCTCAGATGACGGAGAATTCACTCCCACTCTAGGCAATTCATTCCACCATTGAACAGCTCTTTCTGTCAAGCACATCTTCCTAATGTTTAAGTGAACTCTTCTTTCTTGTAATTTGAATTCATTACTTCATGCCTTACTCTCCGGAGCTACACTAAACAACCTTGGATCTCTGTGACAACTAGAGATGGGCTTTTCATTTTGGAAGTGGTCAGCTTCCGAAATGAACCATGGGAACCCAGCTGACGTTCGGACCAGAGGAATGAAATGCACCAATCCCTTACCTTACAATGGGCTCATGCAGGGGAGGAAGAAGCCTCCAATGCATCATTGATCCTTCTCCCTGGTGCTGATTAACCTCTATATTGCTGATGTGTGCACTACACACTCTTTCAATTATCTATGAGGACCCCCTTTGGAGCTTATTAACCCAGCCCCTTGAGCCCCAAATCTCTCCAAATTTCAGGGGCTTACAGGGAAGAGTCCAAAGTTGCTCCATAGTGATTTTGGTGCCAATACATGGCTGTGATACCTATATCCGAGCACATAATTTTACAATAATGCTAAATAACAAATCTGCTGCAGGTTATCCTTCAAGTAAAAATAGATAGGAAGCATAGACTGGGGCATAGAAGAGCATTCTGGTTTAAGAATTTAAGCCAATGGTTTGCATTGAGCATAACTTCTGTATTTAGAATAGCTCTAGCTGAAAAATAGATCACCCATGTTCTACAAGGACATGACATGACACTTGAAGAAGGGTTAATGTACATGCTGGAAAAATTATGGAGACATTCAGATACCTCTGAAAAATTCACACTCCATAGAAATATTGTCAGTAGTTTGGCATGGATATTGTGCGTGAACATTATTACATCTCAGTTTAAAATGTTATAATATTTCAAGACAGAGATGACTTATATCAATGGACATCTTAAGTTGCTAGCCACAGCCTGACATGAATGATAGACAGAGTGGGTTGTCAAACAGATATGGTGATTTTTTTTTCATTAAAAAGAACAGATATGTGAGTCATATAGTTGGAACAGATGCTGTCCTGTTATTTAAATGGGTAAATAAGAGCTATTTTAAAACCAGTTATCTTATCACTGTGGGGAAAACAACGTATCTAATTTATAAAGAATTTACATTTATCTGGCTTATAAACATGGCTGTTTTAATACAGTTATGCAACTGTGAGATAACCTGCCAGTTTATGACAAGAGTTGGCTATTAGGGATGGGCTGTTCGTTTTGGAAGCAGCACATTCTGAAACAACCCATGTGAGCCCAGGTGCTGTTCGGAAGCCTTCCGAAACGCAAGCAGCCAGTCACTTACCTTCCTGCATGGTTGTATCAGGCTAAAGTCCAACCAGGAAGAAGTCTCCTAATATTATCTGTCCTCCTCCGTGGCACTGGCCAATCAGAAAGGGAGGTGGGATGAAGCATATCCATGCACAGCTCCTGATTGGCTAGCACCAGGGAGAAGAGCAGATGATGTCAGGACTCAGGAGACTTCTTTCTGGCTGGACTTTAGCCCGATATGACTGTGCAGGAAGGTAAGTGGTTGGCTGCTTGGATTCTGAACAGCACCTGTGCTTGTGTGGGTCCTTTCGGAACATGCTGCTTCCGAAACAACAACCCATCCCATGTTGTTAGCCTGCAGAACTCCCTGCCATGTGTTTAGTCTGTGGAACTCCCTGCCACAGGATGTGGTGATGGCATCTGGCCTGGATGCCTTCTAAAGGGGATTGGACTGATTCCTGGAGGAAAAGTCCATCACAGGTTACAAACCATGAGGGAAATGTGTAATCTCCAGGCTTAAAACCAGGGTACTTCAAGGGCCAGATGCAGGGGAGTGGTATCAGGAGACAGATATCTAGTCTCCTGCTCTCCCAAACGCATCTGGTGGGGTCGCTGTGAGATAGAGGAAGCTGGACTAGATGGGCCTTTGGCCTGATCCAGCATGGCTCTTCTTATGTTCTTATGTTCATCCCTATTGGCTATCATTCATATCGATTTGGTGCTTTGGTCCAGTGCCCTTTTGAAGATATCCGAGGCCAGTCCTCCTCTGGGTCCAGATCAGTATGTGTGTATGTCTAGGCCTCTGGAAAAGCCCATTCCTGCAAATGGGGAATGTCCTGCAAATGTCCACTTGAGACATAAGAGGAGATTTAGCATGGCAAATATTTATACATGGTATCAAAATTTACCTTTCCTAACCTCTGCCACAAGAGTTACCCAAGTACCGTGTTTCCCCGAAAATAAGACACTGTCTTATATTTATTTTTTTCTCAAGAAGACACACTACTAGGGCTTATTTTCAGGGGATGTCTTACTTTTATTAAATATAACATGCTTGAATGTCAGCCCTGCACACAACCATAGCCACACCCTTCACTAGGTCTTATTATCAGGGTAGAGTTTATATTTAACAAATGCATAGAAATCCTGCTCGGGCTTATTTTTGGGGGAGGTCTTATTTTCGGGGAAACAGGGTAGATGCTGCTGAACATTTGGAAACAAACAAACCCACTTCAGGCTGTGCTACAATTCTTTCTATTTTCTGCTGGGGCAGCAGCTGGAATTTAAGGGAATCATATGAGTGAACAGCAAACAGAAGTTAACCCAAGGGAAATTTGCCTGCTAGGCTCAACTGACTGTTAGACATTTTCTTCCTGACTCATACAGAACTAAGAGAAGAACAGAATCTACTCTGTAAATATTGATACCTTAGAAAAACTGCTAGTCAGTTTGTTACAAATAAGAAGTAGTAGGAAGCCATAAGGAGAATACTAGGCATGGAATCACCAGATGGCTTTAGCTTAATCTCTTACTCACAGATACCATTCAGGCACAAAATATCTGATTTTTTTTAAAAAAGCTAAAATATTCTGAGGACATGGATATTACAGGAAACACCTACATAAACACCTACATCAAACTGTTAACTTGTTCCTACAATCACATCCTACATTTCCTTAAAAGGGGGAATAAAGAATTCAGTGACTTGCTGAGCCTGAGAGATGTTATCTACTACACAGTCACAAAGGCCGCGGTCCTACCAGCGTTTTCTGCGTAGTTTCCCGGCGGCGAACTGCATAGTAAAAGATCGCATGCTAACCGGGAAGAGAAGTAAATTCTGGTCCTGGCTGAGCACGCCCCTGGAACAGCAGTTTCAGAGAAGTTTCCTAAACCACCGACAGGGGCTGTATTTAGAAACTTCGCTCAAAAATGCTTACTTATTTGCTTCTGTAACCCTGACAGGACCCTGAAAATACGCAGTAAAATCAGTTGTTTTCCTTTAACACCATGGAGCCTTGGAAACTAGAGCTGGAAAGAAGGACAAAATGCAAAGTAGACAGCTAGAGACTGAACCAGTATACGGAAATACGATGCAGAAGAGAGGACACTAACTGTACATCAAAAACCACATGACTGCCCGAAAAAAAATATGCAGGAAATTTATATATGCAGAAAACTCTGGTAAGACCACAGGCTAAGTGGGCTTCCTAGGTGATTGAGAACTTAGTTTCAGTCTTCCTTTCACTAATCCAACACTCTGCATGACAATGGATTGGTGGACAAATTTTGAAGCAACGCAAGACCAGTAATTAAAAAATCATTTCCAATTCATTTCTTTGTTCAAAATATTTCACTTCACCTTTCTCAAAAGGACCCAGTGTTTCACATGAAAGCATGTTTTGATTGGGTAGATAAAATATCATTAACTTGTAGTTAAGATATGAAAGTTGAGTCATAGCAAGTGGACTTCTTTTCTTGAGAGACCAAAATGTTTCACTACTCATCAAAATAGCTTTGTCAGTTGAAGGAAAGTTGGTGCAAGGCCTCCAATTTATAGTTCACTTGGTTCCATGCCAACCTGGTCTGAATAGGCTCTTTAGGAGGACAGTGGCCCAATTAGGCTTGTTAGACATACACTGGACTGTGGTATGTGGAAGTCTCACTTACCTGATCCTTCCTTTTTTTAAAAAATATATTTTATTACCATTTTTTTAAAAAAAAAACAGATAAACAGCAAAATAACATAAGGAAGAGAAAATAACACACAACAGTATAACAGAAGTATAACAGATATGGACAGAAAATGCAGTGCTACCCACCCACCCTCGGGACTTAAACAAAATTACAACTTTCATATTATTGACCAACCCATTTCTCTCCAGAAATACATTGAGTCTTCTCCAGGTGTGTACCCTTTACCTTTTTGAAATACATATACCAGCAATTTATCCCATATTCCGTTAAAGTCATTAGACTTGGTCAGCCCTTTCCTAATTTTAATTTCACAAGTCAATTTATCATTAATAGCCAGATTCCATAACTCTTTATCAAAATAAAAAGTTTAATTTGGGGATAATTTTCATTTTACATACTGAAATCCTTCCAAACCAAGAAATCCTTAATTTTTTATATTCTTTTATTTGTTCAGTGATCTCCTTCTTAACTTTCTCAATATTTATCTTAATCATAACTTGTAAGCTCCATTTTAATTTTATCCCCAAATAAATAATGCTATTTATTACTTACATTCTGATTTGTTCCAATTAACCTTTAATCCTGTTGCTTCTTCAAATGCCTTTAAATGCTTTTGTAATTGGTAAATATTAATCAATGGGTTTTTAATCACTAATAATGTATCATCAGCAAATAAATTAAGTTTATTTGACTTCCCCTCTTCAACTTCTTCTAGTTCTTTATCCCTCCATTAGCCAACATTTCCATTATAAGTATAAACAAAACTGGAGATAATGGACAACCTTGTCTAGTTCCTTGGCCCAGGGTAATACTTTCTGTTATTCCATCATTCACTAAGACTCTAGCCTTATTATAAGAATACAACTGATTTATTATATTACTAAATTGAGCATTACCTGATCCTTCCTAATGCCCATTAAATATGGATTGTTAGCCATGGCTTTCCTTGTGGAGGTGAAGTGCTTCTGATTGGTGGGGGGGGGGTCGATGAAAGGGCAGCATGATAAGTGGCAGACAGACTGTGCCTAAATCCTGAAGTTTAACCCCACTCTGGCCAATCAGACAGGGAGGTGGGATGATGCCTGTCCCTGCACTGCTCTGATTAGCCATCACCCACAGAAGGGGAAAGATGACATCCCAGCGTGCTTCCTCATTGCAGTAGATATATTGCAGCTTGTCCATCATTTATCTGTTAGGCCCACATACTACAGAATCCCCCAGTTATTAAGTATGGAAAGCAAGCACATATCCTTGGAATCCTTTCATTTGTTTGTTTTTGTTTGTTTTTGTATTGGGGTTTGTGTGTGTACATTGCTCCCATTTATTGTTACAACTTAGCAAAGTGAAGGAAAGTTGATCTTTTGTGTATATATTGTGACTAGAACACGGGCGGTGGTGGTGGTGGGGGGTGGCAGGGCGGCGACAGGGTGGGTGGGGCAGCAGGGGGTGGCAGATGATGGGGACGGCGACGGGCATGGGGGCGGACGGTGATGGACACGGGAGCGGTGATGGGTGCAGGGGGCGGCGGGCAGACGGCAATGGGCAGTGGGGGGACAGACGGCAGGGGCCAGCGGCGGGGGGCGGGGGGCAGCAGGCTGGCCACCGCCCCCTCTCCATTTTGGCACCCTAGGCAATTGCCTAGTTCGCCTTAATGGACGCGCCGGCCCTGGTGGAAGGAGAATTGTTTTAGAGGCTTTGAGTGAATAGGTCACATAATTAGGGTGCCTAATAGCTCCTCACATAGATCATGCCCACCTGTGTTTCCCCAAGTTATAAGTGTTTCTTGTTTGGAATGAGACTACATCCAGGTCTACGCTGCATCCAAGCGATGGATTAGAGCTGTTTTCAAGGAACCGGTGGTATAAAGCAGAGGTGAGGAATCTGTGACACTCCAGATGCCAATGCCACATCAGACCTAGCTAGCATAAGCCATGTGCAAAGTTCTTAGGAGTTGCAGTTGAGTAACATCTGGAGATCTACAAGATGATCACCCTGGTTATAGAGGATTGAATAAAGACATTTAGTAGAAGTGGTCCATCTGCTCTTGAAATCATTATCTTCCAACTGATATGAGCATTTCACATTCTTAGACCATCTGTTCTATTTGTTTCCTCCATCCTTCTCAGTTTTCCTCCATCCTCCACCCCTTCCATTCTGAGCATTGCTACCACTCAGCCAAGATATGAAGGTTTATTCTCTGTATATACATTGTGACCAAAATAGTCCTGTTATTTCAGGGTAAGTAGAATGAAATAAAAGTGAAACTTCTGACCCAAAATACAGAGAGAGGTTTAGCTTCAAAATAGTAGTAAATCCATAAAGTAAGGCTGCATTAGCTTTTGGTACCGTCAGATCTTTATACTTATAAATGGGTCATCATAATCACGAAATGGTGGGAACAAATTAGTATAATCTTCATTGAACGGCGTTCATGCTGTTGACCACCTGTTCTCACTCCCAAGGCAAGCTCCCAATACTGTATTACACTTAATGCTCAAGCAGGAAACACAGTCACACCTTTCATATCATTCTCTCTAATATATACATCATCAAAATAACATCAGAAACAAAAAAAGACAGAGAATTTACATAGCAGAGAGTAGTGTGGATTTTCTAACATGGACCAAATCCAAATGAACTAAATGGCAGGCTCCCACCACTTAGAGGAATGAATAAGAAAATGCATTCCCCCTTTTTGTTCTTTTATTTTGCCCTTAAACTCATGAACACCATCAATGCACAAATATTAATAGTTCACTCAACACTCCTGTGCGGTCAAGTCAATTCTTACTTATGACAAAACTTTTCAGTATCTGGCTATGGAGGCAGAGGTTGAGAGTTTGATTCCTCACTGTGCCACCCCAAGTAGAACAAGCCCAGATAGCCCTAGGCAAACTCCACTGTCCAAGGGCACCCCTAGAAGAACACAGTGGCAACCACCTCTCAGTACTCTCTACTTAGAAAACGATGAAAAGGATTGCCATGAGTCAGAACTGACTTGCTGGCAGTTAGAGTGGTCAACTCAGTACACATCAAATAAGTCACACTGGGGAGAAACCATATACATGCAAGGAATGTGGAAAGAGCTTCAGGGTAAGCAGTAGCCTGTGTGCACATCAAAGAACACACGCTGGAGAAAAGCCAAACGAATGTATGGAGTGTTGAAAGAGTTTCAAGCTGAGTAGTAGGCTCAGTGTACTCTATCACAAATGATATAAATGTATTGGAATAGCAGAAAATATTAATGAAGAGTAATCATAGAATAGAAGCATAGAGTTGGAAGAGACCTCAAGGGCAATCCATTCCAACCCCCTGCCATGCAGGAATCCCCCATCACAGTACTCTGAACAGATGGCCATCTAGCCTCTGCTTAAAAACCTTCAAAGAAGGGTACTCCACCACCCTCAGTGGCAGCATATTCCACTGCTAAACAGCTCTAACTATCATGAAGTTCTTCCTTATATTTAAATTGAATCTCTTTTCCTGTAGTTTGAAACCATGGCCCTGAATCCTGATACAATAGGAAACAGTGACCATAGCACAATTACTTTTAACTTTAAGCACATTAGAAGTAAGAACCCAACTAGGAAGACCTTAACCTACAAAGCACAAAATGGCCTGGGCCCAAGCTACCTCAAAGATCAAATCTCACAATATGAACCGGCTCAGGTGCTTAGGTCATCCGGAGAGGCCTTTCTTTCCATCCTGACCCCTTCACAGGTGTGTCGCAGAAGAACACATGAAAGGGCCTTCTCTGTTGCTGCTCCCAGACTTTGGAACTCCCTCCCACTGGAGGCCAGGACTGCCCCATCTCTGCTATCTTTCCAGAAGCAGGCAAAGATCTTCCTCTTCAGGCAAGCTTTCCCTGATTGAGGGACTACTTACTATGTGACTTGTATATAGATTACCAAACATGATTGCATTGACTGATTTCATAATAACAACAGTGATTTCCATGTTAGTTTTCACCCCATAATGGTTTTTTTTCCTTTTTGTGTGTTCTTTGTAGTTTTAATGTTTACATTTTAATGTTCTAAGATGCCTCTTCTAATTTCCCTGTTCTTAACTTGAATATGTCTCAAATGTTCTGGGCTGTATATTGTCCCTTATTATTGTAAGCCACCTGGCTGCAAGGTAACATTGTTTTATCTTCCCGCTTTTTACAGTGATACTATTTATCTACTTGCATTTACATGCTTTTGAACGGTTAGGTTGGCAGGAGCTGGGGTTAACAGCGGGAGCTTACTCCACTGTGTGGCACCTGGGATTCAAACCGCTGAGCTGCCAACCTTGCAGCCGAACGTTTTCAGTGCTCTAGCCTGCTGAGCCACCATGCCTCCCACACACTTCAGACAGTTCAGTTCGTCTCAGACTGCTTTTTCATTTGGGTAAGGGAGGACTTTAGTCCGGTTTCATGCTCCATGGTGGTGTTAAGGAATGGGTCTTTGCGGTGTATGCCGTTCATATTGTAGCTAAAGCAGCCATATTCCACCAAATGCTGATTAGTTTTGCAGACATCCAGGAGGATGTACTACTCCTCAGCCAGTTTTACATTCCCAAGCCATTCTGTCAAAGCTGTGTGTATCATAACAGATGCATGCCCTGTACATGGTCTGTTTTATGCACAGAGCCTTTGCTTCCAGGACTGTCATTACAGGAATGTCAAATGCATTTGACATTTTTAAACGAGGAAAAGAGAGAATGAGATCTGGCACTCTGCCTCTCTAAATGGTTACATAAACTTTTATTTTCTCTGGATGCCTGAAGTAAAGTTTGCAAACTAAAGAAGCTTTTTAAATCAGTGTGTCATACAGACACCACTTACCACAAGGGGCCTATAGTTGGAGTCAGATTTTACCACATCTTTGTTACAGCTCACTGACAGACGGGAGCACTGGTCTGCCTAGATCTAAGCTCAACAAGCCAACTGCAGGCAACCATTCATGTATGACAGGTTCACAGTAAACCTCCAGAGTTTTGCTGCATGCCTGGTACTAAAAGCAATCGAGGAGGTGTTGTCAAACAGCTAATGGGTGAAAATCAGAGTTTCCGGTCACCAAGAGAGCCTCTGCGTTAAAAAGAAATTGTCCCTTTTCCGTGTATATTGCTTTCCATGTGAGGAAATTGACTAGAGGCTGTGACACCCCCTCATTATGTACTGAGTAAACCTGGGTGAATATCACTTTGGATACTATCTCGTACAAATTGTGTAAATCTGTACAGGAAGGAAGCACTGGAGGTATAGCAGTGTGGCTTTCTAAAACCAATATAGGGTAAAACTTGCAAAATATAAGGTAAAACTCCTATGCTGAACCCACCTGGATGTACCATAGCAATCACGAACAGCTCACGGGATTATTTATTTATTTATTTATTTATTTAGTTATTTATTTATTTATTCGATTTTTATATCGCCCATCTGGCAGCGAAGTCACTCAAACAGATCCAAGGCTTCTCCAACTTCTGCAATACATCCCTTGGCCCCATTACTACTGAGATAACAGAGATGGAAACCTTATGGAGTATAGGTTTAAATTGTCAATTATCCTGACAAAGAACTGCAAAATAACCTCTTCATCCCATAAGAGAGAGAAATATTCACGGAAGCTCAACAAGAGAGGGGGAAAATGAGAATGAGAGTAAAGGTACACTACTGAAATATTTCTGAGCAATGTAAGAATTCATGTGAAATGAAGAGGCAGCAAAGACTTGGGTGTGTCTTTTGCTTTTGCATGACAAGACTTGTACCTCTGCAGCTCATGGGAGAAGAGGAGGAGGAGGAGAGGAAGGCAAAGACCTGAGACAGTGGCTGCTATTGCTAATGCTGCTTGTTGTTCGTAAAGGTGGCATATGCCACTTTCAGTGGCCTTCTAACAGCAGGACGAGTCCCTAAGCCAGACATGTGCTATCTGAGCCAAGAGCAGCATTGTCATTGGCTATTTTTGCAATTGTGGCAGTGGTGGTGATGGCTACTGCTTCTTCTCCTCTGAATGGTCCATTCATGCATCCCATGCGGGCAGCTAGCTAGATGGTGCCAACACTTGTAGGGGAGGGGGTAGTTGTACGGGGGGGAAATGTGTCAACAGCAGCATTCACATTTGGCAAGTCACTAGAAAATAAATTAATTCAATAGTCAACTTAAAATAAATGTCCCTCTGGCAGAAGAAGAAAAGCAGAAACAGAAAAAAAAGTGCTGACACTTAAAACAAATAAATCAAAATTCCCTATCAAAGTAATCTACACTTCTCGTTGCATTTTGTATTCATCTTTTTAATATCAGTTTAAAACATGCTAAACCATTTTAAATGTAACTGGGCCTCTGAGATTATTTTCAGAGGTCCAATCAACCCAAACTTTGCAAAGGATGCTTTATTGTTACTCCGAAAAAGCACTCTAGGAATATAATGCGATCAGAACAATATGGCATTGGCTCATGCTCTTCTGTATTTGTAACCCTCAGGTTAGTTCATCCAGTGTTTAAAAGAATTTCTGAGGTATTTGTGAGAGTATGCATAAAATAGCATATGTATATTTGTGCTCTGTTTTCCTTCCCTACATAATTCTGATGCCAGCATTCATTGAATAATACCTGCATTGTGTCTAATATGTGTGCAGTACTATATATTTTCAAGAAAGTTTCCTAATATAATTCATTTTAACTGTGTTTTCACAAATACATGCATTTTTGTATCCAGTTCCTTCTTATATTTGCATTGCTGACACAACTGTATTGCAAAAGTGTGCATTTTTTTGAATGATGAAATTTTCATGATTGTTTAAAAGTGCCGCTTTAGATATGTGCACATTCAAATAAAAATCAAACAAATTTTATCTCCCTCTCTCTTAATAGTTCAGAGGTTAAGCAGACTTGTTTTGTAAGGTCCAGAAAGGGAAAAGAGGATTAAGCATTCAGATGTCTCCCAGGGTAAGAAATGTTTATATTAGAGTCCTTTTATATGTGTTTTAAACATATGAATTCCGGTAGAAAAACATGATATTGCCAAACAGATGGGTAATTAAGATAGAAAAAAATCTAGTTTATCAAAACAATAAGTTTCAGTTACCCTGCCAAGTGCTTTGTTATTAATTTCCAGAACTTCCTTTTTGAATTGTTTAAATAATCTCTACATCTTTAGGTACATTCAGTTTTACCAATGCAGGCAGAAGTGGGCATTGCTGACAACTGACCAGATTTATTGCTTTGATCTGAAGTGGCAAAATATTTTTGAATGAGTCCTTTAAAGCAAATCTAGGATACTTGGAGGCTATATTTCTGTTGCTAGAAATAGTATTGCTGACAGTTCCTGGTTGTTTTTGGCTCTCAAGAAATATAGGGCTCTAGTTCAAATGAATCATTATCAAATACAATTTTATCCTACAATTATGGAGTAGCTGAATTCACAAGCTGGAATTGAAAGCATTGAGTGTTTTCTTTCTTTCTTTCTTTCTTTCTTTCTTTCTTTCTTTCTTTCTTTCTTTCTTTCTTTCTTTCTTT
>JAHTLZ010000204.1:16448385-16461416 GCA_023846285.1 Phrynocephalus versicolor | reverse complement strand
TTTCTTTCTTTCTTTCTTTCTTTCTTTCTTTCTTTCTTTCTTTCTTTTGCAAAAGTGTTGTGCATATATAATAACCAGCATGCCTAGGTACTAAAAAAAGTATTATATTGTACATGCAGAAGTTGGAGATAATTTCTGACAAGCAATTATGGTTATTTTGTATTTTTTTATATACTATATATTGTTTAATTATATACTATATTGTATTGTTTATGTTTAACTCATGTAAACTACCCAGAGTGACCTAAGGTCAGATGGCACAGTATATAAATCAAATAAATTAATTAATTATGTTAGAGAGAAAGTCCTAAGACTGGATGGGACCGGGCTGCAGGACCAGTGGAATGACCTTGTGCAAGGCATGTTCGTACAACTTGAGTGCAAATTATATATATCATGCTTTAAAATTTTCAAATTTATTCATAAGGTTTTATGTTTGTACATTTGTAACTTGAACAATGTGATGGAGTGGTGTATTTCCATTGTGAACACAGTCCTAAATTATGAATGGCCCACACCAATCCCTTATGGCTAGTAGTGAAGCTAACGAAGAATTAACTAACACTTGAATCTTCCCAGTAATTTCCAGGGAAACCTCTGAACACAAGCTAGAGAAACAGGCAGCATTAAGCAGTACAGCAGTGGAACCAATTAGTTCAAGAAGAGGTGAGTGCTCCGATACTGGAGGGATCCAAGAGAAATTTTGACAGCCAAATATAAGAAGAAACTGACAGATACCCTTTGATTTGTATTCCTGCATCGAGTAGGGTGTTGGACTTCATTACTTGTAGGTCCCTTCCAACTTCACTATTTTATGATTCTGCACCAGCTTCACTATTCTATGATTCCGTGATTCTATGATCTAATACAGTGGTACCTTGCATAAAGGAAATAATTCGTTCCAAATGAAATTCTGTTAAGCAAATTTTCATTTATACAAATTTCCCATAGGAATGCATTGAAAACAGAGTAATCCCTAATCGCGACCATTTTTATGTTGTACGGATTCGCCCCATAGGCGATTCTGTTAAGCAAATTTCCCCTATCTCCGGAATTTTTTATGTCGCACAGATTTTATGTTATACAAACCGTTTGTTATATGAGCGCCCACTGTATCTTCTTTCACTGAGATCTGTCTTGTGATTCTGAGCCCATTTTGCAAACAACTCATTGTTTGCCAGCTAACTGGATGCTACAGATTGAAACCAATGATTTATTAGCTAATGACCACTGGTTTATTTAAACTATGGCTTCTTGTTCTGTCTGATCTGGACGCATAGCATATTGTGGCTTATTTTTCTTAGCTGGCTTGTTTTCTTCACCCTGCTGAAATAGGCGTTGACAAAATTTTATTTATTTTTTTCTTATACTTATTAACCACCCGATTATCCCATAGGGGACTCTGGGCGGTGTACAGACGTCACCCAACAGTAACTACCCAACTACAAAACAAACCCCAAAAATAATCAACAGTCAAGACCTAACAGAGTACAATAGTACAGTGGACCCTTGTATAACAAACAGCTTGTATAACATAAAATTTGTACAACATAAAAAATTCCTGAGATAGGGGAAATTTGCTTAACATAATCGCCTATGGGGAGAATCCGTACAACATAAAAATGGGATCACTCCATTTTCAATGCATTCCTATGGGAATTTGTATAAAGGAAATTTTGCTTAACATAATTTCATTTGGAACGAATTAATTCCTTTATACAAGGTACCATCGTATACAAATACCGTGTAAAAATACTAAAAGAAAAATAACAGGATCCGGCAAGAAAATTGATGCCCGTAGTTAAGAAGAAAACAAAACATTACAGTGTCCTCAGAGGGCCCCGAAGCATTGCCTGAAGAGCCAGGTCTTTAAGGCCCTTCTAAAGGCTGGCAGCATCTCCGCCTGCCTGATTTCAACTGGCAGCTTTTTCCAAGAGGCCGGGCCGACTACTGAAAAGGCCTGATTCCTGGTCGAAGCCCTAGGAATTAGACCGGCTATAAGTAAAATGGAATTAGACTGGCTATAAGTAAAATGGATGGTAGTTTATGGGACAAGGCATAGTCAACAGTGGAGAAAAGCCCCCTATACGTTGTATGAAAGCCAGAAAATAGATTTAATTGGACTGCTCTACACGGAATCCAAAATGTGATCTATTGTGTAATCTCACTCTTACTATGTTAAACAAGAGGATTTCAGCTACAGTCTTCTGTGTCAGGAACAAGCTACACTGTATTTCAAGTACTATATACTCTTCTTTTATTCCTCCAATTAAGTATAATAGCAGACTATTTCTGTTGAAACACAACTGAGGCATCCATTTTTTAGAAGGATGTTTATTTCATGAAATAAATTGAGTCATATGAACTGCTTATTTTTAGTGCATTTTGGATAAGGACTTTCCTTTGTGGCATCTAATACTGGATTAATAAAATGAAAATTAGGATGCTGCCTGCAGAAGTTTTTGGTTTTGTTTTCGGAAAAAATAGCCAATACACATTCTTTATGCCGCTGTTGCAAATTGATCATGTATAATTTTCTCTCTCCTATTCTGGGCACTCGATAGATTCATGGACTATGCTGTATTAAACACAGTTAATTACTTAGTGAAGTAGCATTTACATTTTTCAAAGCTACCTTGGCAAGCACAGCCAGGAGAGTTCTCTAAACATAAACATAAACATAACTCTAGGGGAAGAGTTTGTGGAATGTCGCTGAGCTGCTCTGCCACCAGGGAGAACAAATGAACCTCAGATGTTGTTGGGTTTTATTCTCACTGCAGTTCCAAGTATTCAAGGCACAACTAGATGCTAACAAGACAGTCATATACCAGGTCCGTTCAGAGGTTCATTGTATTGTTCAGGATTTACATGCAAATGTGTAATAAGACTGCAGCTGAAGAAGGTTCCCTCTCTCTTTCTCTCTGGGAAACTTACTCATCCTGACTGTTTGGAGCCTACATTCATAGGAGTAATGGCCCCAAGCCAGCTGTAGAATTGAGCAGCAAGTCAAACATAATGGCTATGGATGCCAGTGCACAGCTTAGTTTGCACCATAAGTCCCCCCCCTGGCTCTGCCGCCATCTTGCTTTATCGCCTCTTCTCTTATTGTTTTTGTTGTTATTTGCTTTTATTGCTGTAAGCCTCCCAGAGTTCCCTTTGGGGAAGATGGGCGGGATATAAGACTAATAAATAAATAAATAAATAAATAAATAAATAAGTTGAATCCCAGTTCAGCAGATCTCACTACACACACGACTCCCTATATTATACATCACTGGTGTGGTGGAAGAACTGGAATGAAACACAGGCTTTGATGACATCAATGTCTACAGATAACAGATCTGCAGTACAGACCCCTCCATAGGTGATTCCTAGTTACTAGTGCTTTCCAATTAATTCATATCTAGGGAAAGGATGTCTGTCTTTTCTTCAATGGGTTTTGGCCCAGGAAAGCATTTTTTTCCATTTAGTGAACCAAGGATTGTCACTCAGCTTACTTGGGTGGAAATTATGTCACAGAAAGGGTGTATTAGTATGTCTCTGTTTATGGCGAGAAAGACCTCAAACCAGGGGAAAAAAACTTCATCTGAGGTTTCAGTTAAGAAGAAAAAAATTGAAACCACAGACGAGGTTTTTTTTTTCTTATAGCCTGAATCATAACTTGTTGGTTTAAGCCAAATATTTGTTTTTTTGTTTTGTGAATTTCATTGCATTCTTAAAAAAATACATATAAGTTCAAATCTTTATCACTGCCAGTTAAACATGCATGGAAGATGGGTTTGATCAATGATAAGCAGAACATGTATATTTTAACAAGATACCTACCAAAGTGTCAGGCAGTGCAACAGTACACAATGTGTTGGAAAATCACCAAAAGAGCTGGTCTTAGTGGATCTTGGTGCTGTTCCCAACATCTGGTTCTGCAACTTCAGATAACAGAGGACCAAAGTGGACAGATGAAACAAAAGAACAATCTCTACAAAATGAAATTACATTAATCAAGGTAAAAGCGCACTTGTTCTGGTTCCAGTCTTCTAGAGCGTGGTCATCACCATGAGAAGGGATGTCCAAACTTTGGTCCTCCAGATGTTTTGGACCGCAACTCCCACAGTCCTTTGCCATTGCTAATCTAAGTTTGGAATTCTGGGCGTTGTGGTCCAAAACATCAGGAGGGCTGAAGTTTGGATGTTCCTGAAAAGCATTCTTAATTATACGAGCTCCACAGTTCCCCCCAGTCCCAAGCAACCTAGGTACTCAGTTTACTGATCTCAGAAGGCTGGTGAAACTCAATCTGGCTACCAGGGATTGAACGTGGATCGTGAGCAGAGTTTTGCCTGTGGTACTGCAGTTTAACCACTGGGTTAAACCTTTGAGAGAGTCTCTCTCTCTCCCTCCCCCCTCTCCTCTCCCCCTTGTAAATTCAAACCCAGTCAGCCTTGATGAATATGGTGCCTGTAGCTAATATTTCTGTGGTTGTTGTAATTGTTCATGTTCTTTATATTTGCTGATCAATAACACCTCTCTGGTGAAATAGTTATTATGTAATGTGGGTACTAAGACAATCTGGTGCTACTAGTATTCAGGTACTCCGTGTATCTTTTCCCCTCCAGGTATTGGCAGTGACAAGATCTTAATTCTGCTCTATGCTGATTATTTGGTTTGATTATCCCTGAGCAAAATTGGCCTTGGAAAGAATGCTCACTGAATTTGTTCAGGTTTGCAAAGACATGCATGGTCAACAATCAGTTCTTCAAAAGCCAAGATTATTATTTTTGGGAAGAAAGCCCCTAAGACGGTATAACTTGATGGACATGCCCTTGAGCTGGTGTGTTCACTTAAATATCTGGGCCTGCATTTTTGTGAGAAACATTCATAGCATCAAAACACCACTACTTTATTGAGTGCCAGATCTATTGCACAGCTGAAAATATATTTTTTATTTTAGAAGAGGCAGGCTAATAAATCCCTTCCTTAAGGCTTTCGTTACCAGAATTTGGGCACAAATACTTTATGAGGAAAAAATATGGGGTGAAGGAGTCAAGTCCAACTTGGAGGTTCTACAGAATAAATTCATGAGGCAGATACTGGAGCTCCCTCCAGGGACTCCTTGGGTCGATATTAGAGCTGAGTTTGTTCTTCCTTTGATTGCTGCCACAATTGTATCTGCCTATCTCAAATATTGATAGGGACTAAGTAAACAGTTTGGGGGACCATTCTCTGATCAAGTATTGCGGGCTAGAACAATTACAGACTCGAGGCTGGGTGATGCAGCATCACGATAAGTCAAAGACCTTCGGTCTTTCCATGGAAAGTTCCTCTGTCACAGTTCACATGCTCTTAGGAACTGGATCACCAAATCTGATGCTTGTCAAGACAGGACTATCATCAGGTCACAACCCTCTACTTATCATCCTCAACTTCAAGTTATCATGCAAGGACATACAGTTTTAAGGCTCTGACTCTCCTGCAGCTCTGGAAGGCTTTTGCAAAACTTTAGATCCCAACAGATTCCCTCTGTATACTGTATTTTGAAGGGCAGCATCAAGGAATTCCAGTTATAGAATGCAAGGATGATTTGGGGTATAACAAGATTGAAGATATACTTAATTATTTTTTCTGTCTCCTTTATATAGATCCTAGAGAAAGAGTCTTGTCACCTTTTGTCCAGTCATTGTTCAACTGTGTCTCCAAGGAAGCAGCATTGGGATCGCTCACTGACAATCAGTTATTTATTACAAATATTGTAGCACAATTTTTCACTGGCAGCCAAGGAGCTGTGTTCTCTCTCTCTCTCTCTCTCTCTCTCTCTCTCTCTCTCTGTGTGTGTGTGTGTGTGTTTGGAAGTAGTTTTATTACAGATTGGTAAAAGGGTTTACTTATCCAAACAGCGATGACATAATTTTTGAAAAGGCAGATGTTATGTGACATTTTTAATTTTAAAAACCCCATCTAAATACACCAGGTTTAACATGCCACTATAGCTCACCAACCTAAATAAAAGTCTTTAAAAACACACACAAACATCTTCAGCGTTACTTGTTGAGGGATGCATTGGAACCTATAGGTATGGCTCTGAAGAGAACAGAAGTCACGCCTGTATCCAGTCTTTAAAAACTATGACTCTGTACTCATACAAAACTGGAATTAATTTTGTTGACATACCGAGCGAATGCACAGAACTGAACATCTGGAGAGGTTTCTAACTGGTTGTGTGACAAAGGAAACCCAAAGGAGCTTCAGAGTGTTTTGTAAAAAATGCAAATAAACCCATGTAGAAACGAATCCCAACATTATTACTCTTATGACTTTAATTCTTTTGAGGGGCTCCTCTCAGCAGCCGGAGGAATTGCATATGTGTATAGAGCTGCTGTCCCAAGACCTCCCAGGCTCCCACACCAGGCAAGCATCATTTGGGCCTTTCGGGTTAGAGGCTCTCAGTCAGAGACTTGAGTTGCTCCTCCCCGAGCTTGATTTTGTCCTCCAGCAAGGAGCTGTGTTCTTGTTATGTTAAGGATTACAATGTTGTACAATTGCCATCAACATAATTGGTGAGTCTGGATGTTTGTTTTGGAGGGTGTTATGATTGGACTGTTGATAAGCATCTCAGTGAGTTATTATAATCACCTGTTTTTAAATTAGATTTTTCCTTATATCTCATATTGTGAGGACCTTTGATCAGATCCAAGTAGTAGTAGTAGTAGTAGTAGTAGTAGTTGTCGTTGTTGTTGTTGTCGTTGTCGTTGTCATTGTCATTGTCGTTGTCGTTGTCATTGTTGTTGTTGTTGTCATCGTTGTCGTTGTCGTCATTGTCGTCATCATACTCGTCATACTCGTCATACTCGTTGTACTTGTCATAGTAGTAGCAGTTGCTGCTGCTGCACCTTAACCCCCCAGAGTTCAGCATAATTACCCCATCCAGAATCCATGGGGCTTTAACCAAGAAATTAAAGTCCTTGCACTAGCTTTCATTTAAACACAGTTGGAGAATGACTCTTTCAGCAGCAATTATCTCCAGGAAGAAAAGGGAATTGTTGGTAGGAGCTAAAATCCATGGGAGCTGTATGGTTAAGCACTAGTAGGTTTATTTTTTTTAAAAAAAAGAGAGATTAAAAAGTCTGTAAAAAGTCTAATGGGCAGAGAAACTACCAGTCCCCTCATCCCTTGAAGATTCCATGAAGCTTAGCCCCTCGTAGCCATGAAACAAAAAGGTAGTTGAACTCACATCCTAATCCCCGAATACACACAACCATGTGAATAAAAACATTCCAACTTTCTTAGAACATGATAAATTTTAAACAGAGGTAGACCAATATCTGTCAACAGACAGAAAAGATCTACAAAATGTTTGATGCATTTGGCTTCCAAGTAGAAACTTTAAAAACCTTTAATACAGTGACTCGTGGCTACCTCTCATTAATTGCATGAGATCAGCAGTAAGGTAACTGAACAAACTGGACCACCTGAATGTTCTGCAATAGCTAACTTGCAGTGTAGTCAGGAATGGTCATTTAATGGGTATACATGCTGAAAGCTTGATCTTTTAACTGTATTAACGGTTTTTAAAGTTTTTACTTGGAAGCTAAACCCATAAAACTTTTTGTAGATCTTTTCAGTCTGTTGACTGATATTGGTCTACCTCTTTAAACAAATCATCTGAATTTTCTGGGCAGATCAATGAAGTCCAAAAATAGCATGGCAGGGATGGAATAAATACCAGTACTTTTATTTGGTCAAATGTAAAATCCCTTATAATTCTGAATAATTAAAATAAAACAGACGTTTGGAAGATTTTATCATGTATATTTCATGTCCATTTATATTTTTATGCTCAAATCTGCACTGGGGAAATGCATAGAATCAGAATTTTAGAAGTGACTGTGGATGTCATATGTTTAGCATAAGAACTGCAGTGAAGCATTTAAGAATGACACTCCGCTGGCATTGCATTCAGAGTGAAACAGAGCCTGGCAACTCCTAAGTAGGAATGAAAAATTAGGCAGAAATTAGCCGAGAAGAATAGAGCTTTTGTAGAAGCTTGAGGTGGACCTTGGAGAAACTGCAAAAACCAGTTTCACTTCTTTATTCCAAATATGGTTCCGGTATAGAACATCAATTGCCATCAAGTGGATTTTGGATGGACAATGTATTTTTCATTTATTTGCTCATTTTGAAGGTCTGGTTTTAATTTTTTAAAGCCTTTAGTCCCCTTTTATACCAAAGTCTTGCAAATCTCATTTAAATCTCATTTAAATGTAATGGTGAAATATTTTTATTTACACCACCCCATTTACAGGGTTAGTATCCATTAATTCCTTTATCGGCTGCCTGAAAACACTAAATAAAAAACCCTCAGACATACAATTTATGTGTATTTTCTGGGTGTGTTTCTCTAAACTGACCACTAGGAAGGTATCACAGACCATGCAATGTACTTCCCCAGTTTTTCAGTTCCTGCAGGCAACCTTGGAACTGAACCCCTACAGACACTGCGGTCCTCCTGTACTTTCAAATTTCAGAAGGCCTTAAAAGCATTGTTATAGTAAATGTGAGCAGAAGTATTTAGGCTTTTTTCAATTCTCTAATCAATCCTAAGTCACATGGGCTTGATCACATTCTTCAGACTTCTGCATTTTCATAAATATTTCCAAAGTGGGATAACATTTCCATTTATTTTTTTCTGGCCTTCGGATAATGACTTGAATTAGCTGTGCAATCATAACAATAACAACAACTGGTTACAGAAAGGAAATGAGTAAGACAAAAGGGCATGACAAAATTCACACACACACATAAACATATGCACACACATAATCTAAGATCTGTTGGAACTGATCCATTCCTGACTCTTTTTTTCTTTAAATGTGATGCTCCAAAGTGGACAACATCCTCTAAATATGCTTGGACCTCGCATGGCCAGAGCAGGAGAGAATGCAGAGTGATACACAAGTTTTTAACAGTTCATTCGTTCAGCAAAAGTTATATACAAATAGTAGAGTGAAGGATCCTTTACTGACAGTGCATTTGCTGATAAAGTTATGGCAAGTGTGTGTGTGTGTGTGTGTGTGTTCACTCTGTTCTCCTTAGTATGAACAGCTCTTCATTGACAACACCATTGTTGCTTCAAAGAAAATTACTTATGCTATTTTTATGGCATAGAGATTCAAGGCTACAGGTTGTGAGAGCAATTGTTGATGTCTTGTGTGTGACATTTATGAATGCATATTGAGCAGATGAACTGTTGAAGTTTCCTGGAGTTAGCTTGGCAACAAGGTATGAAGGTTAAAAACAAAATAGAACAGATTATACTGGGCATCCATTGTCACCAAGCCGAATATCGCACAGCAAGCTCTGAGATATCACTGCCCAAGGCTTTTGAGAACAGCATCAACAGAGACAAAATTTAAGAATGCATATTTAATCATGCGCGAAGATGCCGCATGAATTTCAGAATTACTAAAAATAGATTGCAACATAAACGTCAACAAGTCTTTGTAGACTGGAAACCTCTCTATTAAAATAACATTTCTGAATAAAGTCAAACATTAAGAAATGGCACTTATTTCTGCAGTAAAATGTGGCACACTTCTCAACATTTTCAAGTTTAGAGCAAGGCAGAACAATCAAGAGTTTTTGTAGACTGATATCTAACATTTAGAATTTTTCCATGAAAAGATGTGATTCTATGTCGGCCACACAATTCAGAGTTGCAAAAAGCAAAAACAGCTTTTCCAATAGGAGGATCTATTAATATTCATTGACCTTTCACTTAAACCTAGAGCTGATTGAGTGCTGAAATGGTCAAATACTTTAAATTTCTTTTTTTATAATATATTTATTTAATTACTATATTAATTCTTCTTATTAATACTTATTGTTCATTAAGACACCAATGGAACCTGTGGAGGAGTTGAATTACAAAATGCCCACCAATTCAATATGCCTACTCTAAAGCAACATAATGCAGTTATCAATAAGATTTCAGCCTTTATGTGCTACTTCCTGTATAAAGGAGAACTATTTGTTTATTTATTTGTTTATTTATTTAGCCATTTATTTAATCCTGCCTTTCTCCTTAAAAAGGACTCAAGGTGGCTTACATAATCAAAAGACAATATAGTGGGACCTTGTTTAACAAGAATAATTCATTCTAGAAGCATACTTGTAAACAAAAAAAAATCTATATCAAAGCAAATTTCCCTATAGGAAATAATGGAAACTCAGATGATTCATTCCACAGCCCAAAAATATTAAACAAAACGCTTGTAAATCAAGTTACTCATTAACCAAGGTACCACTGTACTGAAAAGCTAAAAAGAATTATGTAAATACTAAAAAATAGTCAAACAAATACAAAAACATCAAAAAGAAGATTTGAGACAAGGCATAACATTCCTCTCACTTAAAACCCCTCTCAGAGAGTGAATCTATTTGTACTTAATTTCTAAACTATCTTAAGCCACCTTTTTCTTTCACGAGGACCCAAAATTAGATTAGATTAGATTAGATTAGGTTAGATTAGATGATTAGATTAGATTAGATTAGATTAGATTAGATTAGATTAGATTAGATTAGATTAGATTAGATGATGATAGATAGATAGATAGATGATAGATGATAGATAGATAGATAGATAGATAGATAGATAGATAGATAGATAGATAGATAGATAGATAGATAGATAGATAGATAGATAGATGAGAACGGCCAGCCTGAGCTCCTGGGGAA
This sequence comes from Phrynocephalus versicolor, assembly GCA_023846285.1. Lineage (NCBI taxonomy): Eukaryota > Metazoa > Chordata > Lepidosauria > Squamata > Agamidae > Phrynocephalus > Phrynocephalus versicolor. The sequence continues at coordinate 16,450,691 of JAHTLZ010000204.1, read as the reverse complement.
CAGCATTCCATAATCTGGGAGCTGCCATAGAAAAGGCCCTCTTTTCCAAACATGTCTACTATGGCAATGGGTCTAAAATGAAGATCTCCTCAGACAATCTTAAACACCAAGAACGCTCACATGGGGAGATATGGTCCTAGAAGTCGTCTGAGTCCAAGATGTATAGGGCATAGAAATAAAGTTGTTTATAATAATAATAACCACCACCACCACCACCACCAGTATTTTAGGTGGCTTGTTCCACATGTTTGATGCATTAAGCTTCCAACAGAAGCTTTATTATATTCAGTCATCCAGAAAAAAGCAAGATAGGTCTGGACCTCATGGGTGACATTCTACAGTTTGCAGCAGGAATATACTGTTACCGCCTTAGAAATTCAACCAACATTATTGAGCCTTTCCTCCTCCTCCTCTCTGAGGCTTAACTGCTACCTTGTAGTTTTGTTCAAAAAGGGGACCCCTCTTCACCTTTAAATGTAAGCTCAGTAACAAACTAGGGAAACATAACAGTCCTAAGATATATTCCTAGTGCTGTAGAAGAAAGAAAATACATAGTTGGTCAAGATTACAAACTATATTGTAAAGGTTACAAATGTCAGGAAACAGCAACATCTGAGTGTAATAGTCCCTGTATCTGAGAAATTCTTTAAAAGCTTGGTAGTAGTTCCCTAGGCAGGAGCCATTATTTATTTATTTATTTATTTATTTATTTATTTATTTATTTAATTATTCAACTTATATGCTGCCCACTATCCAAAGGTCTGTGGGCAGCTTACAATTAAAATGAACAGTTAAAACAGTTAAAACATTAAAATGGCAATGAACAATTAAAAACATTTAAACATGAAGCACTAAAATTGCCACCAGGACCCACAATCTATGTTATGTCAGTTAAAAAACTTCAGAAACAGGAAGGCTTTTACCTGGCGGCAAAACGTCATCATCAGCATTGGCACCAGGCAGATCTCACTTGGGAGGGCACTCCGTAGTCTGGGGGCAGCTGTCGAAAAGGCCCTAGACCTACAAGTCATCCCTTTCACCTCCTTGAGGGATGGCTCTTTCAGAAGGGCTCACTGGCTAGATCTTAATTGCTGGGTAGGTTCATATGGAAGGAGGCGGTCATTCAGGTATCTATGTCCTAAGCCATTTAGGGCTGTATATGTCACAAAAAGCACTTTGAATTGGGCTCGGGCAACAACTGGTAACCAATGCAGTTTACACATTGGTTATGAATTGGTGTGATGTGATCCCTGGCAGCCCCACCACTCACCAGCTGGGCTGCATGATTCTGAACCAGTTGCAATCACTGAACCGTCTTCAAAGACTGCTCCACGTAGAGCACATTGCCGTAATCAATACAGGATGTTACCAGTGCATGAGTAACTGCCATGAGGCTCTGTTTGTCCAGGTAGGGGCGTAGCTGGTATATTTTCCGCAGCTGTAGAAAGGCACCCCTGATCACCGAGTCCACCTGGGCTTCCAGAGTTACCCCCAAGCTATGGACCCTGTCCTTTAGGGGGAGTACAACCCTGTCCAGAATAGGGAGATGGCTCTCTAACCTATCTGGTGAAGTACCCACTAACAACACTTCCATCTTGTCTGGATTGAGTTTCAATTTATTAACCCTCATCCAGTCCATTATCTGGCCCACACAAGAGTTCAATACAGAAATGGCCTCATCGGGATTGGTGGAAAATGAGAGGTATAGCTGAGTATCATCAGCATATTGCTGACTCCTCAGCCCAAATCCCCTGATGACCTCTCCCAGCAGTTCCATGTAGATGTTAAACTAATCTGCCTTTCAGAATTTTACTTCAGGTGACGTTCAGAGTCAAGCTTAGCTTTGTTCACAAGATAACTGTGTAATGTATGAGCTAATGGTAAAAGTTTAAGCGACTGTCATCTGCTGTGTTCTGGCTTTGTGAGTCGCATTGGCTATACTCCACGTACAATGTCCAGCTCTTTTAATTCTGAGTAATCCTGTTTGTCTCCGTGAGGTCATGGCACAAAAAGTGATTCGTGAATTACTTTTTGCTCATCATCTTGTTGCCTATTTTAAAAGCAAATTAAGCTTGAACCAAGGGCACTGAAATAATGGTATTGACTTAACACTTACTGTAAGTTTCCTTCTGAAAAACAAACAAGAAAGCAAGCAAGTAAGAACAGTATAGTAAGACTGAAAGTATCATATGGCCTTTGTACTCCCAGGCACAATAAGGTACCAACTTTATTATTATTATTATTATTATTATTATTATTATTATTATTATTATTATTATTATTATTATTATTATTATTATTATTAT
>JAHTLZ010000204.1:16436656-16448375 GCA_023846285.1 Phrynocephalus versicolor | reverse complement strand
ATTATTATTATTATTATTATTATTATTATTATTATTATTATTATTATACTGTGATCAGTTGGAAGACACAGAAGGAATATGGTGTGGTTGGTGGGTTTAGAATTTCTCTTTTTTTCCTTAGCTGGTAGTTTGCATCATGAATATTTAAGGCAGATATTAAAATGATCAGTTAATTTGAATTTCATTAGCATGGTGCTGACTCAGCAGGGTGAACAATACACGCAGAAGGAAGATAGTGTAATTGCTTCTAGTGCCTTTAAGAAAAGTACTGTGACCTGTGGAGTATTACCATTTGCTGACATTCTAGCCATAATAAAAGCTGTGAAGGATGGAACCATTTGGTACAAATTAATCATTTTACACAGACCTGATGTTTTTGTTTTGATTTGTTTATTATAAAGAAAATCATGTCAATTAACTGACAAAGTAATTAACCAATGACTTAATTGAAATATTCCTATCCTTCCTTTTAAGGCAAAGCCCTCCTTAAAGTGATTCACAAAGTGCTTTGATTAAAATAACAATTTGACCATTTAACTAATTAATGCATTTAAGATGGGTATAATGGTAAAAACAGCTCGGAGCAACCAAATATGTATGGTCCTTTGAAAAAAAATTCAGGGAAGAAATAAGGCATAGATTCTAGTGCAGATATTACTTTGCCTAACCAGCGCAGAATAACGAGCCGAGATACATATATTGAGTTAAACTGGGTCACAATTTTTAAAACAAAACTTAGTTAACTTTTAACCTTTTAACATTTTAAACTTTTCCCTTCTTACAAGGGGGGCTGAGCACAGTGCAAGCAACCCTGGGCCTGGAGTCTTGCTTCCAGCCCATGCCTGATTTCATTAAGTCCCTGCTTCAGAAGGGTGTTACCCACCTGTTCAGCTTTCTTCTAAACTCTATAGGTCCAACTATCCCGAGGCAGCCCTCAAAGCCATCATCAATTAACTATATTTTGCATGGTTATTATTCCTACCCTCCTATCCTTCGTGTTCAAATTCTGATCTGAGGGCTGCCTTGTACCCCTTGGATCCCTACCATGGAGCTCACCTGAATTCTATTACCTCTTTCACTACCCACCATTGTGACTGGGATAACTATAACACTGCCTAACCCTAGAGTGAGAATAGGATGGGCTCAAACTCACTATTACCCATGGCCCATCTGTATACGGTGAAAAATTCCCATCCGGCCCATACATGACCAGGTAGTCTCTTCTCATTACTAATAAGGTGGGATGGAGGGATGCTCAGATCCAGAAAAAGAGGCCAGAGCAGGCTCAGGTATGTATATATATAAAAGCTGCCTGCCTCCTGCCTGTCTGGCCCCATAGCATGCACAAATTCACACCACAATCCGTTTGGGCAGGCAAATAAACCCTGCCCTGGAATTTCATCCATCATGGAGGAGCTCATGTTAGAAGGAGCCAGCACAGAAAATACCTCTCGTGCATGATCATAGAGGTTAATGGCATATAAATCACATCACTGTCAGTTATCTGGATACACTGGAGAGAAAATGCTCCACTATCCATGGGTATTCCCACATAAATTAGGATCCTGGTTTTTCAGAATCCCAATTTATGTCGATAATATGGAAATCAGAGTTCTCAGTCTTCATGGCAGCCTTCACTTATATAAAAGTAGTGGAACCAATGACAGAATGGGGTGGTGCTTGTGTATTCCATTCTTCATAAAGTATACATGAATTATGATGCCTGAATAGGACTCAAATCTTTATAAAAAGTCCCACACAGAGCACATTACAATAGACTACCTTGGATGTCTGGATTATCGCAAGGTTCTTTTTCTCCACCTAAGAGAATCAAGTAAAGTTGAAGAAAAACAACCCCATCCAACAATAGAATCAACCGTTTGTGGGGGGATGGTGGACTTTCCTTCACTGGAAATGTTTGAGCAGAGATTGATGGACACCTATTAGGAACAGTTCAGCTGTAGATTTCCTGTACTTTCTAGAAGTTGAGTCATGGCAACTGGACTTCCTGTTCTTGAGAGATATAAACATTTTACTGTTCATCCAAACAGCTTCATAAGTCTGATCACCTGGATGACTGAGAATCTTCACAGGCATATTTCTTATACTGGCAAGTGTCTGGACTTGATGACTCCTAGGGTCGTATCCAGTTCAATAACAGCATACATCATGTTAGATGAAGAATTTCAAGGGAACTGTGTACTTTAGTGTATTTTAGTTGTCTCCCCTCTCAAAATGAGCATCTGTATGTCAAGAAACCAAGGTTCTCTTCTCCCTAAGTTTGTCAGAATGAGACAAGCAAAGCAATTTCTTTGATGGCAAGCATTTAAGAAAAGCTATGAAAAAATGGCCTTGTGGGAACCAAAACACTGTAAAGAAATAGCTGATTGCTCATTGCCTCCCGCCACTTAATAATCAAAAGACAAAGAAATGTTTCTAGAATCTTCAGCTACTCTGATTGGATGAAGAGTCTGAGGACAAGAAACGCATGTGGAAGAGATCTGACTTTCTATCCCTTAAAGATAGCAGCTTAGGAAACTGCTGCATATGAGGTATGTTTGTACAGGTACTTCTATGCATAAGTTCTCTGAAAAGCTGAAGACAAGTTCGGATCGCCACTTACATATGTCTCAAAAGAGATCAAAAGAAGACAAATGTTTCCATATGCTAATTCATATGAAAATTTAGAAGTAACTACAGTAAATAGCCATATACTGGCTGTTTCATACCTCTTAATTTTTAAAATATTTCATTGCTTTCAAACCATTTTTGGATTGGAAAATTGTTCAGAGGACAATTAGTTGTCTAGAAACATGTCCCCTGCAAAGTCCTACTTATGATTATTTTATAGGCTTATCCAACTAGGGGTAGTGGAGGAGTGGGCATTCCCAGTGGTTCTCCATTATGCTCATGGTGCCAACTGTGATGCCCATGGAACTTTGCAAGAAGCACAATCTTTACAAAGTGTTTACAGAGCTAAAGTGGAAATATTTCATCTTGTCCCTCAAGTTTCATCTTCCACAAAAAATATGTGTGTTAGTCATGTTGAAGAGGCATATCTGGCCAGGTTAGAGGCCAGGTTAGAATGTGACTCAGCTCAACAATTAAGGCTTGTGACTATGCAACAATTACTGAGAAGTCATTTTGCGGCCTCTCTTTTGAAGGGGCGTATTTCATTCATGTTTGTTTCACAACCCACTGCAGTCTTTGACGGCTGTTGCAGCTGCTGCTATTGCTTATGTAGGTGTGAGTGATGCTATAGCTAACCCTACAATGTAATGACAATGTTGGATGACTTGACCTAGATTTTGTAAAAGGGGGGATAGGGATGAAGTCATTGGCACCCTGCCATTTTCTGGTGGCAGGTCTTCTTGGATAAAATATGCATAATTTCAGAGATTATGTGTGACACTAGCTTCAGCTGTCAATGGCCAATGCCTACTTAGTCCAGATTCACCTTGTGGGTAGAGAAACAAGCATGGTTTCAAATACTCTAGAATCAGTGACCTGTTTGGTAATTGAAAAGAAAGCAGGCAGGATGACACAATTCAATTGCCCAGGTTTAATGAAGACATATTTACATGTACAACCTTATTTGCACAGACCTTCCCTAGTCAGTAATTATTGTTTCTCTCTCTCCATTTGTAGATTAGTCATGGAATTGTTTTTATTTACTGTATTTTTAAAATTGCCATTACATTCTTTTATGCTGCCTCCTAAATTGCATTATAGACAATTTCATGTCAACTGGTTGGCGATTCTATCACAGTAAATGGTAAATAAACACCACCAGTCAACCCACCACTCAATACACAGGGACAGCTGTAGTTTTCTGCACTGGTGCTTAGCTCCTGAAGTTTAGTCATCATATTTATGTCCTGCCTCTCCCTTAGCTTACCTTTCCAGTGAGCTCAAAGTATTATACAAGGCTTTGCTCCTATTTCTCTCTACTTTATCCTCACATGATATAGTAGAGAGAGCATATCTCTTTGTTTTACACAAGGGATGACAATAATGAACTCATACTAATGACACTTTAATGAAAGAAGTGGTTCTCTGATGTGAAGGAACAGGAGCTGAAGATTTTATAGACCTCTTCAGGCTGAAGTGAAGGTATATGAGAGAAAGAGTGGGCTGTTTTTAAGCAGAGGCTGGATGGCCATCTGTCGGAAATATTGTGATGGGGTTCCTGCATGGCAGGGGGTTGGACTAGATGGCCCTTGAGGTCTCTTCCAACTCTATGATTCTATGATTCTATGAAGGTCATCTCCTGATCTTTATGGTTCAGTGTAGACTAAAACTCAGATCTCCCCAGTCCCAAGCAGAACACACACCAAACTATAAACCTTGATGAATCATGAATCAAAATAAATCACAATTTTTCCGATTTGTGCCCATTTCTAATTTTGACACATTTCAAGTGCAGCCAAAACATATAGCTCTGATCAATCTTTTGATCAACCTGACTATGAATTTGGGCACACTTGTCCACAGTAGTTAAAACATCTGACATCCTTCGCATTTCTACTGTACACCTAAGAAACCTGCATGGTTTGCCAAACTCAAGAGGCAGATACCTGAGCTGCTTTCCACACTTCTATTTCTCAGAAATAGTAACCAATGTTCTTATTTTCAACCCAATGGACATTACTTGATATCATGGGATAATGTACCCACCCATTCCTTTTCTATCTTGGGATTTTATTAATCACTGACCTTGCATCAAGCCAGCTTTCTGTAATTCTGTGCTCTTCCCATTTGAATTGCTATGTTACCTAACTTGATGAAGAAGAGCACACAACAACAAAATCAGCAGAAGTGCCAGTGTGTTACAGTAGACAGTGTTACACTAGACATCAGGAAAGCTGGATTCAAATCTTTGCTTAGCCATGGATACTCATTTGGGGAGAGACAATAGTAAAACATTTCTTGAACCTACCATGTACCTCAAAAAACTGTAACATGGAAGCGATCACATATTGTCCCCCTTCCCCAGGAATTTACCAACCTTGGAAGGATGGATGGTAGAGTCAACCTTGAGCCAGCTACATTAAATTGTCAGTGTTGAATGCAGCCAATAGAAGCAAGGTGAAAATGGATTTCCAGCTGCAACCCTGAAGCATGTTTGAATGCTCATTTGGGAATCTGCCTGGTTATAATCACAGATCTTACTTTTTCCTCCTAAACAATCAGTAGCTATTATCATTTTTACTTGCTTCTTCAGGTCTCTTGAGCTGTTGTAATTTTCTCAAGATGGGCATGTTATATATACTTAGCAGCGGTGTTACTTTTCAGACTTTTATTTTCCATCCTCTTTTCATAGTTTCTTCAGATGTAAGTGAGCATGAATGAAACTCAATTTTTATCTCATATTGATTTTCCTGACAAATTGACAAATTTCGCCAAGTGCAAAATGTTAAAATCATCTATATATTCTGCACCATACCTTTCAGTCATCTGCTCTTCTTTTGTTTAAGAGGGGAGCTCTTATTACCTCTACATTCCCTCTGCTGTTCAGTATTATACTTATAAATTGAATGGGCCCATTACAAGAAGCCACTCGATGCCTTAGATTTTCACAGAAACAAACCTCTGAACTTACTCAGTTCTGATAAGTTCTGGAATGGTTCACTGATACAGCCAAAAAGCTTGACTGTTGTATGAGCTAGAATCCTGAATGTTGTCACTAAGCCATGTGGGCGTTACTTTGCCAAGTGTTAGGCTGACGCAATAAGGACCAAGCAAATTCATTGCACAGTAGACTGCATCTCCCATTATGACTGATCATGCAATGCACCTGCCGAAGTACTTTGTGAACAGCATGACCATCTCAGTTCTGTTACAATTATACCCCTACTCAAGAGAATATCAGCCAATGCATTGTACTGCATCGCTTCATACGGTACTGTATATTTTTGGACCACTACTGGAATCCCTCAGTCAATATAGCTACAGATTAAGGACTTCTGAAAGTGATAGTCCTGAAAAGTGACATTAAGAAGCTTTTTGCATGCAACCAATTGAGACTTATTCCACATCCTCTTCCTTCACCAAACAAGGGTTGAAATGTATGGCACTGTTACTATCTGATACAGTGGTACCTTGGATAACAACTGCCCCAGATAACAAATAATTCAGATAACAACTGCAAATTTCCGGGTATAGGGCTGCCTCTGATAACAAATTTTCCCTATGGGCTGCCTCGGATAACGAATCGCAATTCCTAGATATAGGTCTGCCTTGGAGAACAAATTTTCTCTATGGGCTGCCTTGGATAATGAATCTTCCTATGGGCTGCCTCGGATAATGAATTTTCCCTATGGACTGCCTCAGATAATGAATTTCCAGCATGCATCAGTAACAAAGTTATCCCAGGTGGCATTGCATCTGTACCTTTAAAGTGCACTTTTTAAAGAGTTTTGTGCAAAAAAGCAGGTGTCTGTGCTTTTTTCCTAAGCTCCAGAACAGATTAAACAGTTTCCCATTCATTCCTATGGGAAACTGTGTTTCGGATAACAATGTGTTTCGGATAACAACTAACCTCAGAGAACGAATTACCATCGTTATCTGAGGCACCACTGTATATGCCTCTTCATCTGGAAATAAAGGATCCTTAAACATGTAGGAATCAGGCAGAGGAGAAAATGGGAATGCCAAACACCATTATATTTCACCCCCACAGCACTCAAAGCAATCTCAGGTTGGTTATGCGGGCTAAACATTACCCCTCCAGAAAGCTGGATACTTTATTGACCTTGGAAGCATGGAAGGTTGAGTCAACCTTAAGGTGGCTACCTGAACCTGTAAGAATCAAACTCAGATCACAAAGAGAATCTTTGAGCCACAGGGCCCATTATAATATTTTGTTCAGTAGTGTTTGATCTGTGATGGATTCTTCAGACATGCAAAACATAAAGATCTTGGATGAAACAAAAATGACAAAAAAGAAGCAAGAGATCAACATTATTTTGTTCAAAATATGAAACCAACTAGTAATGGATAGTGGACTCACTTACACATAAGAAGAGGAGAAAAGACAAAGGAGAGAGTAATATACACCACTAAAAGGGAACAAAAGAAGACATTTTACATGCCATTTGTATAGGCTTACTATTATAGATGAATGGTCATGGGGAAATAATGAGTGTAATGTTAATAGATATACATTTGTCAATGGATTATATTCTGTTGTACATCCCTATATGTGCAATGGGAGTAATGAAAAATGTGTGAAAAAATGTGGCCAAGTGACCTCTATGCTTGTCTGCTCAATCTGCTCTGCAGGTGACAACTGTCAATGGGCAACTTTGGGGCTCTGCTCCTCCTCCTAACGCTGTGCCGAATAATTCAGAGAACCGTTTCACAAAACAATGCCTTCCTCTCATGTGTTGTAAAGTTTTTAAAAACTCTTGCATAGGAGCCAACATACTCAGGTTTTCATGTCAGGAGGAAATGCCAGAAAAGCATTTGTATTTGTGCAATAAATAAATTGAGATAATTTGATAATTTGATAAATTTGAGCCCCTTAGAGTTCTGTAAGGAAGATAAGCTGGATATAAATATAACAATAAATAAATAAATAAATAAATAAATTGAGATAATTTTTTATTATTATTATTATTATTATTATTATTATTATTATTATTATTATTATTATTATTATTAGTAGTAGTAGTAGTAGTAGTAGTAGTAGTAGTAGTAGTAGAAGTAGTAGTAGAAGTAGTAGTAGAAGTAGTTGTTGTTTATTTGTTGATTTTACCATACAGGAGTATCCCAATCAGAATTGGGCTGGGATAAATCCCGTTGCTTTAAGCCTGCTGTTTCCCCCATTCCATGCACATCCATTGTGCACATAGAGCCTTTTCACAGAACCCCTAAACTCCAGAGCTTAAAATTGTTTCCCCACCAGCTCCGGAGTTTACAGAAAATTAAGTGCGACCACGCCCACCTAAGCGCGTCCCAGCACACTTTTCAGGTACCTGCTCTCCGGGGTGAAAATCCCTGATGCGGATCTAACGTAGTGGGTGCCGGGCTCTCCTTGCTTCTGTTTGTTGTTGTTTTGCCCCCCACCCCTTTAAGAGATCTGAATGCTGCCAGGAAGAGAGCGAGATGGCGGAACGGAGGTAAGCTGAATTGGGCTGAATTGGAGGTAAGCTGGCATTCTTTTCTTTCTCCCCCCTCCCCTCACACAGACAGCGGCCAGGAGTGCTGAGGGGGTGGGAACAAAGGAACAGCTACAAACCCCCAAGATCTCTGGTCTGAATTTAAGTGGCCAGCGGATCTTAGGGGTTGTGTGAAAAGGCTTATAGGTATGTACGTGAAGGATTCTCCCAGAATTACTCAAAACAAGACAGACTTTCAAGAAATTGGTCATTTCCATGAGTGGAAGAACAGCGGAAGGAGTTGGATTTTTTAAAATTATTTTTTGCAATTTAAAAAAATGGAGCTGAACGATACAAAAATATAAACAATTCATCTGATGCCTCCATATTTAAAGTCCACTGGCTGGACTGCTCAGTGGTTTAGGCATCTGGCTGAAGAGGTTGGGCGTTCGATTCCTCACTGTGGCACCTGTGAGTAGAACCAATCTGTATTGCCTTGGGCAAGCTGTAAAGGCTCAGGGTGCCCCTGAAGAAGGGACTGATAAACCACTTCTGAGTAGTCTCTACCTGGTAAACTCTGCAAACAAGGAAATTGTGCAGCAGACATTACTACAAGAACAGTGGCTGATATCACCACAAAGTATGCCAAAGGCTTACAAGGCAAGGAGAACACATTTGTTCACAAGAATGAGGCAAGCAAGCCTTTACCTCAATGCTAAGGATGGGCATTTTTTAAATCTTTTGCAATGCTCTTGGGGTTAATGTCTCGACACCTCTACACCATAGAGCCTACGATAGACAGTTTGGGGGCATACAGTCCAACAACAGCTGAAATACCCTTCCTGCATTATAATCTCATAGCCAGGTTGTACAAATTCACTGAAAGAATAGACTTTTCTTTTGTATTTTTTTTAAAAAAAGGTGGGAGCATGAATCAGGCCACAAATGGCAAAATATTTGTGTCTCTCTGATATGGAAATACAAGGTTTAAATCCAGATCATCTTGATGAGGAAAAATAATCACACACAACTTATACTAGAATGCTCCTTCTGTGTCTCCTAGCAACCAAAGCATTATTTTTTTCTCCCTGTTGTGAATTTGCTCAACTAAAACAGTGTTCCACATAGCAGCCTAAAACCCAGAGGTTGGAAGTATTCAAATTAAAAAGGTAACACTGGCAGAAATGAAGGTACATGAACATCATGATGTGTCTAATTAAGACATGCATTTTAAGTGCAAATTAATCTTCAGCAGCTTAATTCTTGGTTTACAGCTCCAGCATAAGACAGAAAGCTATATAACGGAGAGAACAGGACTCGGTAACCATGGAGCAAATGGGACTTTGCCAGTGGGACTGAGTGAAATGAACATTTGTTATCTAAAGAATTAGAGGATAAGATGTTTAGGTTTGCACTGAAGGTACCAAGTTCTGAATGCAGGTCATTTAGCTGGGCCCTTGGCACTCATTTGACTTCAAACAATTAGCAGGTGATAATTGATATTGCCAGTGACCAGAAAACTCGGCTCCTGGTTGTTGCCTATCTAACAGTTGTTAAAGATTCGAGCACAGACTAAAACAGTTGGCAACCCTACCTTAACTAATTTTACTGACATGAGTTTTCATTCAATGATGTTGTCTTCCCAGAAAGACACAACACTAAAGCAGCCTCATGGTGAATGAATGATTTAACGTGAATCAGAAATAAATCCATAATGTGGATGAGACAGAATGAAACACTTAGGCTTTATTCAGATACAGCGTTAAGTGATTCATTCAACAAATCTAGAGGAGTGGTAGTTAAACCTGCCCCTCTGGTGTCACTTTCTCTAGGTGAGTCCAGTGATGTTTCTGAAGAGCAAATGATCTACTTATATACAGTTTCCACACGATGAAGAACAATAGAAAATCCATAGTCCTGTCACAAATTTCCAGCAGAGATTGTCATCCTGTTGTCTGGAAGCTGAGTCATGGCAACGGGATTGCTTTTCTTGTGAGATTGAAATGTTTCGCTACTCATCCAAGCAGCTTCATCAGATGACGAAGCTGCTCGGATGAGTAGCAAAACGTTTCGATCTCAGAAGAAAAGAAGTCTGGTTGTCATGACTCAATTTCTAGATAACCTCACCTAGATGACTGAGAATGTTCACAGACATATCCTGTTGTACAACACTTACTGCAGAACCTATGTATAATCGCATATAAGGCTATAATCTGAAAACATTACCCAGAGGAAAACTCTTGGTCACGAGTGGACTGAGGCTTCTAATGCACTATGTTAAACCTCAAAAAGCTTTGGAATATAATTGTGTGCCATCAAGTCAGTTCTGACTGATTGCGACCCTTCTCAGGTTTTCTAGGTGGAGAGTACTCAGAAGTGATTTACCTCTCTCTTCTTCTGGACGTGTCCTGAGACTGTGCAACTTGCCCGAATCCACACTGGCTGGCTTTTGTCCCCCCAGTCCCGAAATAAGGAGTCCACACAGATCATTGGATTTTAAATCGGGCCACAACTTTATTAATAATAAACTTTATGAATAACTTTATTACTAACTGTACTGAAACTGTAACTAAATAGTTGTAGCCAAGGGATGGGCCTCCCATAGTGCAACTTATATTTTAGCCCACAGATGTTGTTTTAGTGTGACGCCCTGTTGGGACTCAGTACGGGGGTGCTGTTCAAAGAAAGCAGCCCTCCCAGCCAAAACTAGGTCAGCATATTACTTGGGGCAGCCGTACGAGCTCAGTGACTTTATGATCTTTTAATTTACTTTCATTCTGTGGGGTTTACCTATAGGATGTTATTATATTTGATATTCTCTATTGTACAGCTGCCCTGCTTCCTGTCCAAGGTGCATTTACCATTTTGACATCACAGTCTTGGACCCATTTTGGTTGCACTACCCACCACGACAAAGGAGCTGTTATACATGCTCCTTGCCCACCACCAAGCTGTCTAGTACGGCACAAGGTCCATCCCAAAGTCAGCTAAAGGATATCCAAACCAGCTTCATTCAAAGGAATATCATCACTCCTAAAGAGCTTAGGTTGCGAGAATATTATAGCCGGGTAAATAATCACAGGGCCGAGGCACTGGCACATAGCAACAGCAAGTTTTAGATTCAAACATTGCCTGGCTCGATCCACCTTCAGTGGGTTACAGGCACCCAGCCACACCAGCTGTGGCAACATCGCTGACCAGACCACGCGGGTACAAGGGAGTCAGCCCTTAAAGGCCTGCAGATCTCTAATGATCCTCAGAATTAAATCCTCTCCCTTAGCTCTGGTCAGGTGTACAAGTGGAACAGCAATCGGGGTGTCAGAGGGGCAATGGGATGCAACTGTAGAGAAGCTATCCCAGCTCATTCTGCGCTTTCCTCTCCAGTCCAGGAGGACAAGCGGAACAGCCCTCGAGGCTTCAAAGGCACAACAGGATGTAACCATAGGGAAGCTATCCCAGCTCATTCTGCGCTTTCCTCTCCAGTCCAGGTGGACAAGCGGAACAGCAATTGGGGCTTCAGAGGCATAACAGGATGCAACAGTAGGAAAGCTACCCAGCTCATTCTGCGCTTTCCTCTCCAGTCCAGGTGGACAAGTGGAACAGCAATCGAGGCTTCA
>JAHTLZ010000204.1:16423191-16436305 GCA_023846285.1 Phrynocephalus versicolor | reverse complement strand
ATAATAATAATAATAATAATAATAATAATAATAATAATAATAATAATTTCTAGCCAGCTCAAATACTTTCATCCTGCAGGAATTCAGAAAATAGTTTTACTCTGGAATGAGCAAAATGCATTCTGAACACTGACACATTCTTAAAGAAATGTATCTGGCACCTTAGCTGAGTTTTAGTTCTCCTCATCAGAGGAACATACATCAGCTATTGGCAAATCAATTTCTTGAATGCCATTAAGATGATTCAGTGGAGATCCTTAAGTGAGACAAGGAAGGTAGATAAATGTCCTCTGTATCTGAGGGAAGTGCTACTCGTTTGTTCACTTGAAGACAGTAAGTGCATGATATAGAACCTTTGAAAGATAGCCTATCTCAGGAAACGTGTTCTATTTAATAGAGAATAGAGGGTATCCCATAAGTGCCAGTATATTTAAGTACAGAAAAAGCAAATTCCAAGTTGATTTTATAAAACTTACATTCTGCTGTTTGGGAACCTCGGCCTATTTGGAAAAAAATTATAAATGGCCATGTGTAAGCTAGAGCAGATGATACCTTTAATCCACTACTAAAAATTAGAACAGTTAGCTTTGAATATTAATTCAGGCTGTGCATGAAGATTTTGTGGAAACTGCGTGCAGCGGCGGCGGCGGGGGGGGGGGGAATCTCAGAGTCCCAGGAATTCACAGCAGATGATTGTGCCAGAGTTGGTTTTTAATGCAAGTTCAAACACAAGCTGCAAATGTCAGCATTTGCACATGCAAGCTACAATTGTCAGTGGCTACGTGAACCTTTCATCTCAGTTTCTCATTAGTCCTTCGTGCACTGTAACAAATGTCATGGTGAAAACCTTTTTGAATGGGCTGCAAAAGAAGCAGTCCCAGATTTTTATTGTTCCCATGAGTATTTGTGCCTATGCATTTTGCATTTAGTGTGCTTTGTTTCATGACTGGTCAGTGGGAAATAAAGATGGGCTTAATCTGAAAGTCGTATCTTATTTCCTTATGTACCACTGGAAAATTTCAATATTGTTAAGAAAATATTAATGGAAGGAAATGTGTGTGCTTCTTAAAGTCGAGTTTAGGATTATGCAGAAGTCTACCCACCACTCTGCATCCCATTAAAGGGTGTAGAGATTGGGACCAACCCATTCTGTGTCCTTCAGAAGACATCCTGACTCATTCCATACACATATCTATGACATGCTTGTTGCATTTCAAGATCTCCATTACAAAAAAAAGCTTTGCCACTAAGTGAGAAGAAATGTGAACAGTTCTCTAACTGTGTGATTTCCACTATCACATACACACTCATTACAAATAGTGCAATACTATGTTGGACTTGGTAAACTTTAGGGCCCCATCACACCTGCCAAAATAATCCTAGTTATACCAGTTCTTTTATTTTGACTTTTATCCTACCTGATTAGTGCATACGCATCACTCTGGGCAGCTTTCTTTATGTTTGTGGTGGGCTATCAAGGTGCACCTTGTCATTTTTTAATTACCAAAGCTTGTATGTTAGTACAGAAATATAGCACAATGGTATGGACCTTCTACCATCCTCCCCCTTTCCCTCCCCTTCCCCCTGCATACCTTTTCTATTTTAAACAGGATCAGGAGGAGGAAGCTGATTTTGAATGACTTGCAGAGTCCTGTGAATACAGGGTTTAAAAACTTGCAAATTTCCTTTAGCTACAATTCAAAGCTAGAAATCTTTTATACCAGTTCTTTTCTCTTTTATTTTCCTTCACATTTCTTCCTTCCTTCCTTCCTTCCTTCCTTCCTTCCTTCCTTCCTTCCTTCTATTTTTGGATGGTTTTTCGCTGTCCTAATTGTTGCATTTGCAAGTTTTACCAACTTATTGCACAGGAAAATCTATAGTTAATAGTAGATTCTCAAAGGAGATGATTGGGAAGTTTCAAGTGCAGAAAAAGATACTATAGTGGACCCACATATAACAAACGGTTTGTATAACATAACGTCTGTACAACATAAAGAATTCTGGAGATAGGGGAAATTTGCTTAACAGAATCACTTATCGGGCAAATCCGTACAACATAAAAATGGTCGCAATTAGGGATTATTCTGTTTTCAATGCATTCCTAAGGGAAATTTGTATAAAGGAAAATTTGCTTAACATAATTTCATTTGGAACAAATTAATTCCTTTGTACAAGGAACCACTGTATATATGACCCCGATGTAGCGTAATATCAGTTAGAATTAAAAAGGAAAAAAACTTGCAAATTTGAAAAAACAAAAAAGGAAATAAAAAGAAATCCACAGTAGAGATGGGCACAAATTGAAAAAAATTGTGTTTTGATTTTTCATTTTTCATTGAGGGGTCCATTTTGGTTCGTTTTCATTTTTTGTGAATTTTTGAAAAAAATCATTTTCATTTATTTGTTTTTCATTTTTCATTTTTACCCACTTTTTGTGTGATTTTTAAAGCATTTCTGTGTGCGGGTGTCCCCTAATGCCCCAGACCAGAGGGAAAACACTAAAAAAATTGATGCTGGCAGAGACACAGTATACACTAGGTACGCAGGGAGGCTGCAAAGGCAGCGGCGGGCGTTGCCCAGGGTGCAAGGCAGCCACAGAGTGACAGCACTGCGGGGCAGGGGAGGGTACTCACCGAGAGGTATGCATGCATGCCCGCACACAGGGAGGCTGCAGGACTGAAGCTAGAGAGAAATCTCTTCTTTCTCTCCCCTAAGAGCCAGGCTGCAGCCGGCAGGAATACAGAGACACACACCTGCCTGGCTGGCCTAAAGTGAAAATAACGAGTTGCAGAGACAGCAATCCCACCCTAACTTCCACCGGAGACTGCAAGGAGGACGGGGGCTGCCAGAGCTTTTTATGCCCTCTGTGGATGCCAGAGTTGCCCAGTCTGCAACCTGGGCATACTATTGGTTGAAGCTGACCAAGAATTTACATGATCCCATCACATGGCTTGCCTCCAATTTGTGGCTGGCGACATCCATTTTGTCATCCTTAAAGGGAAAAGAAAAATACATTGCGATGGAAGAAGACAAAAACAAACATTTTAAGGACCCCACCCCCCCACCCCCAGTAGGTATTATCAGACAGTATAAATAATTATAGCTGTGTTTTTATGGATGTCCAGGGTGTTTTTTAACTTTTAAAACAGCTCATTTCATTGCGCGTCGCCATTAACGAAAAACAAAACGTAACAAACCTAATTTTCGTGGTTCTGTTCGGTTCGTTCCAATTTCATCACAGTGTTTGTTATTCGTTTTGTTATGTAATGAAACAAATAACAAATAACGGAAACGAAAAAAAGTTCATTTCATGCCCATCTATAATCCGCAGTATTGATTATTGAAAAAACAAATACCAGACAAGATTTTTATGGATGAGTGGGAAATGCATGCAGAAACAGGACATACCCATGGGTGGATAAACATACCAGCCCTGGGCTGTTTACAACAATTTAGAGACTGGTGTGTTTCCCTGAGTCAAATCAGCCTGGTTCAGTTGAGGTCTCCCCATGAGGATGGGAACAGCAACACAAAGAACATGGGACATGAACCAGCACAATAATATCCCAAGACATTTCTGGGATTTTTAAGGCAAAATACTCATGCCCTGAAATGAAGGGATGTGCTCTGTACAAACTACAGAAATTTCAGATCCTTCCATACATCTCTCTAATATGCTTTTAATGTTACAGTAGACTGCTTTTTAATGGAAGTTTCAACTGTGGTGTACATTTTTTAAATAAACAATTCACAAGCCATTTAAAAACAAAACCAACAACACTGGTGACCAAAATGAGATACACATTAAAATCAAAAGAAAAACACGAGTTATTAAAAGTGTGTTAAAGATCCAGAAGGCACCATGCATTGCATGGGTAAAAAATTTAAAGTTGTGCAAGACTTTTACAGAGAGTCCTAAAATGCCTCCAAGGAAACAGTAGGAGGAAACCATATGGGCTTCCCAATGAAAACATTTTTATTACTTTAACTTGAGAAAATTTGTTTCACAAGGACCTTAATGCAACTTTTAAAGTGTGATGTATAAGTGTGATGCAAATTTAAGCACAATCTAATGGTTTAAAAGTTGATTAATGCATCTAAGAATAGGAGAGACAGCTGAGACAGAGTGCTCTACCAATATAAGGCCACTTCAATGGCATTGCGTTCTACAAATTGGATGATACTGCAGATGTGGCTATTTTCTTAGTTCATCATACAGTGAATAAATGGCACCTTAAGAAGAGAGGCATATATTTACTTCTAGTATTTAGATGGACCTTTAAGATTTCTCAGTATAGCACTGCAGTCTCACATTGGGCCTAGAATCAAGCAGGCAAGTTCCTTAGGATCTCTGATATCTGGTCCCATTATGCACAACACCCAACAAGAAAGCTGAGAAAACTATGACATCAATATTCAGGCCATTTGGAAGAAAACTTATTGAGGGCTGCTCCAAGAGGTAGGACTCAAGCCAATAGGTTTAAATGCCAAGAAAGGAGATTTCAGTTCATCAATGGGAAAGGCTTTTTCACAGTAAAGTCTGTTCAACAGTGTTAAATGTCTTGTAAATTGGTGAACGTTTCTTTACTGGAGGTGTTCAAACAAGGATTAGGTGGTCAGAGATGGATTCTAGCTCTGGATTTACTGCACTGAATGGAGATCGCATCCAACGTTATCATTCTATGACTCTGGAATTCTGGTCAAGGATGGATTATACCTTAATTAGACCTCCAAAAATAATGGCATTGCTCAGCATTGGATTGTGCAGAATGGCTGTCCTCCACCTTTATAAAAAGATACAGGTAATGCTAAACCATATTTGTTTGTTCATATCAGAGCACGAAACAATTTAAAATTATGGATGTATATGAAATATAGGTGACATTAAAAACAAATGAGAATGTTAAGATAATTAGACTGTTTTTAACTAGAAGTGTGATGCTTCCATAATATTATCTCAGCCACTTGTTAGTTTTTTTGTGTGCATAAGAGTGAGTCATAAATTACAGATTTCTTCTGTATCCAAGTAGCTCCACTTTACTTGATAATTATTTTTTATCTTCCTGCTTTGCTGCAAACTGTAGTGTAGTGGATAGAGTGACTAATTAGGATTCTGGAGAACAAGGCTGAAATCCCTGCTCAACCATGGAAATACGCTGGGGGTGTAGAAAAGGTGAAAGTAAAGGTAAAAGGTAAAGGTTTCCCCCCCACACATGTGCTAGTCATGTCTGACTCTAGGGGTGGTGCTCATCTCCATTTTAAGCCAAAGAGCCAGTGTTGTGCAAGTCCCTGGCCATGTGGCTGGCATGGCTAAACACATTTCTGCACACAGAACAATGTAAAATATCTTACTTACATTGAAAGCCCTGTTAGGGTTACTATTGGAAATGGACATGAGCCGCTGGTTTGGTAGTTTGGCACTGCTTGCTTCTGGGTGAACAGATGATCTAAGGTTCAGTGGCTTGCCCCTACCAGGATGGACACATAGTACAGCAGACACTTAATGGCAGCAGTGCGTGGCCATCTCCAGTCACTATAAGTTCTGATTTTAAATCACATAGCAACAACAACAACAACAACAACAACAACAACAACAACAACAACAACAAAACAAAACAATTCAGGAACCCTGATCCTTCCTTCCTTCCTTCCTTCCTTCCTTCCTTCCTAGAATCTTTTGCTTTTTTTAATGTTGGAAAAGTGAGACTCAAATGCAACAATTGCACATGATACAGTCTGATTCCTTACACATCAGATGCTGAACCTTTCAAAATTGGCCACACTTTATAAATGCATGCATGCGCACTGAATGAGTGCCAGAGAATATCATGGATGACAGACACTGCTGCAGAAGATCACTCCACCACTGTGCTATAATTTAAGGGTAATTTTAGATCTTACAGTGCCAGAAACTTATGGTGATATATCAAGACGAATCATTGCTGGTACCAAACTGACAACTAAGTTGATAAAGCACAGATCTTTAATGTTTCTGTTCTGAATACTCAGATTTGGGGCCAAATTACAAGCAAGACTCACACATTTGTAAAGAGTTGTTCCAGTTAAAGTTATTGATGACGCCATTCTCTAGTTACTTTTGGTTTTCTGCTTCATAAGGCAGGTGAGCCATATTTAACAATTCCATTTTAGTGTACATTGTACAGAGAACTTCATGTTCTTGTGATTGTCTTGCACAATATAAATTGTGGGTGTGAGTGTATACACCAGATCTGTTTACAATGGGCTGACCCCTATATTTACAATATAGAAAGGGTTATTTGGAATGTGCATGTTAAAAGTTGGGTTATCTCCATCACCTTCACTTCTCAGTTGCATGTGAACCCAATATCACTCTGAAGTCCTGTGCTTGGCGAGCAAGAGTATGGGGAGGAGATGTGTGCACTTGTGCAAATGTGTAGAAATGCTCCATGTGACAGTTAAGTAAACTGTCTTTGTCTAACCATCTGCTTAGAAATTGTTGATGGGTTCACTCAACCTATCACTTTTCTTCCATTGAGCTCTTGCCTTCCAACACTTACTCTAAGTTCTGAAAGGGAGAGGAAAGCTGTTTTAAAGAAAAAAGAGAGAGAAATTTGAGCTTTTGAATAAAATATACTATTTCAATGGAAAGGTAGCACAATGCCTAGATATCAGAATTTTAAGAGATACATTGTTCCTCCAACCAGAAGGATCCTTTTGTTCTCTATTGAGGAGCAATTTTGAAGTGACAGGAGAGTGTAATTTCTTCCTTCTGTTTTTCAGCTCTGCAGCCTTTTAAAGGATTGTCTCAGTCAGTTTAGTGTGCAGGTGCTAGACCTATCTGAAGAGGTTAGCGTACCTTCATCACCTGTTTATTTTATAAACAAAACAAGCAAGAACCTGAGGAGCTGCATGCAAGCTTCTGGCTTCACTTTGCACCCTTCCTTCCTGCCCCTACCATTGTCAATTAAATGCTGTGCAAGCACTGAGTTCAAAAGCAAAGCAAAGCAAAGTGTTCTGCTTATATACTGCCTCATACCACTTCAGGTAGTCTCTGGGCAGTTTACAGTTTAATTACAGTATGCAGGCTACACATTGCCCCCCCCCCGCAAGCTGGGTACTCATTTTACTGACCTCGGAAGGATGGAAGGCTGAGTGAACCTTGAGCCTGCTACCTGGGATTGAACCCCAGGTTGTGGGCACAGTTTTACCTGCAGTATAGGCATTTAGCCACTGTACCACGGGGCTCCTGTGCATAGATTCCAACTGTTAATTAGAAATTGGATTTTGAGATTTTTTTTACTACAAATGCCATTATTGTCAATTATAGAGGATGTAGAACTTTACAGACATCTTTAAAACATCTAAATGTTATATACTTGGGAGAAAGGCCTACACCGGAAAACTTTTTCCTGCCCAAAATGAAACCTCCTAACTAGTACATTAGACCCTCCTATAACAAATGGTTTGTATAACATAAAATCTGTACAACATAAAAAATTCCAGAGATAGGGGAAATTTGCTTAAGAAAATTGTCTATGGGGTGAATCCGTACAACATAAAAATAATCACGATTAGGGATTACTCCGTTTTCAATGCATTCCTATGGGAAATTTGTATAAAGGAAAATTTGCTTAATGTAGTTTTATTTGGAATGAATTAATTCCTTTATACAAGGTACCACTGTACCAGGATAGGATCAGGAAGAATGGCTAAAGCCAGACCTAACAGTCTCAAAACCTTCCAATTTAGATCTTTCCTCGGGAGGCATCAGATGTAAGTTTTTGTATGGCATCTGTCACATAAGCAGTCCTCTCAGAAGGGCGAATTATGGTCCCGGATTGATCAGCGTTCCTCAGCTCAGGGAAAGGATGTCTCCATGTTGAACCACTCAAATACAGTATGTTCCTATGAACTGCTTCATCAGTGCTGTAGTTCAAAGCACTGAACAATTAGTTCCACTGGTGGATTCTAAATGCAGGAATGTCTGGGTTAACCAGGAGATAAATCTAGTCTGAATTGTACAAGCCATTGACAGATGGCTTACCTTATGATAACCATGTTGATTTTATACAATTTTTTTAAAAACAGGAAGAAGCAAATTAATCAAAGCCTCTGAAGTGAAAATAAGTGCATTTTTGCCTTAATGGCTCTGCCCTCTTTTAAAAATCCCTGTTCTTAATAGTGTGTCTCCATTCTTTGGGTTGCATTTTCCCCTCAAGTTGGTGGTAAATTATTCATTTCTCCAAGGCTGCTATTAATTAATTGCTAATTTCCCTGAATACTTCTGTCATCTTACATAAGGCTCTGCTCCACAGCTGTTTATTCAAGAAGCAATTATTCATTTGAGCAGTCATGCTGAAACAACCTCAAAACTACCTGGAAATAAAATTTGCTTCTAATTCCATCCATATGTACTTTGGCCAACAAGTAAGAACACAACCTACCATACCTTAAAGCAGTGCTTCTCAACCTTCCAAATGCTGTGACCCTCTAATACAGTTCCTTATGTTGTGGTGACCCCCAACTATAAAAATTATTTTTGTTGCTACTTCTTAACTGTTATTTTGCTACAGTTATGAATCGTAATGTAGATATCTAATATGCAGGATGTATTTTCATTATTACAAGTTGACCATAATTAAAGCATAGTGATTAATCAAAAAACAATGTGCAATTGTGAAAGAAGAATAAGAATAAGAATAAGAATAAGAATAAGAATAAGAACAGGTAAGCAGCGGCTCATGCTGACAAATCAGGTGGAACCTTTTGCTTTCTAGTTCAGGAAAGCCTCTGTCATTCTGCCTATCCCTTGCCGATATTGCTTATTTAAGGTAGTCCACATGTCACTATCCTTCCTGCCACCCCTGCAGGGGCAGCAGGTAGAAAGTGCAGGGGGATGCCTCCCCTCCTGGCCAATTCTCAGCTGTGTGCACACTGGGGCTCCGCCAGGAGTGGGCCGCGCACCCACCAGAAGACGCCGGGGGTTCTTTGGTGGGCCGCCACCTCCGCTTTCCTGCTTCCCTCCTTTGGCTGGTGAAGGGAGCAGGCACTCATGTGAATGCAGCACCTGGCTTTTTGCAAAGCTGTGTCAGTGAGAGCCAAGCAGAGAGGATGCAGCTATCATTGCTGCCTACGCAGGGCTCACCTGCTCGGAGGGTTGGGGTGTCAGTGGGCAACCAGGGCAGCACAGTGGAGGGCATGAGCCACTGGGCAGGAAGAGCCTAGCTCTGCTGTGCCATGTTCCCAAAGGTGCTCCCGTGAGCCCAGCCGCCCTCTCCGCATTGCCCTGTTCTGGCTGAGGAGGAGGAGGAGGGATGGGGTGAATTGGTGGCAGCGGTGGTGGCAGCGGTGGCAGGGGAATGGCTGCTACTGGCTCCAGATCAGGAACAGCAGGCACTGCCACCCCTATGGGGGCAGCAGGAGCAGCAGCAACCGCTGCAGCAGGAGCAAGCCAGGCAATGTGGCGACTTCGCCAGTGAGTGAGCCACACAGTTCTGAGAGGGAGCATGCTGCCGCTGACCCATGCTCGGTTTGATGCCACTCTCTTTATCCCCCTGGACTTAGTGATGGGGGGGGAGGTGCAATCACCTGGCACATGTGTCTTCCTCCTCCTCCTCCTCCTCCTCCTCCTCCTCCTCCTCTTCCTGCACCACCCCAGATCACATTGACCCCTGTGAAAGGGTCGTTCAACCCCCAAAGGGGTCGCAATTAGAGATGGGCATGAATTGAAAAAATGACTGTTCATTTTCATTTTTCATGATTTTTTTGAAAAAAATTCATTTCGTTTTTTCATTTTTCATTTTTACCTGCTTTTTGTGCAACTTAAAGCATTTCCATGTGCAGATGTCCCCCAGCACTCCAGACCAGAGGGAAAACACTAAAAAAAGATGCTGGCAGAAACACAGTATAGACTAGGTACACAGGGAGGCTGCAAAGGCAGCAGTGGGCATTGCCCAGGGCGTAAGGCAGCCACAGAGTGACTGCACGGTGGGGCAGAGGTATGCACGCACACAGGGAGGCTGCATGAGAAATCTCTTCTTTCTCTTCCCTAAGAGCCAGGCTGCAGCCTGGCTGGCCTAAAGTAACAAGTCGCAGAGACAGCAATCTCACCCTAACTCCCACCACAGACTGCAAGGAGGACAGGAGCTGCCAAAGGTTTTTATGTCCTCTGCGGCTGCCACACCTACCCAGTCTGCAACCTGGGCATGCTGTTGGTTGAAACTGTCCAAGAATTTGCATGATCCCATCACATGGCTTGCATCCATCTTGTGGCTGGAATCCATTTTGTGTCATCCTTAAAGGGAAAAGAAAAAAATACATCACGATGGGAGAAAGACAAAAACAAACATTTTAAGGACCGCAACCCCCTGGTAGGAAATAATTTCAAATAATTATCACTGCATTTTTACAGGTGTCCAGGGCATTTTAATACCCAAGAAATCAATATTAGGCATCTGGGAGCCATTTTGGGTCGATGTCCCCTAACTCCCCTTAAAGGAAAATAATACAGCGATCTGAGAAAAGACATAAATGCACGTTTTAAGGACCCCCCCCCGGTAGGTATTATCAGGCAGAATAAAAAATTATCGCTGGGTTTTTACGGATATTCAGGACAATTTAAAAACAGCTCATTTCATTGTGCGTCACCATTAACGAAAACAAAACATAACGAACCTAATTTTCGTGGTTCTGTTCGGTTCGTTCCAATTTCATCCCAATTTTTGTTATTTGTTTCATTACGTAATGAAACAAATAACAAAAAATGGAACTTTTTTTTTCATTTCATGCCCATCTCTATTCGCAATCTCCAGGTTGAGAACCAGTGCTTTAAAGGAATGCATGTCAGCAGAAGGAAACAAGTTTATGACTCAACATTAGAGTATTATGTATACCACACAGGAGCATAATTAGTGTAAGAATGCCTATGGACTGTGCCAGTCGCAGTACATGCTTTGGTCGAATTTCAGTGCTTGCCAGCCTTGGGTTCTCCAGATGTTATTGGACTACAAAACCCCAAAATCATAACCAGCACAACTAGTCATGAACACTTTTAGTCCCAAAACATTTAGGAACTTAAGTAGGTAACCACTGATCTGATGAGATTAGAGATCTCTTTGGCACAAGAAGTAGGTTTTATGCTTGAGTGTAAGATGTCATATTCCGTGCCACTCAGGACCACCAGCAGAAAACACATAGAGCAAATTATACTAGTCATGAGAGCTATTTTTGGATAAGTGTGCAACAACAGATTAAATCAGGAACATTTGTGTGATTTCAAGGGTGACTGTGTGGTAGAGCAAGGGGCCACTGTTTACACTTAAAGAGGAGCAAGAATACAACAGGTCCTTTGTGCCTACTTGTATATTTGCATAGTTAAAAATAGGGACAGAGATTTGAAATAGACAAAGGGAATTGAAAGCAATAGAGCAGATTTAACTGCTGGTACCAAGGGATGCTTGGTGGCTGAACCCTTTATTGGAGGTTTCAGCCACCAAAACTCCAACCCCTGAGATACTAGGCAGGTCTCAGGCCATTGTGAGATAGATAGATAGATAGATAGATAGATAGATAGATAGATAGATAGATAGAGAGAGAGAGAGAGAGAGAGAGAGAGAGAGAGAGAGAGAGAGGTGTTTGTTCTCTCACTCAAGTTAGGGTTTGATCGCACCTGCGATGTACCCCAGATATACCAATGTGGCTGTTATTTAGATTGTTTCTCAATTTTCTATTCACATGATGCATGGCCAAGATTGTATCACTTTCCTAGCCAACAGTTTATTTCTGTTTTACTTCACCCTCATCAGGAAGGTTGTTTTACTTTGTACTGATGATATATCACTACATTCCTTATTATTTCAGCCTGTGTGAACGTTCCTGCCTATTTATCTCCCTTGCAGAGGGGTCAGGTTTCTGTGTGCCTTGGCCATGAAGCAATGGCCTATTTATCTATTTATGGCCACTTCATGGCCACTGTGCTTATATGCTGGTTTTTTATTTGTATTTTTTTCAAAGGTGTGTAAAAAAATCACTAGCTTAGGTGCCTCTGGTGCTTCCAGTATTACCACAAAAGTAAACATGAATTCATTACTAAGAAGTAGACAGCCTTATCTGCTTCCTTGCAGGAGAAAAAGGGCTTGAGATTTCCAGCCAAGTCAAAATAAATAAATTTTCTGAAGAAAAATGCAAATTTTCCTTGCCTTTAAAATAACATTGTCTAGTTGGGAAATTTTGAATTACTTTGTGTTGTGCTAAACCTGGACTAATTAGAGGAGTGCAAGGCAATCACATCCTTGTTTTCATGAGCCTTATCATGTGGGTTTAATTTTCAGACATCTGCTGTAACATAACACCTACATATCAACAAACTGCCTTCAAAACCAACTTGCCTCTTCCTATCCCCCTCCCCACCCACTCTCACCCCAGCTCTGTCTCTATGGGAATTTACAACTGGGCCTGCATCCAAATATGCCTACATATAACAGCCAATGAATATTTGGTATGAAACACATATTCCATTACATTTTATATTGCACACCTCATTCTGCTGCTATATGTCTGAAGAAGTGGACATGTCCACGAACCATTACATTAAAATGTGAAAGTTAGTTTTTAAGGTGTCACATGTTTTGTGTCTTTTGTATCTTTTGTTTTGTTTCATTTTTCCTTGATTTTTGCCTGGAATTCTTGAAAAGACTAACACCGCTATCCTCTCCAAAAGTTCTGTTCTGTTCTGAAAATGGAATATGATTTTGTTAAAAGGCAGGCAGATGAATAAAACTGGAATATATTCTGTGTTTCTCAGCCTGATGCCACTCACCTTTCTTAGAATTAATATATCCCATGTGGGTTTGTATACAATATACACTTAGTGAAAAAATG
Organism: Phrynocephalus versicolor; assembly: GCA_023846285.1. NCBI lineage: Eukaryota > Metazoa > Chordata > Lepidosauria > Squamata > Agamidae > Phrynocephalus > Phrynocephalus versicolor. The sequence continues at coordinate 16,423,444 of JAHTLZ010000204.1, read as the reverse complement.
CTCAGGCTTTATTCCTGGTGTTAATCTAGTGGAAGGAATCTCATATAGCAATGACTAGAGTGACCTTCACCTAGGGAGCCACTTAAACAGCTATTTAAAAAGAGAAAGAAAATGTGTGTCCACCAATGGAATAGAAAAGTAGACACTGATTTCCATAAAATTGTCTGTGGGAGTTTATTGGTATACTAGATTAAAATTTGAATATATTAGAATCACACACACACACACACACACACACACACACACACACACA
>JAHTLZ010000204.1:16393600-16423181 GCA_023846285.1 Phrynocephalus versicolor | reverse complement strand
GCAGAATTACAATATATGGAGGAGAAGACTAGGGCCAAATGGTGTATGTGCTACATCTACCAGACAGGTACTAACTTAGATGGGTAGGCTCAAGGTTCTTGAATCTTGATCTTACTTCAGATGGCTCTTCAGCTTACATCATATCTACACTACTTATCACTTCATATAGAGGCCCCTTCAAAGATATAACTGCTCACTGATAGAAATATTTGAAAGGATGTCACACTGAAGAAGGAACTGGTTTATTTTCCATGGCTTCAGAGACTAGGACGCAGGGCACTGGATTCAAACTACAGGAAAAGAGATTCAATTTAAACATTAGGAAGAACTTCCTGGCAGTTAGAGCTGTTCAGCAGTGCAATATGCTGCCACGGAGGGTGGTGGAGTCTCCTTCTTTGAAGGTTTTTAAGTAGAGGCTGGATGGCCATCTGTTGGAAATACTATGATGGGGGTTCCTGCATGGCAGGGGGTTGGACTAGATGGCCCTTGAGGTCTCATCCAACTCTATGATTCTATGATCTTCAAATGGAATATTGTTCTCTTTAAAGTACAGTATTTGGTCATCGTATCTTAATCTGAAACCCAATGCTAGCCCCATTGTTGCCATTCCCTTACATTTCAGCATTTTTGCTTTGTCTCATCTATTTTAGCCAGCTGTCCTCAAATGTCAGACTAAGCCTGTTGAAGAACGATAGCCTTTTTTTTTTATTTCCGAGGAAGCTTTCTAAGAAACAGCTTAACTTGAGATTGCCAAAACAGAGTTCATTTTGTGTCTGTGCTCACACATCATTTTCAAGTCACTTGTTGCAGAGATTCAGTTTGCACAAAGTGGCAAAATAATAACAAAACAACAAAAAGGAAGGAAGGAAGGAAGGATGGGGGAGGGAGGGACGAGGGTCGGAGGGCATATTGACTGGAGAAATCTATTATTATTCAGGTTGAAAATGATATCAATAAGGATAAGTTGCATTTATATATTTATATTTCATATTTATATCCTACCCTCTCCCAGTGAGGTCAAGGTGCATGGATCTCCTCTTCACTTTGACTTTATCACAACTGCCAAGTTGAAAAGCATGGATGCAAACCAACCGATATGTTTTACCTCTCACTGGGGCGTACAATAATGATCTCCAAAGTTCAAGTTCAATCTGCCAATCACTGAACCACGTTGGCTCCTAGCAAAAGGTTGAGTGTAATATAAAATCAATTGGGATTTGGACCCAGCCTCACAATTCCTGATCTAACATTCTTTGATATGAACCCATGATGACCAGTTTGATACATAAGCAAATGCTTATTGCAGGGGCCAACGAAATCCTAGATACCTTAGTTCTATTCTGCTATTCAGTAAAGGGTTAATCTTAGTCAACAACCACAGAGAATATATTAGCATAGCCACGGTGTGCGTGATCCTACCAGGTTAAGTCTTGCGTGCAGACAACTAAATCTGAAGAAAAAAGCAGTCTCTGTCTGTGGGGTGGGGGGCATACTAGAAAACTTGGAATACTTCCTGGGGAGCCAACGGGTTAAGATTAACCTTTTTTTACTACACATTTGGATGGGGTCTAATGTTAATGGATTGTATAAGTAAGGACACTATTATCCTCTCCAGCATAATCAATGATAAGTGAATGATTTACTCAATATATTTATCTTACTGGCATTTTCCTCAAGTGAGAACTATGTGATGGATAGTTTGGTGTCCAGATTAATAAGTGAAACAATACAGGGAAATAAGCCTGGGTTTCTTTAAAAATGTTTCTTCTTTCCACAAATTAGTAGTTTAATGAAACTCTATTGTCATGATTGCAGAAGCCTGAGATTTATGATAATGTGGATGCAAACACATTTTCAGAGTCAGAAAGATGGTGTCATAAATGCATTCTAAATAAATACATCTCAAGATCTGTTAGTAGTTCTGAAGTCTTAGGTCAATTACAATGTCTTGTACTATTTCTAAAATAATTTAAAGTATATATTCAGGAATACGCAAGTGACATAGACCCATTTCTATAGCAATGGGAAATATATTCCATTTGTATCAGTTCACAAAACCCATTCAGTTTTGCAGGCTTATTTTTTTGTTTATCTGCTAGATAGTGGGAAGGGAGTTATCCATTCACAGCCAGAATCCTATTGTTACTTACGCCAGCGTAAAGGCAACATCGTAAATTGTATCAGCTACTTGACAATAATTAATGGCTCACAACTTAGTGACCTTTATTGAAGGCCATGTTAGTGGGCATATAATGAAAAATACAGGCAGCAATTCATTTATAAGCATCAATTCATCACTCCAGGTTACACCACAACATTTACACCATCTGATAGGATTCTGGCCAATTTATTTTTAAGTGAAAACAAAGAAGAGTCTTGTGTCACCTTAAGCATAAATAAGTTACATTTGGCACAAGCTTTTGTCAGAAATTCATCAAATCAATTGGACTGCAGTGCAAGAATGCTTATGCCAAATAGCACTTTAGTCCTTAGGGTGCTACAAGACTTTGCTGTTTTTGTTGCAGGAGATTTGCACAGCTGAGTTTTTGAAATATTGGTATTTGGTCATGTTAGGTACTTTGCTTGGAGCAGCGGCCTGCTCTATCACAGGAAGTGGAAACAATTGTTTATAGATTTTCAAATTACATTTCTACTCCATATACCCACCTGGATCAGTGTGTTCTAAAGCCTAGAGGCATATACTGTATGCTCGGTGCAGCTTTCCTGTCTTCCCCATGAAACAATATAGTCAGGATTCAATCTTAAACTCATATGCAATGTAATAATCCCATCAACTGAGGATCGACTGCTTCTCTGTTGAGAACGCTGACCCCTTTAGACTGTGTATACATGACCTCTGATCACCCATCAAGCCTCAAGGGTTTTTGTGGGCACAGTACTTGATAAGGATGTACATCCAAATGCGGTGGTTTTGTGAGCTGAATGTTCCGCTATTAAAGCAAAGCATGCTGCTTATGTAGTACCCAATAATGCTTCAAATACTCCCTGGCTGGTTTACGATTTAATTATGCACACTACACATCCCACACGCAGCCAGCCAGCATGCTGGGTACTCAATTTTCCAACCTCAGAAGGATGGAAGTCTGAGTCATCTTCAAGCTAGGTACCTGGGATTGAACTCTGTGTCATGAGCACAGTTTTGGCTGCAGTATAGCAGTTGAACCACCATACCGCGAAGCAAGTATGTTCCTTTCTTATGAATAAAAGGTATCAGAAGGTAGCATGTTGTTTTCTCTACTACTTTCTTTCTTCCTAAAGCATTCACAAAATCCACAGATATTTAATCATCTAACTTCCAGAGATTATTTCAAGGCGCGAGAACTAAAATATGCCACTGGGGTGCAACAGGGGCTACAAAACATGTTGTTTGCTTGAAATCCTATTGTTTCTTTTATGATAATAATGAAACACACCCACCAAATTAAATTCTATCCTCCCTATCATGGAAAGCCATTTAGTTTCTGGAATGCCAATTATCAATGTTAAGAATTCGATTTTAAACTCTAGATTCTCAAAACGGTGTAGCAGATCTGTAGAAAGCTCTGTGCTTTGGATAGTCTGTGCAAGCTCACCATGGCTTCTCCCTGTTGTCCCTAATAAGATTATGGCCAGCCTCTATACTGCTAGGACAACACGTATATCAAGGTAAGCAGCAGTGCTGTGGAGGAGCCAAGTGCCTCATATAGAAGAAAGTCTCATTCTGATGCTATCCATCAAAATCCTTCAACCTTTTCCTTATCATTGCTGTTGAATCATTTCTGTGGTATCTTCTAATACCATAATTGCACTCAGTACAGGGACTTAATTGCTAGTATATTAACTGCTAACTACTTTTTAATGACAGCTAGCACCCATACAATTATGGTGCTATACAAAGCAAAGTGTTCTGCTTATATACCACCCCATACCACTTCAAGAAGTCTCTGGGCAGATTACTGTTTCATTACAGTATGCAGGCTACACATTGCCCCACCCCCACACAGCAAGCTGGGTACTCATTTTACTGACCTCGGAAGGATGGAAGTCTGAGCCAACCATGAGCCTGCTACCTGGGATTGAACCCCAGATTATGAGCACAGTTTTATCTGTAGTACAGGCATTTAGCCACTGCACTGTGGGGCTCAGAATAAGGCAGGCTGAGGGTGTTTCCAAAAGGTGGGAATCATGTGGCATGCTGACTATACACACTTCTGGGTTGTCTTTGAGGCCTCCAGAATATTTCACCCTTTTGTAAAACTCCCAGAGTAGCCTTACACTAGATTATATAAATCAGTCAGAGAATATATAATTTAAGAGCATATAAATCAAATAAAGAAATAAAATTAGGAAACATGTCATCCAGATGTTGTTGGACTGCAATTCCCATCACCCCGCCTAAATGCTGGCTGTTGCAGCCAACACTTTGTCTACACTGAGCCAACTCATTCAGGTGCAAGATCTCTCTCTCTCTGTGTGTGTGTGTGTGTGTGTGTGTGTGTGTGTGTGTGTGTTGTGTCATTACAGTCGTGACTGACTATTCATGACCCCATGTCCATAGAGTTTTCTTGGCCAGAATACCCATATACTAACCCAATCTAACCATTCTCCCCTCTTTCTTGGTTCATTCTGTTTAATATTTTTTTCCGTACAAGACAATTCCTCTTGATAAAATTATTCTTGCCATTTCTTCAGAAAACTAAATAATGTCTCTGCTTGTGTGGATGTCCCTCAATATTCAGTATGCTGCTAGCCTAATGGATTTCAAAGAGACCTATTTGCAAGTAAGTGCATTTCTGATTTCTGCCTCAGTAAATATGTTCATGAATCTACAGAGAAGAGCCTGGTTGTGGACTGACATCTACCAAATGCTTCCCATCTCTGCTTTTAAGAGCTGCTGATGAATTCACCTGCCCAATTGGTGCCACCCTCAAATTTGAAAGCCCATTCATCTTTCACAGACTCTTCACATTAGCTGCTAGCGATGCCTTAAACATCTCACCATCTCTGTTTCTTTCATCAAATCCCTGTTTTGCTCTAACTCTTAACCTTTGTCTCTAGCTGAAACCAAAATTACATACTGTACATGCAAGTGGTTTGTGTCCCTGGCCCAGGATTGAAAGCGACCATGCATGGTTGCAGAAAAGTGGTGATGAATTGCAGTAAGGAAGCCATGACCTAAATCTAACTAAGGGATAACACTTTGTGCATGTCAATTTCATATTATTGATCAGCATGGTGGGATAAGACTTTTGCCTAATTCCAGGTTAGGCTAGCAGACTGTAGGTTCACCCTGAAGCTCAAGTAGACTCCTCTGGGTGACCTCATTTGTTTCTCATTCAAAATTGCCCCTGCCATAGGATGTGGTGATGGCATCTGGCCTGGATGCCTTCAAAAGGGGACTGGACAGATTCCTGGAGGAAAAGTCCATCACAGGTCACAAACCATGATGGAGATGTGTAATCTCCGGGTTTAAAACTGGGGTACTTCAAGGGCCAGATGCAGGGGAGTGGTATCTGGTGACAGATTTCTAGTCTCTTACACTCCCAGACGCATTTGGTAGGGCCATTGTGAGATGCAGGAAGCTGGACTAGATGGGCCTTTGATCTGATCCAGCATGGCTCTTCTTATGTTTTTACAGTATGTTCTTATGTTCTTACACTCCCTAGAGAGCACAAGGAGACATCTTGCCACTTTCCCCCTCTCCCACAGCTCCTGTAGGTTCAAGTAGATTTCCTCCCAAGCCTCCCCCCTCCCACAAACATACTCTGGAATGCCTTTTTGAGAGACAAAAGAAGCTGTGGAGGCGTAATGTAGCTGTTTTCTTCAGATTCATAACTTTTCCTGCAAGCAACAGCAATACCTCTCCTCCCCCTAAACATAATTAAGTGGGGCAGGCTAGCATGCTGCCCTTCTGTACGTGTATACTTGGCACTAAAGAGAGCAAATGGATAGGGCTAATGTTATGTGACAAAAGATGTTCCAGTTCTCAACAACACGGTGCTTATAAAAATTATACCCTCAAGGGTGTCATGCAGCAGCTGAGAGGATTCTATTAGACTGATGTGGGTAGGGAAACAGACAGGAAAGGGAAATGGTGATAAGGAAGAATGGTCCAGCCTTTTTTGGCACAACAGCAGACTGTGTTTGTCTGATAGAGAGATAGGCAGGAATGACTGTGGGCAGGAAGAATTCATAATTAGCCTTGTTAATTAACAATGCATTGTTTAGATAATTCCTGGCTGGCTCTCTAATAGTGCTGATGACCCCTTCTACTCATACCCTGGCCTTTTCCTAGCATTGCATAAGAGAAAGTTTTCTTAGGAAGCCATTAGACACCTGGTGAGTGACACTGCATATGTGGTGCCACCTTGTCTGTGATCTTTCGAACTTGACACTTTTCTTGGTAGCAGTGAAATGCAAATATCATATCGCGTCATTTCTGAAATCCACACAGGAAGAAACCCCCTTTTTCCAGCTGAAAGCATCCTTGGCATACCTATATTGTAGTCTCCAAATGGACACTGATTGAATTTTCCAGCTGAACTACAGCTGAGCTGTTCGGAGTGTACACATCTTTTCTTGTTTTTATCTCCTTTGCTTCTAGTGGAAAATCCTTCCCATTGACTTATTGAACACCTGCAATTCTCAGTATTCCAGATGAAGATGCCTTGCTGTGCCTTAAAGATTTTTGAAATGTGAGTGAAACATTGCCTCTGAATGTCAACCAAAGTAAATAAATTTGGAAGATTACCTGCAGGCAAAATATCAATAGGGATTTAATTTTAAAAAAATGGAACAAAAGTATATTATTGAAACTGCTGAAATTTCTCTGGGGTGTCTGGTATTGCCACCTGAGCTGTTTGCCTGCACATTTAGCAATTAGTCTCTTCTCCTCCAATTTGCTGTTTCTTCGTTTATTAAAATCATCTTGATTTCTTTTAATATGGTTATGTTGATGGTGCTCTGCCAGAGATCTGTTGATCTAGAGTAAGTAAGTAAGTAAGTAAGCAAGCAAGCAAGCAAGCAAGCAAGCAAGCAAGTCACAGGGCTCAGATTAAGTTCAAATTATAATCAATGCAACTACATCCTCAGAAGTCTTTCACTCTGGCCTCTACTACTGAATGTGTACACAAATTCATCCCATTGTATATGTGTCACATGCATCCAAAAGGACTTTTGATTAACAGCTATTTGCCATTAATTTAGTGATTTGCTGCTGCTGCTGTTGACATAATTTCCTTTGTGCATACAAACCTACACAATTGAATTCCTGACATTTAATAGGTTTTCTGCAAGCACTGTGGTTATATGTGAGACCCTTAACTCATAGTGCATGTGAAACCTGTCAGTGGGCAAAGCCTGCTCCCCTCCCAATCATGCCACCTTGTTGGAGACATGCTGTTTGTCTTTTTCTGACTCATTTTTGATGCTGCAACCTGCACATTCATCCGAAGTATTCTGAACCCTGGAAACAAACCTTGATCTGGAATTGATATGACTGGCTAGAACCAGTGCCCACGTCAAATAAATGCTTAGTTATAAATATAACTTTGAAGATTTTATCCCTAAATACACATACTGATTCCAAATGGGAGGTTAAGAATGTAAAAAAGCCCTAATTTTCTCATTCTATCACATGAGAATGAGACACTCTGTTCTCCCTCCCTCCTTTGCTTATGGCAGCAAGACGTGACAGCTTTGATGAGTGTTCTACAATTCGCAAGCACCTTGAGGAATGGAATTGCTTGTGAAACATGTGCAAATTTTGCAAAAATTGTAATAGCAGCTTTTTTGAGCCTTGGATGACTATTCTGTATAATTTGATTCAATCAATAAGTCTTTCCATGCTTGCAGTTTGTCAGTGTGTGCATTGCTTGCAAAATGAAAATATACAAAATTTGCCAAGAGAAATTTTGTGTAAAATAGTAAAATTCTTTTTGAGAGGAAAAAACAACTCCCCTCCTCAGCCTCTAATTTATTCTCCAGATCCCCATCTAACAAGCCTATTCAGTTCATCTAACAAGCCTATTCAGGGTGAAGTGAAACCAACATGGAGGATAAACGGGAGTTCTCCTACCAACCTTCCTCAGACCAGAGACATTACGCTCAGAAGTCAGTCACTCAGAAGCTTCTGATGACAGATGAGCCAGTTCATAGCAATTAGTCATGAGACTGGGAGTTAAGAATGATAATCAAATAACTATTAAGGTCAGATCTATGAAACTGACAGAAAGGGGGAGAAAGTCAATATAGGTGTCTGCTGAGAAAAATTCGAAGAATAAGTGGAGGGAAAGTCCAAAATCGTAGCAGTTTATGATCGATTCACGTGGAGCTCTGTTATGTGCTGGCCGAGAACATGTTAAAGTCACATGTATTGCCTCTGTTGGTTTGTTTTGCTTTGAACATGATGTGTGGATCCTCTTGCACTTTCCTGGCTTATGACTGCAGTTCAACACATTTCCTCTCAATGGAGGGTATGAATATGGCAGGGCGCTTCTCAGAAATGATGGATGCCCATATAGTGTTAGGATTTTGAAACCTTCCAAGAAGCATCTGGCTCATGACAGAATTAGATGGACATCTGGTCTGATGCATCAATGCTCTTTCTATGCCCTTTACGTTAGGAAACGACTGAAGAAATGGACTCCTTTAAATCTGTGCACATCCCCATTATGGTTTTTCTCTTTTTAAAAAGAATCCTTACTAAAGGAAAGATAAATGCAACGACAAGACAAAGTTTTCTACTTGCTTATTATGCTTTCAGTTCCAGACATAGGTCATTGCTATTATTATATCTTTAAGTCTCTTCAAAAGGGAAATCTTCTGTGTTGTAAAGGTTGAGCACATTATACCATTTAGAAATTAGAAGATTCTCTATTTAACATTTTGTGAATTAAACTCTTGATTACTAATGGGTGGAAGTGTGAGACGTTACATTTCCCTCCCCCCACACCTTGTTTCAAAGTAATGTTAGCATGGTTACCGTTTCCCAAATGTTATAATTGCGGCTGACTGAATAAAATGTCAGTTGGGATAATGAAATAAGTGCAGCAGGATGGTCTGTAATAATAATTGCTAAGCTGGTGTGGTTGCATTAGCATGTTTATGCTGGCTTTGCCTCTGTGGCTCTAATAGAGGTTGTGGTGTGGGGAACAAAGGTAGTCGTTCCAGTTGCCCTCTCTGGAGAATGTGGCTGAAGGAACATAGCCAGTGGCTGGTTAGAGAAAGGGTTGGTGTGTTCTGATATGGGTCATGTACAACAGTTCAAAGTGGTGGAGGGATGAGTTATACAACAACTGTTCAACCAAATGAGACACTTTTGTTCTGCACAACACTGACATCTGTGTGGAGATGCTGGACTTTGGCATAGACCTAGGACACCAGTGTTTGCTGGTAAATTGCACTTTTGCACACATATTTTCTTCCAATTACTTTCCTTATTCTGTGCCCACAAAGGCCTGTTCCATGAGAGTGTTGTCACTGCAATGGCCAGAAATAATGGCAAAAATCAAAGAAAAACAAAACAAAACAAAAAGACAAAAAGCATGTGGCATCTTAAAGACAAACTTTCATAGATCAAGTGCAACCCATCCCTCCTTAACAGTTTTGCCTAGTCCCAAAATGTTCTCCAGTTTCTGTCAAATCTGAAGCCCTCTTCTTGACACCATCACCTCATCCACGCATTGAGGCTTCTGACACCATCACCCCATCCATGCATTGAGACATCTGTAAATGGGATAATTTTTAAATATATTGTTGTTCAGTCATTAAGTTGTGTCCGACTCTTCGTCACCCCATGGACCAGAGCATGCCAGGTCCTCCAGTCCTCCACTGCCTCCCAGAGTTTGGTCAAATCCATGTTGGTTGCATTGATGACACTGCCCAACCATCTCATTTTCTGCCATTTTCTTTTCCTTTTGCCTTCAATCTTTCCTAACACCAGGGGCTTTTCCAATGAGTCCTCTCTCCTCATGAGGTGGCCAAAGTACTGGAGCATCAGCTTCAAAATCTGTCCTTCCAGATTTTAATAAAAGCTTCTTTAAATATTTTAGAAGTAGAAAACCTGCCAGAGAACCAGTTGGCCCTCTGGATGGTGAGGGAGGAAAAGGGGAGGTTAAGGAGGACTTGGAAATTGCAGAGAAATTAAATGAGTTCTTTGCATCTGTCTTCACATCAGAAGACCTTGAGCAGATTCCGCGGCCGCACTGTTGAGGTCCCCCCACCTTCTAGTTGTTGGGGACTTCAACGTGCATGCTGGTGATGGGATTTCCGGGGTGGCTCTGGAATTCATGGATTCCATGACCTCCATGAATCTGACCCAGCATGTTGTATGCCCCGCCCATAGATCTGGACATACCCTGGACTTGGTGTTTACCTCCGTGTCAGAGGAGTTTAATCTGAAGGTAGGGGACATTGTCTCCCTTCCGGTGTCATGGTCAGATCATCACCTGCTGTCCTTTTCCCTATCTATCACTGCCCCTCCCCGCAGGGACCGCTGGCCACTTGGTTGGTCCCGCCCCAGAGGCTTTTGGACCCAGTTCGGTTCCGGGAGGCCTTCGGGGAGCTTCCTGGCAGTCTGGCTGACAATTTGGCCAAAGCATGGTGGACCGGTGGTTTGAAGGAGCCACCCACGCTGTTGACTGGATCACCCCTAGGCGCCTCCTCCGTTGCAGAGCTCGACCTTTGCTGTGGTATACAGCGGAGTTGAGAGCAATGAAGCATGAGTGGAGGAGGTTGGAAAGCAGCTGGAGGAAGGACCGGACGGTGTTTAAAAAGGCTGCAGTTATATTCCAGACTAGGCGCTATGTTCGGGCGATCAGGGAGGCTAAAACATCCTATTACTCCCTGAGAGTTGGTGAGGCCTCGAACCGCCAGGCAGAACTTTTCCGGGTAGTTCGGGACCTCACCAATCCTAGTCTGGTGAGGCCTCCTCCTACTGAGTTCAGTAGCGAGACTTTTGCAGCCTTTTGCTGGTGCAAAATGTGGCGGCCAGACTGGTGGAGGGTGTGCGTCAATACGACCACATCACCCCAGTCTTGGCTCACCTGCATTGGTTGCCCATTGTGTCCCGAATCAGATTCAAGGTCCTGGTTTTAAATTATAAAACCCTCCATGGCTTAGGACCTGACTACATGGCAGAGCGGATCACCCAGCGGTCAACTTCATCCCAGCCAATGAGGATGTCACAGACGCACTCGCTTTGAGTGGCCATGCCCAGAGAGGCCTGGAAAACCTCTACCCGGAGTCGGGCTTTCTCTGTGGCTGGCCCCACTCTATGGAACCACCTTCCCAGCGAAGTGCGCCTTGCACTGTCCCTGCCAGTCTTTCAGAAGGCTTTAAAAAGTTTGTTTTTCATCAGACAGTGAGTGAGGCTAAATCAAGTGTCTTGAGACCAGAGTATTAGACCAGATCCGTCCGTACCTAGATGGGGACTCTCGGAGAACTGTGGTGCAAGCACTGGTGATCTCGAGGTTGGACTACTGCAATGCTCTCTACATGGGGTTGCCCTTGACTCTCCTCCGGCGCCTGCAGCAGGTACAAAATGCGGCAGCCAGGCTGGTGGCGGGTTATCCTTTTATAAAACCTTTGCTGATGACAGCCCGTTGTGTCCCGAATCAGATTCAAGGTCCTGGTTTTAAATTATAAAACCCTCCATGGCCTAGGACCTGACTACATGGCAGAGCGGATCACCCAGCGGTCAACTTCGTCCCAGCCAATGAGGATGTCACGGACGCACTCGCTTTGAGTGGCCATGCCCGGAGAGGCAAACCTCTACCCAGAGTCGGGCTTTCTCTGTGGCTGACCCCACTCTATGGAACCACCTTCCCAGCGAAGTGTGCCTTGCACTGTCCCTGCCAGTCTTTCAGAAGGCTTTAAAGACCATGCTCTTTCGAAAGGCATTTGGTGACTTAGTTTAGTTTTTTTTCCCCCTCTCTTTTGCCCGCCATCCACTTTTTTTCCTTTTGTTGTTATGTTGAGTTATATTTTACTTGATTTTTAATTTGTTGTTATTGTCCATTGTTTAGTTGCTACTTTTGTTGTGAACCGCCCGGAGTTCCTTCAGGAAGACCGGCGGTATACAAGCCTTAAAAATATATAAATAATAAATAAATAAATTATTCTCCCAGAGCTAATACCTGCTATGTCATCTGTATGTGATTCTCTACCCTCTCCAACCTCATTCCCCGGGGATGAGGTGTCCCAAACCGGATGCCACTCAGCTCCTGTCGGCTTTCCCCCAGCTATCAGTTTCTTTCAGGGTGGTTAGGTTTGATCTCTTTGCAGTCCAGGAGACTTTCAAGAGTCTCCTTCAGCACCACAGCTCAAAAGTGTTGATTCTGCGGCCATCAGACTTCTTTATAGTCTAGCTCTCACTTCCATACATCACTACTGGAAAAACCATAGCTTTGATTATCTTGATGTTTGTTGGCAAAGTGATGTCTCTGCTCTTTAAGATTCAGTCTATGCTTGTCATTGCTTTCCTCCCAAGAAGCAGGCATCTTTTAATTTCATTGCTGCGGTCACCATCTGCAGTGATCAAGGAGCCCAAGAAAACTATGTCATTGCCTCCAGTTCTTCCCCTTTTATTTGCCAGGAGGTGATGGGACTGGTGGTCAAGAACTTTGGGTTTTTTTTAATGCTGAGCTTCAGCCCATTTTTTCACTCCTCTCTTTCACCCTCATTAAGAGGTTCTTTAATTCCTCCTCACTTTCTGATATCATATGTGTATCTGAGGTTGTTTGTGTGAAATGCCCCTTTAATATCTCCAATTTTCTTGAATAGATCTCTGGTTTTTCCTTTTCTATTGTTTTCCTCTATTTCTTTGCATAGTTTATTCAAGAAGGCTGTCCTGTCTCTCCCTGCTAATATGCACATGAGGCAAAATAAATAAAATGTACACTGAGAGGACCTCAAAAAGGTTCATTATTAATTTCAGTTCAGGAAAGAAAAATAAACACAGAAATTTCTGCAACCTAGTAGAAAGAAGGGACTGAAAGATAGCCCAGTCAGTTTTTTGGGAGGGAGGAAACACAACAACATTGAGACTGAGAGAGATTCCTATACTAGCTGCCCCAGGCTCTGAAAGCTCTGCAGATAATCCCAGCTGTGTCCGTTTCAAAGTCAAAAACTCAACTGCTTGCCTCTTTAGCTTTAAAATGTGAGAATTCTATCATGGCAATCTCCTGAGCCCTTTTAACTCTGCATTACTTGCAGCTGTTTTAAATAATTGGTTAAGAATTTCTTGGAAAAAATTCAAGAACATTTATCTCCCCACAGACATTCAATACATTATCCTAAGCATAATATTGTGCTGCAGCAGTATAAATATTCATGTTCCCAATTATAATGCCTGTTCATACCCCTAATTATCTGTAAGTAAGTACTGATATAAGCAACCTATTAAATTAAGTTTTCACTTACAGAGACTGCTTCTTATACACTTTTCTGGAAGAAATCCTCCTAGATCAAACACGTCATGAAAATCATAGTATGAAAAGGCACAGTTTACTCTTTAGCAGGCAAATAATACTTGGTGGTTGTTGATTTAAGAAAACCGCCTGTTTAACAAAATGCCTTTGAGGGCTTCTCAGGCATCTCAGTTCCCAATGATCTTGTTTCTGAGTAGGGATGTGTACTGGCTGCAAAAATTGGATACAGAATAATAGATTCAGAATTAAGAACTATAGACATTCCGATATGGAATTTGACATTTTAAAACTTTTCAGAACTCAGTTATATTCAATCATCATCATCATCATCATCACCACCACCACCACCACCACCACCACCACCACCACCACCATTATTTTCCCCTTTAAAAACACAAATAGGCAAAACTCTTTTAAAAAGATTTCCCTTTTTACTATGACACTTTTGTTTAAATTATTATTTATTTAAAATATTCTTATAGCACCTTTCTCCTTAAAAGCCCCTTTCCAGTGATTTTGCCACACAAAAATATTTATTTATTTATTTATTTATTTATTTATTTATTTATTTATTTATTGTCCTTTTATACCACCCATCTGGCAACGAGTTAGTCTTTTCATGCAGCTCCTCAGGCTCCTGCTTCTGGGTGGTTTACAACAATATTAACGACAAACAACAAGACAATTAAAATGCACATCAATAGCTAACAGTACCTTGGTACAAGGCACTGGTATCCACACATATGATCGTGCATTTCTGTAGCTTGACTGCCCCCTTTTTCTTCAATTGTGAAGCTATCATTAAAAACTACCAGTATGTTTTCAACTGTAATGAAATACAGATTATTACTTTGGGCTTAAAGTAATGAAGACTTTTTGTCAGGGAATAAGATAAATTGAATGGGTTGTGTAGTAGTCTCAAAGATTTCTAGCACGCTGTTGTCAGCTTTTCCAGGTTTCTCAAAGATCTTTCCCTCGGTCGATATGAAGTTGCTTTCAGAATATGCAGGCTGGCACAGATGGTCTATCACAACAGCAAAGCTGCTGAAGACATAACATCAAACAGCTCTCACGGGAACCACAGGCGAGAGTGGAAGAAAATTCTTAATGGAATATGCAGATCGTGACACTATGATTGGTTAAACACCTGGAAGGCTCTGGAAGATGAAACGAGGTTTCTTTAACTGTTCATTGAAGCTAGGAGGGAGGGAGGGAGAGAGAGAGAGAGAGAGAGAGATTTGGAGTTTTTGCAAATGGTTTTGTTACAGAGGCTCTTTAGTCTTGCAGGAAAAATGGGTCTTGCAGTCCATAATAGTAGGGTTCCTTAGTTAGCCTTTTATTGTCTTATTAAATTGCTTCACATGGAATACACTCCCAAATTATATTTTCTTCTTTCATTTTTGTGTATGCAATTTTCCTTACAATTTTAAAGGATTTTGATATTTAACTGTTTTCGTATAATTATAATAAACATCATCTTATTTTACCAAAGTTTGTTTTTCATCAGACAGTGAGTGAGCCTAAATCAAGTGTCTTGAGACCAGAGTATTAGACCAGATCCGCCCGTACCTAGATGGGGACTCTCGGAGAACTGTGGTGCAAGCACTGGTGATCTCGAGGTTGGACTACTGCAATGCTCTCTACATGGGGTTGCCCTTGACTCTCCTCCGGCGCCTGCAGCAGGTACAAAATGCGGCAGCCAGGCTGGTGGCGTGTTATCCTTTTTTAAAACCTTTGCTGATGACAGCCTCTTATAAGTTTTTGCATAACACATTTTATGTGGTAAGTGCTTAGTAACATATTCATAGTTTTGTTTTCAAGCTAATGGGAATGGAGGATGTGTTAGGACACTTGACAGTTAATTTGCATTTACTTAATGACATATAAACACATGTACTCACTTTTCTTTCTTTTAAATATGTGCTGTCTTGGTAATCATAGTAATCACAGTATTATATTTTCATTTCATGTTCTTTAAGCAGCATTGTTAACATCAAGACAAAGTACTATTTGTTTTGTATTGTTACTTTAGTATATGTTGAATTGGTTTACTTTATTTTTTAAAAAAATTCTCAGGAACAAGTGTTTCAGCATTAAAGAACCCCATTTTTATTAGTGAGATTGAGAGGGAACAATAGATAGGAAAAAGGTGAGTTTCTTCACATTTAAAGAGTGACACAGCTGCCTGGTAGATCACTCTGATTACTGCTGAAGGAATGTGTTCCAGGACAGAAAGTTGGACACCAAGCATATAGGAAATAATTATTACACTATTGCTAACAGGGGTACTCTGCAAAGCATCAATTTCAAATCTTTCCAAAACACCCCCCTATACAAATTTTCCTCTAGATGTTGGCATTCCTAATGGCCTGATAATTATGTTTATTCCAAATTTCAAGTTGTCCATTAAAAATGTTTCAGTTTTTTAAAAGGAAAACTGTGAAATCACTGTGACATCACTGGCGACTGAACATTTCTCAAGGAGAACAACCCTCAAGGATATCAGGCTAAGAAGTCCCATATTTCGCTTTCCTTAGTGCTATGACTATGAACCTACGATGTGTTAAAGAAAGAAAATAAAAGCTGTTAACTAGTTCAGAATGGAAAAGAACTTCTGCACAGTTTTTTGGACACAAAATTACTTTTCTCTCCCCTACTGTGAATCGTTGCACCTTCATAACACACAGATTTATGAAGCTTTTTGAGGCTTTATTTGATAGAAAAACAGTGTGCTCAGAACAATGAGAATATTTTAAAACGTGCATGTCTAAAATGTGCACTTTCCATTATTTCGGAATTGAAAACTTTCACAAAATTTGTGAGAACTGTTGTGCAATGCGTGTAAGATTACCAAAGGGAAACAGTTGTGTCACTCATAGAAAATGTGCAAATGAATTTAAACTTTAAAATAAATGGTTAAGATGTTCACAAAGATGTACGGGAGAACATAGAACTGAACAAGGAAATGATAAGCAGAAACCTCATGAGCTCACCACGAGATCTCCAGCTTTTAGGCATACAAGTTGGAGATCATCCAATTGACAGCAGTAGTTCTTCTGTTTATAGAAGGAGTAATGAATGTGCCCTTGAACAAATAGTATTAAAATATAGCCTTGAGCGCAATATGCTGTCACACAGGAAGTAAATTTGAGCAAGACTCTGTGCTGATGTATATCACTGACCCATCATTGTAGAAGTCAATAGGATTGTGGATGCTTTTGGTGCAAATCGCCCAATAAATTACAAAAAATGTATTACCCTAATTAACCCCACGTCCATTTAGTACTGCAACAAACTAAAATGTGTAATAAATCTTGTTGCAGTTACGTGGTTTTGTTGCTATTCCTGCATCCCCAAGGACACACTTTATTGTTATGTAACTTTTGTGACCCCATAGATGGGGTCTGCATCAAAGTGCATTTTGTTTTGTTTTCCCGTGGCGTTATATTTTTTTTTAAAAAAACTTGATAGGTAGGTATATCAGTATATCAATTTTTGTTTATCATTTGTCGAACTTTTTTAGCTTTCTTCTGTGTATAGTGGCTTTCCGCACTGTGAATTTACTGTCATGTGGCTGCTCCAGGTCATGCCACTAGGTGGTCCTATGGCAACAGAACAGTTATGCTGCGGATTAAACAGTACCCCATGGTGTGTGTACCGGTTTATAAACTGCAATGGACCAGCAAGAAGTATTCCACCACCCTGAGGCCTGGTACAAGGAAGATGTGCTAAGTCACGCTTCAGGGTGTGTGGTTGCACTTTATTTAGCTTAAAGTGTGATGGACTTGGGGGAACAATTTTATGATCCACATCTCAGAACACTTTCTAGACCAACAAAGTGGACGTGGTGTAACAGCCTAAGATTTGCTTCCTTGAATCATGTTGTTGGTATTTTAAATTCTTTTTAAATAATTATTCATGCAGGGGTTCCCTACAGGGGATGAGGGTGGGGATTCTAATGATATAAACAGGAGAACTCAGATAGTATGCTTATAGTGTTTCTCTTATTTTAGTACCAATAGTTATGAAATTCATTATACTATTGGAGTTATTCTCTGCTGCTTCAAATGCAATTATGAATGGTATGCAATAACAAACCCTTTATCTTAACCTCCTTAATTTCTAGCATATTTAGTAAAAATATTTCAGGTTAAAATGGAACAATATAACATAACATTTTTGCAGTATCTTATGTGCCATTTTCTAATATCGCTTTGGTATATCACACGCCCACCACATATGATAAGAAGTCCCTTCTTTACTTTTACATTTCCAGTGTCTATCCCAAACATTTCCATACATTTTGGCTAATTTTTGTGGTGTTATGCACCATCTATGAAAAATGTTATATATGCAGTGGTACCTCTATTTATGAGTTTAATCCATTCTGAATGCATGCTCAAAAGCAACTTGTAAGTAGAGCAGCCGTATCTAAAAAATAAAAATTGAAAGAATAAAATAAAAAATTTGTAAGTACAACAGACTGCATCTAAAATTTGTAAGGTAGCCATTAAAACGCAATGGTTTTGCGTTCTTAAGTTGAAATGCTGATAAGTAGAGCTTCTTATAAGCAGAGGTACTGCTGTATTTTCTTTTAAATTCACCACTTTTGTAAATTTTACATTACTCTCCCAGAGTTGTGTCCAGTATGTTAGTTAAATATTACGACCTATTTTTGTGCCCATTACACCATACAATCTTTCACTATTTCATCCTGAGTTTTCAGCTCTAACATATATTTACATATTTTTTGAGAAGGATTTTATACTCAGATAACTGAGTTTGGTAGGTTATTATTGGGTGTAGATGAAAAACTGGAGCATGTTGTGGTTTAACTGCTCAAAACATTTGTGGATTCATCATTTTGTTTTCTTTACTGGTCAGACTTCTAAATCATTGTTTTGGTGGTCCTATCAGTTTACTGTGTTCTGTGTACTCAAATTAATTATTTTAAATTTTCAAACTAAGGGTGGTGGATAGTTCTGCAACCATCCAAGGGGGGAGACGGTGTAGTGGTCGTGCTATATATGAAAGGCCAAAGAATAATCTGATTCATTCTTCTCTTCGAGCAGCTAAATCAATGTGATTTTGTTCCATCAAAACATGAGAGCCAGTATGTCTAAACTTGACATTCAAATTCAATTCCCCTGATACTGCAAGATGAACAATTGTGGTTCCAAATTTATGTGCAGTTCCAAAGGTTTATCATCATATTGCTCTGGTTGTCATGTGTGTTTTCTTTTTGTTTGTTTCTTTTTTGTTAGCTAAAGGTTTTGGGGTGATGTTTGCTGTTGTTGTACTTTTAGACTTCATCATAAGCTTGGATGTTTCACACATACTGTTCTCCTTTCATTGATTATTGCCAGAGAATGATGTCAGAAGAAGAGCTTGGAGAAAGTGAAGGGTATTTTTACCCATTGCAAACAATCAATCAAACAAAAACAGAGAAAGGCTGACATTTGGAAAAAGTAGTTGACAGCACCATAGTGGGAAAATGGGAAGGGAGGCCAGGCTCATTCCTGTCAAATCTCTGAGCGGAATATTTCTGTATTCAGATCTGCAAACTGGGATGGAAAAGAATTTCAGTGTTTCGACTTCCTTGCTGAAAATACCCATATTGCCTCTGCAATCTGAGTGTTTGTGAGAGATGCAACACGATTCAGCCAAAATAATGCCTAGAAGTTTGAAACCCACCGGCTCTAGAGGCATACAATTAAAAATGCACAAACATGCATAGCCTGCATAATGTGTAGGTTGCATAATTAAACTGTAAACAGCCCAGAGAGTACTTGAAGTGCTCTGGGGTGGTTTATAAGCAGAACACTTTGCTCTAGTCAATGGGGTAATTCTGCACAAAAATGGTTATGAGAGCTAAGTGCATCAAAATGTGTACTTTGTGGCAGATATTTATAGAAAATACAAATAAATTTGGAGGCAAGAACTAAAAACAAAATTCCAAAAACTGGTATGAATAAAGTTTAGGAAGATAAGGCAGATGGTGTTTTGCAAAATGCAAGAAAATGAGACCAAGGGATTACCCACATATGTTTGCCAGGCCTTTAAATGTATTTTTAAAGTAGGTTAAAACAGCACTATGCTAGGCTCGTCTCTGAAATGTCTTGACTTTAAAATATATATTTTTATAAAAGCTTATCATTCTAGAGATGGGCCCTAATACGTTCATCTCTACAAAAGTTGATCAGTCTCGTAAGCTGTGGAAAAAGAACCTCACATATGTGATCTATAATAGATGTGGTGGTGGTGGACATTATGCAAACTCCCCCAAATGAGTCAGAAAATGGCAGATGATGGAGATAGTGTCAAGCAGATGTTTGAGCAAGCATGGGCATTCAAGAGTGACTGTCTGCTGCAGGGCCTCTTCTTATGTTTATGAGTAGCATTTGTAACAAGAGAGAACACAGGTGAGTTAAGTAAGGACCTTTAGGTCTATGCACTGTCCTTAGTGAAAATTTGCAAACTAGTCAATTGCAGGGATTTTTTTTTAACTTTTGTGGCTTATGACAGGGTGGAGTTGGCCACTTTCAATTGGTCTCAGAATGGGGCAGTTATCCCCACATATTACCCAAGTTTGCTCTGAGTTAAGGAGCCCCGTGGCACAGTGGTTAAATGCCTGCACTACAGGTAAAACTGTGCTCACGACCTGGGGTTCAATCCAAGGCAACAGGCTCATGGTTGACCCAGCCTTCCATCCTTCTGAGATTGGTAAAATGAGTACCCCGCTTGCAGGGGGGATGTGTAGCCTGCATACAGTAATTAAACTGTAAACTGCCCAGAGACATCTTGAAGTGGTATGGGGTGGTTTATAAGCTTGCTTTACTTTAAAACAGAATCACAAGAAGGCAGTGCCATGGGGAAACTATGAGCTACCAATGAAGCCGCTAGTGAGGTCCAGAGTTATCCTTGGCAATCCAGCCCCTAAGGCCCTAGAGAGGTCTCAGGCTGAGGAATGCCTATTGGAATGCCATATTTGAGGGGCATATTGCCCAGAGGAACATCAGTAGTAGAAGATTAATGACAGATGCAAATAAGGTGTCTAGGATGGACACTTCCAAACAATGTAGGTCTTATTTGCTTGCAACTTGGAACCCCTGCCACTCCTTACCTGGTTTGCTGTGTTATTGTTTTATTGAAAGCAATATAACATTTTTGCTTTGATCAAACTCCACAGTTCTTACTGTAGGTTGTTTACTCTCATTGCATTCAGCAAAATGTTTCCATAAATTATGGGCCCATCGAAACAGATGTTGCATTTTGTATGTTTTCCAAATCAACATGAGATGTGACAGGCAATGTTTCTTGGGGAAAGGAATAAGAGACAAGAGACTGAGATATGACGCTGACATTTAGCCTTCTGCTTATGGTTTCTTTTGCAGACATTCATAAAAGTCAAATTTAAACAGCAAGGGGCTGGCTGGATGTGGTTAGTATCCAAGTCTATCTCATTTCCTCTTTGGTTATCTGTTACATTTTCTCTAATATCATTTGGACAAAATGTGTGCTTAACATTGCAAGCCGAAACAGCTGGCTTTTGCCATTTGTGATAGCACTCAGCATTGACCAATGTTAACACTGGGAACAGTAGACAGATGGATCTGTTGTAATTTCACATGCAAAGCTGTTGTACTTCTTTCCCCTGTCTCCCTGATGCATCTGAATTAATTTAAACAATAAATGTGGTGGGTGATAACCAGGTTCAGGAAACTGAAAATCAGAATCCCTTCCTCCCCTGCATCACACAAAGCTTCCCCAGGCATGAAAGAAGTCCTCAGAGCTCAGACCCATTGGATATTTTCACATGTTTCCCTTGGAGGCTTCAGAATGCCATCTTGCATACAGAAATGCAGGAAACTGCCGGGAAACAAGTCATATCATGCAAGCTATATAACATTTCAACAATAGATTACAACAGTTCCCCTTTCAGTTTTAACTTGTATGGTAAAGGTAAAAGTAAAGGTACCCCCCATACATTCATGGTAGTCATGTCTGACTCTAGGGGTGGTGCTCATCTCCATATTCAAGCTCAAGAGCCAGTGTTGTGCAAGTGCATGGCCACGTGGCCAGCATGGCTGCAAGGAACCACTGTTTTACCTTCACTCTATTTATGTCAATACTAGAGATGGGCACGGAGCAGTGAAATTCTCATTTCCATTACCATTTGTCGTTTCCGTTACGTAACAGAAATGGTAATGACAATTACTCTGCTCCAGCTCGAAACCGACCCTATAAAAGATAAATTGGGTCTGATTTGTCATTGTCATTCATGGCATTGCGGCGATCGCGCGATGCCAAGCAGCACAGAAAAAAAGTTTTAAAAATAACAAAACAAAACAAAACAAAAAACCCCGATTCCCGGCCAAAAAAGCAAGTGGAAATATGCCTGCCTAAGTGAGGGCACCTACCAGAGAGGGGTGGTTTCTGGGGGGGTCCCCGGCCTTCCCCCCTCTCCTTTCCTGGACTGCTTGCACCAGGCTGCGGGGGGTCATCCTCGTCGTCTCAGTCTATGCAACTTGTCTCTTAAAATGGCCACAGTGCCGGAGGACTGGAGGATGGCAGATGTCACACCAATTTTTAAAAAAGGAAGGAGGGGGACCCGGGAAATTACAGGCCAGTTAGCCTTACATCTGTCCCAGGGAAGATGGAAGAAAGCCTCATCCAAGAGAAAATCTTAAAACACATAAAAGAACAAACCTTGCTGAAAGAAAATCAGCATGGCTTCTGTAAGGGTAAATCTTGCCTGACAAACCTTTTAGAATTTTTTGAAAAGGTCAACAGGCATGTAGATTAGGGTGAACTGGTGGATATAGTCTATCTGGATTTTCAAAAGGCTTTTGACACAGTCCCTCACCAAAGGCTGCTGAGAAAATTGCACAGTCAGGGGATAAGAGGGCAGGTCCTCTTATGGATTAAGAACTGGTTGAGATCCCGGAAACAAAGAGTAGGTGTCAATGGGAAATTTTCACAATGGAGAGAAGTGAAAAGCGGTGTGCCCCAAGGCTCTGTCCTGGGACCGGTGCTTTTCAATCTGTTCATAAATGACCTGGAGACAGGGATATCACTGAGGTAGCCAAGTTTGCAGATGACACAAAACTTTTCCGTGTGGTAAAAACCAGAGAAGATTGTGAAGAACTCCAGAAGGATCTCTCCAAACTGGGGGAATGGGCTGAGAAATGGCAAATGCGTTTTAATGTAACCAAATGTAAAGAAATGCATATTGGGGCAAAAAATCCAAACTTCATCTATCAACTCATGGGCTCTGAGTTATCCGTGACGGATCAGGAAAGAGATCTTGGTGTGTTGGTGGACAGCTCCATGAAGGTGTCTCCCCAATGTGTGGCAGCAGTGAAGAAGGCCAACTCCATGCTAGGGATTATCAAAAAGGGGATTGAAAATAAAACAGCCAACATTATAATGCCATTATACAAAACAATAGTAAGGCCCCACCTGGAGTATTGTGTACAATTCTGGTCACCGCATCTCAAGAAAGACATAGTGGAACTGGAAAAGGTGCAGAAGAGAGCGACTAAAATGATTACTGGGCTGGGGCACCTCCCTTATGAAGAAAGGCTAAAGCAGGTTAGGCTAGTAGGTTCACCCTGAAGCCCAAGTAGACTCCTCCGGGTGACCTCATTTGTTTCTCATTCAAAATTGCCCCTGCCACAGGATGTGGTGATGGCATCTGGCCTGGATGCCTTCAAAAGGGGATTGGACAGATTCCTGGAGGAAAAGTCCATCACAGCTTACAAACCATGATGGAGAAACCAGGGTACTTCAAGGGCCAGACACAGGGGAGTGGTATCAGGAGACAGATATCTAGTCTCATGCACTCCCAAACGCATCTGGTGGGGCCACTGTGAGATACAGGAAGCTGGACTAGATGGGCCTTTGGCCTGATCCAGCATGGCTCTTCTTATGTTCTTATGTTCTTATGCCATCGCCATGTGGTGGTGGGGGATCCAAAATGGCGACCGCAATATTTTTTTTAAATTGTGGTCCCAAAACCCACCAAAGCACCACAGAAACATGTGAAAATTAGGTATTTTAAATGCCTGAATTTTTATAGTAGCAGCAGTGGGTTTTTCTTGCAATAAAACGTCTCCATTGATTTTATTTTATTTTTATTTTTATTTTTATTTTTTTACACCTGCGCATGCGCAATGATGGGCTGGCCATGGGATGGGACCATGCAATTTTTTGGAGCCAATCCACCAATCGCATGGCCAGGTTTTGACTGAGACTTTTGGATGTGCCAGAGAGGGCATAAAAAGCCTATCAACCCTAACGCTAACCCTAACGCTAACCCTAACCCTAACCCTAACCCATACGCTAGTACACTGTCCTTTTTAGTGGGCCAGAGGCACCCAGAGGTGCAGCCCACTAACCCACCCTAAACTTAACTGTAACCCTAAGCCTAGCCCTTACCCGAACCCATGCTCTAGGAAGTCAAATCACGCTAAATCGCGGTGGAAACGACAAACGACAAACGGAAACAACAAATTTTTGAAAATTATCACGACAAACGGAAACGACCTGAAACGGACCTGTTCCGACAAACGACAACTCAAAACGTAATTTTTCCTGGTCGTGCCCATCTCTAGTCAATACCTATTTACCTACTTGCATTTACATGCTTTCGAACTGCTAGGTTGGCAGGAGCTGGGGTTATCAGCGGGAGCTCACTCCGATGCGTGGCACCAGGGATTTGAACCGCCGAGCTGCTGACTTTGCAGCCACCATTTTTCGGAGCCTTAATCCACTGTTATTAGTGAGGAAACCAACCCGCCCACCCCTTCAGGTAATCATGATACATTTCTATGAACATATGTAACTCTCCATAAACCTCATTTTGTAACACCATATGGAGGAAGGCAGTGAACATGAATTCTTTCTTGGGAATTAAGAGTTACCATTCCAAACGCCATGATCCATTCACAGCAGCAGTAAGTCAGTCTAAAATGGTCCACAAAAAAAGTTTAGCTCATAGAAGCAGGACTTCAGAAAGTGGCATTAACTCTATTGTCTTTAGACAAAGAAAGACTAGCCTTGTGGGGAATACATATTATCTTATAAAGGCAAAGCAATGCTGTTTTATACTCCAAAAGTCCAGTTGTGCATATTGTACAATAGAGTAAGACATCAGTTTACAGAAATAATCCATTCTCTGTGACGAAGTCATTCAGAAAAATGCAGAAAGTAGGTTTTTTTACTTTAAAATTTGCATAAAGCGGCACATTATTTCTGGAAGCACTTCCTTACATCCTGCGGAAATTACTGTACGTAAAACAGGACATTTTTAAAGTGAGGTCTTACTGCACATTCTGTCAGCTGAATACGAAAATTTAGCAGCTCAAAACCCCTAAACTATGCAGCAGAAAAGGTGCAGGGAGATACAGAACAGAATTAGCTTCAAGTTTCCCATTAGTAGACTGCTCCCTTTTTGTTAATCCTAACTGGCCTTTACTGTCCCAAACTATAGAGATAAGGCATAAAAATATTCAATTTGCTCTCAGTTTTTCTTTAATGAAAATAAAGAGCATCCTGTAGAAAAAATATTAACATACATGAACAGAACTTAACTGATAAACTAGCTTCATGACTAACTATCATGGTTACTTCATGTCCACTCTCGTCCCGGGAGGAAGTTCATTGCGTGTTGATGTCAGTTGTGGTCACGTGGTCTTCTTCCGGTTCTCTCCCTCTTCCCTTGTATGCATGGGCGTGATTGATGATACCGGCATGACTGTTTCTGCATGTCCTCGTTCCATGATAAGATGTGAAATTCCATGCCTTTGTTCTTCGTTTTTTGTTGTTTTTTTGGCCCGACCTTCCATTTTTCGATGTTTCAATTCTCCGAAGCCTTGCCTTCAACGTGTTATGGAGCTAAGTTTGATGCATTTGTCTTTTAATCTCTCTGCACTGCATTGCTGACTCCATAGGGAATGTACTGGAGAATGGTACTTTGCACTCCTGCCACTAGATGGAGAATGGCATGTTGCGGGAGGAAACTGACCTCACGGGCTCTCGTATTGGAATGAGAAGTGAGATGAGGAGATTCCCGAGGCCAGGGAGGGGAATCTTTCATCCCGCTTAGATCGTAGTTCAGAGGGCGTTGTTGGGAAAAACTCTCCTCATCCCGCAATGGACACACAGTTAGATTTCTTTGTACCGGTCCCCAGCAGGACCGCGAACAGTGATGAAATGGACGTGAAGTATCAGCCTATATGACCTGCTGACAAACTACATAGTTCTAACTTTCCACAGACTAACTAAAAAGAGCAGGGAAAGACCAGAGTAGGGAGGTGTGGTTCTCTTCAAAACCTGAGGGGGAGAGGGAATAATTTGCTGCTACCAGACCGATTGACTTTCACCCCAGGCCTGAAACGTCCCTCCCAGCCAAAAACTTTTAAAGGCTTCATATGTAGGTTGCAATATTTCCAATACATTCTACACATGCTTTCCATAAGGTGGCAGCCTCTAACTGTTTTGGATAAAAAAAAATTCAACTTGTCCCGGACAGTCTGGGTAAAGAGTAGAGTAATGGGAGTCAGCCAAAACAGGATAATAGGGCAGATTGGATCATGTTTACCTGTACATCATGCGTTCCCCAGAAAAAAGGATGAAGCAGCCTGTCCCCAAAGCAAACCCTGGAACAAAGGTTCATTTGATCACATCAGATTTGCTTCTCCATCTAACACAGTCCAAAGACTTCATCCTTATCATTAATATTACCAGTCTCTCTGAACTGTCTCAATTAAAATTGCCCCCCCACTCGGAATGACGAGGCGAGGCAGTGTGTTGGGGTAAACTGGGCCACACTTTATTAACAAACAACATCATAAGAATAACAACAGGAGGGGCCAAGCATCTTCTCGTTTGGTCAGAACCCCGGGGTCTCCCGGGACCCCTCCGACCGGCAGCCTTAGGCGAGCCATAAACCCCCAGGTGGGGCCGTCATGGGACGGCACGGCCCAGGCCGGTTAATTTGGTTTGCTCCTCCCTGCCTGTTATTCTCAAAGCTGGGTAATTCCCAGCGCAGGGAGGCGCTAGCCCTCCCCCACCACAGCCCCGTGACCTCCCGGCCCGCCGTGCTGTGATGGTGTGGCGTTTACCTTTATTTTGCCAATGGTATGCTCCCTGCTGCCCTCCATGCTTTTAGCCGCCAAAGTGTGACCAATACAACAGTTCATCAACATCTGAAACTCGAGGAACCAGTGTGGGATAGGCGAAAAATCCCTGTTCTCAACGGCCAATCTAGAGTGCGGGTCAAAAATTCCTATCCGGCCCCAAAATAGGCGACCAGGTGAACTCACACTAGCCCTAACGCGGTGGGTGAGCGGGGAACGCTGCTACTGCTGCACTGTCGGGCGGGGGAAGGAGCCACCCTTTATAGGGCGCTCCTCCCCCTGCCCATGCAGGACATCCGGGTCCTGCCTCGCCTCCTTTGCCCTCCCCGGGCGGGGCAAATCGGCTCCGCGGCGGGACAAGCCTCCCCGCGGAGCTAGCATTTGGTTTCTTCCATTCCAGACATTCTAAAGCTGATCCTATGTATCAGTTTAGGATTTCACTTGAGTGATTTTGTTTCTTCAGACTGACGAAGCTGTTTGGGTGAGCAGTGAAACGTTTCAATCTCTCAAGAAAAAGAAGTCCAGTTGCTATGACTCATCTTCCAGATTTGGATAATCTTGTTGCAACCCCAGGGTTATCGATGGGAGTAAACTAATTGTTTGGCTACAATGTTTTGCCTCTGTTTCCTTCTCTCCACTAAAACTGTCAGCATCCTGCGTGAGCCTGATTCCTCCAACGTTTTCTAAAACCATACAATGACACAATCCCAGCAATAATATATTTTGTGTGTGAAAGAAAAATCATCATAATCAGTGTTAGGAGTGTAGCCCCATTCCGTACAACACATAGCAAAAGTGATTTTCTCACCTATCTATCCGCTATCTCGGAAATGCTCCAAGCTGTAGTTTAATACTTGTCAATATTCAGTTTTTCTAGACCTGCCAAGCTCAGTGGTATTTAGTTCAGCTATTTAAATGTTAATGGGTGGAAAACAGAGGAGTGAAAACAATGCTTTCTTCCTTTTAAAGTAATGCCAGGGGGGGAATGGTGATGGCAATCTCATTTCCTGATAGCATATCTTCCAAAACTACAGGCCGATTATCTTTAATTAATTTTTTTCCCCCAGCAGCAGCAGCAGCACAGCTTTTATGGTTGCAGTTATCTCTGGATTTTCATTAGAAGCCCTCCATTTTGGTGTTTGATATTTTGGTCAATTTGCCTTGCTTGAGGCTGAAACTTAATATGCAAGCCACTGTAACTTGCAAGATGCCTGCAGAGATGCAACTTTGGGATCTGTTATGTGCTCTTGAGCCTCTGCGGTGCATGGAGCGTGCCACATTCTGTTGAGCCTTGTCCCTTTGCTTTTTCAAGTGTGTGCTTCTATGTCTTGCCAGTGCTAAAAATAAGGAAGGCCGGCATCATATGACTATCACTATCTAGACCTTTCATGTGAACATTTTCTTTTGTATTAAGCAAGGTTCTTCTGTTCTTCTTTAAAGCACACACACATTACCATCTGATAGCAGAATATCAAAGGAGACTGTGTTTCACTAGCCTCTCCAGGGCAAAGATGCTTTCCAGTATTCTGAGCTGGATGCTGCCAGCCTTTCCTTGAAATAGCATGAACAATTCACAGAGAGAGAGAAAAAACTCTTTGAAGCATTCACACTGCCCAAAAGAGATGACCCAGCAGGGAATATATCCCAATGAACACCAAATACAAAACCCATATATTCTTAATACATGCAGACTAGTACGATATAGAATAGAGGCTACATATAAATTTGCATAGCTACCTAGATGCCCTAAACACATCTGGTCTTGCCGGATCTCGGAAGCTAAGCAGGGTCAGCCCTCGTTAGTACTTGGATGGGAGACCATCAGGGAATACCAGGTGCTGTAGGCGCCTGGAGTAGGAACTGGCAAACCACTGCAGTATTCCTGCCAAGAAAACTCCATGGACATGGGGTCACAGACAGACAGTCACAACTGTAATGACACAACACACATAAATTTGCATCAAAGCCATTATGCAGGTGCAACAGGGAACAGGCATATCTCTCCTCTCTAATGAGCTGAGCAAAGGCAAATGCCCAGATCCTCAGCTTTAAAAAAGATGAGTTCTCATTTCAGCCGGTCTTCAAGATCAGAAAAATTATAGCGACCATATTTTCAGTTCATGAACATCTTCCCATGCTCACCATTTACTACTATGGAAAGCCTGCTCATGCATCCATCTTCATTCTTGTGCAGAAGTAACTGCAGTGTTTCTTTTTAGCAGCAAGTTCACAGGAACACGAACGCCTGGTTATAAACCTCAGGCCCTTTCTTGGCCCTTCCACAGATCTGTATCCTAAGGCGAATATAGAGGGAAGGGAAGCCTATCCTAAAAGGGAAGACAAAGCAGATTGGTGCGCATCAGTATTTTGCAAAGGAACGGAGATGAGCATGGGGGAAAGGAAGGGGGTGGGGGGACAGGTTCCATTTAAATGTCTTGAAGTTACTCTGTGGTGTGTTAAGAGGACTCTAGTGCAACAGTTCTGATCACTGCCAAACTGGAAACAAAAACGATGTTCTTTCAGACAGATATTTTTATGCTATTTTTAGTGCAGCTGGATTGCAGGAGCCTTCTTCATCTTTTGATTAATAGTTTATCTGTGTTTATAGAATTCCTGTCTCCTGATTTGTAATTTCCTATCATGCACTCTGCTGTCTAACACCTTTTGAGCCATTATCTGGAAAAAGGAAGCCAGCCTGTCATAACTTCATTAACAGGGCTGCAATTTCCTCTAAAGGCATTTTCTAACACCTTGGCTTTTGATCTACTTGTTCTTTCAGTCTGAGGTTTACAGGTCTATCTCCTGTTCCCAGCTATTATGAGTTATTGCCTGACTTCATCCAGTTCTTCCTATGCCTCATTACTTTTGTTGGGAATGAAGAGGTAAAGCCTGACTCCTAAAATACAGGGAAATTCACGTTAGAAAGAATCTTGTAAATCATCTGATATTATTTATTTATTTATTTATTTATTTATTTATTTATTTATTTATTTATTTATTTATTTATTT
>JAHTLZ010000204.1:16364417-16379953 GCA_023846285.1 Phrynocephalus versicolor | reverse complement strand
TCTGGCAGTGCAATATACTTCTACGGAGGGGGCAGGAATCTCCTTTGGAGGTTTTTAAGCAGAGGCTGGATGGCCATCTGTCAGGAGCATTGTGATGGGGGTTCCTGCATGGCAGGAGGTTGGACTGGATGGCCCTTGAGGTCTCTTCCAACTCTCTGATTCTCTAATTCTATTAAAAAGTTATCAAATCTTCCCGAAGATTCTTCTTGCTCTACGCTCCAGTTATGGCCTCCTTACTGGTTATGGTTGAGCCTGTATGTGTATGTGTAGAGTAGTATAATTTGTTATATTGTTAGAATGATTTGATATATATATATTTTAAAAAGTGTTTGTTTTACAGGCAAGCCACTGCAGAGAAAATGCTGAGAAGTCTTTTGAATGAATTAATCAAGGAATAATGGCAATTTCATGGCGCATTGAGTTGGTCTAGGAACTGTGCTGCCTAAATTTATACTAATTTAGAATGTTCATTGACCATTACCGGGTAGTCATCAACATCGCCAGTAGAAACAGCACTCGTGACATCGATTTCACTGAGAACTCCTCCTTCCTTGTTATCTCTCAGCTCTACAAATCTGAAGCTGCCCCTTACAGTTCAGCAAAGCAATGCCCTGTCTCTTATGTGCTCACTTATTTGCTGATTGATGCCTCTTGCTATTTCTTTCATGCCTTTCTTTGATCCCTTATGTTTGCCCTTAATAAACATCCCCTGCCAGCGCTTTCCCTCTCCCCTCCCCTCCCCTAACACCCCTCTCTTGTAGGTATCAGAGTCCCGTAACAAATCTATTTCCCTGTCTCTAGCCAAAGGCAAGAACAGTTCTTTGCAGATAAATGAGGCTTTCTAATAGTCTATAACAAGTTGTGGAATGAGGCATGGTACCTTTTCAAGTGTTTATGCCTTGACAATAAACCCACATTATGCTCTCTCCCTGTTTTCATTTAATACGCCTCTCTCATTTCCCATTACCCTTAAGTAAAATATGATTTAACACAAAGGCCTTTTGTTCATTAAGAGCACCATTTGGGAACATTCCTCACTTTCCCATAGCTTCGGTAGAGCCCAAGTGAAATGAACTTTGCAAGACATGGGAAGACTGCCATTTGCTGAATCAGACCAGTTCATCTAGTCCAGTAGTGGCAGCTCCGATGGACAACAGCTGTCTAGAGCTTCAAGCAAGATTGTTTTCTATCTCTACCAAGAGATTGTTGATATTCCCTAATAAACTCTCATGCAATTATAAACCAAGCCCTCTTCTGCTTAGCTTCCCTAATCAGTGAAAACCAGGTCTGTTCCAGGTACTGAAACACGGGAACCAATGGGGATTCAGTAAGTTACCAGTCAATCAAACTGCCAGGTCATGTATCACATCTTCAAAATGGTGGCTGTCAAATCAGTAAAGGAGCAAGATGATAGCATGCTTCATTTCTTTATGTATTAAACCTCTCCCCTTCTTATTTTTCCCCTTTTAATTGACAATGGCTACAGTCACACCAACACAAATATTCTCTTGTGATTACACAACGTTTAATCACATTCCTGTCATGCTTTCTGGTCACATGGTATTTATCCCAGGCTGCAAATGCCACTGCGTTTTTTTGGTTACTGCGTCATTTCCTTCCAATTCTATAATTGCCTAGATACTACTTGATAGAAATGAACAGACACCCGGGGCGGAGGACATCGGCTGAGCGTCGGCCATGGTCTCACCTCTGCGCATGGAGGGAAGGCCGTGGCTTGATCTCCTCAGCCCTGGGTGGCGGCTGGGCAGCTATCACCCGGGGCGGAGGACATTGGCTGAGCGAGATGAGATGAGCCTCACGGGGAAGCCGAGTCCCCCCTTCTCCCCTCTGCATGCAGAGGGGCGAAAGGGGGTCTGAAAGGGATCTTGCCTGCCCAGGTCATGACAGCGCCCGGGTGCTGTCATATCCCGCACAGGGAGGCTGAGACCCCCGTTCACCCCTCTGCGTGCATGCAGAGGGGCAAAGGGGGATCTGAAAGGGATCTTCCCCACGTGAGTCATGGCAGCAATCTCCACTTGGGGAATGACAGGCCGGTGGGCTGTCATTCCCCAAGGGGAGGGCGGCAAGAGGGGGCTGGGCTCTGGGCTCCATGCAAGGAGCCCGGATCCCAGCCCCCTGTCCAGCGATTTTCCGCTTGGGGAATGACAACCTGTCGGGGAAGGCGAGACTCCCATTCAGCTCCTCTGCATGCAGAGCAATTGAACGGGGTCCCAAAGGGATCTTCCCTGCGCAGACAGCTCTTGGCGCTGTCATGACCAGTGTGGGGAAGAGACCCCGTTCAGCCCTCTGCATGCAGAGGGGTGAGGGGGGGTCCCAAATGGGTCCTAGCTACCTTAAAGATCAAATCTCACTGTATGAACCAACTCGGGTGTTAAGGTCATCAGGAAAGGACCTTCTCTCCATCCTGCCACCCTCACAGGTACGTCTCATGGGAACCCATGTCACGGCTTTCTACACTACTGCACCTAAACTCTGGAATGCCCTCCCACTAGAGGCCAGGACTGCCTCATCTCTGTTGTCTTTCCAGATAATGGAGCCAGAATTTGGAAGTTTGGCTCCCCACTCTGTTCCATGTGAACCCTGGGAGTCCTAAAACTCCTCCAGAAGATGGGAACCACATCTGAATGCTCAGATAATAATTAGTCTTATTATTTTACAATGATGTTACATTGCTACACTAGACATCTTCTGAGAATGAAATGGAAAATCACATTCATAGTTTTATTTGTTGTTCCCCCCCCCCTTTGACTTTCTTTCTTTCTTTCTTTCTTTTTCTTTCTTTGCTGCCAGGCTCAGAATTCCCTTGCACCCTGATCACCAACCACAGATAACTGAATCAGTGGTTGGTGAATCAGTGGATGTGGGGTTTGTACTGTATACAACAAGGTGGTTGAAGGAGTTCCCACTTCCCACATTGGTTTATTATTTCTTCACACTACCCCCCCCCACATATCTGCCATATCTGATAGAAATAGGAATAATCTCTGCAGTCTCTTGGCATGCCAAGCAAAACTGCTAGGAACAACACTATATCATCACAGGCTGCCCTGAAGAGCTGAGCCATCATATCAATTGGCAATAAGGAGTACTGGGCTCTGTTTACTTTTACTTTACTTTACTTTGTACTGACTGCATTGATGACGAGCTCAAAGTGGCAGATATAGATTTCATTTTTCTCAATGTATTCTCAGTAGGTGTAGGATTTTCTAAAACTACAGATCTAACATTTGTCCATTCTAGAGCCCCACTTGACACATTCCTACAGGTTCACCTGGAGGGCAAACCTAAGGTGGAAAACTTGGTGGCCTAGCTACTAGTTCTGCCTAGCTTTCTGTTGAAAAGAAAAGACCAACATTGCTATGTCAGGCTTTACCTTATGATGAACTACCATCTGAGGGAATATGACAGATAAGCAAAGTGTTCTGATTATATACTGCCCTATAGCGTGGTGGCTCAGTGGACTAAGGCTCCGAAAACTGTTGATGCAAAGTTGGCAGCTCAGCAGTTCGAATCCCAGGTGCCATGCAGCTCCCGCTGATAGCCCCGGCTCCTGTCAACCTAGCAGTTCGAACGCAGGAAAATGCAAGTAGATAAATATCTACTGCCATAAAAAGCAGGAAGGTAAAACAGTATTTCCTTGTAGCCATGCTAGCCACGTGGCCATGAACTTGCACAACACTGGCACTTCCATTTGAATACAGAGATGAGCACAGCCCCTAGAGTTGGGTACAACTAGCACACACGTGTGTGTGTGTGGGGGGGGACTTTTACCTTTACCTTTGACAAAAAGTTTTCAAAAAATCTATGGAGATTCTCAGTCATCCATGTGAGATTATCTTGGAGATGAGTCATGGCAACCTGACTTCTTTTCTTGTGTGATTTCTTGACTTTCACACACCCCACGCCATTATACGTCTAACAAGCCTATTCAGGCCATAGTCCACCTAATGAGCCTATTCAGACTAGGGTGGGGTGAAACTAAGGTGGCAGATAAATTGTAAACCTCCCACCAACTTTTCTCTGGCTAAAGAAGCTAATTGGATGAGTAGTGAAATGTTTTGGTCCCACAAGAAAGGAAGTCCAGTTCCCATGACTCAACTCCCAGATATTTCAAAAAGTGCAATAAAAGTATTTGGGAGCAACTGATCTATAAAAATGTGAGGCAGGGGCGATATAGAGCAAATACACAAGAAAATAAGAGAGCCA
Source organism: Phrynocephalus versicolor (assembly GCA_023846285.1). NCBI lineage: Eukaryota > Metazoa > Chordata > Lepidosauria > Squamata > Agamidae > Phrynocephalus > Phrynocephalus versicolor. The sequence goes on along the minus strand of JAHTLZ010000204.1, from coordinate 16,375,726 downwards.
ACTAGACTAAATTATCCCTCATTACTGTAAGCCGCCTTGAGTCCTTTTCCAAGGAGAAAGGCAGGGTAAATATACTAAAGAAATTAAAATAAATAAATAATACCTAGTAGTTGCCCACTAGTGTAGCTTTAGCATGGCTTGACAGCAAGCATATCCACACCACAGTAGAACAAAATAGAGATGGGCACGACTCAGCAAAATTTTCATTTTTGTTTTTGTTTTTTCATTTCGTTTTGTAACGAAAACAAAAACGAAAATGAAAAATTTTTCAGAAGCAAAACGACAACGGAAATGAAACAAAAATTTTGCCGTGTTTTTCGTTTTCGTTACGGCAGACACATTGTATTGAAAAGAATGCTAACGAAATGAAAAATTTTCGTTTTCATTTTTGTTTTTTCGTTTCATTTTGTAACGAAAACGAAAACAAAAAATGTGCAAAAAACCCCCGAAAAATGAAAACGAACCGAAATGGACCCCTAAACGACAATCGATAAACAAAAAATTATTTTTTTTGAGTCGTGCCCATCTCTAGAACAAAAACTGAGCATAGCATCTGCTAATCCAGAGAACAAGCTGACACAGCCTTGGAGTTTCGGCCCAATAGATATTATAAGTGATGCTCCCATTCTTTTATTGGCAAAAAGAAGCTGCTCCCTCCTTTCTCTCAGAAAATAATTCCCAGGCAACACCTGATTTTCTTCAGAATGTTAGTCCAATCCATGTCCTTCCAATTTCTCAGGTTCTTCCCAACCTTGTTTTAGATTCTGAGGTTCCCTCAGTATCTCTTTTGCCCTGAAGAAGCCTTTGGGAGCCTTGTGTGTGTTGGGCAGGGGAGCCTTTAAAAATCAAAAAATGCCCCTGAATCAGCACTTGTGGTCCTAATACTGCTGGTGGCAATTTGAGAGCAGTTTTTAAATTTTTTAAATGCTCCCTTTCCCAGTGTCCAAAGGCTTTCTCTCAGCAATGGAGCCAGAGGAATAAAAAGGAAAAGGAAAGGAAAGAAAACCGACCCACCGTGAATTAAAACCGGTATAGGTAAAAACATAAATCCTGACGAATTGTATGCATTAGATCAGGCTCTGCTGAAAGCAAGAGCCATTAATGAATTTTCCAGCATTTAAATGGGAGGGAAAACAGTGTCCCTGTATTTTTATGTGGTACTCCCAGTCATTAGTTTAAGAAGTTCAGGGAAAGGATACGGGCTTTCATTTGCTGCTCAACCTTTTTTTCTGCTAAGCATTTCAGTAAACATGTTCTTACTCCCCACAAGTCCCACTGTGATCAGTGTAACTTGAAAAGGGAAAACCATGGATCAAAAGAGAGCCTCCAGCCTGTGTAATCACAGTTCACACAGAATCACTTTGAAGTTGTATATATAAAACGTTTGCTAGGAAACGGAAGATCCTATTTTCTGGGGTGGCAGGGAGTTTGCCTCTAAAGCTCTTTTTGTGAGCTTTGAAAACTCGCCATGGGTAGACACAGACGTGGTTACTTTTTTCAGTTTGTGCCCACAGATATTTGCCGCTGTTGTCTCAGATCTTTTTACAATATTTACAGAACCAGAATATCAAATCTTACACAAGAAGCCTGGTTCCCTCAGGATATAAAATCTTGCAGATGCACAACATTTGTAAACAAAGGCAGTTAGCATTTGTCATCAGAATTAATTTTCAAGGAACATTTTGTTCAGTTTGAATACCTTATGCATCTCTCCCCCCCTGCTTCTTTACAGAACTTCTTATACAGATGGTAGAACTTAGCCATGTCACATGCAAACTAATTGGGTTGAATCAAGAAAACCTGACTCAGAAGCATATGTTTCCTTTGCTTGTTCTTAAAAATACTCTTCAATGAGCAATCTGCTATGTGGAAGATTTTTATGGCCATGGTTTGCATGGATTGCTAATTGTTAAATATTTTGCCTAAGCCAGTAGTTCCCAGCCTTGGGTATCCAGGTGCTCTTGCACTGCAGTTCCTAGAAAACTTCACAACCAGTTGTGTTGGCTATGGTTTTTGGGACTTGCAGTCTGAGAACACATGTGTTGCCCAATGGCTGCTCCGACAGCAACCCGTTCATGGGTGGGGCTTAATTTGCCTACTCGTCCTATCAGTTGGCTGAAAAAGTTCACAGTGATCCGGGTCCTTGGAGGCAGGGACGCGCAAGCTTATTTAAGCCTGCCCCTGCCTTCCTTGGTTGTCTTATCTCTGGAGGCGATCACACCACCTTCTCACCCTTACATCAGGAGAATGAGGCTAGCTGGTCGCTATGGGGCCAGATGGGAATTTTTAGTGAGTACTTGAATTGGCCTTGAATACTTATGTGTTTCTGCCCATTCCCATTTCAGGGTAGGGACGAGGTTCCTTCTGCTAGCCTGGTCACAACCCTTGTTGGCGGGTAGTGCAGGAGGTACGGGTATTCGGCCACGGCCTTTGTACGTCACCTTAAGGTGCCATTCAGCCCTCAGATAATTAAACATCATGGTTAGGATTAATGCAGCTATCAAGTTCATTTCAGGCTGAACCAAGGGTTGTTTTTTTGGCAAGTAGATTCACTCAGGTTCAAAGGATGCTGAACAGGTGGGGGAAAAAACAGATGTATGACTGTTTAAGTAAAGCTGATGCAACTGGAAGGACTCTTGTAAATTGACCTTTATTTAGTCAGAATATGAATCCAACTAGTTCAGCAGTGTCTCGACAAGGACCCAAGACCACTGAACCATTGGCCTACAACTCTCATAAGAGCCATCCAGCATGGCCATTTTAATGGTCTGTGGAACCATACCCAGTGTGGTATAGTGGATAGACCTTTTATTGTTTACATGTAGTTTGATTTCCACTGTTCACCTACTGAAATGTAAGACACAGCAGTATGGGATATTTCTAGTGCATGTCTAATTATGTATATAGTTTCAAGATGCTCTTTGTGGCAAATATTTCCTCTACATACTTGGAAATAGATGGGTGGTAATAGCCACTAGAGATGGGCACGACCACAAAAAATTACATTTCGAGTTGTCGTTTGTTGGAACGGGTCCGTTTTGGGTTGTTTCCATTTGTCGTGAAATTTTTCAAAAATTTGTCGCTTCCATTTGTCGTTTGTCGTTTCCACCGCGATTTAGCGCAATTTGACTTCCCAGAGCATAGGGGCGTCCCGCAATCAGGGCCGGCGCTAGGTGTTTTTGCTCCCTAGGCGGCGGGCGGGGTGGGGGTGGGTGGTGGGGGAGGTGCGGGCGGGCGGCCATGGGCGGGCGGCCATGGGCGGGCGGTGACAGCGGCAGGGGAGAGGCGTGGGCAGGCGAGTGGGTGGGCGGTGGCGCAGGCCGCAGGCGGGTGGCGACGCAGGCGGACGGGCGAGTGGGCAGTTAGGAGGATATCACTTAGGATAGAGGTTCTGTTCTTGGCTTGCACCCCAAATGTGTGCTTGTGCAAGCAAATTGAAGTTGGGAAAATAGAAAATAAATGGTAGTATATAATATATTTTTAAAATAAATCCACACCTCCCACTCCCAGTTGAACCTCCCCCTTTCTCCAATATCAAAAAAAATCCTCACAAACTGCCAGAGAAGAAATAAAGAATAAACTGCTATTCCCTTCAGCAGACAAAGCTGCACGGAATCAAAGAAATTATTTCTAAATTCAATTCCCTCCCTGCCTGCCTAACTTAAATCTAAAGAAGTCCAGTTGACCCAACTTCCTGATTAGTGCTGGAACTTTTTGGAGTTGAAGGCCATGTTGGAGGTTTTACAACCTCATATGCTTCCCTTAGAATGTCTGGCTGTGTTGGATCCGTATTGGCTAGGGTGATGGTCTTATATTTCCTAGACTTACACATAGTACTGAGGCCAAATTTAATTATGTTCAACCAGGATTATGGAAGAATTCCTGTTCTCTCCTTTTCACAGCTGTCCATTCAGCTCCATGAAAATACTATAAAGAAGGTCAGAAGGGGATGAGCTGTGGAGTAAAGCAAATACTTAAATCTGTCTACTAGGAGAATGCAGATATAGCATCTGACTAGACAAGCAGAGAATTTCTGAAAATATTGTTTTCATATTTTCATTCTGGGTTGGGGAACATTTGGCCCTCCAGATCTTTCAGTCAGTAGTTTTTATTGTAGCCAATGGCCATTATATCTATATACAAATATAAATACAATAAAAGCAGTATGGCAATCAGTCATATCCGAATATTTATATTCAAGGGCAACACGTAATCATGGAGGATTACAGTAGAAGCAGACTGTATTTATACCTTATTGTTTAATATAAAAGTTAAAATTCAAGTTAAAGGTGTATACAAATTTGTTAAAAATCTCTAAAATGGTATCACCATATACATAATTGTACAGCCTATAAGAAAAACTGTTAAGTAAATAACTTAGTACCTTGTATTTTTTTCAAACACTCACTGCTCCCACTTATCCAGCTAGTTCCAAAAATCCATTTAATATATAGTCCTTAAATAGAGGACATATCAGATATTAAACTGATAAGAACAGATACTGCACTTGATCTTAGCCAAAAGACTGAGAAGCAACGGCCCTCCAGATAGTTTGGACCACAACTCCCAGTCCTTATCAGTACTCCTTTTTTACCCATGGGAACTGTTTTCCCTGGAAAAGCTGCTTTGGATTGATCTTTAGCCTATGCAAAGCTTGAGCCATCCCACTGAGCTATCACCCCACCCTAAAGAATAAGGCTTGCACATCACACTCTCATCAATAAATCTTTATTATATCAGTCAGTCAGATGTTGTTGTAAACCATGCACCATTTTTGGCTTAGGGTCTTTTTACACGACCCCTAAGATCCGCTGGTCCCTTAAATTCGGACCAGAGATCTTGGGGGTTTGTTGCTCTCCCTGCGTTCCCACCCCCTCCGCACTTCCTTGTTCTATCTGCGTGAGGGGAGGGAGGAAAAAAGGGAGAAAAGAATGCACTCTTACCTCCGGAGTGCCGTGGAAGTTGCTCCGACTCCCCCCGTTACCTCCTGGTTCCTCTTAAAGGGGCAGGAGGCAGAAAAAACAACAAAAAGAAGCGAGGAGAGCCCGGCACTCTCCACATCAAAATTTTTCACCATCAAAGAGCAGGTACTTGAAAGGTGTGCTGGGTCGCGCTTAGGTGGGCGGGGTCACACTTAATTTTCTGTTAGCTTTGGAGCTGGTGGGGAAACATTTTAAAGCCCCGGAGCTGGGAGCCATTTGCAGCGGAGCTTAGGGGTCGTGTATAAATGACCTTAGGTGAGTGATTCCCAACTTTGCTGACCCAGCCCGGAAATAACGAGGCAAGACAACTTTTTGTTGGGAATAATAGGGCCACAAATTTATTGAATAATAACCGTGCTTAACTAGAAGAACTGCCAAGGGGACCTCCACCTGTAGTGCAAGAAGTTATGCCATCTGAACAATGCATATTCAGTGAGCTTCATCCAAATGTATATATCTGAAGACACCATTTGATAAACAGCTGTTCCATAAGTGTGTTTTCTTATAAACCACTAATAATGATTCTGCACTTCAGTCAGAAAAATCCAGAGCACACCTTCAAAACATAAATTTGAAGGCCAGCATATGTAATGGATAAGTAAATTTGCCAAGAAAACTAGGTTGTCACCTTTTCTTCCAGAAAGAGTGTTCTTTGGGGACCAGTGTTCCAAGAACTTTAGAGGTACTTTATCTAGACCAGTGGTTCTCAACCTGAGGGTCCTCAGATGTTCTTGGACTGAAACTCCCAGAAGTCTTCATCTCTAGCTGAGCTGACCAGGATTTCTGGGAGTTGCAGTCCAGGAACATCTGGGGACCCACAGGTGGAGAACCATTGATCTAGACTATCAGTTCTATTTACAGCGGACATAGGTTGAACATCTACAGACATGTGTCCATGCATGCCTCCCCCTTCCCTCATATATTGGAAATGGTTTTGCATTTATCGCAATAAGTCTAGAGTGTTTGTGGAAGAAAAGAAAGTTCTCTTTCCAGTTGTCCTAGAGAAAAAAGGGAGTGTTGGTTAATTCCTGCAGTCCTTTTGACCTGTAGCAGCTCATCATTTTGAAAACCATTGTATTAATGTATAATAAAGTAGATGAGATATCTGTATTCAGCAATGCATTACAATATGTCAGCGAGTCATTTCTAAACTCATCATCATGTTTATCACTTTCTTGAGAGAGTAAAAACAAGAGCTATGACTCTCAGTAACAATAATGCTTTTGACATTTCATGTCTTTTAAAAATAATAATCTCTCCAATACTTGGCTTGCTCTAATTCTTGGCTCCTACCTGCTTCCTCAAATGACACTGTTGTATTGTAAATTAAAGCTAAATGTGATGCCTTAGACTTTTACATTTCCACCACCTTGCAATATTATCTCAGCAGAGTCTTTGTGGACCAATTTGGAGAGCAGTTTGTATTTTCAAGCAAGGTTCAATAGGGATGTAGTAAATATTGTGACAGTTTCATTTCCGGAATGAATCTAGTGGTTTCAACAGAAGAGAATTTTATTCCAAAAAAGTGGGAGAGGAATTTTAATGTCACCAGTATTCACTTTTGTATCAATGCACCAGAACACAATTGTTTTCTAGTGGCTATTGATGCTGCTTCCCTTTTTCTGAATGTTACTGGTAAACTGCGTTAGCCAATTCTGTCAGAAATCATGCCAAGAAAAACATGATATGGTGGTATCAATAAATATAGGTTCAAACATTCATAATGGGAACATTTTTGAAAACCGACAAAAAAGTAGAATGAATCATACTGCATAGGGCTTCAAAACAGGCTTTAATGCAATGTATGAAATTTATTTTGAAATATATTTTAAAATACTAGGAACTTTCTACAAAGGTCTTTGACAGTAAATAAAGATAGCTAACTAAAGGAAGAACAGCAAAAAATAATTCTGACAAAAGCACAAGACATAAGAACATAACATGAGAACATAAGAACAGCCTTGCTGGAACAGGCAATAGCCCATGTCTGGTTTGGCAAATATAAAGTTAGCTTGGCAATAGTCTTAAACTAGTCTATTACAATACACATTTCCATTCACAGATTTCCATTGCAATCCATTATATTTATTTATTTATTTTATAGTCTATTAATAACCAATAATAAGTAATAGCTAATAGGTAGTGTGTCTCCAATACACCAGACAACCAGGGCTTCAAGGCACACCATCATTAACCAAGCACAAAAACAGATCTTCTAAGTAAATGACTCATTAAACCAAATCTTGGTATTTCCTGATAGATCCACTGCCCCCATAAATCGCACACATCGGTCAATTCCCATCCTTTCGAGACCCAAACTATCCGAACATCCTTCTGGTGAAGCAGAAGCTTCCCCAGTAAGGCCAGGCCGTACACTCCTCTCAGAAGTTTCAGTGCTCTGCTGCAGCATCATGCTCCAAACAAAACCAGTTCTGGGACTTTCCTCTGCCTCTTCAACAAGTTCAAGAGAAGGTTCAGTTTCCAAAGCAGATCCAATCTCTGTACTCTCCACCTCCTCCTGAGTACCTCCCTCAGTGCTGTTCTGTGAGTCGTAAGTTTGGGAACTGGGGTTAGTGTTTTGGTCTAGCTCCCCATTACGCCCAGAAGCAGGTTCAGAAAGTTCATAAGAAAGTTCAGCCTGTAAATAGTCCAATACTCTTTGCATTATGATGAGCAAATCAATTTGTTGATTTGTCATGGTTTTCCCAGTTGATTCTTGTCCTTGTAATCAGTTATAAATCCCTTCAAAGGGTTAATATTTCAGTTGTTCTGAGATTCACGGAGGCAGGGGTGTGGGAGACAGAGCTGGTAGAGAAAGAATGTTCCCAGTCTGGTATCTAAGAATGTTTTGAAAACATTAGGCATTTAGATTGTCTAAGATCAGAGACCTACTTTGCTATGCACACCGTCTCTGTATATGAAAGAAGTTTATATTATTGTAAAAGGAGGCTCTCTCTTTTTTCCTTTTCTTCAAAGCAATTTACCAGCCGAAAGTGCCAAAAAAAACCACAATACAATAATCGGAAAAATCAATTCTGTATTAGAATCATGAAGTAATTATTTATGCTCCCCTCACACTTGTAGCTGCCATTTTGGGAAGGGGGGTTGAAGAAGTTTAATGAGGCTTAATGAAGAACAGAAATCAGGATGTAACCAAGATCTGTCTCTCGTAGAGTGATGGGGTAAAGTGTGGGGGAAAAGAAAACTATCTACTCATGACAATAAGGCTTCATAAAGTCCAGGATTATTTACACTCCGAAGCCTTCAGCTGAAGACCGATCACCATAACGGCTGCCGGACATCCCCCAGCAGGGAGTTTAGGCTATTTCTGGGACTGCGAAGTCTGCTGCCGCATTCTTCACAGCCCCCAGATGCTGCCTCTCTTTATCCTCCCTCTAAGGAGACTTACCCTTATTCAGGGTCCTGTTTATCTGGGAAAATTCAGCATTATAAGCTGGAGGGCTTATCAAGGCGTCTCGCTGCGGCAAAGTGGAACCACATGCTTGTTGATACTCAACAGATTATTGAGGCATGATTTGCTCTTGCAAGAGCCATGTTGGCTCTCCTTCAGGAGTGCCTTGTCTTCTATGTGCCTATTAATTTTACCTCTTAGGATGGTTTCCATCACTTTATCTGGGACACATGTCAAACTGACTAGTTGGTAATTTCCTGGATCACCTATGGATCCTTTTTTGAAGATTTGTGTTACATTCGCTACCTTCCAGTCATCAGGCAAAATGCCTGATTTGAGGGAAAGTATATATTTTAGCTAGGACATCAGCAATTTCATCTTGGATGGATGCCATCTGGTCCTGGTGATTTTTTAACATTTTTAGTTTAACAAGACATGCAAGGACATCTTCCCTGTTTTTTTCTAGCTGGCTTAATTCTTCGGTTTCCCTCCCTATGAAGATAGGTTCTGTTTTGGGCATGTGGTCTCTGTCTTCTTCAATGAATACCGAAGCAGATAATTCATTGAGTCTCTCTGCGATATCTCTTTCCTCTTTAATAATCCTTTGCTTTCCATTGTTGTCAATGGTCCAGTGGCCTTCTGAGTTGGGTTCTTACTTCTAATGTATTTAGAGAAGTTCTTGTTATTTCTTTGAGTGTTTTTAGCTATATACTCCTCAAAGTCTTGCTTTGCTTTCCTGATTGTTTCCTTGCATTTGGATAAGCCTTCAGTCTTCTAAATGAGCTTTTTTTGCTTTTGATCACTTCTCAAACAGCTGCTATAAGTGACATTTGAGTCCTCTTGGACCTGACAGTGCCCCTTTTCCTTTTGGGTATGTATTTCAATATGTCCTTTGTTATAGTTTTTGTGAGCAGCCTCCATGCCTCTTGGAGTGTTTGGAGTCTCTCAGTTTTCCCTTTCAACTTCTTTTTTATTAGTTTCCTCATCTTTGGGAAATTTCCTTTTTGAAAATTTAAGATTTATGTGTTATATTTTATCTGTGATTGGCAGTCTATGATTAAGTTAAAAGTAATTGTGTTGTGGTCACTGTTCCCTACTGGATCAGTCACATTAACATACATTAACATTTTGCACCAGGTCCTGTATATTATTCAGCATCAAGTCAAGGATTCTTGTACCTCTAGTTGGGTCTTCAACCATCTGTTCCAGGGAACAATCATTTAGCATTTCTAGGAACTTTATCATGTGCTGAACAACAGTTCACCCAGTCTATGTGAAGGTAATTGAAGTCCCCCATTATAACCAGGCCTACATTCTTGGATGCCTCCTTTACAACATTCTCCAACTGTCAGTCTCTCTCAGGTGCTTGGGTCAGAGGCCGATAGCATATGCCTATTGTTATACTATCCTTGTGGTCTGATAGTCTTACCTACAGAGTTTTATCACTTTTATTATTTATTTTATCACTTCTTTGACATACAAGGCCACACCACCTCCCGTTTGCCCCTTCCTCGCCTTCCTGTACACTACAGTTTGTAGCCTGGGATAACTGTATACCATTGGTTACCATCCGTCCACCAGGTTTCAGTGATGCAGATAGTATCAATATTTTTACCTATTGCTAAGCATTCCAGCTCCCCTGTTTTGCTCCAGAGGCTTCTGGCATTTGCATACAAGAATTTATATATGTTTTTCTGCCTCTTCTGACATCATTTCATCTTCCTTTGGACATGAGATCTCCCCTATGTATATATTCTGTCTTAGAAATCTAAAGGAGATTTACTGTAAAACCCAAGTTAAGTGGTTTGTCAATTACAACTTGACTAATTTTAGAGGCTGAAGAAAGGGTGCAAAAGCCTCTTTTAATTTAATTCGACTGGATCTCTTCAACCCTTGCACAAATAAACCCCATCAAACACTGATTAATCAAACCTGAAAGCTAATGCATACTTTAATTTCATGAGAGGGGGCACAGAGAGGGTTCATAGACAGCCATGTAGTAGCACTGTTGTTACTGTTTTCACTTTCTCTACTGTGTTACCAGATTTTAATTAATTTTAGAAGCTCAGTGTTATATTGAGGCAGTTGCCATATTATAATGGATTGTGAACTTTCCTTTCTTCTGTATGATGGAGCAATGCTTTTAGTATGCAGTTGCAGTCAATGAAGACATAGTTTTAGCATTTTGAGCTTCTAACAGGCCTTGCTTTTTATTCAGTGGCTCACCGGTAGAATATTAATATCGTGCTTAGTAATGCAGAAACACATGGTGAATTTCTTTTGTCTGTAAATGTCTGTTTAACAAGTCTTTAATATTCAGGCAAGGAACTTGGATTCAATAGCTAAAGTAACACTCAAGAGTTAGAATGAGTTATTAGCAAAGTGCAGTAGTGTTAGATACCTTTTTAAAAATCTGTAAGCTGCTGCTATGAGATTTTTTATTATATATAATCAGTGTTATATTTCAGAGCAGGGAAACAGCCTGGAGCTTCTGCCTTTGTGCACCTCTACAAAACCACCAAACTTACGAAAGGGAATACAAGCAGTGCCACAACCTTTTTTTTTTTTTCATTTTCCATTTTCCGTTATAAACTGATGAGCCAATCACCATTTTAACTTCTTTCTTTACAGGATAATTGACATTAAAAAAAACAATTTCTCAAAACGTCAACATATTTCCTGAGTAACAATTTAGCTCTCTTGGAGGGATTATGAGATATTAAAGAATACACTTGAGGCAGTGGCATAGCGTGAGGGGGCACAGCCACTGTTGCCCTGGGCATTAATTGTTAGAGGGCAAAATTCATTCACCTCCCTGTCCCACAGATTTCCCCACCCCACCCCTTCCAAGTGTCCCAGTTGCATCCCTACCTAGCCTTGATGACTCTTTCTCTTTGTTCTCTTTGTTCTCCACC
>JAHTLZ010000204.1:16337765-16351382 GCA_023846285.1 Phrynocephalus versicolor | reverse complement strand
ATGATGATGATGATGATGATGATGATGATGATGATGATGATGATGATATCTGTAGCAGCTACCAAAAGAATCTGAGAAGTGGAGCAACAGACGCCACACATCTATGGGTGGCTTGTCATTTTATTTCCCTGCCAATACACCAGGTGACTGCAAGAAAACTGTTGTCTTTGTTTTCATGTTTGAGATTTGTAACAGATGCTTCCTATAAGGTTAGGCTTGTCATATCAAATGTCTTCACTTCCAAAGTCTCATCATTCCTCCTTGTGACAGATGCTGTTTGAAAGAACACATTTGTACACATCCCACCCACTAGTTCTGTTTCTTCTTGCCTCCTTTGATAGATTCTACACTTGAGGGATGTGAATGAGGCAATTGGAGCCAAAACACGGAACATCGAATTCAGTAGGTTCTGTGCAACAGGATGGTGTAAAACCGGCATCACTTTCTTGACACATTGCCCCTATATGCCAAGCTAATTTTATTCATTAATTTCAAAAATGCTGTTAAAATAGTGAGACAGATAGAAGTGGAAGAGATGCACAAAAATACCTAGCCTATTTCTCCCACAAAAGAACAAAGATGTTTCTTTTATGAAGCTATTTGTGTTACTGTGTCACAATATAAACAATAATCTACTAATATATGGTTAGTTTATGGCTTGGTATATTTCCTTTTCAAAAAAAAAATAACATTCAGTGATGGGCACAAAATGAAAAATGAAATGCTGTTTTGTTGTGTTGTTACGTAACAAAATGAAAGAAAATGAAATGAAACAAAATGAGAAAGCAGCATTTCGTTACAGATGAAACCATTTCATCCCATCTCTAAACCAGTCCATTACCTGCTGGTGTTCTGCTGCCACCATCGCTGCCGCTGCTGCTGAGACTGCCCAGCCAGGCTGGAGAGGGGGAGAACAGGCCCGGCAGGCCAGCCTGGGCCACCTGCACCTCCTCCTCCTCAATTGCTGCCGCTGCCGTTGGTACCACTGCGGGGCCCCAGCCAGGCTGAGCAGGCTGGCCTGGGCCTTATCCACCTTCTCCTCTGCCACCGCACACCCCAGCTGGCCTCAGAGGCCAAGCGGTGCACTGGAAGTCTACGCTGCCATTGCTGCTGCCGAAGGTTCTGGATGGCCAGGGAGGCTGAGTGCCCTAGCAGTAGGCAGTGTTGCTGCCGCCACCATCAAATGCCCTCACTGGCTGGGGAGGCTGAGCAGCCAGGAGGTAAACCATGCTGCTGCCGCCACTGCCACCACTGAAGGCCCCCGCCAGTGCAAGAGCCAAGCAGAAGGGGTAAGTAGGGGCCCTGGAGTAGGAGGAGGGGTTAGGGTTAGGGTTAGGGTTAGGGTTAGGGTTAGGGTTAGGGTTAGGGTTAGGGTTAGGGTTAGGGTTAGGGTTAGGGTTAGGGAAGGGGCTTTCCAGGGCACCCGTGTTTCATTTTGTAAAATATTCATTTAATACATTTTTTTTGAAAACACACACACAAAACAAAAAGAAAGGAAATGGGGGTGGAGAAACAACAAAACGAAATGCAATTTTCCATTTTATGCCCATCCCGAATAGGATTAGATTTATGATGCTCTCTCGCCACATGGGATTGTGAATGTTCTTAACATGAAACTTAGCTTGCTATTACATGGACAGTTGTAGTAATATATACAATTGTGTGGGCTTCTGAAATACATGTTTTGAATGTAATTTTCTCTAATTTCTCTCACTTTTGCTCTATATTCATTGACATGCATATTTTATTTGCACTATTTTTTTCAAACTTGGAGTTTGTGTCAAATGGTTCAAATAAATGGAATATACCTGTAAAAGCATAACCAGATTCTGGTTAATGCCTTCATTCATTACATGCAAATCAAGTAGGTTTGCATTAAATGACAAAGAACAAATGTCTCCTCATCTCTAGTGACATTATTTGCTCCTTTACTATGTATTAGTAAAGTTATATAATGCATATCACTTTTGCCTCATCCATCTGGATTGGGATAGGTAACTAATACAGAGGAGCCAATGTTAAATTACATGTAAATGGCAGCTAATTAACCTCAATTAAACTTCATAATCCACTGCAGGCATGTGTGAGTTCTTAGGGCTTGGAAGACAAATTCAGCTCCCAAGTTCTCCATTGTCTATATTAGTTCCAGAAATGGTTCTGGGTAAATTTTGTTTTAAAGAGACACAAGTTGCACCGCTCAGACAGGTACCTCTGCTTTTTTTGTGAGCCAAAAGAGCTGCTTCCAGCTCAAGGCTCAGGACCAGAAAACCATTGCTTCTAGGTCTTGATTTGGCATAATTCTTTTTTTTTAAATTACTGGGGGTATTTAGAGAGCATCTGGATGAACCCACTGCACCTGTGGGTGCAATTCACCTTCTCTGGATGTATTGTAATATGATGAGCTTCAGTAAGGCAACTGGAAAACCTCAGTAAACTTGAGCTTCATAGATCCATGCATCTCTGTAGCCATCATGAGGTTTTTCCAGCAAATATTTCTTCCTTGCAGAAGGCAAACAAAATGGAAAATGAAAATATTTGCTCTATTCACCGTACTGCTTTATTCAGACACACTCTCCTGCAATATAGCATTTTCTCATGGGGATATAACTCCTACACAACGTGGGATTTAACCGGAAGAGATATGGAAAATGGAGAGAATCTCTACCTGCTCATACATTGTTTAGCAAGGATCTTGAGTTTAGTCACAGAACAATGGACATGAGAACTGGAAATGAAGCACAGGGGAAGACAAGGAATTTAAGAATTATGAGACCCAGTCCATACTGTGAACTTGATCAACAACAAGTTATTATTCCCACTAGAAGTATGGATACTAAAGAATACTTGTGTTCTGATTTACATATTGATTCCCAAAGTGTGAACCTACAGTTCTTTGATTTTCAACTCCCAATGCAGTAGCTTCTCATGAAAACACAAGCTGACCTATATTTTCCTCCACTAAGTTGAGTCATGGCAACTGGACTTCTTTTTCTTGATAGAAATGTTTCAAAACGTTTCTATCTCTCAAGAAAAAGAAGTCCAGTTGCCCTGACTCAACTTCCAGCTAAACTCACCTGGATGACTGAGAATCTTCACAGACATTTTCCTCCACTAGTATCTATAACACAGTCAAGTGTGATGTTTTAGGTTGATGTGGGGGACTGCTCTTGCAATATTATATTTTCATGAATCACTTATTGATACATTCATACAAACAGATGCCCATAGAAGGTACAATTATTTTATTATTTATTATTTTAGAGTATTTTTACCCCGCCTTTCTCCTTGGAAAAGGACCCAAGGCGGCTTGCAGTAATGAGAGATAATATACAGCCCAGTACAATTAAGATGTGTTCAAGTATTTGAAAACAAGGAATTGAGGGACATCTTACAGCATTAATAGACAACATTAAATTAAAGCTACAAGGTTATAAGTAGTTATAAACACAAAGTCTATGGGAACCTATAGATTCATATAAAATACACATGGTAGTCCATCATTCAGGGAAAGCTTGCCTGAAGAGAAAGATCTTTGCCTGTTTCCGGAAGGACAAAAGAGATGAGGCAGTTCCAGAGCCTGGGCACTCTAAATTCAATTTGTCCTAGCTCCTTTTCTTCTTCCAGAACTTTTTTCATCTTTCTATATATGCAAAGTAGCTAGCCTAAAGAGCGACAATGTATAGGATCTGGGAGAACTTGTATAGGAGTACTTCCATTTATATATGGTATGTTTCTCTGAGTAGACCAAAGATCATTAGAACATTGGGAACTGGGAATCAGAAGAATGCTTAGCCATCACCACATTTCTCCAACTCAACGAAATCTGTAGCACAGTTACTTAACTGGCATATTGATTGAGCTAAAGTAATCTTTTTCCTTTTGCTTGTCCTTCTCTTCCACATTGTCCCACCTGCTGGGCCTTATATAAGTTGGAAATAATAAAGCACAGAGCGATTTTGTAGATGCTCAGTCTAGTCATTACATGTCATTACTTGTTCTGAGTGCATTTATGTGCTTTTATCCACTTTTACTTACTTTCCTCCTAGGATGACCATTGAATGGTACCATTCAAAATCCATACAACTTCCAAAAATCCTTCAGCCCTACTCGTCTCATCTCAAATGTTTCATTGTTGAAAAATGTGAGTTGACTATGGGATGTCTTGACATATTATGACTGGGTAATCCCACTTCACAATTGTGTTAGGAAAATTACAGCAAATTAGAAAACAAGGGATTAGCAAATTTACATGGAGGCATGATCATCATCATCATCATCATCATCATTGGCATCCTTCAGTCTCGAAAGACTATGGTATCATGCCTAGAACAGAGATCCTAAAAACAACATGTAGTGTGACTAAATAGGCCGATTCGGGAATGGCAGTCTCTACCGCACTGGGGGCAGATGTATTCTGTTTCTTGCCCAGTCCTCCAGTTTTGTTGTTTCCGTGCCTGCCTCTTTTCCTCTGCCTGTTGGACAAATGCCTCTTCAAATTTATGTAGACCATGCAGTATCTTTTGCCTCCAGACAGTGCGACCGGAGGTCAGGGTTTCCCATCTGTTGAGGTCCATTCCCAAGGCCTTCAGGTCCCTCTTACAGATATCCTTATACTGCAGCTGTGGTCTCCCTCTGGGGTGCTTTCCCTGCACTAGTTCTCCATATATAAGATCTTTTGGGATCTGGCCATCGTCCATTCTCACAACGTGTCCAAACCAGCTTAGGTGTCCCTGTTTCAATAAAGTATACATGCTAGAGATTCCAGCTTGTTTCAGGACTATGCTATTTGGAACTTTGTTGTGCCAGGTAATGTTGAATATTCGCCTAAGACAGCGCCTATGGAAGGTATTCAGCTTTCTTTCCTGTTGGGCATGGAGGGTCCAAGACTCGCTGCAATATAAAAGTGTGCTCAGTATACAACTTTTATAGACCTGTGATTTGCATGATGCTCCTACAAAAATATAGGGAGATATATTGAAAATGTCTTCATTAGAGGCTGTTGAGAATCAATATGGGAGAAGCTTTCTCAACTTTTACAAGATAAGAGAAAATTAATGTTTGAGAATGGTTGGTCATAATATTGGTGCTTAGCCTAGTAAATCACACTACAGTAGGCTTATGAATCAATTGTGGGTCAGCTGCTCTATAGGATCTACTGATTCAAGCGGACTTAATGGTGACGTATTTTAGCCTAGAAAGTTGAAACTAGAGTAGGTCCCATTTGAATCAGTGGAAATTTTTGGAGCAGTAGGCCCATCAAATTCCCTTCAATTCATTGGACTTCCTCTGGTATGGTTTATTATGCTAAGCAACAGGATTTTAGTCATTATCTTATTTCAACTTGCTATGAAGAAATGCTGTGTAGAGAGATTGGAGAATAGAGGGTTGAAGGCTGATTTCAGCTTTATACTTTATGTTTGTTCAAAGGGATTTGCCCTACTCAAAAGTTTATAGAAGGATTGCTCTGAATTCATTAGATGTGGGAGATGAGTATCTCTATCCCCTTTCTCTGTTGTTATCTTCATAGGAAGAACTATAGTCTGAAGAGGAAAGTCTTTCTTAGACATGATATCAGCTGGCTAGCTCAGTGGTTTAGCCAGAGGTTGGAAGTTCACTTCCTTACTGTGGCTACTTGTTAAGGGGTTGGAGTCGGACACAATGATTCACTGGGTCCCTTCCATCTTTGCAGTTCTAAGATATTTTCATATGACTGGGAACTTTCATTGTTCAGGTTCTCTGGTGTACATGTGGAGAGACTCCATGTAGCAAAAACTGCCTTCTTCAGGTGCTCACTTTTTACAGAAAAAAAAGGGGGAAAGGCAGGACCCACCTCCTCCCCTTTTCCAATATTCAGATGATCCCTTTTCTGAATATTTGAATAGGGCTATATTGCCTGATTTTATTTCTGATGGTACCGTTTTTCTTTCTGGATATGTACATTTATTTTGGGGAGGGGGGAATCAGATTTGTGTAGTGCTGAATAACTTTACTAGGCATCACTGGGAGGATTGCATCTTAGCACATCATGAGTAAATTTAGAGGACGCGTAGAGAAATGCGAGTAGTACATATTAAAGACAAGTTCACGAATTACTGGGGGAGTTTAGATGTAGCTGGATCAAGTTGGAAATAGCTGAATCAAAGTCAGATTGATTATTGATTGATTGGAATATGACAGTCCGTTGAAGTATTGCCTCACAGAAAATAGACAGAATGCATGCATGCTGCTAAATTTTTTTAAATGAAGTCCTTGTTTCTTTTTGCTGAGCAATTAGAATTAAAAGATTAAAAACTCCTTTGTAGCAATTAAAATTGAAAAGATTAAAAGGGAGTGGAGCAGATCTCAGCACAGATGCTGCTCCTTCCTTGGCAGGAACTGGAAGTCCTTGTTTCTTTTTGCTGAGTATTTTATTTTATTTTTTTGCACACTTCAGGATTTAATAGGCTCATTGAATCCGCTGGAGAATAATAAATTAGCACTTCTGCAGAACCAAAATATTAAATCCATTTGCTAGGTGGGACTAGCAATTGCACCAAGACCCTTAAATATGACCAGTTCACTGCTGCTTTGCAGGTTGCTTCGAGATTCTTCAAAATACATGCTATATACACAATTATAACTGCTGTAAACAATTGGTTAAGAGACCTTTCTCTAGGAAGCTGGCATCATTAAATTAAAAAGAATACAGAACTATCGCTTTTGGAGTTACATGCAGTGGATACTGTTCTTCTTTAATCGTCACATTAGAGAAAATTCTAGAAGGTTTATGTGTGAGTTTATGTGTGATTAAAAATCTGTTTCCCCTGGAGAAAAAAGAAATACTACTAGGGAATTCTCATCCAAATTGTATGTTAAACAGAATTAACATCTGTCAGTAATTTTATACTGATCTCTCCACCCTCACACTAAATAATGGAAGAACATTTTCTGATTCTGTCCTGTTCTGTATAATAATGTTTATTTTACTATTATCCCATTAATGAAAAAATACACATCAAGGATGGGGGAAAGGAGGCTTATGATAGAGTATTTATGCCAGAGGTCCGGATTTTGGAAGCTGGAATAACGGCCACAGGTTTCACATTCATGATCTAGAATGTTGCCCACATTTCTGATCTGCTATTTCAAAGGAGCATTGCATCAGCCAATGTAGGCGATTCCTTTCAAATGTTGTTGGACAACGCTCTTAGCTGTGCAATATTACTCATTATCAGTCATAACATTCCATTCATTTCATGCCAAACAATTATATCTGAAAACAGATGTATTTTAAAATTGGAAGTGACCACATAGGTCACCTTGCAGCCTCAGCCATCAATTTAACACATTGTATGGTGGTGTCCCAAAACATAAGTACTGTATAGTTGTTTCCATGTGACTTAGACACATACATAACTGCATAGTACTTTAGGATTCATTTACTCAGCCAAACATGGTGAATTTCCATGGAAAATCCACCTACTTATTTCTTGTAGCCTGATTCTACTGGATACAACCCTTCCTATTATTCTTTTTATACTGCTCATAAGTCTATAAATAAGGGGCTACATATTTTTTCCTGCATCACACTGCACAGAACACACACACACACACACACACACACACACATTTGATATGCAAAAATAAGATTGCCACTGAATGATTAGAAGATAATGAGACTGCATAAAATTGGATAAGCCCATAAGTATTGAATCATAGAGTTGGAAGAGACCTCAAAGGCCACCCAGTCCCAATCCCCAACATGCAGGAACCCACATCAAAGTACTTCTAACAGACAGCCATCCAGCCTCTGCTTAACAACCTCCAAAGAAGGAGATTCCACCATCCTCTGTGGCAGCATATTCCACTGCTGGACAGCTCTAACCCTCCTAATGTTCAGATGGAATCTTTTCCCCTGTAGTTTGAAACCACTGCTCTGAGTCCTCGTCTCTGAAGCCATGGAAAATAAACCTCTCCCCTCTTCATTATGACATCCTTTTAGATATATAAACATGGTTTTCATATCCCCTCTCAACTTTCTTTTTCTGATAGACATTCCCAGATCCTTAAGCTACTCCTTGTAAGACACATGTTCCAGACCTTTAACCATCTTGGTCGCCCTCCTCTGGACCCGTTCAAGGTTGTCCACATCCATGTATTTTAAGAATATATGCTTATGATGAAAACATACCCCCTAAGAGGACTGGATGAAAGTATGGCCCTCATATTAATAAAAATGATCTTAAAAGCAAGCCAGTCTAATAATCATGCTTGAGAGTACTGGACACTTCCAAACACAAGCAGCAAGACTGCCTTATTTCCCTAGCTTGATTGAGACATACAAAATAATGCAGGGCATAAGTAAAGTGGATAGAGGGAAGCTCTTCTCCCTCTCACAAAATACCAGAACTAGGGGACAGCCACTCAAATTGAGGGCTGGGAGAGTAAGAACAGACAAAAGAAAATATTTTTTCACCCAGCGTGTTGTTATTCTGTGGAACTCCCTGCCACAGGAGGTGGTGATGGCATCTGGCCTGGATGCCTTCAAAAGGAGATTGGACAGATTCCTGGAGGAAAAGTCCATCACAGGTTACAAACCATGATGCAGATGTGTAATCTCCAGGCTTAAAACCGGGGTACTTCAAGGGCCAGATGCAGGGGAGTAGTAGCAGGAGACAGATATCTAGTCTCATGCGCTCCCAGAGGCATTTGGTGGGGCCACTGTGAGATACAGGAAGCTGGACTAGATGGGCCTTTGGCCTGAACCAGCATGGCTCTTCTCATGTTCTTATGTTCTTATGCCTCCAAAGAACGTATACAGCAGATTCTTTGCCTCATGGGTGATCTCAAAGCCAGAGCCCTCACCAGTCACTTCATGCCAAGAGAAGCCAAACTTCTTGTCCATTGTTTCTTTGATCATCTTAGCAGTTGGTTGCAAATTTCTTACAAGCGTTTGTAGTTGGACTCATTTTTCTTCCCTGCCCTGGGTGCCTGCCTCAGTCTGTCTCCGTGGGAAGGAGCAAAGCAGACTGCTTCACCTTGATCCTGAGCCACACATACCAATTTGTCTGTGGTCATTATGGAGAGAGACCAGTCTAATGAGGATCTCATTTTGGGCGCTTTTACACGACCCCTAAAATCTGAGGCAAAGGGCTCCCAGATACGGAGCTTAAAAATGTTTTCCCACCAGCGCTGGACTTTTAAAAAAATTAAGTATGAACATGCCTACCTAAGCACGTCCCAGTGCACTTTTCAAGTACCTGGCCTCCAGGAGGTAAAAAATCTTCCAATGTGGATTGTAAAGCTGTGAATGCCGGGCTCCCTCGCCTTCTGTTTGTTTTTTGTCCCCGCCGCCCTTTTAAGAGACAGAAATCACTACAGGGCTGCTCAGGGCTGCTTCAACTGGCAGATGGAGGTGAGCCTGTATTTTTTCTCCCTTTTTTTCTCCCTCCCCTCATGCAGACAAGAACAATGGAGTGTGGAGGGGTGGGAACACAGGAAGAGCGACAAACCCCCATGATCTCTGGTCTGAATTTAAGTTGCCACCGGATTTTAGATGTCGTGTAAAAGCGCCCTTTCTTTCACATTACAGAAATACAGTAAATTCAGTCCAGTGCTGAAAGGTATTTCTTCCTCTTGAAGCACTATCTTGGCAGCGTTCCATCTTTTCTCTTGAAGTAGAACTGGAGAACTGTGGGCTCTGCTTTCAAAGAGAAAGCAATTGCATAGTAAATAAGAAGGCAATCAATGTTTGTGGATTACTGAATAACAATGCTGATAGGTTGTGGGCAGGTTGGAAATGTGTCCCGTTTTGCGATGGATTCAGGCCATGTTAGCACATTTCATAGCTGAAAACACAAATATTAAAAGCATAGGGGTCTGCAATTATAACAATGTTTTGTAAAAAAGATTTACCCATGGAAAAATTAGGATTACTTTGAACCAATATGTTCCAAGTCATAGATTCGGGGTTGCAGTGTGAGTGCATTTAAAAGTCAAACATTACAAGAGAAACAGGGGGGGGGAGCCTATTTACAAATCAGTGTGGAATAATATATGCTAATTTCTTTTTGAGACTTGTCACCTTACAATCAGGAACTAGTACAGTATTCAATCAAGCAATCAGTCAATGATGTTAGATTAAAATCTGTTGTGTGAGTGACTTTAATGCCCAAATTCCTTTTTTTTTAAAGCAAAACTGGCATGTGCATGTATAATATATGGCAGCTGATAGTTTTTTATACTCATAAACTAATGGACCAATAGAGTGTAAACATTCATCCTTCAGTACTAATTATTTTGAAGGAGCATTGGAAAAAAGTGCATTATCTATGCACCAATCTCCTTCTTCATTAATTTTATCCAATGTTTTCATTTTGCAGTTTTTTTCTTCTAAGAATGAGCTAGGGAAATAAGGACGTTATATAGCAAAGGCATTCAAAACAGCATGCAGTATTTCAGACCCTGCTGAGCAGATCTCTACAGGAGTTAGTTTTAATGCAGAGTTGGCCGAATGGAGGTTGAGACTGCCCACAGAGTGGGATACCATGCACTCTAAGTACTATAAGCTTGGGTTGAACAATAAGTTAAAGATAACAGAAGTAGTTGTTGCATGAAAAGAAGTTTATTCTGCTTTGGTAATTCTCTACTTGGGGAATGTAGCTTGTTCACCACCTGGTTGAGATGGCCATTTGACTTTTCTCTGCTAAGGTTTCTCCAGTGCCTTTGCTACAGTAGCAATGATGTCTAGTTTTGTGCTAAGAGTTAAATGTTACATCACACCTTCCCAAGATGAAAACAAGAGGTTCCTTAAATGCTGAAAACATCTCATTTACCACAGTAGGTCTTCACACCTCCCATAGTTTTCACAGCTTGCTTTGGTTTGTTTATTGCCCTATGACCTGGAAATGGGCTTAATTTGCAGAGAACAGAAAACTCTCAAACTGAATTCTTTATGCAGGAATCCAACTGTGTATATAATGGCCAGAATGCTGTCATGGATTTACATGTGCACGGGAAAAATTGCATAAGTTGCAATGGTGAATTACAGCTAATTAACAAGATGGCAGTCACATTGCTGGCTGCATGTTTGTCCCGTGATGAAGAATATTGTTAGGAATAAAAGCAGCACTTCATTGGCTAACAGCAATTCAGGGCAATGCATTACACAATTTCACTCACATGGGCATACATTGTCAGTAGGATTCTGACCAATAGAAATTATAGAGACCTGGTGAGTTGAGATCCATGACTGAAATGTAGTGATTGAAGGATATAACTTATTCAAAAGAAATAGATTAAACAGGAAGTGTAGTGCTATATGAAAAGGATGTGTTCCGTTGTGAGGATATCCATCAGATGAAGCAGGGAAAGGTGATTAAAAAATTAGGGTAAAAATAAGAGAAAAAAGAAAAGGCATCCCAACTAGATTGAAAGTTAGTATAATGTATTCCTAGATTGGGTTCTGAAACATTCAGTCAAAGAGGTCTAGTAGTAATGGGAGACTTCAGCTACCTTAAAATCTACTAGAACTTTAATTTGGCCAAAAATGTAGGGTCCAAGAAATCCTTCAATGATGTTGCTGAGGATGTTATTTTCAGAAGGTGGAAGGAACAACAAAAAGATTGCTTATTATGCATCCATTATTTACTCAGACCGTGGTCATACCTGGTTTCCTTCATATTTAAATTTTCTGCGTATTTTTTTTGGGAGCGGTCACTTGGTTTTTAATGAGCAGTTGGTGTCCTCTGCTCTGTGTTGTACCTTCCTATTCTGGTTCTGTCCTAACCTGTTTACTACACATTTTGTCCTACTTTCCGGCTCCACTTTCCAAGACTCTGTCTTTTAAGCCGGGTAGAAAGGGGAGAAACTGAATTTACTGCATATTTTCAGTGTCCAGTCATTGCAACAGAAACAAACAAGTAAGCATTTTTGAGCGAAGTTTCTAAATCCAGCCCCTGGTGGTGGCTTAGGAAACTTCGCTGAAACTGCTCTTCAAGGGCCGTGGTCAACAGAATTTGCTTCTCTTCCTGGTTAGCACATGATCTTTTACTTCATAGTTCGCTGACAGGAAACTATGCAGAAAACACAGATATGACCACAGTCTGACAGGGAGCAAATGGTCCCTGTTGGTAAAGATCATGCTACTGATCACCAAAAAACTACAAGGACATGACACCTGAACAAGAAGAGCAAATGGTCAGATAGGTGGAATTGGGAGAATTTTGAATGAAAGTGACCCTGCTGCCTTGAAATTTGTTATGCTAAGAAAGATGAAGGTAGTATAACATGCATTGCAGACTTCAAGAAAACTGACTTCTACAACTTGAAGGAAACTTTGGGTGAGATTTTAGTGGCCAGAAATATTCAAGAGAAGAAGGACTCCATGAATGGTAGACGTTTCTTTAGCCTTGCTAATTAAGTCTTAGGGTGAACCATAATGGCATAAGAATTTTGCTGCATTCATCTCACAGTGACAACTGTGTTGTTTTGTTAAACTTTTCAAACGATAATTATCTTAATTAGATTAATTTGTTCAGTCTCAGGAAATTTCTACTAATCCACTCCTTGTCAGAGATGTGTAATTGTTCTGACAAGGCAAACAAAGTCATTTTTTAAGAGAAGGAGGGGACTTTTTGTTTATACTTTTGCTGATACATGGGTTTTTGGAGGAGGAGTGAGTTGGCTTTAGCTGCCACTAGCCATGAGACATTCAGGGGCAATTGTCTGCTGGCTACACCTGTCCCAGCTTTTGATTATTGATGGGTCATCAAGTTGCAAGCCACTACTCTGGCCAGTATACAACAAATTAACACATACATATATACTGTACTATGCCCAAAACACACATATAATGTAAAAAACCAGAGGTGATGATAAACAAATATAAAACTCAAATTTAATGGGTCAGGGAGATGCTCTTAAAGCCCTCTGAAAAACCTCGGTTCTTACCTGGTTCCTGAAGGTCAAGAAAGTGCATGTCTAATATGCTGTGTCCACAGGCAATGTATTTCATATCACTGTAGAATGGGTGGTACAGGTTGGAGATCTTAAGTAAAGATATCAGGATAGTGAGATCCTAATCCATTAACAGCTTTATAGGTTAGTACTCCATTTAGGTAATAACTTTGAAACAAGGGTTTCATGAAACATATATGGGGGTGTCATGATGACACCTGTTTAGCATGTTCAATCTTAGTACATTATAGCCCCACAGAAAAAGGAAGGTAGTGGATCTCTCTATGTCTGATTTTAACAATAAAATCATCTGTGTCCACATGATTAGCATGCGGTTTTGTCCTATCTTGTACACACATGTAACTAGTGGAGAGAAGCATTGAACAGACCACCAGAGTGAGATGAGGATCAACCAATCAGTTAAGAAAAACAGAAATTGATTTATGGATTTCTTTCTGTGGTTATGAAGTTGCATAAAGTTCCTTTCCATAGGCTGTTGCCATGACTACTGACATGAGCATGACAACTGACATGAGCGAAAAATGATTTGACAAAAAGCATGAATGGCATGTGTCCCAATCTTCTTCTTCTTCTTCTTCTTCTTCTTCTTCTTCTTCTTCTTCTTCTTCTTCTTCTTCTTCTTCTTCTTCTTCTTCTTCTTCTTCTTCTTCTTCTTCTTCT
>JAHTLZ010000204.1:16316539-16334017 GCA_023846285.1 Phrynocephalus versicolor | reverse complement strand
GTCTGAGAGGGTTTTTAAATGAACTGTTGTCTCTATTGTTTTAAATAATTTTTAATAGTGACCAGTCATTATTTAAATATATTATTAATTTAATTAAAAATATTTGTACATACACCTCCTGTTTTCAGCTTTCAAATACTGTTTTTATGATGTAAGCCACCTTTGGTCCTTTTGGTGGGAAAGGTGAAATATAAATACATAAATATATATAAATAAATAAATATGTTTGGTAGAGAGAACCATGCATTATACGTATGCAGAAGTCTTGTTTCTGTATCACGAACACCACTGGATAATTACTAGACATGGGCACGACTTGACGAAATTCTCGTTTCCGTTTCCGTTACTCGTTTCCGTTACGGAACGGAAAAGGAAATGACAATTACTCCGCCAGAACTCGAACTCGAACCGACTAAAGAAAAATTGGGTCTGATTTGTCGTTGTCGTTCCTGGCATTGCGGCGATCGCGCGATGCCAAGCGGCACAGAAAAAAAGTTTTTAAAAGTTAAAAAAAACCCGATTCCCGGCCAAAAAGCAGGCGAAAATATGCCTGCCTGAGTGAGGGCTCAGGGCACCTACCAGAGGGGTGGTTGACCCCCTCTCTCCTGTGCTGGGCTGCTCTGGTGGTGGGGGAAATCCTTGTCGTAGTCGCTCGCAAAAAGCCGGACTCGCCGCCAGCCACCGCAATTCAAGCGGCACAGAAAAAAAGTTTTAAAACCCCTGATTCCCAGTCCAAAAAGCAGGCGGAAATATGCCTGCCTGAGTGAGGGCACCTACCAGAGGAGGGGTGGTTTCTGGGGGGGGTACCCGGCCTCCCCCCCTCTCCTGTCCTCCTGGGCTGCTCTCATCTCGCCATGCCATGCGGTGCGGGTGGGGGATCGAAAATGGGGCGGCGACCGCAATATTTTTTTTGAACTCGTGGTCCAAAAAACAAAAACACACAAGCCAACACAAGCACCACAGAAACATGCGGAAATTGCTATTTTAAAACTGCCAGAATTTTTACAGTAGCAGTGGGTTTTTCTTGCAACAAAATGTCTCCTCTGTCCTCTCTCCATTGATTTTATTTTATTTTATTTTATTTATTTTATTTTTACATCTGCGCAATGATGGGCTGGCCATGGGAGTGACCATGCAAATTTTTGGAGCCATTCCACCAATCGCATGGCCACTTGGCCAGGTTGACCACAGAGACTTCTGGGATGGGCCAATCGGGCATAAAAAGCTCACTAACCGTAGCCCGAACCCTAACCCTAAGCCTAAGCCTAACCCATACGCCAGTACACTGTCCTTCTAAGTGGGTCAGAGAGGCACCCAGAGGTGCACCCCAATACTCGCCCTAACCTCACCTGTAACTAGCCTAACCCTAGCCCTTGCGCTAACCCGTCTTAACCCTAAGCCAGATCTACTTGCATTGCACTACACGCAAGTACAATTCCCTTCTTAGTGAGACACAGCGGGTGCAGAGAGTCTGCCAGTCCACCACTTGTGGCTCTGGGTGACGCCTCCTGCAGCAGCAGTGCCATGCAAACCATGCCCTCGAGTGCTGCTTGTGTCTCACCGTCACCAACTGTTTCAGGGAAGGCACCCCCAAAAGAGGGGTGCCTCTGCCAGTCTGCTGTGTCTGCAACTTGGTATGCATATCCATATGGCTATGCATGCCCTTTTGTAGCAGCGCTGGCGGGTGAGGATAGGAGGCACCCACGGGTGCCTCCAGGAGCCCGCTTTCCCTTTATAGCGGGCCAGAGGAGGCACCCACCCCACAGAGGTGCCTCCAGGAGCCCGCTACCCCCCCAAACCAGTATAACGACAGACGAAAAAACGACACCACGAAATGACAAATGTTTGTGAAAGGAAACGAGCCGAAACGGACCCGTCCCAAAAACCGATAACTCGAAAAAAAAATTCCTGGTCGTTCCTATCTCTAATAATTACCATGATAGGAAGTAAATGTTCCCGTTATATATTCCTCTATATTTCGAATGGGAGTTAAGTTTAACATGAGCAAAACTCTTTCCCCACTTCCCATCATTCCCATTACAAACAGATAAACAAAGGAAGGCTTTGTCAATTTTTAAAAAAATTATGTGTTAATACTGAAGGACTTTAATCATCGGTCATTTGAAAGTTTCTGCATGATAACAAAAACATGACCCCCCCATTTGAGAATTTCTTTAAATCGGCAGCTTCTTGCTACTTCTGAATTATCCACTAGGAATCTGGAGGTTGAGTCATGGCTACTGGACTTCTTTTTGAGAGATAGAAACATTTTGTTGCTCATCCAAACAGCTTAATGATGAAGCTGTTTGGATGAGCAGTGAAACGTTTCTCTCTCTCAAAAAGAAGTCTAGTAGCCATGACTCAACTTCCAGATAAACTCACCTGGATGACTGAGAATCTTCACAGACTATCCACTAGGAAACAAACATTAACAGAAATATCTTATTTAATAAAAAATATTGGTCAATTGTAATTCAGTTTTTATTGTGTTTATCAATGGTTAATTAAGTAAAACAATATGTGATTTGAAAGTGTGGTGAGGAATGATACAAAAAAAATACCTCAGTAATGCGGCGGGGACTCTCCCCTTTCCTACAGAAACGACATGGCTGTCACAGACCAAAGTATTGAAAGCTATGTGAGATGGTGATTAGGAGATCTTCAATCAGTTATACCTCTATCAATTACTCCTCCCCTCAGATTGGCTGACAGAACTGCAAGAAATGGGTTTTGCATTTCATCTCATTTTGATGCTTTTAGAACTCTATTTTCAAGCTGGGAAAATGTAGTCTTTCCAGAAGTTGAAAGCTCATGAGCTGAAAGACTTACCTAAATTGCCACCTACACAATACTGAAAATAATGGATCTTTTGTTCATGATGGAATATGATTACATATGGAAATGCCCCACAAGTCAGGCAATGTAAACATTAATACAGCTATCAAAGACCTTCAGTTCATTTTGTTTGTTGTTATTACAATCTGGCACTCCAGCCATCAGGCTGCTTTTCTTTCTTGACTGGGTAAGAAATCTGTGATCTGTAATGCAGTCAGAACACGGATGACAGTAAAATATGATGCAGGGAAAAAAATAGAAGAACTCTGTTACTGTATCCTTCCTGTTTGAAATTGAGGAAACTTCTAGATTGCAATTTGGTTGGTTCAGAGCGCTCTCTATTTATGCGTTTATAGGTGATCTAAGCAATGTTACTAGGAAATATAACCCTGACTTTTTAAAAATTACCAATAGAGATGGGCACAAAACAAATTTTTAATTCATTTTGTTATTTGTTATTTGTTTCATTACAGAATGAAACGAATAAGGAACAGACCCATCAAAGAAAATAAAAATAAAAAAAACAAAATGGAAATTTCTGTTTCGTTCACTTCATTTTTCATTTCCCCATGGGATTGCATTTCCCCTATGGGGAAAAGCCAGAGGTTGCCCCACCCCAACGTGAGGGAAACCACAGGCTTTTTTCCCCGCCAAAGCCACCGCCAATCAGCTATAATGTGGGGCTTTGGTGGGAAATTTTTTTAAAAATAAAAAAATGCACTCACTCGGCCCGCAGGCCATCTGGTCGGTGTGAGCAAAAGAAAGAAAGAAAGAAAGAAAGAAAGAAAGAAAGAAAGAAAAGAAAGAAAGAAAGAAAAGAAAAGAAAAGAAAAAAATAAAAAATGAAAAATGAAAAATGAAAAAATGAAAAACAAAATGAATTCATTTCATTTTAAACAAAACAAAATCATGAATAGTCCATGGCTGCACTGTGCCTCTTAACTACAAGTTCTTAATCCAATGGTACTCTAAAAGTTATTCAGTGGTCTTCTCATACACACTAAGAATGAACATTGAAAAGAATACACAAGAACCCTGTTCATGTTCCTAGCAATTTATCAAATCTTGCCATTCTGTGACTTCTCACCAAGACTTCCCTCTACACCCATGAGGTTTCCCAGTTCCCCGCAATAGAGATGGGCACGACCAGGAAAAATGACATTTCGAGTTGTCGTGTGTTGGAGCCGGCCCGTTTCGGCTCATTTCCGTTTGTCGCGAAATTTCCCAAAAATTTGTCATTTCGTTGGTTGTTTTTTCGTCTGTCTTTAGTACTGGTTTGGGGGGGGTAGCGGGCTCCTGGAGGCACCTCTCTGGGGTGGGTGCCTCCTCTGGCCCGCTGAAAAGGGAAAGCGGGCTCCTGGAGGCACCTCTCTAGGGTGGGTGCCTCCTCTGGCCCGCTATGAAGGGAAAGTGGGCTCCTGGAGGCACCTCTCTGGGGTGGGTGCCTCCTCTGGCCCGCTACAAAAGGGTACGTATAGCCAATTGGATATGCATACCAAGTAGCAGTGGCAGGCAGAGGCACCTCTTTTGGGTGCCTCTACTCTGACTCACTAAGAAGGACATCATACTGGCGTACTGGCATATGGTGCACTTGTTGGGCTGGGGAGCGAAGCCCTCTGGGCGCTCTATGGCTCACCAAGAAGGGAAGTGTACTTGTGTGTAGTGCAATGCGAGTACACAGATCTGGCTTAGGGTTAGGGTTAGCATAAGGGCTAGGCTTAGGGTTACGGGTAAGGTTAGGGTGAGTTCGTGGGGTGCACCTCTGGGTGCCTCTCTGACCCACTAAGAAGGACAGTGTGCTGGCGTATGGGTTAGGGTTAGGGTTAGGGTTCAGGTTCGGGCTAGGGTTAGTGAGCTTTTTATGCCCGATTGGCCCATCCCAGAAGTCTCGGTCAAAACCTGGCCAAGTGGCCATGCAATTGGTGGAATGGCTCCAAAAATTTGCATGGTCCACTCTCATGGCCAGCCCATCATTGCGCAGGTGTAAAAAAATAAAAATAAAAATAAAATAAAATAAAATCAATGGAGACGTTTTGTTGCAAGAAAAACCCACTGCTGCTACTGTAAAAATTCAGGCAGTTTTAAAATAGCTATTTTCGCATGTTTCTTTGGTGCTTTGGTGTGTTTTTGGACCACGATTTCAAAATAAATATTGCGGTCGCCCCATTTTGGATCCCCCGCCCGCACCGCATGGCATGGCGAGTTGGCGAGACGACGAGGATGCCCCCCACCAGAGCAGCCCAGGACAGGAGAGGGGGGAGGCCGGGGACCCCCCCCAGAAACCACCCCTCTGGTAGGTGCCCTCACTCAGGCAGGTATATTTTCGCCTGCTTTTTTGGCCGGGAATCGGTTTTTTTTTTAATTTTTTAAATTTTTTTCTGTGCCGCTTGGCATCGCGCGATCGCTGCGATGGCATGAACAACAACGACAAATCAGACCCAATTTTTCTTTTATCGGTTCGAGTTCGAGTTCTGGCGGGGTAATTGTCGTTACCGTTTCCGTTACGTAACGGAAACGAGGAACGGAAACGGAAATGAGAATTTCGCCAAGTCTTGCCCATATCTACCCCACAATAGTTTCCCACCACCTGCTTCTGGTTCCTTACCTTCCAACTATCCCCTGATCATGGAGAAACAGCTTATACTGGGCCATGCCGCATAGCAATCCAAAACATTAGCTCTTTCTCAATCTGATCACACCCTTTCTTTCTTTGTACCTTTTTCTTATGTGCAATAAATGGCAGGCTTCTGTGCCACTCATTGCCTTTCCAGGTAATTTTGTTCAGAAAAGATGCCTTTTCCATACAAATGATAATAAGTCTATGAAGACTGATCTTTCTTTTGGAAACACACACACACACACACACGAGAAAGAGAGAGAGAGAGAGAGAGAGAGAACAGTCAAGGAACCCTGGGAGATTTCTAAGGAAGGATGGGGGGAGGGGGAAGCCTGAGAGAGAGAAACCTTCTTATGAGGAGAAATGGATTTGTTTGTTTCCCTCCATTTCCTGCCAAGTGCAAGGGGCTGTGAGATTCATATCCCCATTCTACATATTTATAGGAGTATGCCAGGATATTAAGCAACATGATTCCATCCCACCAAATCCTGTGATCAGCAGTTTCATAGGAGGTTCTCAGCCTTTTCTATTAGAGAAGGCTATCGCTGTAATTCAAGTTGAGGGCCCAGTAACAAGGAATTCTGAGCACTTGGCTAGAGAAATGGAGCCACTACTGCAATGGCACGGGGGCTGCTTTCCTCACATTACGAATGGATGCCACTGGGTGCATCTTTATGAATAATCAGCCAGTGGGTCTGGGCTGGCTAAGGGAGATAAGAATGCTTTGCTTCCCAAGGGGTAAGGGAGAATAGTAGTTTTATATAGAAGCTGTTTGCACAGATCCTGGAGAGTCTGCTGAGGGGAAAAATAGGACTGTTTGTCACACTCCCATGTGGAGTAGACATAAAATAACACTACCAGGCAGGCTGTTTGTGTCTTTTCGACCATCCAGACTGTTGCATAGGGTTTGCTGTGTGTGCCCGCATTTGCATTTGCTTAACTTCATGATGGGGTGGGGGGAAGATCCTGGTTTTGTGCAAATTCAGATACTTTATATTAAATGTTTCAGAGAGGGTAGCCGTGTTAGTATTTTCAAGAATTTCAGGCAAAAATCAAAGAAAAACAAAACAAAACAAAACAAAACACAAAAAAAACATGTGGCACCTTAAAGACTAACTTTCATATTTTAATATAATGCTTCATGGACACGTCCACTTCTTCAGACATATAGCAATAGAATAAGGTGTGCAATATAATATGTGATGAGATATACATTTCATACTAGATATTCATTGGCTGTCGCATATAGAGTTGGGGGTGGATAGGGGAGGGGGAAGAAAAGAGGAGGGGGAAGAAGATGAGGAAGAGTTGATAGAAGAAATGGTGGAAACATGAAGCCAGGGTCTATAAAGCTGTAAATCTGTGAATGATGGTTTTATGGCTCTGGGTCCAGGATCTGTTTACATTAGGTGTGATATAATGGTCCTGAGGTAAATTCCTCAAGAGACAGAAACCAGATCAGAGGGGGTGAGGCTGTGTTGGAGGGGGGGGAATGGGAGGTTTTAGCTTAGAGTCCATGAAAAAAAATGGTAATGTAGAATTTTTACCTTAGAGTCCATGGAAAAAGTGGCAACATGGTAATATTGCATTTGATAATGACTCAAGAAATCCTGGCTTATGTTTAATCCCTTCTTGTGCGTGTCCATCATGCATATGAATCTTATTTCAGCTGTTTTCCTTTGTATTCTTGATTCTGTTCCGAAACAGTGACCTTCATGTTTCACACACATTATACAATCAGTGATGGAGGGGATTTCATATTGATGCCTTGGAGTGAGATCTCTGATGGTTAGAGATGCCTTTTGATGCTTTTTTCTGTGCTGAAGTGGTCAGGCTCACCAAAAGACTTGCCAGTGATGAGCTTTCCTCCTAACCCTGATAGCAAATAAGCACAAAAGTATTTCAGACACTTTTTGGGGGAAATGTTGAAACTTTCAATCAGCAATTGACTTTTCTAGAGTAGGGAATATTTGGTTTGTGGTGGTTCCATATGGGCATTTGCCCAACTTCCAGGTGTTTCAATAGAGATTGCTTAATTTATATGAGACGAAATGTTGCTCTACATAGGAAACAAAAGACGAATTGCCTTTGGGGTAAACACAGAGCAAATCAAGATGCACACAAATCATCCACTGCTCCCACTGCCTCGTGAAAGAAAGCAAAATCCTGCTTACTGAGAGAGTGAAACAAATCTGGAGTTACAACCCTAGCTCAGATCATCTACTGTGTTGGGGTGAAGGATACGGTGGCAAGGAGGACAAGGTAGGTACTCGGCCCTTCTTTCCAAGGGAAAGAATGATGTGGTTCTAGACTGCTGCAGCAATGCAATACAATCTGTAGAAGGATTCCAGCCAAGCCCATTTGCTACACACTGTGAGTTAAGCAGCACACTTTGCTTTAATGTAATAATGTCATAGCGGTGACGAAGGGAGGCAATGACTTTTAGACACACCCCACTTCCAATAGCACACTACCCATTTCGTAGTCTATGTAAATGAGTCTTATGGAACATCATAGATAGAGATGGGCACGAAACACCAAAATGGTGCTTCGTTTCATTTTTTGTTTTTTAAATTGTTTTTGCTTCATTTAAAATGAAATGATTGTTTTAAAAATCATTTTTTTTCATTTTTCTTTTTAATTTTTTTTAATTTAATTTGTGCCAACCAGCTGGCCCAGGGGCTGGGTCGGCACTTTCTTTTAATTTTGTTAAAAAAATATTTTATTTTCTTGTGCCAACCAGCTGGCCTGCAGGCCAGGTAGGAATGTTTTATTTATTTGTTTGTTAGTTTGTTATCACACTGACCAGCTAGCTCGTGGGCCATCTTGGTGACTTTTAATTTTAATTTTATTTAATTTTATTTTTTGTTCAAGGGCTGGCCAGCCGGCCCGCAGGCTGGTTTGGCACTTTTAAAATATATATATTTTAATTATTTGTTCAAGCACCTATCAGCTGTACCATGGACTGATTGGCACTTTTTTCCCCAGGAGGGAGCCCTCCCAGTCGTCTTTGAAGCCCTCCCCGCAGGGGCTGGTCAGCAGCAGCAGCGAGTCCCCAGCTTGGCAACGACAGGTAGGAGAAGATGCCGGATGGGGGGAATGAAAAACAAAAATGAAACAAAACAAAAACATTCTGTTGTATTTCATTTTGTTTATCTTTGAGGGGGCGGTTCATTATTTGTTTTGTTACATAACGAAATGAACAACAAATAACAAAATGAATTTTTAATTCATTTCGTGCCCATCTCTAATCATAGACTAAAAGTATTAAATATGCTTCCCAGTTGTGCATGGAGACAAAATATGAACTCTCTTATTTTCCCCAGTACACTGGTACCTTGTATAAAGGAATTAATTTGTTCCAAATGAAATTATGTTAAGCAAATTTTCCTTTATACAAATCCCCATAGGAATGCATTGAAAACAGAGTGATCCCATTTTTATGTTGTACGGGTTCTCCCCATAGGCGATTATGTTAAGCAAACTTCCCCTATCTCTGGAATTTTTTATGTTGTACAGATTTTATGTTATACAAACTATTTGTTATACAAGGGTCCACTGTACCTATAAAACTGCTGCGTTACCTGCATTCTTTCCCACAACCAGGAGTGAGGCCTTCAAGCATGGAATTTAAGTTAAATTTGCCTGGAGTTTGGTTGAATTCAATCCTCCTTCTCTCTCAAGTGATCCGTTTTACTGACATTTGTTCTTATTTTTGAAAGCTTCTTGTCAAGCCATGGGCAAATATAGAATCAGTCACAAACTTCATCTCAAGTCACACATGTTTATTTGTCACTGAATAGGTCTTCTCAGAGCTTGGAAATCATTAGTCAGAAATAACAAGCGAAATGCAGTGAATTCCTTTTTAATGCAATAACAAAGGCAGAACTGTATTACATTAGAACTGAGATGCTATGGCAGATATTAACATTGCTTCATCTTTGATTGAACCTTTAGTTATTAATTGTATTTCCACCAGGCTTTCCACTACAAAGTAATTTTCAACATGCTTTAGAAGCATCAAAACAGAAACAGTGAATAAAATCCAGATAGAATCATAAAACTATTAGAATCAGCCTAACATGTAAACTGGTAGTTAAAATCATCATACCAGTGTGTAAGCCAGTTTTAAAAAAATGACATTTACCCCCACCCCTCCAAATGAAAGGACAGTGGAAACCAACACAACTCAGAATTGAATATATTGTATTTTTGAGTCAGGGAGGAACACAGAAGAAAGCAGCCTCTCACGATATTATCCAGCAGGTTTCTGTAGGGGCTGGTATTCTCAAAAAGGCCTTTGATGAAGATTTTACAAATGGAATGTGTTGAAAATAAAACAGGTAGTCTTGCAGATGGTCAGCGATCAAGTCTTTGAGGGCCAGTGGTGGTGAACCTTTGGCATTCCAGATGTTTTGGACTACAACTCCCACAGTCCTTTGTCATGCTTGGAATTCTGGGAGTTGTGGCCCAAGATATCTTGCATGCCAAAGGTTTGCCACCACTGCTTTAGGGCTTTAAATATTTAAATCAATACCTAGAATTGAGCCTGATAAGTACAGGTGAATGCATTACAGTCCTTTTCTCCACCTCACAGTCAGCTCAGAAACACCCAAGCAGACCAGATTCAGGGAGTGTTCCAATGTTTGACCAAATATATTGCACAGCTCAAGAGCCAAACCTCTGGGTCTTTTCAACCAAGAGTAACCAGTGTACACAGTACTTTGTCCCCCCATTCCCCGAAATAAAGAGGCGACACACCAACAATTTGGGGTTTAAACTGGGCCACAACTTTATTAATAACTTAATGATAACTTTATTTTAACTGCAGTAGTAACTATTATTAATTCTGATGGGCCTCCTGTAGTGCAAGTTAGATTTTACTACTATTTACAATTATTTTGGGGTCTAATTTTATGACGTCATGTGCTAGCCAATGGGAGTGCCCTTTGTACAGCATGGCACTCCCCATTTGGTATATTTGGACCTGTAGCTCACAGCAGCCGTGCCTGTCCTGCCATTTGGCCATACTCTATTTGATGGCCTGGTGAGGCCCTTGTTGTTCATCCTAATTCTTACACGGCCGCCCGGTTCCTTGCAAAGGGAACCTTGCACATGACATCCTGGGTTGTGATTTTCTTGCACTACCTGCCCCCCCTCCCCCGTGCCGGATAACATTACATGTCGTAACCTCCTCATGTCTTCCTGTAGTAACCTCAAAACCTATTTAGTACCACGTCAAAGAGAATGGAATGGGCGAAAAAACGCCGGCACCACAGCCAATCAGGTGCCGACCAAAAATTCCCATTCGCCCCCAAAGCGACCAGACTATCTCATTCTCCGGACCACTAAAGGGTGGGTGGGCCCGGTGCCGGTCAGAGCAAAGAGAGGCCGGGGAGACCACATGGTGCCCTTATAAGGGCATCTTGCAATGGCTATCACGAGACATTCCCTCGCGCCTCTCTTCGGTCCGACTACGGAGGCCGGTAAGGACAAAGCCTCCCCACTCGGACCTTGGCCTTGTGGGGTGGCCATTGTACAGCTAGAATAAAAATGAGGTTACTTGCATTTGGCACTAGCAGAAATGACAGTACTAACAGATATTTTAAAAGTTTCCAAAAATAATAGTGATGGCAAAAAAAAATTCATAAAAGTGAAGTTTGCATTGAGATTTATTTAGCATTTAATCTCTGCATTCAATGTAGAAATGAGATACACAGGCAGGCAAAGTCTTTGATTTTTGAACACTGAGACCATACATTGTTCTCATTATATCAACTTGCCAATATAGCCCCTGTTCGCATGCCTCTGATCCAGGTGGATGAAATAGTACCCCAGGGAGCCATTCCCTTGCTTTCCTAGTTTTCACCCTTGTACATAAATACACCTGATCAGAGCATCAGCCTGGTGTGTTCTCTGCTAATAAGGAACTCTTTGCACTGAAACTTGAAGTGGAAATCAAAGAATTCTCAGCTCTGTACCTCCCTGTTTGATACAAAACTTACTTATGACAGTAAATCCTCAAAAGTTGTTTTAACAGAGTTCTGCATACAGTAATTTGCTGGAGTCTCCTGCATTAGAAGAGTAACTGGTTCAAAACTGCCAGTCAAAGGCCAAAGACAATGCATAACACACACACACATCTTGCTTATTGTTTTGGTTTATTTTATTTTATCATCTGTGCCGCCACCACCTCTCCTACCCCAATAGGGTACTTTAAGGAGGCTTACAGTCAACTAAAACCACACTGTGGTTGCTGTTAAAAACACTATAGGAAACATACTTAAAACATTTAAATATGTAACAATATTAAATAAAAAATGAAAGATGTTACCAGTGAGATATCTTTTTATGTTCTTAAGAAGGGAATATTCTTATCAGCAGGTGCCAAATACATATGTATTGGAATGTAGATGGTAGATGGCAGGTGGCAACTTTAATAAAAACTGGTAAGGCTGAGTGGTGGAGAGGATCAGAACATGGCAGTAATAAAAGACAAGTAATGCATGAGGAGTGGAAGGGGGGGTCTGAACTACAGTATTTCCAGACTATTTTGTGGCATCACAGGGCTCGGTGGAGACAAAGAGGAGAGAGAGCCATGCAGGTCATGGAAATAAGCGATTCTGCTCTTCTTCAGAGAAATCTTGTTGATGGCCTTTGGAGAAGCTACTAAGGCAGGAAGGAATTCTCACTCATTTTTGTTCTATTTTTGAACATTTCAAATCTAAATATTTTGCACAATGTGGCCACATTAAACATTTCTGGGTCTGCAGTCCTTGTAAGCATTTCCTTAGGAATACATTCTCTCACTGAATTCAGTGAGCCATGCTTCTGAGTAAGGATGTTCTCACAAAATGAGAGGTCACGGTCTCACTAAAGTTTTCTGCGCATCCTAATTTGATGCATAGTTTTTTGGGGGTGGTCACGTGGTTTTCGTGCACAGTTACTAAGTTAGTGTCCTGTCGACTGGGTAGTATTTTACTGCTCTGTGCCCATCTCAGCTTGCTTACTGTGCATCTTTTCCCTTTTTTCTGGGTCAATTTTTCTCCGTTGCAGGAAGTGGCAGGAAAAGGGGTATGAAGTTAATTACTGTGTATTTTCTGCGATCGCACCTCGCTAGAGTAGCAAAGACCTGCACATCTTTAAGGGGAGTTTTTTAAACCAACCCCTAGCAGTGGTTTATAAAACTTCAGTGAAAGTGCACTTCCGGGGGTGTGGTCAGTTGGGGCACCGCGGTTAGGATGCAATCTTTTACTGAGCAGTTTGCCGCAGCAAAACTGCGCAAAAAACACTGGTGAGACTGCGGCCTTATTCTCTCTGTAAAAGCAAAGTGTGCTGCTTATGTGCCATCCCATAATGTTTCAGCTCTTTCTGGAGGGCTTACAAGTTAATTATGCAGGCTATGCATTGCATGCCACCGCCACCAGGTGGGTATTCAGTTTACTAACCTTGGAAGGATGAAAGGCCGAGTCAAACTCAAGACAGCTACCTGAGGTTATTGGGATTGAACTTGGGACATGAGCAGAGTCTTCACTGCAGTACTGCAGTTTAACCACTGTGTCAAAAGGCTCTTGTTGATGAGACTTATCTCCTTCAATGTGATCATGAAGCAAGAAATCCTTTTTACATCAGGGTTTTATATTTCATGCAAAATGTCTTCAAGCAAAACTAGTGACTTTTTTTCTTTACGAAACCAAGAACAAATACACACAAGACAACAAGAGTTAAGTTGATTGAGTTTAAAAATTGTGCAAACAACCAGTATCATGTTTCTTATTCCTAGAAGTCCATGCAACAAATCCATGCAAATTGTGCACAAATTATTCTTTCAAATGTAAAAACTGATACGAGCAGATAGTGTCCCACCATGTGACAGGTTAAAGGGAGGAATCATCTTCTTATGCTCAAGAATGAGAGAAATGAGAATATACATTACTAGAAGTGACTAAACACAAATAACATATTTCAATAAAATGCAAAATTATAGCTAGCTAATTAAATGTGTAAAAATGTGAATCAAAAGTGTTTGCACAAATCCAGAATAAGGGAGCAGAACAAGGAACTGTTGGTTACCAGCAAAGCTGAACAAAACTACAGGTTTCAGCCTAAAACCTATGAATCTATCTGAAGGATAACCACTTTCAAAACCAGAAACTAGAGAGGCAAGTTCGGTAGGGAATACCCTTTCTTCTATTTTCTGTATATGAAAATTCACAATGTTTTTAAGTCTGTCCTCCATTTTCTGCTATTGTTATCCTATATGAAACAAAGATGGGAAGAAATTGCAAGCAAATCTTCAAGAAACACCACTCATTTGAGAACAACTAATCACCACATCCACAGCATGAAGTGAGCAGATCCTGTGGAAGTAAGCTGATTTTTGCAAGCAACACTTGAGATTTGACTCAAATACTGCGTCTGCAATCAATGTCTGAGAATAATGTGGTCCTCTGTCTTCTTTACATGTGCCAGCAAAAGCAACTCTAGGCCTTGGTGGAAATGGACTACCTTACTAGACATGGGCACGACTTGACGAAATTCTTGTTTCCGTTTCCGTTACTCGTTTCTGTTACGTAACGGAAACGGTAACGACAATTACTCCCCCAGAACTCGAACTCGAACCGACAAAAGAAAAATTGGGTCTGATTTGTCGTTGTCGTTCCTGGCATCGCAGCAATCGCGTGATGCCAAGCGGCACAGAAAAAAAGTTTTAAAAATAAAAAAAAACCGATTCCTGGCCAAAAAAGCAGGTGAAAATATGCCTCCCTGAGGGCACCTACCAGAGGGGTGGTTTGTGTGTGTGGGGGTCCCCACTCCAGCCTCCCCCCTCCTGTCCTGGGCTGCTGGTACCAGGCTGGGAGGGGGCATCCTCGGCGTCTCCATTTGCCATGCGGTGCGGGGGGATCCAAAATGGCGACCGCAATATTTTTTTTGAAATCGTGGTCCAAAAACCCACCAAAGCACCACAGAAACATGCGAAAATTAGCTATTTTAAATGCTTGAATTTTTTCAGTAGCAGCAGTGGGTTTTTCTTGCAATAAAACGTCTCCATTGATTTTATTTTATTTTATTTTATTTTATTACACCTGCACACGTGCAATGATGGGCTGGCCATGGGACAGGACCATGCAAATTTTTGGAGCCATTCCACCAATCGCATGGCCAGGTTTTGCTGAGACTTCTGGGATGTGCCAGAGAGGGCATTAAAAGCCCACCAACCCTAATCCTAATCCTAATCCTAACCCTAACCCTAACCCATACACCAGTACACTGTGTTCTTAGTGGGCCAGAGGCACCCAGAGGTACAGCCCACTAACCCACCCTAACCTTAACTGTTACCCTAAGCCTAGCCCTTACCCCCTAACCCCATGCTCTGGAAACTGGAAGTCAAGTTGCGTTAAATCGCGGCGGTAACGACAAACGACAAACGACATGACAAAATGACAAATTTTTGAAAAATTTCGCGAAAAACGGAAACGAGCCGAAACGGACCCGTCCCAAAAAATGACAACTTGAAAAAAAATTTCCTTGTCGTGCCCATCTCTATACCTTACATATTGAGTCAGGATCCATTAATATCAGACAATATTGTAACACCACTGACATAGTCTGGCCTACAGAGGTCTGTAAGGAGAATACCACCCTTCATAGTTATGATTCCCCACTTTCATTTCCAAGGTTCAGGTAACATGAACCATTAAATGTGAATTCAATGGAGATAATAAGAAAAACTTAAGCAGCTGACTGGCCGCTATCTTCGCGCAATCAGGGATGCTAGAACATCTTATGTCTCCCTGAGAATTGGTGAGGCCTCGAACCACCAAGCGGAGTTGTTCTGGGTGGTTTGAGACCTCTCCAATCCCAGTCAGCTGAGGCCTCCTCCTAGTGATTTCCCTAGCGAGCAATTTGCAGCCCATTTTAGATCCAAAATTGAGGCCATCCACTCTGACTTGCCCCCAAGTTGCCCTAGTCCACCCTCTGAGATCCCTGGGGCCTCACCCCTCCGTCCCTCCCTCCTGGATGAGTTTGGGCCAGTTTCTTCGACGGAGGCCTCCAGAGCTATGGCTTGTTGCTGGCCGGCGGCCACTCCCTTTGACCCTTGGCCGGCCTGGCTTATTAAATCTGCCGAAGGGAACATGCCCAAGTGGGTTTCTGCTATTGCCACGGCCTCTTTCAGGGAGGGATGCTTCCCTGCCCATTTAAAGGAGACCGTGGTGAAACCCACTCTGAGAAAACCTGGCATGGCGTCGGACGATTTATCCAGATATCGTCCGATTGCCATTGTTTCCTTCCTGGGCAAGGTTGTTGAGAGGGTGGCTGCTGTCAGGCTTCAGTCATATCTGGAGGTAAATCGTATCCTGGATCCCTTCCAGTCTGGTTTCAGACCTCTTCGCGGAACCGAGACTGCCCTGGTCGCTCTCCAGGATGACCTCCTCAGGGAGGCTGACAGGGGGTGTTCCTCCCTGTTGGTTCTCCTTGATCTGTCAGCTGCCTTTGATACCGTCGACCACGGTAACCTGCTGGTCCAGCTAGCTGAGGCGGGAATTGGGGGTCAGGCCTTGGCCTGGCTCCATTCCTTCCTCGGCGGCCGAACTCAGCGGGTTCAGCTGGGTGATGTCTTGTCGGCTCCTTGGACTCTCCCTTGTGGCGTGCCCCAGGGGTCGGCAATCTCACCCATGCTGTTCAATGTTTACAAGAGGCTGCTGGAGGAGGTCATCAGGAGATTTGGGGTTCTCTGTCATCAGTACGCTGATGACACACAGCTCTATCTCTCCTTTTTGTCGTCTGCAGTGGAGGCAGTTCGCTCCCTTGATCTGTGCCTGGAGGCAGTTCTGGAATGGACCAGAGAAAATTGGCTCAAGCTGAATCCAGAGAAGACGGAGGTTCTGTTCTTCAGGGTGCCC
Source organism: Phrynocephalus versicolor (assembly GCA_023846285.1). Taxonomy (NCBI): domain Eukaryota; kingdom Metazoa; phylum Chordata; class Lepidosauria; order Squamata; family Agamidae; genus Phrynocephalus; species Phrynocephalus versicolor. Next base: position 16,317,661 of record JAHTLZ010000204.1, on the reverse strand, counting down.
TCATCTGGGTACAATGGTCCCCTCCCTAAGCTGGGGGGTGTTTCCCTCCAGGCTACGGAAAGGGCCAGGAATCTGGGCATGTTCCTGGACTCAGCCCTCTCCCTGGAAGCCCAGGTGATGGCTGCTTCCAGGGCTGCTTTTATCCATCTCCACAGGATCGCCCAGATCCGACAGTACCTTGATAAGTCCTCCCTGAGGACAGTAGTGCAGGATCTGGTGATCTCGAGGATCGGCTACTGAAATGCCCTCTACGTGGGGTTGCCCTTGACCCTGATCCGGAGGTTACAGCGGGTGCAGAATGCAGCAACCAGGCTGGTGGTGGGTGCTTGGAGATTCAAGCACATCACCCCAGTTCTGGCTCGCTTGCACTGGCTCCCCGTTGTCCTCCGGATTAGGTTCAAAGTCCTGGTTTTGACTTTCAAAGCCCTCCACGGCTTGGGACCAGAGTATCTGGTGGAGCGTATCTCTCGAAGGTAAACTGGGACCAGACCCACGAGATTGGCGCAGGCGTGCTCACTAAGGGTGGCCACACCCAGAGAGGCACAGAAATCGCGTACGCGTGACCGCACCTTCTCTGTGGTGGGGCCCGTGCACTGGAACCATCTTCCCTGTGAGCTGTGCCTGATTGAGTCCCTGTCCGCCTTTTAAAAAGCCCTGAAGGCTCACCTCTTCAGGGAGGCATTTGGCGACCTTTCTAGTTAGGTTTTTTTTAATGGCCCGCCATCTTGCTTCTTTCCCTTGTCTGTTTTTTTTTGTTACCTGTTTTTTTGTATTACCATTTTATTGTAAGCCGCCCAGAGTTCCCATTGGGAAGATGGGCAGGGTATAAGACTAATAATAAATCAATAAATAAACTAATTCTAACAGTGAACACCTAAGATCCACAACAGCTGTGGTCACTTATAACTCTTAGGTGAAGTGCTAAATTTAACATCAGATAGTATTGTCCCAAATTTCATTCTATTGTGGTTTAACCAGGATGGCTCTTTATATAGTCCCAGCTGAGACGGCTTTCTCAAAGGCCAGGAAATAATTTCAGAAGAGTTCAATAGATTCAGCTCTATCAGAGACTATGAACTCATCAAATTGATTAGTAAATGCATTCAATCTGATTACATTGAC
>JAHTLZ010000204.1:16291657-16302782 GCA_023846285.1 Phrynocephalus versicolor | reverse complement strand
ACACACACACACACACACACACACACACACACACACACACACACACACACATTCCCAAGCAAATGTCTTCACCTGCTTATGATTCCCTGCAAATGGCATTGAGAGATATCCTGCCTATCAACCCAGATATTGTTCTTAGGCATCCATAATGATAGCTATTGATACCTTTGTTCTCCATGAAGTTGTCTAATCCTTTTTAAAAGCTGTCAAGGCTGACAGCTGTCACCACTTCTTCTGGCAGGGAGTTCCACAGACCAGAGATCCTCGGGGGGGGGGAGTACATTCTCTTATTGGTTTGAGATCTAGCACCCAAAAGTTTCATGGAGTGCCCCCTAGTTCTGGTTTTTCCTTATCTACTTTGTCCACAACATGTATAATTTTATAAACTTCAATCAAGTCATTTCTTAGATGCCGTTGTTCAAGAGTGAAGAGGCCCAGCCATTGCAGCCTCAGATGGTAAGGAAGGTTTTCCAGTCCCCTAATCATTCTGGTTGCCCTCCTCTGCACTTTTTGCATTTCCATAATATCCTTCAGGAGGTATGGTGACCAGAACTGTACACAATACTCCAGATGGGGCCTCACCATAGATTTTTAAAAAGGCAAAATGACATTTGTTGACTTATTTTCTATACCCTCCCTAACGATCCCTAGCATTGAGTTTGCTTTTTCCACTGCTGCGGCACGCTGGCTTGACTTTCATTGAGCTGTCCACCAGGACACCAATGTCCCTTTCCCGGTTTGTTGCAGAGAGAACAGACCCCATCAGTTGATAAATGCATTCAGTTTTTTTTCCCTTTGGCCCCAATGTGCACCACTCTGCGCTTACTAAAGTTGAAGCTCATTTGCCAGTGGTTTGCCCACTCTCCCAGTATCAAAAGATCGCCTGGAGCTCCTCACAATCTCTTTCAGTTTTTACTACCCTGTATAATTTTGTGTCATTGGCAAATTTGGCTACTTTGATATTTGCTCTGACTTCTAGATTATTTATGAAGAGGTTGAAAAGCAGGTGTCACAGTACTGAACCTTGGGGGACCCCACTCTTTACCTCCCTCCACTTGGAGAAGTGTCCATTTAGTGCTACCCTCTGTTTCCTGTCCCTTAGCCAGTTGCTGATCCAGGACAAGACCTGTCCCTTTATTTCTCCATTCATGCCTCCATTTTTCATATGTGTGGGAGCACCATGGGCATATGACAAGCACAACTTCGGTGCAAACTGTAAACTGTAGTTAAATGAGGAAACTTCCAAGAGCAAAGGTAGACCAACACATTTCACACCACTCCCTCTTCATCTGTTAGATGGGGGATGTTTAACTCAAGTATTCTTTCTTTCTTTCTTTCTTTCTTTCTTTCTTTCTTTCTTTCTTTCTTTCTTTCTTTCTTTCTTTCTTTCTTTCTTTCTTTCTTTCTTTCTTTCTTCTAAACCTGCATGGATATTGGATAAAGGTAAAAGGTAAATTTCCCCCGGTACATGCATGCTAGTCTAGTCTACGGGTGGTGCTCATCTCTGTGTTCAAGCTGAAGAGCCAGTGTTGTGCAAGTCCATAGCCATGTGGCTGGCATGGCTGCAAGGAAACATTGTGCCATCTTGAACCACAATGAAAGCATATTTACACACACAACACTGTTCTCCCTGATGTCAGAACTCTGTTGAGAGCAGCAGCAAAAGCCTCATTAGTGAGGTGAAGAATATTGCAGATGAGCACGGATTAATATCCTTACTTTGTAGAGGTCCTCCAGAGATATGCTGCTCCCACATGGTCTGAAGAGCGTCCAAATGTGCTCCCAGCCTCCAGTACAGTTTTCTATTGCCAAACTGTTTTCAGTTATCATTGTGAAGCAAACAAAAGGGAAGGCTGTGTAATAGCCCCCAGTAATATTAGGGGACAAGAGAAAAATCGAAGCATTAAATAAAAGATGGTTTTCTTTTAGAAAGGTGTCCCTTTCTGCTCCCCTTTACTCTAAGGCACTGGGAGAAATATCAGAACAAAGCCTCCATTCAAAGTATTTGATTAAAAATATGACTTGGGGGAAAAACTAGGCTAGAAAATGAGAACACTGCTATGAATACTGTCCAATAAAAAAGAGACATGCCTAATCTTCTTTACATTATTTTCATTTCACTGCTGAATTATTGAACAGCATTTTTCCTACCACTTTGAACTCTGAAATGGCATTTTCAGCAATAGTTACAATTTTTTTTGCTCTGTGCAGTATCAATCAAATCAAACTGCCATAGAATCTGAAAAACTCATTGGGATAATGTGATGATTGGACAAGCTTCCAGTTGTCCTCCACTTTACAGAGTTCTGAAAATAATGGAAATCATTCCGTTAAATACGGTGCCTTATTATTGGCCTCATAATGAAAAAATCAATTTATTAATGCAAGCAAAATAGAATATTTATTACAATATTTGTCCACCTTTAACTTTCTGGAAATAATATGCATACAATGCACACGAGACGTCTTCACAACATTACATTGTGCATGTGTTTTTACACTCCATGCTCACTCATGTAGGCATGGTTACCTCCTCTGCGGTGAAGTCCGTCAGAGGGGGAGCTTTGCCGTCGCGCTGGGAGAGGTGTTCCAGGCAGCGCTGGCTGATGATGTGGGAGGTCCGGAGGCAATAAAGCCCTGGGATCCCCGGAACTCAACCTCTTCCCAGCGCTGCTGCCAACCCCACCCTCCCACCCTAGTTTGATGGTGAGAGTAGCTGGTCACTTTGGGGCTAGATTGGAATTTTTGACCACTCCCCAGATTGGCTGTGGGGGGCAGTGTGTTTTTGCCCATCCTGTCATCAATCTGTTAGGGCTATAGGCTGCCACTTTAACCCGGTCACAACAGCGGGTAGTGAATAGGTTCTTTCGGTGGTGAAGATCCCAGTAGCATCCAATGGGGGGCTTGGTAGCCCTCTAGCTATAAATAGGAAGAAAATGCCCACTTGACAGAGTAATAAATTTAAACAGCAAGGAGGCATAGGGCTGCCCGGAGGTATTCGTACCTAGGTGTTGGAGACGCGCTGAACAAGTGGGCAGCGTGCTTCAACAGGGATCTCACCAAGGAGAATTGGGTACATGGAACTCAGAAGGAGTTCTGGTACCCAACCTATTCACTACACAGGCCTCCCCCATTTTCTCTTACAGGTTGAGTTTTGCAAGTTAATAAAGTTGTGGCCCTATTTAACCCAATGCCGCTGTCTGCCTCATTATTCATGGCTGGGAGGGCAAAAGACTCCAGTTCTTCAATGCTCGCAAGTCTGGAATGTTTATTTATTTATTTGAAATATTTTGCACCCACACTATTTTTTTAAACAAAAGACTGTTTACATAATTCTAAAAACAATATCAAAAACTAAAAATAGTATATTATTAAAATATAGTAAAAGAATTTACAGCATTATATTAAAACTTGCTAAAGCAAAAGCAAAGTGTTTTGCTTACATACCGCCTTATAGTGCTTAAACAACTCTCTGGGTGGTTTAAAATTTATTTATGCAGGCTACATATTGCTCCCCCTCCCCCCAGTTAACTGGGTACTCATTTTACTGACCTTGGAAGGATTGAAGGTTGAGTCAACCACGAGCCAGCTACCTGGGATTGAACCCCAGGTTGTGGGCACATTTATAGATGCAGTACAGCATTTTAACCACGGTGCCACAATCTGGAGGAACAGGGGGGATGAAGTGGGGGGGAAAGTGAGTTACAGCTTGATAGGTTGGAGGGGATGTCAGTCAATGGCACCTGGTACCTGTAGAGGGAAGTTCTCATGGCACCTGCGACAGTGCCTGCCAACTGGGGCTTGTGGCCTCTTCCAAGCAGGGCAAGGGGTCACCACAGCATGAGGAACTGTATTAAAGTGTCACTGCATGAGGAAGGTTGAGAACCACTGCCTTAGTGTGAGCACACGAATCCTCGCATAGGGCTAAATACACACACAGGCAAAAAGGGACTTGCAGAACAAATGTGTAGCAAAGGTTAAATATTTTGTCATTTGAATGAAGAAATAATAGAAAGATAAAGACAAAGACAAAGCCACTGGGCATAAAACAAATATAGTAGTGAAACAGAAACATTAGATTCCCACTGTTGGTGCTTGGAGATGATTGAGGGACTAACAGAAGATCCAAAGACCTAAATTATTTTTTAATATCAGATGAACAAGTTGATGAACCATCTAAAATGTCCAATAGATAGGCTCTTACACAAAAACTGCAATCAGCCATTCTGGTGAGCCCAAGTTGGTTTTTAATTTAAACGAATACTCAAAAAATCTAACCATGTGAAATATTCTAGGTTGGACACACTGCCTTGGCATGGTGAGGAAGCATCTCAAGAATTATCCAACCACTTTGAGAGATCTCGTCTCTAATGTAAGACTGAAGCTGTTGTTGCTGTTTAACATCTCTTTCCACAATACAGAATACACTTTGTGCAAAATCCCTGTTGCAACAGAAAATTACAGTCTTTTACCCCTTCAGTAGTTAAGTGCACTCATGTTCACACAAATGTATGGGTACTCATAAACACATACAAATGGCAAGTTCAATATGGCAGGTTGAGTGAGCACACACAAAACAACAACAACAAGCCATCAAGTGTTACTGTTCTTGCAAGTTCATGCGATGAAGCCACAATGATCACATTTCTTCGTTTTGCATATTTTGATGGCATGCAAAAAATGCAGCAATTCTCTGTGGCAAACAAAAAAAAAACCTTCACTATCTTACACTGAGCAGAGATGTTGGGCAATGATCTGTTTACCAAATTAAATGTTAGACCCATGATTAAATGATTAACTGATTTGGCTGGAATCCTGTTTAACACTGGGGAGCATACAACCCTGCCGACTCAGTAATGTGGGAACACCCAGTTGCACAGATTTCTACCTTACTCAAGATCTTCTTTACAAATTTATGATTTTTGATTATGTAGGGAGGCTGTGGATAACTCCTTGCAAGTATAAGTGATTATTTTATGGTCACTATACAAGTGTCTTGGACAAGAAGGATCTAGGCCTTTTTAAAATTGCAAATAAGATCATTTCTACATCCTTTCTTCTTCTCCTTTTATGCCATGCATTTCTCTCTTTTTTGCAGCGGTAAATTTATATTCATTGTGTTAGATGTATATGAGATGCAATCAAGTTGGCACTGATGCAAAGTGAACATGACATAGCTTTCAAAGTGAGTGAGATATTTAAGTAGTGTTCTACTGGATCCCATTGCCCCCCTATGACCAAGCTGGGACTCAAATCCAGCTTTATTTATTTATTTATTTATTTATTTATTTATTTATTTATTTACCTATTTACCACCCATCTGACTTAAAGTCACTCCGGGTTGTTTACAAAGTCGGAACATGAATAACACAACAACCATATACAGTGTACCCTTGTATAACAAACGGTTTGTATAACATAAAATTTGTACAACATAAAATATTCCAGAGATAGGGGAAATTTGCTTAACATAATCACTTATGGGGTGAATCTGTACAACATAAAAATGGGATCACTCTGTTTTCAATGCATTCCTATGGGAAATTTGTATAAAGGAAAAATTGCTTAACATAATTTCATTTGGAACAAATTAATTCCTTTATACAAGGTACCACTGTATGTACAAAACACATTATGTAAAACCAACAATAACCATAAATAATAAAAATTATTGATAACCATAATTCAATCAAAAATAACAATGAGCAAAAATCAAAAATAATGTAAGAAAGCAACTGAAGCAAAATAGAATCTCAAGGCCAGGATCAGTGAGATAACTGTCAGAGGTCAGGAAAAGCCTGTCTTAACAGCTATTCTTCAGTTGTTTTTTAAAGACAAACAGGCAGTATTCTGTGATAGGGTTCCTGAGCTGTAGACTTAGTCCATTGATTTATCCACTACATACTGGGTTTATATTCCTTATATAGCTGATACTATTCTGCTGGCAGACTGGTTAATTTATCTTTAAGCAAGGAGGAATATTTCGTTTTTCTCCTACCATCCTACCTTTGGATTTGGCAGCTGTAAAAATTTTTCCAGCATATAAATACTGTACCTTTCTTCCTTCCATTTCTTTTCTCCGGTCTCCATCTATTTTACTTGGCATGATCAGCTGCCAAAATGCATACCTCTTTTTTCTTAATGTGTGACACAAGGAGAAATTAGGGCAACAATCTCTGTCATACCACTTTTTAAAAAAAATGATGCAAAGCTGTGTAAATTAACTGAAAAGCATCCTCGACATGGTGAATTTTGCTGGCTCTGCTGTTGTTTCTTAAACATCTGCTAGGCAGTTTGCCACTGCAGAAGTCTGGAAAGAAGCATGAAATGTACTTTCCCGGTTAAATCACCTGGAGGGTTCATTCCCAAGACAGAATGGTTTGATGGCATACAAATAATCTGATAAGAAACAAAGTTATAGAGAAGTAAACAGTAACAGGTCACAAAGTGGTTTTGAATGGTTTCTGGGGCTTCACGTGTGCCTTTCAGCTGATAAGTGCATTAAAAAGTCTTTGTTGAATGCACAAGTGAAAACAATGCTATTTGGAATGCTCATCGCTTCCTGCATGTAACTATTTGGTGATTCTGTAACTTTTATGGCAGAAATGTGCCCATGAGTTCAGACATAATGGCTTTGTGGCTCCTCAAATTGCAAGTGTAATAGAGATAAAGAGTGCAAGCCCTTGTCTTTATTGGTTCCCTTTCCTTGTTAATAATCCATATCATTTGATAGTTTTACAAGAAAAGGTGCTTCATGCACCACAGTTCCAAAAATAAATCCTTGCACTCATTCATGCTTGGGGCAGTTGTAATGAGATGCAACGTGCAGTCTTGCTCGCAGGCTGCTCAGTTTATGTTGCAAATGTAACATCCTCCAGAGCGGAAGCAATTGAGGCTAGAGATTTGACTTATGCCTGCTCAGAAGGAACTGATCATCTTGAAAGTGAAATAAGCCTTATTGATTTTAAATGGGCCAAGCACTTCTGCAGGTGGTGTGTGTCAGATGGAATCCTAATCTCCTACCATTCATTATCTGCTTAGATAGTCGATCATTTTAACATTCTTAGAACAGGGGGCAAATGCACCACAATGGATTTTTAGTACTTGGTATTAGCCAACTGGGTTTGAAAAATTGATCTGCTGTATGACTGGAATTATATACAGAAGACAACAATTGACGCTTCAGTGAGGCTTGTGATGTATGATTATTTGATATACAAAATGGTTCAGGGACTCTGAACAGCAACAGCAACAAGGGAGAAACAACAGGACCAAAATAATGGAGAGGGAAATGGGCAAGAAGTCAAGTGGTGGGTAAGACAAAAATGTCATGGCTAGTCTCATGTGGTGATGGATTCTGAGAGAATTTCATGAGTTGTAAGTTACAGCATCAACTTCAGACGCAATGAGACTAGGATGAGAAAAGTTTGCCACTCCTAATTCTGTTGGTTTCAACTTTACCAGACCTAGCCAGCACAACAAATGGTGAATTGCTGAGAACTGCAGTCCTATAATATGTGGAGGGACACAGGCTGACCACCACCCAAAAAGTTTTCCAACTAGCTGTCTTATTCTTTGTTCTTGGAGGAGCCCTGTGGCTCAATGGTTAAATGCCTGTACTGCAGGTAAAAGTGTGCTCACAACCTGGGGTTCAATCCCAGGTAGCAGGCTCATGGTTGACTCAGCCTTCCATCCTTCCAAGGTTGGTAAAATGAGTACCCAGCTAGCGGGGGGGGGGGCAATGTGTAGCCTGCATACTGTAATTAAAACTGTGAACCACTCAGAGACTACTTGAAGTGGTATGGCACGGTATATAAGCATAACATTTGCTTTCTTTCAGTGAGCTGCTAAAGCAAAGCAAAATGTTCTCTTATATACAGCTTAACCCAGGGGTGCCCAAACTTTTTGTAAGGAGGGCCAGATTTGGTGGCTGAGAATGTGTCAGGGGCCGGTTGCTCCCTGACCCTGCCATCACGCTGCAAGCTCCACCCACTTACCCCTTGCAACCCCACCCGCAGGAAGGAAGGCGGGCACCTAGCTTCACAAGGTTCCCGGTGATGCCAATGGAGGCAGCCCGCCTCCATGTGCGCACCCAGCCCCACAAGCTTCCCAGTGGTGCTGGTGGTAGTGGCCCACCCCTTGCCCACCCACCTAGTCCTACAAGCTTCTGCTAACCGGCCAGCCGACTTGCCCAGCCCCTCAAGCTTCCCAGTGGTGTCAGTGTTAGCAGAAGATTTTTTTAAAAAGTCTGGAATGTTTATTTATTCATTTGAAATATTTTGCACCCACACTCTTTTTTTTTTTAAACAAAGGACCAAGGACTGTTTACATAATTCTAAAAACAATATCAAAAACTAAAAATAGTATATTATTAAAATATAGTAAAAGAATTTACAGCATTATATTAAAACTTGCTAAAGCAAAAGCAAAGTGTTTTGCTTACATACCACCTTATAGTGCTTAAACAACTCTCTGGGTGGTTTACAATTTATTTATGCAGGCTACATATTGCTCCCCCTCCCCCAGTTAACTGGGTACTCATTTTACTGACCTTGGAAGGATAGAAGGTTGAGTCAACCACGAGCCAGCTACCTGGGATTGAACCCCAGGTTGTGGGCACGGTTATAGATGCAGTACAGCATTTTAACCACGGTGCCACGAGGCTCTTAGATAAAATGTTAGATAAAAGCATTACAAAAACATATTTAGATGCAAGACATATAAGCCATCCCATTAAGGAAAAGCCTGCCTGAAGAGAAAGGTCTTTGCTTGCTTGTGGAAGAACAGCAAAGTTGGAGCCAATCTGGCTTCCCACAGGAGGGAGCACTAGAGTAAGGGAACAGCAATAGAGGAGGCCCTCTCTGATATCTCCACCAAATTTAACCTATAAATGGGACGAGGACCAAGACATTCCTCTGAAGATTTTAACACCTGGGTAGGCTTAGAAAGGGAGATAAAGAGAATGTTGCCTCATGCACTGAAATTTATGAGTGCATGAGAGCCATATTTGTATACCTAGGTTTGCCTTAGTGCAGTGGTTCCCAACTTGGGGGTTGGGGCCCCTTTGGGGGTCGAACGACCATTTCACAGGAGTCGCTATGAGCCAGGGAAGAAAAGGGCACAAACAGCTTGGGTCTGGAGGAGGGGGGGAGGAAGTGGGGGGAAAGTATGTTACAGCTTGATAGGTTGGAGGAGATGTCAGTCAATGGCACCTGGTATCTGTAGAGGGAAGTTCTCATGGCACCTGCGACAGTGCCTGCCAAATGGGTCTTGTGGCCTCTTCCCAGCAGGGCAAGGGGTCACTACAGCATGATGAACTGTATTAAAGTGTCACTGCATGAGGAAGGTTGAGAACCACTGCCTTAGTGTGAGCACATGAATCCTCGCATAGGGCTAAATACACACACAGGCAAAAAAGGACTTGGAGAACAAATGTGTAACAAAGGTTAAATGTTTTGTCATTTGAATGAAGAAATAATAGAAAATGTTCTCTTATATACAGCTTAACCCAGGGGTGCCCAAACTTTTTGTAAGGAGGGCCAGATTTGGTGGCTGAGAATGTGTCAGGGGCCGGTTGCTCCCTGACCCTGCCACCCCAATGCAAGCCCCACCCACTTACCCCTTGCAACCCCACCCGCAGGAAGGAAGGCGGGCACCTAGCTTCACAAGGTTCCCGGTGATGCCAATGGAGGCAGCCCGCCTCCATGTGCGCACCCAGCCCCACAAGCTTCCCAGTGGTGCTGGTGGTAGTGGCCCACCCCTTGCCCACCCACCTAGTCCTACAAGCTTCTGCTAACCGGCCAGCCGGCTTGCCCAGCCCCTCAAGCTTCCCAGTGGTGTCAGTGTTAGCAGAAGATTTTTTTAAAAAGTGGGGTGAATGAGGGGGAGGGAGGGGCGGGGCAGCCAGCCGCGGGGCACTCAGAATGGCCTGGCGGGCCAGATTTGCCCCCCCCCGGGCCGGACTTTGGGCAGGCCTGGCTTAACCACTACACCATAAGGCTCTGCTATTCAGTCTATACATAGCATCTGATCTTTTAAAGTAAGCTGGCTGGATAGTTCAGTGACAACTATGAGCCAAAAGCCAGGAATTTGATTATCAGTGTGCCTACTGGGAAAACGGCCAGCCTGTGTACCCTTGTGGAAGCTGCACGATCCAAGGACAACTTCAGAAGAAAGGAATGGTAAATTACTTCTGAATATATTATACTTAGGAGACTTCAGAAAGGGTTGCCATCAGCCAGAATCAAGTTGAAAACACATATTTTTCTACCAATAGTACACAAAGAAGGAAACTTATCTTGAAATATTTCAGCATTTGTGAATAGTCATTTAATTTTATCTTAGCCAATAACAGAATTTTTCTCCTTTTGTTCTCTTCTCGGGCGTGTTTTAAAGATGTTCCGCCAAGGTACCATATCCCACAGATTCTGAAAGTTTGGATTTCTAAGCTTACTCTTGCCTTTCATATTTTTCTGTGCATTATTTCAGCAAGCAAAAAAGAGTGGTGCTCATATACCACCCCATGGTACTTAAGCACTCCCTGGGAGGTTTAGAGATTAATTATGCAGGCCACATGTTGCCCTCCCACATCGATCTGAGTACTTGTTTTACAAACCTTGGAGGAATGAAAGGGTGAATTTCAGAGCAGGAAAGTCTAAAATTCAATGTTCTCATGGGCTACTCTGTTTTGCATTGGTTAGTTCTAGTTCTATAGATACATTATGCTATATAAATCATTCTCCCCAGAAAATGATTAGGTTTTGTAAAGAAGGTGACGCATCATCTCGTAATGAAAGCATTGTCAAGAGTTGTTGCACTTGATGGAACATTACATGTAATAGCTATCTCTCAAAAGTCTAGTTTGTTCTAGTTTTCCTTTGAAGCACGACTGAATTTATTTTTTCTTTTGTTAAACTTTCAATAAGTGGTGCTAAAATGGCCACCCTGATTTTGTTGCACCATACTGAGGCAGTGGGGTGCATTTGAAAAATGTGTTTTCAAGAAGTGGGATATGTTGCTGTTGATTTGTTGTTAATTTTGATTTGGCTAAATTATTTCATTTGCTGATTCCCATTTGTACCATCATGTTGTGGTATGTATGCAAGAGCCTCATGTCACAGTGGTT
>JAHTLZ010000204.1:16268146-16280791 GCA_023846285.1 Phrynocephalus versicolor | reverse complement strand
ACTACTACTACTACTACTACTACTACTACTACTACTACTACTACTACTACTACTACTACTACTACTACTACTACTACTGGTAACATTTTTCAGGGTTTCTCAGACAATACTCAAAAGTAGTTTACCTTTTCCTTCTTCTTAGGGCACTGTGGGACTGTTCAGTTTGCCCAAGGCTACACAGGGTAAGTCTTCTCACAGAAGACATAGCGGGGAATCAAACTTCCAACCTCTGGCTCTGAGGCTAGGTACCTAAACCATTAAGCTATTCAACTGGTCATTAGGCACAGGCAAAACCAAAATGACTTGGGTCAAGAGTCAAGAATAGTGTCTGGCAGGTGCCAATTTACCAAATAAGATAGACATAATTATACTTTCACATTACAAGGAAAGGCCTCATAGCCTTGTTCTGTTTCATGTGCTTCCCTCTTGCAGTTGCAGACCATAACATCCTACAATGTTTTTCTCAACGGCCTTGAGGGCTGAAAATCAAAACATCTCATTAAAGATGCAAGATTATATGCTTGAATGACTTTACTGCTTCTCTCCAGTATAATATTCTGAGGATTTGGGTACAACAGGATTTACTTGATCACTAAAGCTATACGAGAAGAAGCTTGCATGTCATGCTAATTTTTCTTACAATCCTCTCCTGTAGTATTCATATTTGAAAATGCCCAACTAAGATTTCTGCCAACAGCCAATGGCTTTAACTTACATATCACCACAGTCTGAGCCAAATGACATATGCTAAGAATGAAGACCACAGTTTAAGCTCCAGTTAATTCCCAGCAGGGAGCCAAGACCATATTTCACTTCAACTGTCCAGACATCATAATAATTTTAAAAGATTTGAAAAGCGCACCCAGCCTATTGCTTAAAAATAAAAGCTGTAACCAGTGAAGTTTGAGGCATGATGTTTTATTTCTGTGTATTATTTACATATTTCTGTTTAGTGGTTAATTGGGGGGGATTGTTTGTAAATATTAATTTACACAAATTCTTTTAATTCTTCTGATGTGGTGGTGGTAGGGAACTAGAGCATGAAACCAAAAATCCAAATGTCAGAGCAACATAACTCTTAATAGTTTAGCTCTGAATCTGAATCCTGTTGTCCACTATTTTTTAACTGAACTGAGATGGCCACAAGCACCATTTTCAAAAGAACCCCTTCATAGTGCACATGGATTAAATAGTGGATTTGATGTCGCAAGACATGATGATAGCCACCATCATCAGAAGATTTTATTCAATTCTTTTAACTCTCCCTGCATTTTATGAATGTCAGATATTGTGCTTCAATACCCATGATTCAAAAAGCCACGAAGTGACCTGATATTGCGGAACAGTATTTCCCCTTTTTGAATTGCCTTATGGAATGGAAACCTGCTCTGTCACACAATATTGATTGCTGCACAGTTGTGTAGCAATAATACATCCAGGGATGATAAAGCTATCAATAGTTACTACTTATGATGACTATACTTCAAGATCAGATGTATCATAAACAGCAAAAATAAAATAAAAATAAATTTAAATTTAAAAAGTGCCAAGCAGGGACCCTGCGCTACAGCTCATTGGGGCTTTTTTGATGCTGTAGTGTGGGCCCCCAGCTCTGTGCTTTTTAAAACAATTTATTTATTTATTTATTTATTTATTTATTTATTTATTTATTTATTTATTTATTATTGTTGCAAGCAATACACACATTCTTTTACTCACAAAGCCCCAATCATCTGTAGCACAGGGCCACTGCTCAGGCTCTTTTGTTGTTGCTGCTGGGGGAGCCCTCCTAGCGCCCATGCCACCAGTGCCACTAACGGGCCCTTAGGAGGGAGCTCCGGAGGCTAAGGAAATAAAATTAAACCTCCTGCCTTTTCCCTGCACAGGGAAGTGGGAGTTTTAAACTTTTGTTTTGCCTCCCCAGCCCGCGTGCCAGCTGATTGGTACTGGGGGAGGCCAAAACCCCACGGTTTCCCATGCCCCATCAGGTGCATTGGGAGAAAACCGTGGGGGTTTCACCCTTGGAATGCATTGCTAATGCATTCCTAGGGGGAAATAAAGCAAAATGGAAACAGAAATTTCTGTTTCATTTCATTATGTTTCTCTTCCAGAATGGGGTTTGTTATTTGTTTCATTAGGGAATGAAATAAATAACGAGTAAAAAAAAAAAAAACAAATTAAAAATTCATTTTGAGCCCATCTCCACTGAAGAGACGTTCTGCTCCCATAAAGCCTGTTGACTGCCATTAAGTGACTGATCATGGTACCACAATCATCTATAGGATGATTTTAATAAATTAAAATAAATTGCCCCATCCATAATGCAAAATAGCCCACAAATCCATATCTTCAGATTATCTTTATAGGTTTGCCTAATTTTAGGCATCTAAGTTCCATGGTGTTGAAATAATGGTGGACACAGACACAGGCAAATATATTATGGGAATTTCTGACATTTTTCAGTGTCCACATTGTCCCTGTATAAAGAAAGAAAGTTACATCAAAATATATGAGATTTATTTTGACATTTTGCTATGGCTAAAGCAATTGAAAAGAGTTTCTGCAGAAATAGTATTGACTGAACAGATCTGTTGTTATGTGCCATTAGGTTCCCTGAAAATTATGACCACCCTATGAATGAATGATCTCCAAAATGTGCTAATCTCAACAGCCTGCTCTGCTCAGCTGTGGTTTCTTTTAAGAAACCAATTCATCTTATATTTAATCTTCCTCTTTTTCTGCTGCCTTATGGTTAAACTGCTATACTGCAGCTAAAACTGTGTTCATAACCTGGGTTAAATCTCAGATAGCCAGCTCATGGTTGACTCAGATGTCCATCCTTCCAAGGTGGGTAAAATCAGTATTCAGCTCATGGGAAGGAGGGCAGTATGTAGCCTGAATAATTAAGTTGTAAACCATCCAAAGAGAGATTTAAGCACTATGGCAGTGGTGGTGAACCTTCAGCCCTCCAGATGTTTTAGACCACAACTCCTACAGTCCTTTGTCATTGGCAATCTAGGCTTGGAATTCTGGGAGTTGTGCTCCAAAACACCTGAAGATTCACCACTACTGCACTATGTGGTGGTATATAAACAGTAATATATAATCACCACAGCTCAAGTTTGACTCAATCTTCCATCCTTCCAATGTGAGTAAAATGAATATCCAGCTCACAGGGGATAGGGCAGTATGTAGCCTGAATAATTAACTTGTAACCCATCCAAAGAGTGCTTAAAGAACTATGGGATGGTATATAAGCAGCACACTTTGCATTGCCTTCAACCCTTCCTAGCATAATAGTATTTTCCAGATAATCTTGCCCTCTCATGATGTGGCCAACGTTAGTCATTTGTACCTCCAGAGATAGTTTGGATTTGATTTACTCTAGGACCCACTTGGTTGCCTTTCTGCCAATCTGAGGTATTTACAAAACTCACATCCAGCACTATTTTGAATGAATCATTTTTTCCCCTGTCAGATTCTTCCATTGTTTGGGGAAAAAACAGAGATGAATTTAAAAACAACAACAAAGCATATCTGAGCTCAATTTTTTTAAAGGTATTTTGTAATTATACACTGGCGTGTATTTCTGTTATACAATGTTTGGCTTCTTTCCTAGAGAACGAGTCCTAGGTGACAAATGCAGCTGCTGGAACACCTGGATGGCTACAATGCCTATGATAGATTTCATTCATCTATATACAGAATGTGAGCCAAAATGAGCAAAGATTCATTTCAAAGTATAAAGCAGAGTGATCCACATCAGATTTCTGACAAATTGAATGACAGAATTGTTCTAATGAAATCAAAATGAAGGGGAATATAAAAATGATGGGCCATATTTATTAGTTCTTAGGCTGGCTTGTACATAATTTATACTAAAACATCCCTTGGATGTGCAGTAGAAGTTGGTAATAACTGTTCTGATGTATGTCCCATTATGCTATTAAGGAAACATTAAATCAACAAGGACATTTATGGCATCCTACCAATCTCTTGCCGCAGAACAAGTATTGTAGTCTTTGAAAGTTCTCTGCCATTTCAGATAAGATGGAACAATCCAATCCTTGGAAAACTTATTTTCTTTGGATTTTATAAAACAAACTGATTTGATGTTATTTCCAATTGCAAATGGAACAACAATTGCATAGTCTCCTTTTAAACAAAATAACAGGGCCTGTGCAAGCTTTTCCATTTTCCCATCTGGTGCAAAACTAGTCATATAAATTCTAACCCCCACTAGGTGTTTCTGAAAACCTGAAAAAGTCTTCTTTTTTCCTTTTAAAGTGGTATTTTTAAAATGTCATTTGGGACTTAAAGAGAGAGAGAGAGAGCGCTCTTTTTCCTTCAAAATGGTCTGCAAATGGGTGATCAATGCTTCTGAGCGTGCAAATGTCCATTTTCTGCTTCAACATGGAAAGCTCAGATAGAGTAAGAAAGGGTTATGAGTCCAACTGTGGGGGACAGAAATCTGAGTGAAGGTAGAAAAGGTCCACCCACAGTAGGGGTAGTGAGAATATCCACATCTGATCTAGAGGTGAAATTATTCCTTTATACTTATGCTGTACAAAGACTTTTAATTCACCTCCTATTGTACCATATATGTTAGCTTGCTGATCTGTGCTGGTATGTACTTATCACTTTCCCATCACTATCAAATGACTGCTGCTATGAACATCACTGTGATGGTACTGTACCTCTTGCATTTCTGTTGCATTTCACATGCCTCCATATCCCCCTTGTTTCACATGCGGATAAAGACCTAACAGGCAAAGCCAGTGATGAAGTAGATTACTAAGATTACCATAAAGTTGATTACCAAGATTATCAAGAAAACTATTCATTTTTAAAATGCTACAAGATCTTCACTGTAAAAATGTAAAACAAAAAAACAAAAAACAAAATCCAAACAACCCAACCCCAAACAAACAGACAAAAACAAACAAAACCCCTAAAACATTGTGTGTGGACATCCTGTTCACAATTGCAGCCTACTAACAATATTAGTTACCAGAACTCTTTACTTGTGGTTTTCCATTATCAGCCCACAGAATTTCAGTGTTCCAATGCCTCAGACCATAGTCTTTAGAGAGTTAACTTGAAATACTCCTCCTTCCCAAACTCATCTCCACCCTGCTCGCATTTTGGGCTTCTGAACAGCTCAGAGGCCCTCAAAGCCTTTTAATACCTGCCTATTTTGTATGAACAATGCCATTTTGGTTACAGAGTCAAAATCAGTTTGCTGTTGGTAAATATCCCTCTGTGGACACAGGCCTTCATGAGGTGGAGGGGCTTGTTTGCTTCAGTGAAACTGAGAGCTATGCTTGCGGTAGCATTGCTACCAGAAGGGTCTCCCAAGCCAGACAGGTCTCAGTGGAGAAACCAGAGTAACAGTGTCTGTCCACCACCAAAGCATCTGATCCAGAGTGGGTGGCTTCAAACAGTATCTGATCCATAATGGACATCTTGCATAATGACCAGTAATGGCAGTGAAGTAGGCAAGAGGGAAATCACTTAGCTTAAGCTAACTTCCCCAGGCAAATCTTTACCATGACTGGAAAACCTAAAACCATGGCCCTCAGATTCCAGCAGCCCTTCAGTGGGCAGGGGGGTGCTAAGAATCTCTGGCCCAGCCATGAGAAGGATAGCTACCTGGAATGTTCACAGTTTATTTCAAAGTGGAAAAACCCACAACACCATAAGGGAAATGGAAAGATTTAATATATTGATATCCTTGGTGTTAGTGAGATGTGTTGGCCTAACTCAGGAAAGTGTGTAGTAGATGGATATCATGTATACTATGCCGGTAACAATGAACCTCATCACTTTAATGAAGTGGGATTCATAGTCCACCGGAACATCAGCAAGATTGTCAGAAACTTTGTGCCAGTGTCAGACAGAGATATTTTTCTCCAACTTAATGCACAACCTAGCTTGCTAAATCTTATCCAGGTGCATCAGGTGATGATATAGAATAATTTTATAATCAATTAAAGTCCCATTTATCATTTACCAAATCAATGCAAGTTACCATAGTTATGGGTGATTTCAATGCAAAGGTAGGACAAGGCCAACAGGCTGAAGTAGTAGGTAAATATGGATTAGGAATTGGCAATGAGCGAGATGACTGACTAATTCAGTTATGTCAAGAAGAAGAACTTACAATAGCAAATATGTATTTCCGGATGCCACCATGCTGCCTTTATACATGGACTTCAAATGCTGACAGGAATATCAGGAATCAGATTGATTACGTCTTGATTAATATACATTTTAGGAATTCAATTAAATGTGTGAAAACATACCCCAGTGCAGATATTAATGCAGATCGTACTCTTTTCTTAACAACAGTGAACCTTAATTTGAAGAAATGTTAGTCAAAGGTGACAATCAAACTGTGATTTCTAAGCTTCCGGACCCAGCATTAAGGACTGAAGTTCAATCTATCCTGCGTACGAAATTCAAAACCATCAAGGAGACAGCAGATATAAATGAAGTTGAAAACACCTGGATACAAATTAAAGCTGCTGTGAATGAGGTGTGCTAAAATAAATTAAAGATTGTCAAGAGAAAGAAGATTAAATCTTGGATGACTGATGAATTTCTGGGCCTCATAGATCATAAGAGATGAAGAATAGAATATGGTCCTGTAATATAAGCAGGACCATATTACAGGACCATATTGTCCCTCTCCTGACAGAAATTAATAGTCACTGCCCCAGATTGGGCCACTTGGCAGTTCCTATTCTTTATGCAGATGACATGTTGTTACTTCCATGCACTAAGATAGGTCTAAGATGGTTAATTGCAAAATGCATCAGTTATCTCTCCTGTAATAAAATGACCCTCAATGACAGTAAATTTAAAATACTGGTATTCAGTAAGATTTGGAAACCCCAACCTTGAATATTTCATGGGACAGCAATCCAACAAGTTAAAGAATTCAAGTACTTAGGACTAAATTTTCACTGCCGTAATTCATGGGTTAGACATCATTATATTACCACCATTTCAGTAAAGCTAACCATTCAAGCTATGGGGCAATGCACACATTTTCACCACCCTGCAGATCTTTAAAACCAAGGCCACCTCCCAACTGATGTATGGGATGCTTTCAACTCCTCGGTTGAAACCCTCCAGGCCTCTTTCCTTTATAACATCCTCGCTGGGCCCCATTGCATGCCACATGCAGCTTTGTGTCTGGAGGCCGAATTAACTAGACAGAGTATACAAGCGCATATGAGACAATTCAAGTACTGGCTAAGAATATGTTATGTGTCTAATAAAGACTCCCTAATAGCAGGCATCCTTTCTGATTTCTTTTATTCTCCCTATTTTAAATTGTCCTCTCAAAAGATTCAAACTATGGGGATCTCACCTGATTATTTGAGTTCCCTATTCTTTGCACAGGCATATAGAGACCTCTTAGCAGCAGACCGCAAAGTCTGTTCACCCTTAAATCTTCAACTCCTTCTTTATATTGATAAGCTGGCTAGTTATTTGTATTTTGTAGAGAGCCCCCAAGAACAGCTCTGCACCCTAGCAAGATGTAACATAATCCCATCCAATGTCCTCTATGGCAGATTTAGTTCCCAACCAATGGAAGCACAGCTATGCCCCTGTAATTCTGGGGTTCTCGAGTCCCTGGCGCATATGCTCCTTCATTGCACTGTATACAGGGATATTCACACTTCCTATCTGGATCCATTTCTTGTTAGATTGACTGGTCGATTCTGCACAGCTTGCTGTCAGGCAAGAATGAAGTCCACACCAGGCAGATTGCCATAGCCCAGCGATGCAGGCTACAATTCCCAATAGGGTCTTCTGCTTTGCACATCTCTTAGGATGAGGATGCCCTGCCTAGATGCCCTAAGCACATCCAATTTCGCCTGATTTTGGAAGCTAAGCAGGGTCGGCCCTGATTAGTACTTGGATGGGAGACCACCAGGGAATACCAGGTGCTGTAGGCGCCTGGAGTAGGAACTGGCAAGCCACTCCAGTAATTCCTGCCAAGAAAGCTCCATGGACATGGGGTCACGACTGTAACGATGCAACACACACAACACAGGATGAGGATGTCTATCCCAGGTGGGCCAGAGCTTCATGGTTGATGGCCAAATACTTTTTAAACAGACATAACTTGTTATTTTGTGTTTTGCCATACCATGTCTTGTTCCATATTTTAGTACCTCTGCCATTTTAATTAGGCGCATACTCCTTGTATCTGTGTATTGTTTCCTATTGTATTGTATGTTTGGTTTGAAGCCACTAAAGGTCCTGCCTGCAGAAAGAAATACAGTAGAAAATAAAAATGGCGAAGGAAGAAAAAGGAATGTAGCAAAATTGAAGACTTGGATGCTAAGCATAATATTTAACATTTATAAAAAAAATAAGGCAAGCAGCAGGTATATATAACAGTAGAGGATGTGAATCTCTTATTGGCAATAATGAATTGGAAATACCTTGACAAGCACTGAGGAGAAACTACAGGAGTGGAAGAAATATATAGAACATCACTTTAAGGATAACAGAAGTATTGACCATGGTGCCAAGTTAGATGATAGAGCAGATATCATGAGGGAAGATGTAGAACATGCCATTAAACTATCTAAGTGTGGCAAAGCCCCAGGCCCTGATGAAATATATATGGAAGTTTTGAAATTGCTTAAGAAAGAACAATCTCTTTCCCTTCTGGTCGATTTATGCAACAGCAGTTATAGAAGTGGAACCATCCCACTGGACTGGCTCAAATCCACTTTTATACCACTTCCAAAGAAACCTAATGAAAAAAGTTGTAATGAATACCAGACGATCAGTTTGATGAGTCACGTCCTGAAGTTATTTTTTTAAATCCTGCATTTAAGAATATACAGTATCGGAAGAGTGAAGAGCGCATTAGAGAAATCCTTCAGAAATTATTTGGAACATGGGCGGCATTATTTAGTCTTCAAATACTAGTTCAGTGATGTCTTGATGTCAATGCTGATGTTAGTTTTGCTTTTTTGATTATGAAAAAGCATTTACCTCAGTTAAACATGATAAACTTACTAATATTCTTGAAAAACTAGGCTAAAACAATTGTGATATCAAATTGAATGGGAATTTGTATTGGAATCAGCGTGCTGGTGTTTGGATAGATGGTCAGATATTAGAAGAGGTGTCAATAATGAAAGTTATTCATCAAAGTTGTATTCTCTCACTTCTCCTTTTAATATCTATTCAGAAAGAATTTTCTGGCATGCTCTTGAAGGAAAGAACCAAGGTGTGAAAGTGAATGGAGTTCTTGTTAGTAACATACATTGACATCACTGTCCTGCTTGCAAAACAGTGCCATGGGATTGCGACCTAATGTGAAGAAGACAAAATGGATGGTTATCAATAAAAAACAAAATGGTTCACAGACCCTTCTCAAGATTGACAGTGATATAATTGAAAGGGTATCATCTTATAAATATTTGGGATGATACTTAAAGATAACTGGGATCCTTCAAGTGAAATTCATTGTAGAATTGAACAAGCTAGAAATTCCTTCCAGAAAATGAGGAAATTCTTGACAAACTGGGACTTATCTATCAGACTGTACCCGGATAATTTGATCCTATGTATTCAGCATACCTCTATGGCGTTGAAACTTGGACCCTTACAGACACATTATGCTGGAAGCATTTGAAATGTGGATGTACAGACAAATTCTGAAGATACCTTGGACAGCCAGAGACACTAATGTGGCTGTATTAGAGTGCATGAATAGAAAGTTAGAAATCCTCAATACTGTAAATACATAATGTGCAATGAGAAATACCATCTGCTGCAAGTTATCCTTCAAGGAAAAATAGACGAGAAGCATGGCCCAGGGCGTAGAAGAACATTCTGGCTTAAGAACTTAAGCCAATGGTCCACAGTGAGCACAGCTGCTCTGTTTAGAATAATAGCTTTAGATCAAAACCAGTTCAGGCTACTGATCGCCAACGTTCTTCGAGGACATGGCACTTGAAGAAGTTGGTAAATAGAATTGTGAAATGTACTACATATCTATGAACAGTCACAATGAATGAGAGTTTTATCAGCATTCCCAAACCCTCTTGTATCTTACAACCTATTTTAAGGTATTCCAAAATTGTTCTCTGACTGACTTGCTTCCTGTGAAAATATGTCCTACAGGCAATTGCTGAGAAAGGGGCAACAGCTGAGAAAGCTCCTTCAATTACCATGGATCGGCTGGTTCTCAGGAGTTTTTGATGAAGTGTTAACTGCAAGTTTCATCCATTTTATTCTAGGCAGTATATATCTTCAGGATTGGCGAGAGAAGAATATCAGAAGGTCGTGCCATCTTTTACCTTCTGTCAGCTTGTCTTGTTTTCTCAAGAAGGAATGCAACACCTTCTTAAGCCCTTCTTGTCAGTTTTGTGTCAAAGGGGTTGGGAACAAAACTGATGCATAATTCTACAGTACTTAATTCTTGTGTAATTCTGTATTGGACTGGAAAGTGATTGATTAATTCCCAATTGTTATTGATTCTCATTTCTTAATTAAGAAATTACATGAATAATAACTGTTGTATAACTGGTTAATCAATCATCTATATAAATGGGATTGTTAATAGGTAACGGCATCTGTTCTTGGGATGATTTTGACCCCTTTTTTGATTTAGAAGGTTGTTGGATCTCCTGACAAAGCTGAACTGTCTATAACTATAGTAAGCCATGCAAAATGGACAGAAAAAGATGAGCTCATAGCTCAGAGATATTGCTTTTAGAAACACCAATATCCCAAGATCAAGCTAGATATGGTACAGTTATAGGCAATTAATGGATAGAATCTCTTGGCCTGTGCTTATTTTTTGTTTCTTGTTTCATTTGTAAAATTGAGAAGTCCTATCAGCCTGGGGAATCATTTATTTTAATTATTTCTCTAAATCTAACCCAGAAGGTGGTGCTTGGAGACTCTTGTTTAACACCCTGAACACTGACCTATGTGGTCTGCCAGTGTTCTGTGTTCTCCACTGCTGCTTAACACCTACATGAAACTGCTGGCAACATGTTTCAGAGGACACCCAACACTTTTGCTCCTTTCCATCTCTACTGGAGGAAGCTGCCTTGGCTCTAGATCAGTGTCTCATGTCAGCAGTGAATTGGTTCAGGGTGAATAAACTGAAACTTAATCCAGACAAGACAGAGGTATTCTTGGTCAGTCGAAAGGCAGTTCAAAGAACAGGGATCCAACCTCTGCTGGTTGGGCTTATATTCCCCTTGAAAACCAATGTACACAGCCTGGGGTATATTCCTGGATTCATCTTTGAATTTTGGTGTCCAGGTTTCAGCAGTGACCAAGAGTGTATTTGTACAGTTAAGACTAGTCTTCCAGCTGCACCCATTCCTGAAGAAGTCTGATTTGGCCACAGTTACACATGCCTTAGTTACAGCCACTTGGCAGATATCCTTTGATTTGTATTCCCGCATGCAGCAGGGTGTTGGACTCAATAGCCTTATAGGCCCCTTCCAAGTTGTGTGAATCTATGGGGCTGCATATAGAAAGGGTCACAAATCTTAAGCAGGTTCAAACCCAGTGGTGACTGGAGCTTGACAGAGATACTGCAGCTGCCAATCCATTTTCGAGAAGAATTCCAACTGCTGGGCCTAACTTATAAAGCCCTAAATGGCTTCGGCCCAAGCTGTCTCAGAGACCACACCTTCCTGTGTGATCCTGCCCCAGTAGTGTTCACAGGTGCATTTGGTGGGACATAACAAGACCCCAGAACTCCCTTCTACAGCAGTCTAGACTAGCTCCATCTTCAGTTTCTTCTACAATTCCTCCAAGTTTGGTGACAAATGGGTTTTGGATGTTGTAGTTATACACCCACAAAGAAAAACTCTCCAGAAAAATTTTTCCCAGGTGCCTAGATGCGACAATATTACAGCACAGATTCCCCTGACTCTCTTCTACAAATACTCCAAATTTGGTGAAGATTTGGGTTTTCCCAAAGCCAGCAGCTAAAGAGCACTTTCCTAGGGGCCCCACTTTGTGGGTGTATAACTTGGATGTCTAGATATAATATTCTGTGATTTTGCCTTGACTGGACTTGAGGACCATTATGCCATTTCATGATTATGCTCTTGAATAAATAACCCTGTTTTAGGAAGCAGTCATGTCTGAGGTTAATTTAGATGGGTTATTTTATTTTATTGTATTCTGTTTTTTCAGCATAGTCAAGTTAACTGTTGGCGGCATGCAGCCTTCTCTGATTTGAAGATAATGGGTTAGTTCAAGACTCAGCCATCAGATTCAGTGAATGCATCAGGATTTAAATTAGCAATAAACTTGCCCTGTTTATTTCAAATAAACTATTCTAACCACAACACTCAGGGTTGCATCCAACTTGGGTGAATAAATTACTGTGATTATAATGGTCCTACAACATGATGAGTTAGAACTGAAACTGTACTTTGTAAACCTTGGTTGGAAAGAAAGTGATTGACAAATACTTTTAATAAGTAATCATTAATAATTGATTTCCATAGCAATTCATTTTTGCACATTCATTGATTCAATGCATTTTCTTCACGGACAAGTATCTAAATCTAACAGACTTTTCCACAAGTCTATGAAATCCTGTTGTGACCAACCAATGACTCTATACCAAACACA
>JAHTLZ010000204.1:16239480-16253247 GCA_023846285.1 Phrynocephalus versicolor | reverse complement strand
CCCCCCCCCCCCAGAAACCACCGCTCTCTGGTAGTTGCCCTCACTGAGGCAGGCATATTTTTGCCTGCTTTTATGACCGGGAATCGGGGTTTTTTATTTTTAAAACTTTTTTCTGTGCTGCTTGCATCGCGCAATCACCGCGATGCCATGAACGACAACGACAAACCCGACCAAATTTGTCTTTTATCGGGTCGGGTTCGAGCTGGAGCGGAGTAATTCCCATTACCGTTCTCGTTACGTAACGAGAACAACAACCGAAAATGGAAACGAGGATTTCACCGAGTCGTGCCCATGTCTAGTGCTATTAGGCTCACCAAGAAGTGAAGTGTGCTGCTTATATATTGGCCCATAGTGATTGATGCACCCTGTAGGGGTTATTTGCAATTTAATTAGCCAGGCCCGAGAGCTGGGTACTCTTACAAGCAAATAAATAGACTAAGGAAGTTTATCATCCTCAGAAGGATGGAAGACAGAGTAAACCTCGAGTAGAGACAGCTATCTGGGATTGGACCCACACCATGAGCAGAGGTTTGACTATAGTACTGCAGTTTAAACACAGTGCCACAAGGCACCAACATTTTGACAGTGGAAAACATCTTTACAACATATCTATCTATCTATCTATCTATCTATCTATCTATCTATCTATCTATCTATCTATCTATCTATCTATCTATCTATCTATCTATCTATCTATCTATTTACTGCTCCATCCAACCAAAGCTCACTCTGGGTGATTATAAATCAATTATAGCATTATCATCCCAGAGTACAGTACTCTAATTTATTTAGTTGCTTACTTCTTTCTGGTATTTAATACTACCCTCCTTTAATGGAAATTCATTACTATAGATGACTTTACAGCACAACAAATCCTTGCCATCCTACTGCACCTCCAAAACAGAAAAATCAACACATGATGGGAAAAGTGGGCAAACCAACCAACCAACCAACCAATAACGTTACAAACAAATAAATAGACTAAGGAAAAAGTAATCACGGTGATGATCCTTAGCAACAAAGGTAGGAACATGGCTACTTTATAGTAGAATTATCTCATTAAAATAAAAAGAACAATAGAAAATCTTGTTTGTTTGTAACTCTTTGTTAGCATATGAATTCTATCCTAGGGAAAACAACAACAGAGGAGATAGGAGCTAAGTGCTTTCCTGTTCATGTGCCAGTTGAATCAGACACAATAAAACACCAAATAGGCATAGATCGTCTGACATGCATTTTGGCAGAATGCAGTAGAAATGTGTTTCTGCATATTTTTCATAGTTATGTTTTCTCTTTTCAAATTGGCCCATATTTTGTTCAAACACATAGTTCTATTACTGGTAAACCACACCACATGTTGGTATTTCATTGTTTGTGAATTTATTGCTCTTATTGTTTATTTGTAAATTTTAGGTTTACTTTAAAAGGCATACCTATCAATTGTGTTGCATGTGCCAATACATGTATCAGCTCTTGTTGATAGCATACTGTGTACCTTTGCCATCCCAGCCCAGAAATAAAGAGGCAAGAGACATCTGTGGGATTAAAATTTATGATATGAAATTCACTCAGTTCAGCAATTAAACATCCCTTAAACAAGGGGGGGGGGGGGCAGACTGTAGTGCAAGTGGATCAGTTAATGATTCCTAGTATTATTAGAAGTGTGCTGCCCACCTGTTCAGCACCCTCCCAAAACTTGAGGTCTGGGCAGCCCTCATTCCTAATCTTTGGACATATTTATACCTAACATCTATGTTCCTAATTACCAATTTCATTTCCTTATTTATATTGAGGGCTACTGGCTCACTAGGGAATATTATTCAATAATAATTTCACCTGACTTAAGTTTTCCGCTTACACTACCCGTCAATTGTGACCGGTTATAAGCCTCCCCTTGGCCTTAAAAAGAATGGGATGGGCAAAATCACACTGCCACTCCAGTCCAATTTGAGTAGCAGTCAAAAATTCCCGCCTGGCCCTTACACAACAAGCTACTCTCATTCTCTCAATTGGGAGGAAGGGTGGGAAGATGGCTAGATCACAAAAGAGGCCTTTCGCCATGTGGTGAGGCCTTATGAAGATTCTGTCCCATGCTAAGCAGCCCCTAGGCCAGGCCTGCCCAAAGTCCGGCCCGGGGGCAAATCTGGCCCGCCAGGCCATTCTGAGTGGCCCGCGGCTGGCTGGCCCACCCCTCCCTCCCCCTCTTTCACCCCATGTTTTTTTAAAAGAAAGTGGGTGGGGCTTGCAGTGGGGTGGCAGGGTTGGGGAGCAACCAGCCCCTGACACATTCTCAGCCACCAAATCTGGCCCTCGTTACAAAAAGTTTGGGCACCCCTGCCCTAGGCCATACAAACATGTTGCTAGCCAGGCAGGGGCAAAGTGGTCCCGCCCAGCACTACAGCTGTTCAGAGCATCCGTTATGTTAATTCTGTGAGAAATAATTGTGGGGAGATACTCACATGGGCTATTGGGAAATTGAATATACATGTGTGCATGCACACATGCACATCTGGAAGGCAAAAAAAAATCATTTTACTTGAAAAGTTATAATGCCTACTGATCCTCTTCAGCAAGGATGGTGCACATGCATGTTGTGGTTCTGTGGTCTTGATTAACCCGAACCAGTGATTTCAGGGTTGATGGGCAAGCCTCCTCCAATCCCTGATTCACTGATATGACACCAGCAGCTTCTAGCAAAACAGGATTTATTGGAACTTAGGCAAAGGTGTCAACAACCATTTGCTCTGCTGCTATCCACTTCCCGGGGCCAGTTAGGTTCACCAGTTATGGCTCAGTTCTGTCCACAACTCCCCAAAGCTGGAGGCCTAGAAGAGTGAGAGTTGGTGCAGCGTGCGTGGCACATTTTGGACCCTGGCCAGGTGGGAGTTGTGTCTTGCGGCTGTTGTAGCCCTTGAAGCACACACTAGCAATCCTTGAGTCACTTCCTCCACCTGTGTCTTAGCTGTACTGGGGCCAGCTCTCCTGGATCCTTCCTGGTTTGGTATCTCTTTCCAGAACTAATTCATAGTCCTCCCCAATAGTGAGGGTGGGGCAGTGGTCTTGGGTTCTTATGTTTATCACTCTCCCTTTGAGCACCTACAGTTGGACTATGATGCTCTCCAAGGATAGTCTTTTATCATATAGCCCCACTGATCTTCTGGATCAAGGTCCTCATCTTCTTCCTCCTCCACCACACAATAGGGCTTGCCTATCTCCTCTGGATCATGTCCCCAAAGCCTCTGTTCCTCCCTCCTCCATCTTCTTATTTCTTGTCCTTTGATTCCCCAAGGACACCTTTTCTACATCACAAGCTCTCTTTCTTCTCCTCCAGGGCAATCTCCTTCCCAAACAGAGGGCCTCCCTCCATTGGTGGCTCTTCTGTTTAAGTATGGGTATCCTGAGCCAATATGTTGTCAGCTTATAGGTTTTTCTGATGCTGTCTTCTGTAGAGGCTGGACTGGGGCCGGAGAGCCTGTGAAAGACATTCTTTGGGACATCCTCCTCACAGTTCCCTTTGAGGATGACTTTCAGAAATCTGTATCCAGTCACCTTCCTGGGTCTGACATACTCTGCAGAAATTGAGATACCGGTGCTTTAATCTCCTTACAGTGACATCCTGTTCCTTACTGCCTTCCCTTGTGGGAAAAGAAATCAACAACTAGATAACAATAACATGGAATGCATGCCTGTATTGATGCTGGAGGGGGAAAGAACTGACCTGGAATGCAATTTTTTTTTCAGTGATACCCTCTTGTGCATGATAAGTGCCCCATTTATTCTGAAAGCTGTGTCTGTTACATTACATTTTGTTTTCTTGTGGGGAGATGTAAAATAAAACTAAATCATATCCATGAAATAAAAGATAAAAGAATCTAGGAAGGAATGCCAAGGTCTAGCTATCCTCAAGCCTTTGGCTGAAATGAAAAGGACGATTTGGCAATCTGACATATAAAAAGCAAAATAGGAGATTGGATAATTCTTCCTGTAGTCTTTATAATCTCAGACTGGCAAGGACTCCATGTCCTAATGAGAAAAGAGAATTAAGGCGTAGCAACACGTCTTTCATGGCTTGCATTTGTTTGCTTCCAAAGATAGGCTGTGGATGATGTTGCTTTTGTGTCTTATAGGACCAGCAACAACAAAAATTTGTGCTAATATTAAAACCTCTTCCCTATCTTTTAAAAAGCACAGTTTCCAAAGACTTCTTGTTCCTTTTGTGCCTCTTTAAAAATGGAAAGATCAATCCAGCCACAAAGAAACAGGAATAGAAAAACAATGCTTTTTTTTAGAAATGGAAGTTCCCAAACAGCCATAATGCTGGGCCACGTCTGGTTAGTGTCACGTTTGTGTAGCCTAGGGCAGTGTTGACAAACCTATGCCATGGGTGCCAAAGGTGGCACTTGGAGCCCTTTCTGTGGGCACCTGACATCGCCCCTTCACAGCCACCTGTATTCAGGTTAAATTGCTGTATTGGTACTATGAGTAAAATTAGTGGGTTTTGGATTGCAGTTTGGGCACTTGGTCTCTAAAAGGTTCGCCATCACTGGCCGAGGGGCTGCCCAGCAGGGGCCAGAACCTACAGAAGGCCTCACTACATGGCGAGAGGCCTCTTTTGTGATCTAGCTCTCTTCAAGAAGGCATTCATTGTTAGCTCCCTGCCTTCCCCTTATGGGCCACCACTTACCACTTTTGCTGGAAGAGCTGCTTTGCTTTCCCTTGCCTGCTTTGGCTGGTTCCCTAAGAGAGTGTGGGCTGAGGACGTTGCTGCAGAATGGGATTGTGCTTCTGCCGGCCTAGGTGGTATTTTAAAAAAAATAAACATAGAAATAAATAAAAGAGAGGAGAGAGGGGAGGAATGGCTTGGCTGTCTCTAGTGTTTTGAATGAAAATAAGAGGAGCGGGAGAGACAGCATAAATAAACAAACAAACAAACTGGGGAGGAAGAGGGTGCAACCTTCAGTTTTTAAAGAATGGAAAGGGATTTTCCAGCATTGTCATTATTCCGTGATTCTCTGTTTTCCCCTGTGTTAATCTGTCCCAATTAGCAGCAATATCTTGAAACCCTGGGCCATGAATAGGCATTGCAAATAGCCCATGCACAAGAGTGTTGGGGAGATCTGAGTGGTACTTGTTGAAAAGGTTGGAGTGAGTGATTCATAGGGCCCCATTTATTTTATGCTGCATGAAACTGAAAATGAGCAACAGCTAGTTCAGACAGGAATCTCTACGGGGCTGCTCCGATGGCAGGCGGAAGTGAGCCTGCATTTTTGTCTCCCCTTTTTCTCCCTCCCCTCACCACAGACAGAAGTAACGGAGTGTGGAAGGGTGGGAACACAGGAAGAGGAACAACACCCACATGATATCTGGCTGGGGGGGGATCCGAATTTAAGCTACCAGCGGATCTTAGGGGTTGTGTAAAAGGGCTCTGAGTTGACTGGAAATCTGAACTAAATTATTTCATTAGGCTGTAAGCTCATAAATAAACTATTTTTATAAACTCAAATCCTGGTGGTTACATCTGCTGACATTACAGAAATCATCATGAAACTTAACAGCAATTAGCTGCATTTTCAGAAGCGTATATGCCAAACTGTACAATTTCTTGCACAACAGTAAATTCCTGGAATGGAATCTTCTTATCCATATGCTGATTGCTTCAGTTGTTGCTATTCAGCATTGAGATTTACATGGGCTGCATTATGCCAGCATAAAACAGAACAGGATTTTTTATTACAGACTGTTCTGCTTCTGTTTGGTTTCTATACAGTGGCTGAAATTCTGTTGTATAACTTATGCTTGTGGAAGAGTGATAATATCTCTGCCACGTGGTGATTTTTGTTAATGAAAAACTTCCTATTTCTGAACTGAAGATGTTCTGACTCTTGTGTAATTCTGTTCATTATGTGGAAGCCCTGGGAACCATGAGACAGAAGAAGGAAGTCTTTACTGAGATTTTTCCCAACGGTAATTTTATCTGGAGGTGGTAATTTTAAATAAAGACATCCTTCTAAAGGAGTATATCAATCTGAGGAAAAACTGTAAGGCAGCAGGAAGTTTTTATTTATCATATATGATCACCACCAAATAGAATTACTGGTGAAGGAATTTTTTTATCTGGAAAATGAAGACTTCTTTGTGTATAGCAACTTCCTCAGCTTTCATGCAATGAAAAGGACTACATACTCATCGGAAAGGTCTCAGGACGGAAGTGGGAAGCTTTTAATCAACAACAACAAAAATGCCCCCAACCGGTGTCATCACCAGCCTTCCACAAACAGAACTTGCACAACAGGACTTCAGCCCTTACACATAAACCTGATAGGAACAAAATATTCTGTGTCTAAAATCCTGTTATAGTTTTATGTAGCAATTAGAGATGGGCACGAAACGAGCAATTTTTCGTTTTCATTTTTGTTTTTTCATTTCATTTCGTAACGAAAATGAAAACAAAAAATTTTTCAAAAGCAAAATGAAAACAGAAACGAAACGAATTTTTTTCCGTGCTTTTCATTTTCATTACAGCAGACACATTGTACTGAAAAGAATGCTAACGAAACAAAAAAATCTTGTTTTTGTTTTTGTTTTTTCGTTTCGTAACAAAACGAAAACGAAAAATGTGCAAAAACCCTCCAAAAAACAAAAACGAACCAAAACGGACCCCTAAACGACCAAACAACAAACGAAAAACCATTTTTTTGAGTCGTGCCCATCTCTAGTAGCAATATTGGTTGCCGAGCAACAGTTTTCACCACTTAGCACACAACTGCATTATCTGCCCTTGCTTCTTAACCTGCAGCCCAGATTTACATTGCTTTCAATTGTGGCAGTGGATGACACCTGTTGACATCACCTTTTTGCAGGCATAACTTATTGCAGCGGGATTTCATTTATTGTGATTTTTTTTCGTGCATTGCCTTGAGGCCCTGTGATGTAGAAAGAAAAGCAGAATATAAACAATATAAATTACTTTTCATTTGCCTCCTGCAACATCAGATAAAGCAAGTTTCAGCCAAGAACCCAACCACAGGATGCTCTGTAAGATATGAAACTTTTTAATGCTGAATATTAGGTATTAACTGAATTACTGCTAGAGTCTGTTCTGGAATCTTTGATTCTGTGGTCTAAGACGCCTCATCCTCAGCAAACCCCAAATAATTCTCACTTTTTTGAAGAATTGTAGCCTTTTCAGTGTTTGGTTGTACTGGGAAAAAATATAATTATGGCTTTAAGCAACTAAATAAAAGGATTTTTCTGTAGATAAATTGATTGTTTCATGGACGAGAACTGCTATTAAGCTTAAAGGGAAAAACAGAGAAAACCTTTAGAGTATTTGGTTCTGATTATCTACTGACAGAATTAATTGTACTCATGAAACGGAGTGTGGTCTTTTTAATGTCATTTATTAAATTTTAAATCTGAATGTTAAGAAAGAGCTATGAATAGCAATGACTGTTTGTTGCTGAGTGAGTTTATCTATTGTCCATGTTGGCTGGAATGGGACGTGAACCCAATGGCTTTTGCACAAGGTGCTCTCAGGATACCTCACAGCCAAGTGGAAAAAGATCAAATTAAGTCTGCCGGCTGGCTGCTCCTGGCCATCTTGAATAGATCTGGCTTGTGCACAGGCATGCTGGAATAAGTAAAATTAATAAAGATAATTTCCACTGCGTAATTGTTTGCATAATTTCTGCTGCCTTGTAGGTGAAGAAGTCACTTCCAATACTAATGAAATAAACTCTACTGTGACCCACTGCGAAGAAGCCATAGAAACTTAAAACCCCATTTATTCCAATAAAGGAACTGGAAGAAAACTGTGCCTAGAATTTAAAGCAGGAAACTGCAAGTAGAAGAGAATAGCTAATGGGGGTGTGTCAATGCAGCTTTGACCTTTGTCACAAGCACTTTCCCAAGTCCCTCCAAGTATGATGTGTCAACAAGGGGGAGGGGAATTTCTTGCCTCTTGTGCCCCAACTGTACAATAACCTTGAATTAAACTAAGGATACTGCTTTTGTAAAGCCAACGAAATAAAACTGGTACCATCCCTGGAATTGCCTTGATGCCAATTTAAAACCTCTTTGTTTATTTTAACTTGTTCTTTTTCCTCTTTTCTGTTTTATTTGATGTTTTATTTCAAGGAAGTGCCATGTTGATGATATTATGCATTATTTTGATTAGATTTGTTCATTGGCCAGGCATCAGCATGGATAAACAGATGAAAATAATTTTCTGAAATAAGTGACTATATCGTTTTCAGTTTTCCCTCTGCCATTCCTTGCTTTTCCCTTACTTAAGTGTTCACTTTTTCTTTGTATGAAGATACATATGCAAAGATTGTTGCATGGATAAATGTTTAGTTGAACGCTGGGGCACTTCCCTTGTACAGTGGTACCTTGACTTACGAATTTAATCCATTCCGAATGCATGCTCTTAAGTCAAACTACTCTTAAGTCTGGGTACCTATCTAAAAAATTGAAAAAATAAGTTAAAAAAATTAAAAATGGAAAAAAATTGTAAGTTGAACAGACCATATCTAAAATTTGTAAGGTGGCAGTTAAACTACCAACAGTTTTCCGCTCTTAAGTCGAATTGCTCTTAAGTCGATCTGCTCTTAAGTCGGGATACCATTGTACTAGAGTCAGAGCTACTTGGAAGCAAATGCTGACATCTAGAGATGGGCACGACTTAGCCGTATTCCCGTTTCCATTTCCGTTACTCGGTTCCGTTACTGTATGGAAACGGTAACGGGAATTACTCCACCAGACTTTGAGCTCGAACCGACGAATGAGCAATTTTGTCTGATTTGTCGTGCTCGTTACTTGCGTCGCGCGATCGCGCGATGCCAAGGGGCACAGAAAAAAAGTTTTTAAAAGTTAAAAAAAACCCCGATTCCCGGCCCTAAAAGCAGGCGAAAACTGTCTGAGGGCACCTACCAGGCCAGAAGGGTGTTTTTTGGGGGGTGGGGGTTTCCTCATCCCCCTCTCCTTGGCTAGTGCTACTGCTGCGCTGCTGGTACCAGGCGGGGGGGATTGTCTCGTCTGCCTTTGCCATGCGGTGTGTGGGCAGGGGGATCCAAAATGCCGACCGCAATATTTTTTTTAAATCGTGGTCCAAAACCCCACCAAAGC
Organism: Phrynocephalus versicolor; assembly: GCA_023846285.1. Classification (NCBI taxonomy): domain Eukaryota; kingdom Metazoa; phylum Chordata; class Lepidosauria; order Squamata; family Agamidae; genus Phrynocephalus; species Phrynocephalus versicolor. The sequence continues at coordinate 16,244,121 of JAHTLZ010000204.1, read as the reverse complement.
ACCACAGAAACATGTGAAAATTAGCTATTTTAAATGCTTGATTTTTTACAGTAGCAGCAGTGGGTTTTTCTTGCAAATAAACGTCTCCGTTGATTTTATTTCATTTCATTTTATTTTATTTTTTTACACCTGTGCATTCGCAATGATGGGCTCGCCCATGAGAGTGGACCATGCAAATTTTCCACCAATCGCAAGGCCACTTGGCCAGATTGACCACAGAGACTTCTGGGATGTGCCAATCGGGCATAAACAGCCCACTAATCGTAGCCCAAACCTGAACCCTAAGCCTAAGCCTAACCCATACGCCAGTACACTGTCCTTCTAAGTGGGTCAGAGAGGCACCCAGAGGTGCACCCCAATACTCACCCTAACCTCACCCGTCACTAGCCTAACCCTAGCCCTTGCGCTAACCCATCTTAAGCCTAAGGCAGATATACTTGCATTGCACTACATGCAAGTACGTGAAACGCAGCACATGCAAAGAGTCTGCCAGTCCGTCACTTGTGGCTCTGGCTGACTCCTGCAGCTGCCTCCAGGAGCCCGCTACCCCACCAAAGCAGTACTAACGACAACGAAAAAACAAAAAAACGAACCAACTAATTTTTGCGAATTTTCACGAAAAACGGAGACTAGCCGAAACGGGCTGCCTCCGACACACGACAACTCGAAAACGTCATTTTCCCTAGTCGTGCCCATCTCTACTGACATCTTACAATTGTCTGTATATCAACATTTATGTTTGCTGCTTCAATGGGCCTTTCAGGGCTACAGCCTACAAGCTATTCCATTCAGGGAGAGCTATATTCCAACATACATTTTGAAATATAAGCTTCAGCATTTTACAAGAAAGTTTGTTTTCCCATAAAGGCATCACTGAAGCCTGGTGGATGAATGATGACCAATGGGATACAGTTATCCCAGGATACAAACTGTATAAGAAGGACAGGAAAGGGCAAACAGGAGGTGGTGTAGCCTTGTATGTCAAAGAAGTGATAAAATCATACAAATTGGAATATCTAGGTGATTTGGTGTCACCATTAGAAACTCTACGGGCTCCAGCAGTGGTTCTCAACCTGTGGGTCCCCAGATGCTCCTCTACTGCAAGGTAGCCAAATTTGCCAATGACACAAAATTATATAGGGTAGTAAAAACTGAGAGAGATTGTGAGGAGCTCCAGAGGGATTTCTTGACATTGGAGGAGTGGGCAAACCAGTGGCAAATGAGCTTCAGCATTAGCAAGTATAGAGTGATGCACATTGGGGCAAAGAAAACCCCCCATCTACATTTATAAACTGATGGGGTGTGAACTCTCTGCAACAAACCAGGAAAGGGACCTTGGTGTCCTGGTGGACAGCTCAATGAAGGTGTCAAGCCCGTGTGCACAGCAGTGAAAAAAAACAAACTCGATGTTAGGGATCATTAGGAAGGGTATAGAAAATAAGTCAGGAAGTGTCATTTTGCCTCTATAAATCTATGTTAAGGCCCCATCTGGAGTATTGTGTACAGTTCTAGTGACCATACCTCCAGAAGGATATCATGGAAATTGAAAGAGTGCAGAGGAGGGCAACCAGAATGATAAGGGGATTGGAACACCTTCCTTACCATCTGAGGCTGCAAAGGCTGGGACTCTCCACTCTTAAACGACGACACCTAAGAGGTGACCTGATTGAAGTTTATAAAATCATACACATTGTGGACAAAGTAGATAAGGAAAAACTGTTTTCCCTATCGCATAACGCTAGAACTAGGGGACACTCCATGAAACTTTTGGGTGCTAGATCTCAAACAAATAATAGAAGGTACTTTTTCACCCAGAGGATCACTGGTCTGCAGAACTCCCTGCCAGAAGAAGTGATGACAGCTGTCAGCCTTGACAGCTTTAAGAAAGGATTGGACAAGTTCATGGAGAACAAGGGAATCAATGGCTATCATTATGGATGCCTAAGGACAACCTCCAGGTTGGACAGATAGGTAAGATATCTCTCAATGCCATTTGCCGGGAATCATAAGCAGATGAAGACATCAGCATGGAAATACCCTGAAGCAAATGGTGAGCCGCTGTGTGAAACAGAATACTGGATTGGATGTGCTGTGGCCTGTTCCAGCAAGGCTGTTCTTATGTTATTATAAAGACCACCACCACCACCCAATGTCTCAAGAGATGGATCCTGAGCCGAGATACTCTCTGGGGCCCAATGAGCATTCTTTCAATTACCTGTGATAAATCTTTGGGTTTGGTCCATCAGGAACACAGACATCCTCTGTCATTCATATCTGTTAGTACCAGCTTGAATTTATAATTGGGAAATTCAAATCACAATAGAGATGGCTGCTCCTGATTGACTGATTTCAGTATTAGGCTACTGTCCACCTAAAATTATGATCCTATTCTGGCCATTGCCCACCTAATGAGCCTATTCAGTCCAGGGTAATGTGAAATCAAGATGAACTATAAATTGGAGACCTCACATCAACTTTCCTCACACTGACAAATCTACTTGAATTAGAAGTGAAAAGTTTTGATCTCACAAGAAAGTCCAGTTGCCATGACTCAACTTCCAGAGAAGACTGAAGTCAGTAACTTCGTATTGGTCAAACACAGGTGTTGTTAAACTGAAAAATACTTGTACATCCCTAGTGCTCAAGGAAAGTGCGGTTGTGGAATCCTCATTCATTTACATATGTAACCAGTAACATACATTAAGTTTACCTCAGGTCATAATACATTTGAGTTGATGATATCCATCGTGTATCTATGGTTGTAGATTGGACAGACTAGCTTTGTACTTCACTACCTTAATTTCTTGTATTAGACAAAATAGATGTAATCCTATACCCATTATATATCAGTTTAGTCAAATATAATCTAAGCTGCTTTATTAAATGAAGAATTAAGACTTTAGGATTGGGAATATTGCTAAAATTAAACTAGCTAATACAATATTGTAATCTACTATATGTATCTTGTGTGCTTGATGAAGACAGAGACAAACAGAGACAAACATGATATTGATGAGAAAACATCAGAATATTAACGGTAAAATATTTAGCAAGTACGGAAACATGAAAATGTCTTGTTTACGATGAAAAGAGAATCATGAAACAACTAGGCCAATCTATTGGGAAAACCTTTGACATATGTAACATGGCAGGAGATAAGCAATGTATCTGTTTTTTTACTTTGTTTTAAAAATAAAAAATATTAAATATATATATATATTTGAGATGCCCAGTATTTCATTATACTTACACAATACAGTCTAATATCAAGTAAGATAAAACTTCACTCTTAAACCAAAGCTAGCCTTCCATCTAGCCCTTATACAATCAGCTCAAATCAGGCCAATTTATTTCTGATGTATATATCAACAGACCAAGTTGACGTCTTGCCACTGATGAGTGACAAACTATCATTTCAGCAGCCATCCTCTCACATATAAATATGGATTCATCAGAACAGCTGAAATACCAGAGGAATCCTTAGAAATTACCGTAGTATATGCTGCTCATAGTTGTCCTGTACATTTAACTGAACAGTCATCATCCGTAAGGATAATCCATCTGGATTGCATACAGTTTGCTGGCTCCTTTACAATGCCTTCTTCTGAAGAAAAATGTCCGGTTTAAGTCCCATGTGAAAGACTAGTAACATGGTAATAGAGATAATAGATATACAATATAATTTCAGGCCCTGAAAAGTGTGAACAAACACACACACACACACACACACACACACAGATTGTTTATTTGACAGAAGCTCCATCTTTTCTATCTTATTTTCTTAGCCTTATTATTGAATCTAAAAAAGACATTTATCAAATTATCAGAGATGGGGATGATTTAAAAATGATGATTTATCATGATTCATTGAGGCTGACAAATTAGCTAATTGTCTAATCGAAGAATTTTCAGGGATAAATTGACAAATCAATGAATCAATTCATCTCCCCTTTAATATACTCTAAAAAGAATCCCCTAGCACTTAGAGGCTCCAATATTTCGTGGGTTCTTCCTCTGGTGCTCCCCTACAAGTCCTGAAACTTTGGTGAGGATTGGGGTTCCTATGCCTGATCTATACACCTCCTAAGAGAACCCACCTGGGAAAGTGTCTCCCGAGTACCTAGAGACAACAAACTAGCAGAGGCTTCTCCCATCTCACCTCTACAAGCACTCCATGTTTGGCAAAAATTGGATTTCAGACATACGAGTTATGCACCACAAAGAGAGCCATCCTAGGAAAGTGTCCAACATCTGGGCTGGGGAAACCTAATCTTCACTTGGAGGGATCATCGAGGAGAGACAGGGATGCTTCCCTCTAAATTTGGTGTCACTACGTACCTTGGGGGCATTTTATGGCCTGATGAATTAACAAATCAAAATTTGCTAAAATTCGTCAATTTGCATGGCAGGGGGTTGGACTGGATGGCCCTTGAGGTCTCTTCCAACTCTATGATTCCATGATTCCATGATTCCATGATTCTATGATTCTTGTATTCATTGGGGGGGGGACTTTATTTATAACAAAAACAAATTGATGAATTCTGATGATTTGGCTATGTTCACTCATAAGGTGAAAGAAAAAAATGAACAGGGCAATATGACCTGCCTGAAGACAGGCCTAAGAAATAAAACAACTGGACA
>JAHTLZ010000204.1:16187756-16213330 GCA_023846285.1 Phrynocephalus versicolor | reverse complement strand
AAGGATTAGGGTTAGGGGGTTAGGGGGCTAGGGCAGGTTTTAGGGGGCTTTTTGGCACATCCCAGAAGTCTCAGTGGCCAAGTGGCCATGAGATTGGTGGGATGGCTCCAAAAATTTGCATGGTCGTCCACTCCCACATGGCCACTCGGCCAGCCCATCATTGCGCAGGTGTAAAAAAAATAAAATGAAATAAAATCAACAGAGGAGGAGAGGAGAGACATTTTGTTGCAACTTGCAAGAAAAAACCCACTGCTACTGTGAAAAATCTGGCAGTTTATAAATTTTCGCATGTTTCTGTTGTGCTTGTGTGTTTTTGGACCACGATTTCAAAAACAATATTGTGTTCGCCGCCCCATTTTGGATCCCCCACCCGCACCGCATGGCATGGCGAGTCCGGCTGCCCAGGACGGGGGGGAGGCGGGACCCCCCCTCCAGACCAGAAACCACCCCTCCTGTAGGTGCCCTACGCCCTTAGTCAACTAGCAGGCATTTTTCCGCCTGCTTTTTGGCCTGGGAATGGGTGGGGGGAGAGTTTAAAAAGTTTTTTCCTGTGCCATCCGTGCCGCTTGCTTGCGCTTTAATTGCGGCGGCCGGCGGCGAGACTAGGCTTTTTGCTGGCTGCGAGCCTGCGGCAAGTCCCACCAGAGCAGCCCAGCCAGGACGGGGGATGGGGGGGAGGCCAGGACCCCCCCTCCAGACCAGAAACCACCCCTCCGGTAGGTGCCCTGCGCCCTTAGTCAACTAGCAGGCATTTTTCCGCCTGCTTTTTGGCCCGGGAATGGGTGGGGGGAGAGTTTAAAAAGTTTTTTCCTGTGTCGTCCGTGCTGCTTGCTTGCGCTTTAATTGCGGCGGCTGGCGGCGAGACTAGGCTTTTTGCTGGCTGCGAGCCTGCAGCGAGTCCCACCAGAGCAGCCCAGCCAGGATGGGGGATGGGGGGGAGGCCGGGACCCCCCCCTCCAGACCAGAAACCACCCCTCCGGTAGGTGCCCTGTGCCCTTAATCAACTAGCAGGCATTTTTCCGCCTGCTTTTTGGCCGGGAACCGGGTTTTTTAAACTTTTTTTTTAAAAAAATTCTGTGCCGTGTGGCATCGCGCGATCGTGCGACGGAAGTAACGAGCACGACAAATAAGACCAAAATTGTTCGTTCGTCGAGCAGATTCCGCTGCCTGAAATCCCCATCTTGACTAAACAATTAAATCAAATACAGGTTAAAAGAGAGGAGGTTTTTAGGACTAATTGATAAATTGAAGATTAACAAGTCACCGGGCCCAGACGGCATCCACCCAAGGGTTATTATGAAACTGAGGAATGAAATTGCAGATCTCTTAATGGTTATATGCAATTTGTCTCTTAAATCGGCCACAGTGCCAGAGGACTGGAGGACAGCAGATGTCACACCAATTTTTAAAAAAGGAAGGAGGGGGGACCAAGGAAACTACAAGCCAGTTAGCCTTACATCTGTCCCAGGGAGATGGTGGAAAGCCTCATCCAAGAGAAAATCTTAAAACACATAGAAGAACAAACCTTGCTGAGAGAAAATCAGCATGGCTTCTGTAAGGGTAAGTCTTGTCTGACAAATCTTTTAGAATTTTTTGAAAAGGTCAACAGGCATGTGGATTTGGGTGAACTGGTGGATATAGTCTATCTAGATTTTCAAAAGGCTTTTGACACAGTCCCTCACCAAAGGCTGCTGAGAAAATTGCACAGTCAGGGGATAAGAGGGCAGGTCCTCTTATGGACTGAGAACTGGTTGAGATCCAGGAAACAAAGAGTAGGTGTGAATGGGAAATTTGCACAATGGAGAGAAGTGAAAAGTGGTGTGCCCCAGGGCTCTGTCCTGGGACCGGTGCTTTTCAATCTGTTCATAAATGACCTGGAGACAGGGGTAAGCAGTGAGGTGGCCAAGTTTGCAGATGACACAAAACTTTTCCGTGTGGTAAAAACCAGAAAAGATTGTGAAGAGCTCCAGAAGGATCTCTCCAAACTGGGGGAATGGGCTGAGAAATGGCAAATGTGTTTTAATGTAGCCAAATGTAAAGTAATGCAGGAGCTGTATCTCAATTATCTCCATGGTTCTGTTTGTTTTTAAAACTGTACATTGTCTCCTAAATGGGGTGTATGCATGACACTTGGAATTTTCAACTCATCCCTCGCTACTGCCTCTTTATAACCCATCTCCACAAATAGGAGGGATTCAAGAGCCACCCAAGAGCTAGATTCTGGGCAGATTTATACTCTGGTGCATGCTTCTTTCCATAACAAGCCACATTTTCTTTTCCTAATTGCCGAAACGGTTTTGCTTTTAAAAAATTAACTCCCAATATCCATTTAGTTCAGAACAAGCCAATTATTCGTTCCCATTTTGCAGCAATGCAGTTCCCATAGAATCACTGAATTTCCTCTTCGGCTGGTGTGCCATAATGAAAATGCTAGGCTTTAAATTGGGAAATGGTAAATGTTTGCTGCACACTTATTACATTTATTATGGAACAGCTTGACAAATCCCCACAAAGTTGCAGATTCAGGCAACTGTTTGAGTTATATTAACATTCATTACCATTAAAATATCATTACTACTATCCCTGTCTTATGTTAATTCTCAAATGCACTCTGCCACATTATAGGTAAGTCCTTATGTGTTTATTACGCCATGATTAGTTGAGCACACAAGACGCAGGAGAGTCCTAGAGAAAATAGCTTCTACTGTAAAATAATGTCCCTTAGGACTTTTTTTCCCACTAGAATTTTTTTCTTTGACATAACTTCTCCCATATTAAAAAAAAAAAACAAAAAACAAATAAAAATTGTTCCAGCACAACTACATTGTAGGGAAAATATGGTTTTCAAGTAGATGTGATCCTTTGACTACATAATCACATACCTTTGTATCAGTGAAATAAAATTGCTAGCTCACTACGCAGCTGTCAGAACCATTTACAAAAAATGTGTAGGTATGTGTGAATATTTCCAGCAATGAACAGCCATGGTTTCTTCTAAGTGTAACTACTGAATTATTATTTCCAATCAATGTAAATTAGGAGTATTCATCATCCCCCTGCCCTAATCTGTTCCCAAATAAGGTCACAGAGATCTGGGAACACTGTAACCCAGCCCTTATTCATGTCTGGCTAGTTTCTGTGTATTTCTGGATCCCCAGGGGAAAAAAAAAAATCCACTCTCATGTATGAGGAAAGGCAGGAATATTTGTCCACAAATTATTTGTCCACATTGATCCCAGACAACAAAAAAGAGAGAAGCAGAAAACCAGAACTATGAATTTTGTCATAATACCACCATGAGAGAAAGAAAGAGAGCAAAGGAAAAGAGAAAAAAGTGAGATTCCCAAAATGAATCTGGAAGTTGAGTCATGGCAACTGGACTTCTTTTCTTATGAGATAGAAATGTTTCGCTACTCATCTAAGCAGCTTTGTTAGTCTGAGAAAGGTTAGTGATGATGTCTTCCATTTATAGTTCACCTTGGTTTCATGTTACTCTGGTCTGAATAGGTTCATTAGGTGGACAGTGGTCTGAATCAGATCATTAGATGGACAATGGCCTGAATAGGTTTGTTAGAAATACAATGGCCTGGGGTGCATTAAAGTCCCACCTATGCAACCCTTCTCAACACCTATTCAATATGGATTGTTAGTAGGGATGTGTACCAAGTGATAAATGAAATGCTGGTTTGTTAGGTAATGAAACAAAACAAAACAAAACAAAACAAACTGGGGAAGTAGCATTTTGTTAGTACAGTAATCCCCCGCCTATTGCAGGGGGTTAGGGACCTGACGTGACCCGCAATAATGGAAAATCCGTGATATGTGGATGCTGGGTCGGGTTGGGACTGGGGGGGGGGGCTATCTGGGGCCTCCTACACTTACCTGATGCCTGGTGCTGCCCCAAATGGGCCTCTGATGGGCTTCCATGGCCTGTTGGACTCCCCAGAAGTGGTTTTGGGTGATCCGGAAGGCACTTCTGGGGCATCTAACAGGCCCAGAAAGCCCTTCAGAGGCCTGTATGGAGCAGTGCCAGTGCTGGGGTAAGTGCAAGATGACTCAAGCAGGCCCAAGAAGCTTGTCCCAGGGGGCCTTGCATTTCATATACTACGGTCCTGCAATATACTGGGACCACAGTCTATGAACCGTGAAATGGTGGGGGATGACTGTAATGAAACAAACGGGTGTTTTTTTTTTTACTTTAAAATGAACCAATTTGTTTCTCTGTAAAACAGCTCCCCTGAGTCCTAGAGGCACCAAATTTAGTGTGAACCTTCCTTGAACTCTCCCCTTTACTCTCTTCAAATTTGGAGATATTCGATATTCAGGGGGCCAAGTTATTCAACCTCAAATGGGGTGCCCCCAGGAAAAACATTTAGACTTGCAATGTTATGTGCTTGAAAATAGTGATCCCAGGCAGCTAGCAGCATGGATAGTACAGTGCAGCTTCTTCAACCTCGCCCCATGAAGCACCTCCAATTTAGAAAGGTACAGGGAACAGTGTTATTGAGCTCCAAAGTGGCTACGGGGGGAACTTAATTGATGGAGTGTGACTGAGGGGACGCTGTCAATTTTTTAAAAAAAGTTCAATTGAAAATTACTGATCTCAGATATGAAAATGGCAGTCTTAGCTTCTCCAAGTAACTTTAGGGTATCTCTTGAAATTTGGAAATGTTAGGGCAGGCAGGCCCAAACTTCGGCCCTCCAGATGTTTTGGACCCCAACTGCCACAGTACTTTGCCATTTGCAATCTAAGCTTAGAATTCTAGGAGTTGTGGTCCAAAACATCAGGAGGGCGGAAGTTTGGACATGCCTGTGTTAGGGTTTCTGGGGGCAGAGATACCTCCAAAGGAGGTAAGGGGTGCTTATGCTTAATTGAAGGAGTGTCTTTGGCATGCTTTGCCAATTATAGGGTTAATTGACAGTTTTCCCTCAGACACACTCCTTCAATTAATATGTGTACACCCTCATATTTGAATGTGTGCCCTCTCAACTTTTTTCAAACTGAGGGAGCTGTTTCGATGAATAGTGAAACATTCAACAATCTCACAAGAAAATAAGTCCAGTTGCTATGACTCAACTTCCAGATAACCTTACCTGGATTACTAAGAATCTTCACAGACATCCCCAAATTAAGTTCTGATCTAGCTATAGGGATGTTAGCATTCATCTTCACACACCTATGTACACACAGAGAGACATGCACACACATGCATATGAATGCCTGCACAGAGAGTCCTTTTATAGTGCTTAATGTAAAAAATGAGAAAGGTGAAAATGTGAAGCTGAAGCAATATACATTACCAAATAGATGGAAGTCCCCTATAAAGTAGTGGTGGTGGAGTGATACAGGCAGTTGTTACCAATTTCTGATCTCACTCAAAGACAGTTACTTCATGTCCCTCTCATCGTGGTTCGCTGTCCCGCTTGGGACCAGTACGAAAAAAGGTTACTCCGTGTCCATTGTGTGACGGCAGGAGTTCATTCTGACCACGCCCCCTGAACCGGGAACAGAGCATGATGAGACATACCTCTCCCTGGCCTTGGGAATTGTCTTGTCTCAGTTCTTGTTTTGAGACAAGTGCCCATGAAGTAACACTTGTCACGCAACGCATGCATTCTCCATCTAGTGGCAGGAGTGTGAATTTGCATTCTCCAGTACAATCCCAATGGCATAAACAATGCATCGCAGAGAGGGAAGAAGGCATGAAACCACGAGTTTTGCCACTTAATGTATGAAAGGCAAAGTTGCAGAGATTCGAAAGATCAAAAAACGGAAGCCCGGGCCAAAAAAAAAAAAAAGGGTAAACAAAGCCAGGAAAATTCAGTAATTGTCATGAAACAAGGACATAGAGTAACAGTTGTCACGATACAGTCAATCACGCCTGTGGGTAAACGGAAACACGGACAGAACTGGGGCAAGACCACGTGACCACAAAATGAACGTAATCTTGGAATGAGGAAGGACATGAAGTAACTGTCAAAGACTATCAATAGTGTCTCAGCAACTGAAGAATGTAGGAAAAATCTTGTACCTCACACAGGGTGAAATGAAAGGCAATGAGGAGGGGTGGGCTGCCCAGGAAGGGGCTTTCCTGGACCCCCATGTTTCATTTTGTAAAAAAATCATTTTGTACAAATTATTTGAAAAAAAATGTACAAAATGAAATGAAAGGAAATGCGGGGGGTGGGGGTGGAAACAGAATGAAATGAAATGCAATTCTTCTGCAGTCACTATCAAAAGATGTCTGCAGAGTCCTTGAATAATAAATCTTCAGATTATCCAAAGTTACATAAATTACTCAGCACAGGAAAGCAGCTGAATTAGTGTCATCCAGTAAAGAAAGATTGTAACCAAAATATATATACTCTGCAACAGCAAGCAAACTCTCTTACACACTCAGTTGCTATGCATGGCTTACTAAGGAGAACAAAACAGTTTGTTTAGAAAAATAAAACAAAGCTTTTCTATAAAACAGGGACAAGACAAAACAATAACAGTCCATACACTGGAAAAATACTTAGCTTAGCTTGTGAAGAGAAATAAAGGCAGCAACAGCATTTCTGTCAGGAAAGGCAGGTGGCTGGCTAGCAAGGTGTGGCTAGCCCAGATGTGGCTCAGGAAGAGCTGACAAGGCTAAGGTAGAACCTTCCCTTATATTATCAGAAGAGGAGGGACAGGTGAAGGAGATGACAGGATAGCCTAAAGACAAGCTTCTAGAAGAAGAAGCAGGCTATTAAAGGAGAAAGATGTTTCTTCATGTGTGGCTGCATTGAGAAAGACATTGAAAAACCCAACATACTGTAAGTTACATTTAATGTTGTCAGTCATTAGGGGTGTGTCATTCAGATCTTTTAGGCTCTGACTGCCAGAATTCTCCAAGAATTACCCTGGGAATTCCAGTCCACATGCTCACACTTTCAGAACTTGTATTTTGCTCATCTGGAGGTCGGGCTACCTCAGAGGTTGCATTGTAATCCTCAATTTCTGTCGCCATTAGAGATGGGCACGAAATGAACTTTTGGTTTGGTTTGTTATTCATTATTCATTTCATTACTTAACAAAACAAATAACAAACTGCCCCCTCTAAGAAAAATGAAATGAAACAAAACAAATTTTTCATACCACCTTACCTGGTGGTGGAGTGGTCCCTTCGGTCCTCCTCGCTGGGCTCCAGGAAGAAAAAGCCGACAGGTCTGTGATATAGCTGGTAGTTGGGCCATGTGGTTGGCACAAAAAAATTAAATTAAATATTAAAAATTAAAAATTAAAACTCCCCTATCCGGCGTGTGGGCCCGGTACCAGCCTGCGAGCACTGGCCCTGACCCGCAGGTTGCGAACTGGCCCATGGGCCAGCAAAACAGAGAAACAAGCCAATTGGCCTGCGCTACAGCTGGTAGGTGGGCCAAATGGTCAGCACAAAAAATAAAAAATAAAATAAAATAAGAATACATAAACCCCAATCTGGTGCATGGGCCCTGGTACTGGCCCGCGAGCACTGGCCCTGACCTGTGGGTTGCTGAGCTGGTCCGTAGGCTATGGGACCGGCCCACAGGCCAGCAAAAGTAAAAATAAATAAAAATATAAATATAAATATAAAACCAATCCAGTGTGTGGGCCCTGGTACTGCCCCGCAAGCACCAGCTCTGATCCGCAGGTCACTGAACTGGCCCGTGGGCCACGGAACCAGCCCAGGGGCCAGCAAAACTTTTTTAAAAACCTGACCAGCCCATGCTACAGCTAGTAGACAGGCCATGTGGTTGGCACAAATAAAATAAAATAAAATAAAATAAAATAAAATAAAATAAAATAAAATAAAATAAAAATAACCTGATCTGGCCAGCGGGCCACCAAACTGGCCTGCGGGCCAGCAGGAGTAAAAATAATAAGAATAATAAATTACGCAAACCAGAAAAAAAAGAATAACATATCAAAATGAACCAACAAAATGAATATTTCCATACAAATTCAATTAAAAAATGAACCAAAATGAACCTTAAAACGAACCGAAATGAAATGAATCGCCATTTTTTCAGTTCTTTCCCATCTGGAGTTGCCATGCTTCTTCAGAGAAAGCTGCAGCGGTATTTCCTGGCCATAATAATTTGCTGTCCTTCAAATTCTGTAGAATATGCCTCCTGAAGAACTATGAGGTCTAGGAAGCATTGCAGCAAGGTACCTTGAAATAGGTTTTCAACCCCCACAGATTCTGCATAATCTGTATCACTTTAGCCAAAATATGGTACTACTGTATAATTTCAAATATTCACTTCTAGCAGTTTTCTGCTTATTGTATGTTTCCTCTTTTCTGATGTATCACTGAAAATCTTTTGGCCATGGTCCATGAACAGAACTTAAAGATAGAGGTCTAAATGTAATTGCTTATCCAGAACAAAAAATACCCACTGAAACATCAGGATTCATACAAGTATCTGATTGTTAGCAATTGATTTAGAATTCTCATTAGGACCAGCAACAAGATTTAAGCCAGAATTTCTGTGTGTTTGTGACTATTGATGCCAGATAAGTTACTATCTATTTAATATTTTTGATGCAAATTTGAAGATAATAAATATTGCGTTCTTCATGCATCTAATAGAATATTTCTAAACAAATTTCTTTATTGCTATTGTAGAAGCTATAGTGATACCATTATGTGATTATTCCAAAAATGTATGGGAGGTTTTCATATTTGCACTCCAGGAAAACCTTTAAATATGAAATGAAAGACTTACAAAATACAGCTAACATTTTCAAGGGAAAAGCTATGTCTCCAGTGCAACAATAAGAGCTTTACAGCATCTCAATGACTACGTTTTGTTTTGCGTAACCTTTCATGGAGTGCAGCCAACATCATCAGATGCAGTGGGTTGTTGGTGATGAAAGCTTATGTCAAACAGACATCAGGCTATGGAAAAATCATTTTTATGGATCAAGATACCCATTTAATTTTTATTTTATTTTTTAGGGGGGAAAAGAAAAACTCTTTGAGTGATGACTAGAGATCAATGTATGTTATGTGCCATCGAGTCAGTTCTAGCTTAAGTTATACTTAGTATGTTTTCTGAAATATATGATATATTAAAGGAGTAGTTTTACTAGTGCTACACACAACCCACACACTCATAACCATACCCACACACATTCATGAGTTTTAGTGCCCAAATGATTATTTGAACCCAGGTCTCCAACATCTGCTTAGGTACACTATCCATTATAGTTTCCTGTCTCTCTGAGGCCAGCAGATTAATCTATGTCCTGTCTGTATCACATTTCCCATGTTTTCATTCATAAATCTGTCCTATCCCATTGCCCACCCAGCCAGAAGCATTTGAATCATGATGGGACCAGATTGCTGGCACTCAACATCAAAAAGGCTGCAGAGCAGCTTTTAAACTGATAACTGGGGGAAAGCCGACAGGAGCTGAGTGGCATCCGGTTCGGAACACCTCATCACCATGGAATGAGGTTGGAGAGGGTAGAGAATCACATAGAGATGACATAGCAGGTATTAGCACTGGGAGAATAATTGAAGGGGAAGGTTAAAAGAAACCAATCTCTTCAGAGTGCATGAAGCCTGTTTAAAACAACGGTAATAGAGGCCCAGCACAAGTGCATACCACAAAGAAAGAAGAGCTCATCTAAATCCAAGAGGGCACCAGCATGGTTAACGAGTGGAGTTAGAGAGGCTCTAAAGTGCAAGGAGAGGTCTTTCTGTAAATGGAAATCCTACCCAAATGAGGAAAATAAAAAGGAACACAAACTCTGGCAAAAGAAATGTAAGAAGATGATAAGAGAGGCAAAGAAAGATTTTGAGGAACGCATGGCTAGCAATATAAAGGGTAATAATAAAAGCTTCTTTAAATATGTTAGAAGTAGAAAACCTGCCAGAGAACCAGTTGGCCCTCTGGATGCGGACCCGCTTACCAAGTTGCAACCCATGTCCTTAATGGCAAGCAGAGGCCTTGGACTGGCAGGGTCAGGCACATAACTCAAGGTTGACGTCTGAGGATAAGGTGCAGCCCATGGCCTACGAGAACACTGGCCACCAACTGAAACTCCTGTGCCCACCCCGCTGTACACTGACAAAATGGGTGTGGGAATGTTTGCCATGTGCAGGGGCCCAATAGGGCCCCATGGTCAAATGCCCAAAGCCATGTTGTGTCTTGTGTGGTGGCTGACTCACCTGAAGCTCTGGGGGCCTGCATCATCGCTCCGCTACCACTGGACTGTGTAGGCTCACTGCTGATCACCCTTGCTGCAGGCTGGGAAGCACCACCCGGCCCCGCTGCTGCCACATCTGAAACGCATTGCAAAGCAAGCACCACAGGAGAAACAGCAGGGGTGTCGTCCACCACCCCCACCTCTGATTCTTCTTCAACAACAACTGGAACAGCAGCTTTCTCTTGAGGCCCCTCAACTTCCGCTACTGATGCACTCGGCTGCTTTGCTTCCAAAAGAGAAATTTGAGCCATCATCACATTCAACCAACTTCTGATCCTTGGACTCTCTAGAAGACCGACACTCCCCTGTTTGCCCTCTAGACCTAGCCAATGACCTCTTCCACTCCAAAGCACTGAGCTTGGACAGGATAGCTCCAAAATCAGGACAGTCCTCATCAAATGACCTTGGAGATACCGGATGCAGAGTGGAAGCCTTCCTTTTGGCTGGCTATTTGCCCTTCTGCTTCCCCTGCCCTTTTGGGGGGCCCATCTTAGCTCAATGGTATAAACCTGGGACCCACTTCTGAATGGAAATAACAACTCCTAGCCACCACAATCCCGAAAATCAACTGTGCCCCAGACCACTATACTGTGCTAATTCTTCCACACACACCTTACCTATCATAAACAATAACCAATATTAAGAATATTAACTAGAGACTTATAAATTTACTTATCCATTTAATAATTAGATGGTCCCAATTTTATCATTTATTTAATAATTTCCACTTCTTTATTATTATTATTATTATTATTATTATTATTATTATTATTATTATTATTATTATTATTATTATTATTATTATTATTATTATTATTATTATTATTATTATTATTATTCCACTTTTACTATATATATGCACACACACCTATACATAGTTATCTAGACCTGATATATATTATCCAGATTTATTTATTTATTTATTTATTTATTTTAACCACCTAAATTTCCTAATTAACTATGCCAAAATTGCCCTGCACCCAGCAACTAGAGCACATCTTGAAAAACACTAACACTATCCCCTATGGCCCAAGCAACGTTGGAGTGGATGAGTGGGATGAGGAAACCAAGTGAACAATTTCACCACTGGGGATCGTGGCATGGGAGGTGGCTCACAGCAACCCCAAAGCCCCAGTCCCTTAAGCAAACAGTCCACCCCCCAAAAAAAAACCCTGCCATTTCACCACCCTAATTCCCTTCCAGAAAATGAAGCAACTCTTCCCCACCTCCTCCCGCTTGCTTCTAACTGCTATTCCTAAGAAATAATTAATTGCAAAAGACCTGCTCCCCAAAGTAACCCCCCGCAATCCACCCAAAGACCACTCCAAACCTCTGTGGGTGATGCAAAAAAACCCCACCCATGCTAGAACTCAAAAGTTCTTCTTTGAAAAATGGAGCCAGGCAGCAGCTGCAAAAGCACAACACAAAGCTCCACAACACAGCTCCTCCAAGCACGATGATCAAAGAAGAGGTGCTTCAAGGTCGGAGTTCCCTAAGGGCCACTGTAGCATCCTTCTTCCACTTGGGCAAAATGACTCCAGGGCCGCATTCGTAGCCAGGGGAGGGCATTTCCACATTCATTTTTGCATTGCAAAAATGCATTTACTTCATGTCAGACTTTGCATTTCACCGAACTATGCATTTTAAAATACCCTTTGGTACTTTTTTGAAACCACACATCACAAAAGTGACAAGTCCAAAGATCAATATATTCTCATTTATCTATTAGTCTAGGATGCATACAACTGGTCAGTCTATAGGAGAATTTACAAAAATTGAATTCCTTCACCATCTCTGATGGTGGCATGTGAACTTATGGAATGAATGAATAAGTATCTCTTCCATCTTAAAAAGTGCAGTATTCAGATACCCATAAAATAGCAGCTCTTCACTTGATATACTTGCTGTATCTCAGTGGAAATACATTTCTGCAATGATGGAGTTTTCCGCTTGAATTTAATAAAGGGAAATGTGTTAAGTATACTTATGGAGAACTAAACCCCATCCTTTTTCAGTGGGGAATGCTTGCAGCTAGGTTTGGGAAAAGATATTGCTTGCCCATGTCCAAAATGGCAAAAAACCTTCCTTGTTCATTGACTTTCTCATTCAGTTTGTTTTTTGCACCATTGCACTGAATGGAGCAGCCCTTCAGAACATGGATCTTTGCACATTCACACCAAAGTTTACAGACCAAAGTTCTCACTAGTTATTCTGGCTGCAGAGAACAACCAAAATAGTGACAAGACAAAACAGAATCCCATTTCATTGACTCCATGTTCAGATAGATCTAACCCTTCCTCCTTTCAGCCTTGGTAGATTTGCAGCAATGCATGGCTTTGGAATAGCAACTAGCGGCATTATCAAGGAATCCGAACAATGCATGGCGGGGTTTCTCACAAACTTCACTTCTCATGTGTGGTTGGCAAACTTTAATCTTAACTTCTCTTTTTGTTTTATGTTACCAGAAGCTTGGGTCTCAGCCACCCTATTTTGCTTGTTTGATGCAGCTACTCTCATGAGAGTACAGATTCTAATTTTAATGCCCCATATAACCTGCGAATGATAGTTATAAATTGCATTCCTATGACCTTTTTAATATTCTGACAGCTGACTTGACAGCCTTCTTCAATCTCCCTTGTTTGGAATATCTACCACTTCTTTAAAAAGAAAAAATCAGGAGGGGGATGCCATAGCTATATAGGCCATCCAAGCAAAATATTTAAAAGATAAGGGACCGGATGAACAGCTAAAGCTGATGAATACTTTGCTCCTTTTTACACTGCAATTGTAACTACTGCAATCCATAGTTATAGAAAGCATTTAGTCTCAATACTTAGGTGTGTTGTGTACCACAGTCCAAGTAGCTTGCAGTATGAAAAGTAACTAAAAGTTACTATTTAGTTACTTTTCAAAAAAACCATACAGAGGGTTTTTTTTAAAAAAAAATAGCAGAACGGCTGATATGGGAGCAGACTATCCTTTATAAGGCCCCGATGCCTACTCACAGCCTGTGTAGTGTACCAATGCCTCAGGTGTCACATAGGCTCTTGATATTTCTGTGAGGGAGCCAAATATCCCCTGCTGTTATGTCCCTCTACTCTTGTTGTGGGGGTGGATTAACAAAATTGAAATACCTCATTCTATGGATTTGCTGTATGAGTGGGTCACAATAGGGACAACCCTAGCAAAGACAGTCACTGTCCTAATTGCTTCTTGGGCAAGACATGTGACACATTCCATTGTGCTTTGTTGTTAGATATAATATAACATTATAATTGCATGTATTGATAATACAGGTTTCTATCAAAAGTAGCCCAGACAGTCCATTCTGATTCAATGCATTGTTAGGAAGGCCTATCAGTGTGAGATCCCTGCATATACATTATTCACTATAGCGCTGGTGCATATCTTACTAAGAAAGACTCACTCTTTGCTCTGGGAGCAATATGAAGAGTAACCAGTAAGGAGATCAGCAGCCAAGCCATGGCAACAATGGACGGCTCTGCTTTTATGCATGTCGATTAAGCAACTGGGAACTATGAGCCCTGTGGTCCTTACACTCCTCTGGTCATATCCTATAGCTATTGACTCCTATTGACTAGTAGCTATTGGCTGCCTCAGAAGGAAGTTCTGCTTCTGAACAAAGGTATGCACATAAAGCAGAGCAAAGTATTCTGCTTATATACTTCCCCATCTCTGGACGGTTTACAGTTTTTATTATACAGGCTACACATTGCCCCCCTCCCCAGCAAGCTGGGTACTCAGTTTACCAACCTCGGAAGGATGGAAGGCTGAGTCAACCATGAGCCAGCTACCGGGGGTTAAACCCCGGGTTGTGAACGCAGTTTTGCCTGCAGTACAGGCATTTCACCACTGCACCACGAGGCTCTTGTGGTTCTATGTGTGTGTTGTGTTGTTACAGTCATGACCGACTCTTCGTGACCCCATGACCATGGAGTTTTCTTGGCAGGAATACTGGAGTGGTTTGCAAGTTCCTCCTCCAGGCACCTACAGCACCAGGTATTCCCTGGTGGTCTCCCATCCAAGTACTAACCAGGGCCGACCCTGCTTAGCTTCCGAAATTGGGCGAGATCGGATTTGCTTAGGGCATCTAGGCAGCTCTGTGGTTCTATACATATACTGTACATTAGACGTGGGCACGACTTAGCGAAATTCCAGTTTCCGTTTCCGTTCCTCGTTTCCGTTATGGAACGGAAAAGGAAACAAGAATTACTCCACCAGAACTTGAACTCGAACCGATAAAAGAAAAATTGGGTCTTATTTGTCGTTGTCGTTCCTGGCATCGCGGCGATTGCGTGATGCCAAGCGGCACAGAAAAAAGTTTTAAAAACAACAAAAAAACCCGATTCCCGGCCAAAAAAGCAGGCGAAAATATGCCTGCCTGAGAGTGCACCTACCAGAGGGGTGGTTTCGGGGGGGGGGTTCCCCCGGCCTCCCCCCCTCTCCTGTCCTGGGCTGCTGCTGGGGGGCATCCTCGTCATCTTACAGTCACAACTCGCCACCATTCAAGTGGCACAGAAAAAAAAGTTTTAAAAACAAAATAAAGCATAAGAAATGACCCTGGGAGATACAAGAGAAGGAGAAATAGGTGCTAGTTACAGCTTTAACATTTTTGGTTTGGCCAAAACTCCCCCTGAAAACTTGCTAGCCGTGATTGCTGCTCTAAAGAGCTACTTCCAAGTGACAATGTCCTGGTTGTCTTTTAAAGTGATGGAGGAATATTTGCAAAGTGAACTTCAACTTAATGAAGCGCTTCCGTCTGAGATGAAAGCAGGTAAACAGCCAGAGGCAGTCTAAACATGATGGATGGGAGCAAAAATAAACCATCATGTTCACATTTAAAAATTGGACTAAGTCATATTATTTCCATTTAAGCATATTCCTCTCATTTATCCATATCACAGCAGGCCTATTGGGAAGAGACAACACAAATGATATACTCTTTAACTTTATCTTCCTGACTATTTATTCTGTTGCAATTCCATTAAACTCTCCGCAAGAGTTACTGTAAGATTACAAAGGAGAAACAAATAAATTGAATCCAGGTCCCTTTCCTTCCGTTACCACCATATTTATTCCTCTGTATCACAATCTGAGTTCAAGACGTCACCATCCAGTGGTACAAAGGCAAACAACAATGCTTGGGTGGAAAGTGAAAAGGAAATCAGTACTGTTTAGGGTCCATGTATTACTTGTATGCCAACTCTGTTTTTGCAAAGGGATATTGGTTGGAACACCAGTGGAATACTGCAATTGTGCAGCAGAGCAAATAAGCATTCTACAAGGCAGTTCTAAACCTGGGGCAGCCCAAATAAACATTAATAACTTTGAAGCCAGTCTTTGGATCAGCACTGGAGGCCAGGACTGCCTCATCTCTGCTGTCTTTCCAGGAGCAAGCAAAGACCTTCCTCTTCAGGCAAGCTTTCCCTGAATGAGGGACTACCTACTAAAAATTTTATATGGATTACCAGAACACTAGTGTTTTCCATGTTCCTTTTCACCCCTCATAATGGATTTCTCTTTTCTTCTTGCGTTGTTTATAGCTCTAATGTTACCTTTTAATGTTCTAAGATGCCTCTTAAAATTCTCTGTTCTTAACTTGAATATGTCTTAAATGTTCTGGACTGTATATTGTCCCTCATTATTGTAAGCCACCTTGGGTCCTTTTCCAAGGAGAAAGGTGGAGTAAAAATATTCAAAATAAATAAATAAATAAATAAATAAATAAATATATCAGACAATCTGCTCCTGGTCTATGCCATATTTGGGGTGTTAAGCCAAATGGTTTTCAAGTGTTGGTTTTTAAAAAGTTTAACTGCTTTAAGCCTAATAGGGTAAGCTTGTTTCCTAATTAGCCTAGCCACCAGCCAATCCTTTTTCTTTATATTTAAATAAAAGAGGTTTATGGGTAAAAGAAGTCAGATCTTACTGTATCCTCTTGATTTCATATTATTTTTGCAGGGGATCTTTCCCAATCACCATCAAATCATTATCCACAGCAATCAACCTGGCTGTCCATCTCTTCCCAGACAGACCACAATATTTTACTGGTACACAATCCATTCCTAGGTCCCATCTCTCTGCACACAGTTTGCAGTTTCCAGCCTGCAGCCCTGACTCTTGAGCTATACACAAAATTGGGTGTCTCTAGGACCCAGGGGAAAAGACCCATGTATTTTTAATGAAATTTTCTTTAAAAATCATTAATAACAAAATGAAACAGCAAATGAAATGAAACAAAACAAAGTGCTGTTTTTTCTGTTTTTCCCCATCTGTAGCAGCTATTTAATGGGAAAAAAGTCTCTTTGTGAATTGTTATGAGCACAAGAGGATATCTTATATGCCAGGGAGGGGAACCTTTAGCCTTTCAGATATGTTTGGACTGCAACTCCCAGAATTCTGAGCTTGTATTGCCAAAGATCAAGGACTGTGGGAATTGTGGTCCAAAACATCTGGAGGGCCAGTAGCCATGACTCAACTCCCAGATGCTGGCATAGGTGTCATCAACATTCAGCCTGCCCTTGACATCCTTTCTACAGCTGGCAATATAGGCATGGAATTGTGCAGCAATATCAGTCCATTCCCTAGTGTTCTGAATTGTGAGTACAAAAACATAATATCCTACATTCATAACCCAGAAAGTGTTTTGAACAACTTAGTCATATTAGTATAACAAAGTTGAGAAATTTCAGTGCCTTATTGAACCACTTCCCAACTACCCAGGTAAACCACAAAGTATAGTAGCTGCTTCTGCTGAAAACTAAAGTCATCCAAATGCTAGGTTTAAAAAAAAACAGTAAGACCAGTGGAGAACAGAGTGTGGCAGCTATATCCTGTTTTAGAAAAGCATCATCCCACCCCCACCCCCCGAAACTTCTGGGGAGAAGGTTACATCCCCACCACTTAAAAATGAAAAATGCCCATATCTTGTTCTGTCCCAGAAATCTGGAAAACAAAACCAGACATTAATTTCTGATAATTTCTGGTTATGGGTTTCCTTCTGTTTTCAGGGCTGATGGAAGATGTGATAGATCACACCTGCTTTGTTGGTCTATGTGGGGCACCATTAGGCCATTGTATCACTCAGTCCCTGAAGGCCCAGTAGGATGTCTGAAGTGGATTTTAAAGCTCCAAAATCTGAAGATCCTTTTGAAATATTTGTGTTAACAATAGATGTTGCTCTTTTCTCTGTTATGACTATTTGCCACTGCTAAAATTGTCCTTCTTGCAGTTATTTGATACTTATAAAAATGATGATCAGAATTACTGTCAATTTTAGCTTTAAGTGGGATTGGAATAGCATTTAAGGCTAAATGCAATTGTATTTAGAGTTGACACATTGAATGAATGGGACTTGTTAACACTTATGCAAGTGTCATTGATTTAGTGGGTATATTTGAGATTAACTAATAGATTTAGTTCTTTAGACTGCCTGCTTATGGAATCAACTGCTGATTTTTAAAAAATGTGATTATGTCTTTTGGAGGGATTTGGCCTTGCCAGTAAGAGTATTCATCAAATAAGAACACAACGTCTGCTCTTTTTCGATAGATCGGAAGCACACAAGGGTCTGAGTTCTGCAAAAGGGAGAGCCATTTTAATCCAACTCAACAGATTCTATTTCTGTCATTCTGCAGTCACACACTTGGGAGCCAGTTCCACTGAATGTAGTGGGATTTGTTTCTGAGCAGGATTGCATTGTGTGGTGATATCACTAGAAAGATAACTAGTTTAAAATAGCGGAACAGTCAACATCAGATGAATATCGGTGTTTCCCCATATCCCAATACTCTTTGGGTCTTCCAAAGTGACCTCATTAAGTGCAATCTCTAGCATGTCATTCTCTGACCGCTTTCCTTTGGCAGAAGGCCATCTGTCTGTCTCAGAGCTCCAAACTGGGGAGAAGCAGAAGCAATACAGCCTCAACTGCATCATTAACAAGGGCCTGGCATCTTAATCAACCACCTAACATAATCTGCCTTCTATGTCCAAAATACTTGTCTGATGTTCCAGTCACAGCAGTGCAGCTCCCTGCTCAGTGGAGAGGATGTAATTATTGCTGTTTTATCTCTCAAGTCAAGAGCCTGACTAGAAATAACAATTATGCTATAGAAAGGGGAAGTAAGAGGAAAACAAATTCAGAGTAGGCTTGAGCAAAGAGAAACAGCTCAGGCAAAAAAGTTAATGTAGAGCCCCAGATGTCCAGAATTGTAAGGTTTCAGAGTCTAATAAGTGAATTCAGTGAATAGGCAAAGATCACAACTTTCATTAAGTCCAGAGGGACAATTTACCCTCCTCAATAATCTACTGTTAGAAACCTGTGGAAAGATGATAATACATTCTTCTCCTTGAAGTCTTTGAGGCTGGAGATGTGCCAAATAAAAAAATCCAAGATAACATTCTGGAATTATATTTACCACATCTGATATTTTTTAAAAGAACTCCTCTGAGGTAACTTTTGCTTGGTAATAAGAAAATTAACCATTTTCATTCAATTCTTTGTTCCTTGGCAGGACAAACACCCTTCCGTATTTCAGGAATGTCCTTTAAGGACATTCCTGCCTATAGAAATGCTAGTTCTTCAGATCGACCCCCAATAAAGTAACAGAACTGTCTCCCCATTGTTTTGTTGTGGATCTATACGTAAAAGCTGCAGAAAAATCTAGGTAAATAGCTACATTCTGCAGAATATTCTCAGTGCAAGATAATCTTCATTTCCAGTTTTACTGAAGGGAGGGTGTGTTTGTTTGTTTTAATTGCTGTGGCAGAATTTCTAGAACACTCAAAATAATTGTGGTAAGGCTGATTGGCCCTTCACATTTTTATGCTCTACTCGGGTTTTCCCCCTCCTCTCTATTTATATGAACAACACCATAAATGTTTTTAAAAAGCATCTCCTGCTGGTTCAACAATCTAATATTTGCCACTGGGTGTAGACAGCCAGGATTCCACCTCCAATATACAGCCAAGCCAACCCTAGGAACACACCCACACTTTTCAGAGGTTATTAATCTGCTGTCTTGACAAAGTGCATGTGAAGATTCTCCATCATCCAGGTGAGGTTATCTGGAAGATGAGTCATGGCAACTGGACTTCTCTTCTTCTGAGATCAAAACGTTTTGCTGCTCATCCAAGTTCCCTCACACTGACAAAGCTACTGTACTTGGATGAGCAGCGAACCCTTGGGTTTTCCGAAAGAATCCATTAACTATTCCAATACACAAGATTTACAGTACAATTCCCAATCTGGAACTCCCAATTCTGCTCTGCTTACATCATCTTGTAATGCCTTCTTCTCAATCCTTGGGTTTTTCCCTTGCTAAATTAACTTCAAAGCCAATTTTTCCATTTCCATTAAAAACAATCTTTTCAGTATCACTGGTATCATCTGGAATAGGAACAACACTTTGGGTAATACATTCATTTTAATTACTGCTATTTTGCACATTAATGATAAATGCATCCTATTTAATTTTCCACATCCACTTGTACATCCTTCATAGTTTCAAAATAGTTGTCTTGATATACTGTATTTGCCCTTTTTAGTTATTTTTATACTTAAATATATTATGGTCTTCTCTTCTTTAAAATTATACCTTTCCAACAATATCCTTCTCTCTGTTCCCATATTCTTAGTTAGTATTTTTGTCTTTTCTTCATTTATTTTAAGTCCCGCCATCTTTCCAAAGTCCACTATCTGCTTTTTCCATACCTCCACTGAGTTAATTGGATCCTCCAATAAAAACTTCATTGTCTGCATAAGCCTGTAGCTTGTACTCTTCTTGATTTATTTTCAAACCTTGTATCTCCTTTTAATCTCTTATTTTTGGTTTATCACTTCTAACATCAGTATAACTATCAAAGATCACAAAGGGCAGCCCTGTCTAGTTCCTTTCTTAATTCTTATTTCTTTTGTGAGATTGGTATTGCCAAGGTAATCTTCTGTCTTAGGAATTAAGACAGATTGAAGCTGGGGTCAGAGGAGTCCCACTGGCACTCATACATGCACCCTCCAGGGTTTTAATTAGCCTGTGGTTGAAGGTTGGCATTTTAGGTAGTGCGGCAGAGGATCTTCACCTAGTGAACAGCTGGTACCTGTTTCAGGGGCCAGGGATTCCTCACACTTCCAGTTGTTCTTGAGCAATACCATTATGCTTGAATTTAGGGTTCATTTTAAACCTTGGCTCTCCTGAAGTTTCTGTACCTGCTTAGGCACTGACAATGGCTATTTTTGTCTGCAGCATAGACGAACTGTCAAAAATTGAGTTTTTCATGGCAGTTGCATGACAGGGGTTGGCAACTTATGTTTTGCATCTCTATGGAACAGAGTAGATTTTAGGTATGTGCAGAGAAAACAAAAAAGTAAAAATTAGCCCTACACATCAGCAGGAATCAAGGGAAACTTTCAAATAAGATTAGAGAAGAATATAAGCAAACAGAAGTGTCATTAAAGGACACACTGTGAAAGCATGTAGGTGGGGGAGGCAGGGATAAGGCTTTGAGTGCATCTCTGAATGGGATGTGAAGGCGGGAATTGATGGTACAAAAAGAGGAGTTGGAAACTGTGAGGCATCAGGTTAATTTGAAAAGCTGCAGGGTAGAAGCTATTTCTGTTGTGATTTGCCAAGCGGGCTGGGCTAAAACCCACACACCTTTAGGAAGTCTTGCAAGAGATATTATTTCTTAAGGTTTTGGGAAAACCAGTATTCGGCAGATGAGGAGGCGTAAACATTTCCTTATCTCTGTTCTTTTGTTTTCTCTACTCTTCTACCTTGGAGAGCTCACTCACTTCATCAAGGTTTCCTAACGGGGACATTGCCAGGCCGAGAGCATGTTCCCCATTTTGTTTGTGTAATTGTCAGGATCAGTTAGTAGTGTTGCGGGGAGAATCCTTTTATTTCTGCTTGCTTAATACATTTCAACATTTTTCTATAAAGCAGTAGATATTTAGTTTACACAAGTCAGAGTTTGAAGTGTTAGGTATGAAAATTTATTTACTTATGTCAATAGTTGGAAATGAGGAGACTAGATTATCGATATTAATGATATTAATTTCTGATGATATGGATATTAACTTGAAACATTTAATTCACTGAAGTATTGTTGTTAGATCATTATTAAATCACGGATCAGAATCCTATGTTTATGCGTCATATAAGTATCCCATCTCCAGCTTCTATGTTCTCATATCCAGCCAAATACTCTCATTGTTATTGATGTTTTGATGTTGGTCATGCAACAGAAGAAGAAAAGCCCGTGGTGGTGGTGGTGGTGGTGGTGGGTGGAACTAAGTGTACAGCTGCCTTTCTGAGCTAGTTTTTCTGTCCTTGGATGCTGGTCAATAGCTTTAAAATACACAGTGAAATTTACAAAGAATGTAATGCAGCTTGTCACATTTGGACCCTAGTGGCACATTTCTTATTGACTTATTTCAATCTGAATTGAAGTGACCGCTTTACCTTTCAGGTGAGAAAGGCTTGGAAAAAGTGAAACATCATTCTGGTAAGACTGTGATGTCAAATAGAAAATGACTTTTCGCCACCCTAATACACATACGCTAATCAGTACATGCTGTTTGATTCCCACCACATGTTGCAACACAAACCAGGAGCCATCAGGACTCTAAACCACAGAGCATAAAACATCTCCCCCAGAAAAAGGAAGACAGTCATCTGAAGACAGTCTTTATGGTCTGTGGATGCTGAAAGTCGGATTATAACAAGGCAGCGTCCCAATCCAGTAGGACAATGGAATAGCCTGAGAATCAGAGCAAATAGAAGAAGCTGCTCATTCCTTTTATGGCTGGTATGTCTGAAAAGCTCAGAGGGATTTTTGTAAACACCTTATACCTGTTCACTTCAGACCCACTAACATACCAAGGCAGAGACTCATACATCCAAAACACTAGACACCAAAACACGAAACTAACAATATAGCATACGTGGTCCAACGCAGTGAGGAGTGTTCAGAGTCCTACATTGAAAAAAAAATCTGAATTATCATTAAACAGGAGGGAGGCCCAGCACAGGAGGGACAGCAGCTCAGGACGAGAATCAGCAGTGTACCTCCACTTGAAGGACAAAGGGCACTCATTCAAAGATCAGGATGAACACATATTAGACAGAGGACATAGGTGGTTTGAGAGAGTAGAGATGGGCATGACTCAGCAAAATTTTCATTTTCGTTTTCATTTTTTCATTTCGTTTTGCAACGAAAACAAAAACGAAAAATTTTTCAGAAGCAAAACGACAACGGAAACGAAATGAAAAATTTTGCCGTGTTTTTCGTTTTCGTTACAGCAGACACATTGCATTGAAAAGAATGCTAACGAAATGAAAAATTTTCGTTTTCATTTTTGTTTTTTCATTTCGTTCCGTAACAAAAACGAAAACAAAAAATGTGCAACCCCCCGAAAAATGAAAACGAACCAAAATGGACCCCTAAACGACAAATGAAAAACGAAAAATTATTTTTTTGAGTCGTGCCCATCTCTATGAGAGAGGGGTCAGGGAAGCAATTCATGTGAGCAATGAAAACCCCTCTCTCAACAGGGGTAGACAACTTAGGCACAATGTGTCTCTTATGCATCATGCTGACCTTTCATTTAGCCGCAGAAAAATCTGCACCACTTCATACCTCCACTGGAAAGGCACTTGTTTATTGTGAGGGACTGCATAGGTGTGACTTTAACACACCCCAGGCTATTGTCCATCTAACAAGCCTATTCTAAACAGGATAACGTGAAACCAAAGTGGAGTAAAAATTTGAGGTATTGACCAACTTTCCTCAAACTGAAGAAGCTAGTTGGATGAGTATTTAAACATTTAGATCTTACAAGAAAAGAAATCCAGTTGCCATGACTCATCTTCCAGATAATGTCACCTGGATGACTGACAATCTTCACGTACAAGGTAAGTGAGAAACTTAAGGAGTGCTTTTACCACTTCTTCCACAACCCCAATGAGTTTCCATGACCACCCAGGACTCCTGAATTGTAGTCCATCGCTCTGTTCACTACACTAAACTGGATACGTCTAAAGAGAGGATTTCTTTGAAAGATAATGTATTTGAAAGGATGTCATATTGAAGAGGGAACAGGTTTGTTTTCCACGGCTTCAGAGACTAGGACACAGAGCAATGGTTTCAAACTATAGGAAAAGAGATTCAATTTAAACGTTAGGAAGAATTTCATGACAGGTAAAGCTGTTTGGAGGTGGAATATGCTGCCACGGAGGGTGGTGGAGTCTCCTTCTTTGGAGGTTTTTAAGCAGAGGCTGGATGGCCATCTGTCGAGAGTCCTGTGATGGGGGTTCCTGCATGGCAGGGGGTTGGACTGGATGGCCCTTGAGGTCTCTTCCAACTCTATGATTCTATGATTCTATGATTAGAGCTTTCAGGTAAAACATGTAGAATAATCTACTTCAAAAGTGTATTTGAATGAGGCCAAAGCACCAATGGTTCTTTGAAAATGAGTGGTTCCCAGCTGCGACACTTCTGATGCTCTTGAGTTTTAGCTTCCAGAAACTAGGCCCATTGGTTGTGCGGGCTAAACTTCAAGGAGTTGTAGTCCAAAAACACTTAAAGTGCTGTGTTAAGAGTCATTTATATAGGAGTAACTGTCTTGGGAATATTGTTGGCACCTTTTAGGGAGCAGGGATGTATGTAGATGCAGATACGGATTAAGTAAAGATTGTAACGCGAAAAGAAAAGAAAAGAAAAGAAAAGAAAAAAGGACATTTTTAAAGCGTTATTTTCAAAGCACTGGCTAGATCAGTGCTTTCCCTCTGGTTTTATGAAGAGAACACAGAGAGTTTAATATTAGCAGTTTAATTTTATTGTCACAGTTCCAAACTGACACAAGTGGTTGATTTACAATAGGGCTATGCAACTGCATTGGCCAAATCCCAGTGTGAATCAGGATAATTTGGGCCACCTCAGATTGATTCCAAATTAGTCTGAATCACTTCATATTGATTCAGCAATTCAGATATTAGCAGAAAATCAAGCAATGCATCTCTAACAGGTTGTGAAACAAGAAGCATACCAGGGGTGGGGGTGGAGTGAGAAAGCAGCTGGATTTCCTCACTCAGAGATCTAGTTTACAATCCTGGACAAGAATCCTGCTAGCACAAGCACGGTGCTTCCTGTTGTGCAGCAGCACTTTTGCAGCACAAAGCTTCTGCAATGTTAGGGGAAAGTGTGGCTGGGAGGAAATGCTATTTATGATGCACTTCATGCATGGTGCACACCAGGTGAAATGGGAGTCACAAGGTCAATTGCACAATCTAATTGTACAATCTGGTCTGCCCCGGCATACCACTCGACATGCTTATGCGGACATAATTTTATGTTACAAAAAAAATAAAAAAATAAACAGGATTTTAGTCATTGAAGTTTTATATGACCAATTCTTTCTTTCTTTCTTTCTTTCTTTCTTTCTTTCTTTCTTTCTTTCTTTCTTTCTTTCTTTCTTTCTTTCTTTCTTTCTTTCTTCCTTCCTTCCTTCCTTCCTTCCTTCCTTCCTTGATTGCTTGATTGCTTGGTTCCTGATCAGAGATCATTGACAAACATGCATTTTGTCTTCTAGAAACCATTGCTTATCTGGATTAGTTTCAGCCATTATTTCACTTCCAAACCTTTTGTTTGTTAATTTGAATAAACCTAACCTAATCCTCTTTTTTGCCTTCCTAGTCAATTTGTTTATTTGAACAGCATTTTCTACAGCATGTATTAATCTCCTTTCTTCTTCCTTTTCTTAGGGTTTTCACACTTGGTGGTGGGGTCCATTATTCTGATTTTTGTCCTGCACTTGGTACAAACACAGGCTAGGTCCGGGTGAACCCTGGAAAAATTAATGTCACTGTCAAGTCTGTCCATCCAGGACTGTTGTGGTCAGCCTCTCGGTCAGGATCTGCTGACCTCCAGGGTGAGACTTTTTTTTGGACAAAGTTTCTTCATGCATCTTCTCAGCAATTGGTGTGATGCCATATTTAGATCAGATGTCATCACTACACACATGATTGTTTTGAGTTCCATCGTAGCATCTTTGTCTCTATGACACTGACAGTTTGGCTATTTGCTCTGCCAGCAGTAGCTAAGACTCAGGATGACAAAATCCACTTCAAACACGTAAACAGGCAGAATGTCTTAAAAGCAGCCATATCACATATGTACAAATATAACAGAGTTTCAGCAACATTTCACTTCACAGAGACAGCATAACCGAATACATACATAGAGCATGGCAATATGGGTACCTTTTCACCAAAGGTCCAAAGGCTACTGATATCTGGAGCCCTTTTATACTTATGATTAGACATGGGCACGGAGC
>JAHTLZ010000204.1:16177102-16187716 GCA_023846285.1 Phrynocephalus versicolor | reverse complement strand
GTGGGTCAGAGCAGAGGCACCCAGAGAGGTGCCTCCCAGAGCCCACTTACCCTAACCTCAACCCTAACACTTCCCTTCTTAGTGGGTCAGAGGCACCCAGAGGTGCAGCCCAGAGCCCACAAACCCTAACCCTAACCCTAACCCTAACCCATGCTCTGGGACGTCAAATCGTGCTAAATCACGGTGGAAACGACAAATTTTTGAAAATTATCGCGACAAACAGAAACGACCCAAAAATTTTTTCTGGTCGTGCCCATCTCTACTTATGATAAGCAATCAGGAAACTGTTTACAATCCATTATGCTATTGCATCTATCCAATTTACAAAGCAATTAAATATACATGCAAAACACCTGTAGACAAACCTCTTCTGTCTAATACAAAATGTTTTTTTTCCTCTCTAATATTTGACAGACAGGCAATGCATACTGTAATTAAAACTGTAAACTATCCAGGGACTCCTTGAAGTGGTATGGGGCAGTACATAAGCAGAGCACTTTGCTTTCTTTCCAGCTGAAGACTGAAGCAAAAACATGGAGATAAAGAGGCATCTCCTGTGTCTCCTGGTTTCTCCTTCCCCTGTCCAAGAATTTTGCCTGCTGAATTCTAGGGAAATTCTGAGATTGGAAGTCTTAGAGATACAAAAATCCAACCCCTAGTGGCAAAGCAATGTGGAAGTTCTTTAAAAATGGCTGCAGAGATGAAACATGGCTTGTGGGGGGCATATAAACTCCATCTTGAGCACAGCAATGACCAGAGGATACACTGTTTGGTAGTATATATTCTGAGTATTTATATTTATTTATTTATTTATTTATTGAACTTGTATCCCGCCCATCTTCCCAAAGGGAACTCTGGGCGGCTTCCAACAACAGACCAGACAACGGTCATCAATACAAATACAATAGGCAGTTCAATCGCTAAAAATACTATACACACATAAATAAAATAGACAATCAACAACATGTTAAAAGAACAGTGCTAGCACCCTTAGCCCTTAGACAAAGGCTCAATAGCCCAACATCTTACTCCGCGGATAAGCGGTAGTGGTGAATGGCAGGAAAGGAAAGGGGGAAAAAAGGAATTAACTGAATTAAACTAAAATTACACTTGGTCACCAAAGGCCTCTTGAAAGAGTAAGGTTTTAAGAGCTCTGTGAAAGGCCAACAGGGACTCTGCAGAGCACACATCACTCGGGAGGGTGTTCCACAACGAGGAGGCTGCCACCGAGAAGGCCCGGCTACGGTTGACGGTTTTCCGGGCCTCTCTAGGGGTGGCTACCTGGAGCAAGTGTGCTCGTGACTTCCGAACCGGTCGGGCCGAGGTTGATCGCTGGGCAATCCGCTCTGCCAGGTAGTCCGGGCCCAAGCCATGGAGGGTTTTATAAACTAAAACCAGCACCTTGAATCTGATCCGGTGTGCAACGGGCAACCAATGCAAGCGAGCCAGGACTGGGGTGATGTGTTCGTAATGACGCACTCCAGCCACCAGCCAAATAGATTAGGATAGAATCAACTTTATTGTGGCTATATCAGTAGCATATCCTATGTTCTCAAATTTAATCCAGAATTCAGCTCCTAATATAACAGGAAAAGGAAAAGGTGAATGATAGAGAATGCTAAGGATTTCACTATGACCACTTTCACATGACCACTAAAATCTGCTGGCAACTTAAATGCGGATCCTCCCAACCAGAGATCATATGGTTGTTGTCCTGGTTCCTGTGTCCCCATCCTCCTGCACGCTGATTCTATTGCTTCTGTCTGCTGTGGATTGAGGGGAGGGAGAGAAAAATGCAGGCTCACCTCTGCCTGCCCAACACGCTTCCCCCAGTCGGCAGCAGCTAATTGTAGCAGGACAGGAAGCCCGTTAGGGATTCCTGTCTGTTAAAAGGGTGGGGCAACAAAAACAAACAGAAGGTGGAGGAGCTGGCCAGGCATGCACTGCTTTAAAATCCGCAATGGAACAATTTTACCTCCTCAAGACCAGGTACTTGTAAAATGTGCTGGGTCGCACTTAAGTGGTCGTG
Source organism: Phrynocephalus versicolor (assembly GCA_023846285.1). NCBI lineage: Eukaryota > Metazoa > Chordata > Lepidosauria > Squamata > Agamidae > Phrynocephalus > Phrynocephalus versicolor. Next base: position 16,185,687 of record JAHTLZ010000204.1, on the reverse strand, counting down.
GTCGTACTTTTTTTTAAAGTCCGCTGCTGGTGGCAAAACAATTTATGCTCCACATCTGTGAGCACTTTGCAGCGGATTTTAGGGGCCATGTGAAAGCAGCCTATTTTAGTATACATCTTTCTCACATCTGCAATAATTTGTGATTATTAGCCATGGAGTGTAAAGCTCCGTTATACTCTTCCATTGATTAAATGAAAAAATCTTACTGTGATTTTGTACAGTACTAATTTAACAAGTGGCATAACTTTTGGAGGTGAATTCCTTCAAGTTAAGAAATCACTGGAGAGGTTATTTGTTGCATGTGGAGTCACTCAGTTTGGAATACAAGGGACAATGTATATGATGATTTCTTTATTTGAGTCAGTCAGCCACAGCAGTTACCTTGTTTGCATTATGCTTGGAGGCATTACTAACAGGATTCTGGCAAATAGAAGATTTAAGTGCATCTTCCTCAAGACATCTGGAAACTGTACTTAGGGAAATGGTGCTAAGAGTTATCTCTTGGTAACTCTTTTTTTCCTCACAGAACTACAACTCTGAGGGTGCTTTGTAGAGCAGAAATGGCTTTAAACGAGTATGTACTTCAGGCTTGAAGAAGTGGACTTATCCATGAAAGCTCACATTAAAATATAGCAGGTAGACTTTCAGGTGCCACAATCATTTTGTTTTATTTTGTGTCTTTTGGTTTTGCCTGATATGTACCTGAAGTTTGCATACGACCTGCTGGAGTGTATTTGATGTCTGATGAATACCAGAATCAGTTCGTCTCTTATCTTCTCCATCTTGGCTACCATATTGTTCCCATCTCTCTCCCAGGTTGCAGCTGTCATATTTTCTTAGTCCCCGTGACTGCACATTAACTGACATTGGCAGTGCTTGCTTTTAAGTTTTTACTGCAGAAAATTCATAAATAATTCTGCCACTAATGCCCAGTCTGTCTGTTCCTTCATTGTAACAGAAGACAGTGATGACTTTCAAAAGCAAAAGCAAAGTGTTCTGCTTATATACCACCCCACACCACTTCGAGTAGCCTCTGGGCATTTACAGTTTTAATTACAGTATGCAGGCTACACAACACGAATTGTTGCTTTGTTGCCTACATCACCAAAACACCACCTATAGATATACATACACCCATCTTTACAAGAGCATATCACAGCACAACACATGGAAAATGTCCATTTTGAATCTGCTGGACTTGAAAATGGTAGAACCTCACCAGTAGCGGGGGGGGGACCCACTTTAGGAGTAAATAAGGGATGGCCCAATTCAAATCAGCCTCTGCATCATGCAGTCAGTAAAATATTTCATATTCAATAATTTATAAGTGGAGAAAACCCTGTGATGCCATGTAGTTGTACTGTAAGACACAGAGAGGTATCATGCATTTGATTAAATTTATACCATTACAGCATCCGACATATATACAAATATATTACAAATCTCTAAGATGCCCTGCAAATCTTTGTGCAGTTTGGTACCTATCTAAGCTAAGGGCTCAAAGCAGGATACAAAGCTCTCACATTTCGCACTTTTTCATTACCACAGTGCTGTGAAGCAGGTCAGGCTGAGAATGAGTGAGGAATAGAGATGGGCATGACTCAGAAAAAAATTTTCGTTTTCGTTTTCGGTTAGGGTCCGTTTCATTTTGTTTCCGTTTTCGTGAGCTAATTTCAAAATTTTTCATTTTCGTTTCGTTACGTAACGAAAACGAAAAAATGAAAACGAAAATGAAATTTTTTTCGTTTCTTCCCATTTAGCTCCATTATGTGTTTTTCCAGTAACGAAAAACGAAAATTGGCTCGAAATTAGTCGTTTCGTTTCCGTTTTCGGTCCATTTTTGAACCGTTTTTCGTTTTTGTTTCGTTACGTAACGAAAACAAAAAAACGAAAACGAAAACGAAAATTGCGCTAAGTCGTGCCCATCTCTAGTGAGGAATACACCAAAGCACCAAAAAGGCAAGAAAATGGTACTCATTAATTCACCAAGTCAGTTTTACAACAAAATGGGATTTGAACCAAGGTCTTCTGAGTCGTCATCCAGCAATCTAACAGCTGGATCACACTGGCTCAGTTACCATTTCTTCACTGCCTCTTTACCTTACAATGAGCTCTAAGCTAGGAGACTGAATAATATTTCCTCCTAACTTCTCCCATTGGAAGCTACTGGCATACATAATTAAAGGGAGAAGCACCACAATTTAAGAAAATCAAATCAAAGTAAAGTGTTCTGCTCATACAGTATACCACCCCATAGTGCTTAAAGCACGATCTGGGCAGTTTACAATTTAATTATACAGGCTACACATTGCCCCCGCCCCCAAGCAAGCTGGGTATTCATTTTACTGACCTCAGAAGGATAGAAGGCTAAGTGAACCTTGAGCCGGCTATCTGGAATTGAACCCCAGGTGGTGAGCACAGTTTTAGCTGCAGTACAGCCATTTAACCCATGTGCCATGAGGCATCAACTTATTGATGATGAATGAGAAAAGAAACAGGAGAACTGCAGCAGCAGCAAAGATAGGCATTGGTTTTCCATTGTTCCCGCTATTAGTGCACACTTGGTCCTGCACAGCATGGCTATTGACCTGCCAAGCAGATGATTAGTGCTGTCAATTTAGCTGAGAAACTGGAGAAAGCAGAAAAGAAAATAGAGGAGTTTGCAGGTATTCTTTGCTTTGCTTTGCTGGTGCATTGATTTAAGGTCATGATTAATCTGTAGAGTTTAATCATCTCCTACCTGGATTTATTGTGAAAAGGCATGATTCTGATGTGTGCCACCAGTTAACAAGACTGATGTAGAATGGTGAATAGAAAAGAAGCCTTCCTGTGTTATGAACAAAATCAATTTCAGCAGCAATAGCGTTAATGAATAAAGGTGACTTTATTCTGTTACATGATTGCTATTGGAAATGATTTTGTTGGCTAGGTAGCCATAGAGCTGCTGGGATGAGAAATGACAAGATTGCCAATGGTTCCTAGATAATGGTCCTGCAAATGTTTCAGCAGGCAGGAAAAGTAAAGCCAGCCAGATAAACCAACCAGAATGGTCTGTATTATGTACTACAACCCACTTCCCCAGAGTAAACATTTAAAAAGCAGACACTTTATTCTGCTCTGGTCAGACCCCACCAGGAGTACTGTGTCCAGTTCTGTGCATCTCATTTTAAAAAAGATGTTGACAACCTTGAGCAGGTACAGAGGAGGGCAACCAGGATGGTTGAAGGTCTGGAAGAAATGTCTTACGAGGAGCGGCTTAGGGAGCTGGGAATGTTTAGCCTTTCAAAAAGAGGGCTGGGAAGGGATATGATAGCTATGTTTAAATATTTGAAAGGACGTCAAATTGAAGAGGGAAAAGGTTTGTTTTCCTTGGCTTCAGAGACTAGGACTTGGGGTGATGGTTTCAAACTACAGGAAAAGAGATTCCATTTGAACATTAGGAAGAACTTCGTGATGGTTAGAGCTGTCCCGCAGTGGAATATGCAGCCACGGAGGGTGGTGGAGTCTCCTTCTTTGGAGGTTTTAAAGCAGAGGCTGGATGGCCATATCACAGGAGTACTGTGATGGGGCTTCCTGCATGGAAGGGGGTTGGACTGGATGGTCCTTGAGGTCTCTTCCAATTCTATGATTCTATGATTCTAACTTTCCCAACTTTTGATGTGAGTTACTTATATTTAACTGCTGCACCATTTAGTAGATTTTTAGAGAATCATAGAGTTGGAAGAGACCTCAAGGGCCATCCAGTCCAACCCCATGCCATGCAGGAACCCCATCACAATATTTTCCAGCCAGGTATCTCCCATCCTGTATCTGTGCAATTCATTCTTTTTACCCAGATGCAGCACCCTACATTTCCCTCTGTTGAAACCTATTCCGTTAGCTTTGGCCCAGCACTCTAATCTGTCAAGGTCATTGTGGATTTTCATCCTATTCCCTAGGTAATTTGAAACCCCTCCCAATTTGGTATATCTGCAAATTAAATTAGCATACTCTCTATTCCTTCCTCCAAGTCATTAATAAAGACATTGAACAGGACTGGACCCAGTAGAGAACTCTGGGGCACCCCACTGGTCACACCTCTTCCTAGAAAAAGAATGAATTCTTAGAAAATTACAATTGCAGGCTTCTCCTTTAACATTGGTTATCAGTTGGCCTTGTACCTGTTAATAACTTAAGAGTCCCCCCACGCCTACACCCACATACATACTCCTTCAGAGGCCTTGAAGTTGGTCCTTTCTTACTCTTCCCTCCTTTCTTGCTTTCTTCCAGTTCAACCCTCTGGAAGAAGGGAAGGCGGGGGAAAGCAGGTACTGTGAATAAAAAATTTCATTCATTTAATGAAAAAAAAAAAAAGACTTTTTGCCCAAGAAGGGATGAGATTTGGCAGATCTTTCCATCCTTTTTTCCTCCAACCAAAAAAAGGTAATAATCGGCATGCTTTGACAACTGCTCTGCAGGTGTATTTGAAGGGAAGTAGGATGATGGCTGCTACCTGGCGCCTTTTGAGAAGCTCTGCACATAATTCGAAGTGTGCATGCTGTGGAGGAAGTAAATTTTGGACAGGTCTTTCTCCCCTTCTCATATAACTACAACACAATGAAGCTGAATAGGGCAAAAATCAGAACTGACAAAAGAAGTCAAGCAGTGGAGTTGCTAACACACTGTAAAATACTTAAAGGGTAGTCATACAAAAGGAAGCAAAGGATCTCTTCTCGGTCATTCCAAAGTGCAAGACACGTAACAATGGGCTCAAGCTACAGGAAGCCAAACTAAGATTGAATATCAGGAAAAACATCTTAACTGTTAGAGCAGTATGACAATGTATCACTCACTCTATAGCCCAGAGCACAGAGAGAACTCCTAGTTCCCTGAGCTCCTTGCCCTTTGAAGATGCCGGCCACAGAGTCTGGTGAAACATCAGGAAGAAATGCTTCCAAAACATGGCCAAACAGCCTGAAAAACTCACAACAGCTATCAGATCCCAGCCATGAAAGCAATACAATGGAAATAATTATCTAGGGAAGAGGTGAGAACTCCAACACTAGAGGCATTCAAGAGAAAATTGGACACCCATATCTCAGATCTCTTTAATTTGGATTCTTGCTTCAGTAAGGGTCTGGACTCAATGGCCATATGAAATCCTAATTCAATTATTCTGTGATTCTATGATTCTACACAGGAAAAGGCTATCAGTGGTTACAAGTCATTTTGTCTACTCTAGATACCACCTCCAAATCTCAGGCAAATTTCCTCTCAGTTATAACTGACATCAGGAGAATGCTTTTCTTGGATGCCTTCTGACTGATCACTGTAGAAACAGCCTGCTGGAATGCTTTTGTTGTTACCTGGACCAACTTACTTCTGAATTGTGGCAATCGTATGAATTAGTGACCTCTGAAAGGTCCTGTCCTTAATAGCCCTGCTTAGGTCTTGAAAAACGAAGACCAAGGTTCCCATTTAGAGTCAGTCCTCAAATATTCAATCTTCCTCTTTTGTTTCTGGATGCTTGGTTAAGTCTCCTTTGAACTCATGATTGCCTCAAGGTCTTCCTTTGTTCACGTCAGAAGATTCACAATGCAGTTAAAAATATATCAATTTTTTTTTACCCAGTGATGAACAGCCTGAAGAGTATTTGAGGCAGCTAGCACCACGTCTTCCAAAGTATATGTTCAGGAGCATGGCGTACAGAATAATTTACAATCAAAGCAAGTTACTACCACAGGCCTATTCATAACACAGACTGAAATTCAGATTACAGTTGAGTTCCTAATCTAGTTACTGCAGTGATGTAGTCATCTGTTTTCTTGTTCTCCAAGCCACTGCACAGAGTTTTGCCACCTTGCCTGTGGTTTCATTGGAGGAATCAAAGAGGAGAAAAGATTTGTGGGTTCTATTCAAATGAATGTTTCTTTTTAATTGAAGAAAAGAGTATCCCTATCAAATATGAAGTACAGCAGAATGTGTGCCATGGTTTCCACCATGCCATTTTGAAAGGGGTTGGAATGTTGATCATAAGGGATACATGAGTATCTTCCCTCATGGTGCAGTGGTTAAATGCCTGTACTACAGGTAAAACTGTGCTCACGACCTGGGGTTCAATCCCAGTGAGCCGGCTCATGGTTGACTCAGCCTTCCATCCTTCCAAGGTCAGTAAAAATGACTACTCAGCTTGCTGGGGGGAGGGGGGAATGTGTAGCCTGCAGACTGTAATTAAAAACTGTAAACCACCCAGAAACTACTTGAGGTGGTATGGGGCAATATATAAGCAAAGCAGAACACTTTAAAAAGGGTAAAACCTGTTCTTTTTTTTATAAATTATAAATAATAAAGATAATCTACTGGGGAAAATATGTATCTGTGGTTCCTAGCCACTAATAAGGGACATTTATCCAATTGAGTTGGCTGGATTTCAAACTTGTTTCCTAATAATCTCTTTGGCTTTCTGGCAATTTCAATTTCTTCACTGTGAACATTAAATATGTGGAGTTCTTCTGTATTCATATTTTTGTTTGTTTGTTTGTTTGCTCACTTGCTTCCTTCCTTGTTTGTTTTTGTCATCTTAAGATTCCTGTTTGGCAATTCTTTCACTTTCATCAGAAGGAATTTCAAGTCACTGCTGCTTTCTGCCAGTAAGGTGGTATTATATGCATACTTTGAATTATTGATGTTTCTTCTACCAATTTTCACTCCTCCACCTTCTAAATCTAATTTGTTTTTCCATATCATAGCCCCTGCATATAGATCAGATAAGGAGATAAAACACACTTTTGTCTGAAGCCTTCGCCTCGAGGAAACCTTTTTCTCTTGTTGATCATATTCCTTATTCACAGTTTCCAGTTATGCATCAGGAAAGTCATGTGCTGAGGCACAACTATTTCTTTCCAAACACTACAGAGTTTCTCGTGATCCATCAGAGGCTTTGGTATAGTCAATAAAGCGTACACTGATCTGCTGAAATTCCTTGGTGTGCTCCAGTAGCCATTGGTATTTGCCATACAAGTGCCTCTTCATTTTTTAAAAACCACCTCGAACATCAGGCATATAGGATATTTTATCCATATTTCATTTAGGATAAAACTGCCATAACCCTTTCAGCATCACTTTACATGCAAAATTAGAGGCATGTTCTTATAGTTACTGCAGTCCTTTCTTGGAGGTTGGAATGTATATTGAACAATTGCAGTATAGGGTCAGAATCTGATCTATTCACTATAAAGTATATATTGGCATTCCATCTACCCCCCGGTGATATATTTATTCCAAGTGCTTTCAGAGCAGCTTTCACTTCATTGTCTAGAATTGCCAGTTCATCACCACAGGATTCCTCATCAAGGGAATTTTTCATCATTTTATATCTTCTGCATAAGTCTTCAGTATACTGTTACTGAATGTCCTCCCTCTCATGAAATATCTTTCATTGGCTAACATGAGCCTTGTGGCACAGTGGTTAAGTTTATGTACTGCATCCCAAACTGTGCTCTCAACCCTGGGTTAAATCTCAGGTAGCCAGCTTATGGATGACTCAACCTTCTATCCTTCAGAAGTCAGTAAAAAATTAGTACCCAGGTCATGGGAGGGGGTTATATATACCCTATGTAATTAAACTGTGGACTGCCTAGAGAGTGCTTTAAGTAATATGGGGTGGTATGTAAGCAGAACATTTTGCCTTTGCTTTAACAGATTAGTCAATAATTTAAATGTTTATCGATATTGTAAATCTTGATCAGAATGCTAGGGTTTTGTTTTTGTATTTTGTTTTGGATACATTGTGTTGAAGCTTGTGTACCAAATGTGTACCCAAAATCCCTTTACTATGTTCCAAAACACATTCCAGCAGTCATGTGGCCTTGACTACCTTCTGAGGTTGCAGTTTCAGTCAAGAAGGGGAGGGGGACCCAAGATTGGTCAAACCAAAGCTGGCATATGGACTTTGCTCTACCTGAAGTGGTATGGGGTGGTATATAACAGAACACTTTGCTTTGGTGACACAAAAGCTGAACAGATCCACTTAATATCACACTCTGATTTCCAATTTTTCTTCAAAATGGTCCATTGCTGACACATTTGTACTTCATATTTCAACTCCTAGTAATGCAGAGGTACTTGGAAAGATCAAGCACTTGACTGCAGTGTATTAATTTTAGCCATGAATCCCCAAATGGACAATCACTTTGGCGCTTGGCTTTTATAGAGCTGAGGGGCATGATAATTTGTGTTAACCATTTCCTCTTTCATCAGCCATCTGAAAGTTCCCACAGTTCCCATAACAAATTGAAATTGAGCAAAGATGATTGGTGGCTCTCTTGAGACAGATATTCCCAGCTGCAATCCAAACAAGAGGCAATTAATCTTGACAAAATAGTTAAGCTCTTAATGGACTTTGCGAGCAATCCTGCATATCTTGCCTGGTGCCCTCTTCATGGTGGTTTAGGGCATAGTTTGAAAGCACAGTATACCACAAACTACGAAGCTGTGCCAATCAGAGGCTGATGCCCCTTGACTGGATGGCAAAATCAATGGAAAGCTGTGCAATTCTGTGAACTCCTGAGCAAAAGGCTTATACCAGAACATCAATGCAATTCTGC
>JAHTLZ010000204.1:16160509-16177092 GCA_023846285.1 Phrynocephalus versicolor | reverse complement strand
AACATCAATGCAATTCTGCGAACTCCTGAGCAAAAGGCTTATACCAGGACATCATCAAGACATGGTTCAGTGGCTAAGGTTGGCATTCCCCATTGGATCCACAGGGTCCCTTCCAGCTCTGTATTGCATTGGCATCCTTCAGTCTCAAAATACTATGGTATCAAGCCTGGAGTAGAGATCCTAAAAACAACACCTAGTGTGACTAAATAGATCAATTTGGGAATGGCAATCTCTACAACACTGGGGGCAGATGTATTCTGTTTCTTGTCTGGTCCTCGAGTTTTGTTCTTTCCGTGCCTGCCTCTTTTCCTCTGCCTGTTGGACAATTGCCTCTTCAAATTTATGTAGACCATGCTGTATCTCTTGCCTCCAGACAGTGCAATCGGAGGTCAGGGTTTCCCAACTGTTGAGGTCCATTCCCAAGGCCTTCAGGTCCCTCTTGCAGATATCCTTATACCACAGCTGTGGTCTCCCTCTGGGGCACTTTCCCTGCACTAGTTCTCCGTACAGAAAATCTTTTGGGATCAGAGCAGTGTCCATTCTCACAACAGCTCTGCAGTTCTCAGATTATTATTATAAAAAATTTACATGCATTGAAAGGACCATGCAGATGTTCAATGAAACAAAGTTATAGGACATACAGAGACTTGGAAATCAATAACTAGCATTTTGAATTTTCTCTCTGAACAGTGGCAGCATGAGTGATGACCCCACAGCTTGCAGTTATTGCATTTGAAATGTGAATTTGCCAAGCCAATAATATTGCAGAAAGTCAATGAAGAAGTGAAAAACATGTAATAGAGTCAATGAGGGCAGATCTGTGAAGGACAAGTGTACAGGTTCCTACCCTTTAAGCTGAACAATAAGCCTGCATAAAAGCACTCCTGCCCTGCTGAGCAAAGGTAGTGAGATATTTTCCATCAGACAAATAATTTTTTGTTTGTGAGGATGGTTTTTGCATAAATTGTGTGGAAATCTGTGTAGCTACATTAGGGTTGCTGCTGCCATAGATCTGTAAAAATCAGAAGCAATGGATGGGTGTCTTGTAGTTTTTTGGTCAACCAGCCAGTCCTTCTCAGTTATGTATTCTTTGCTTAAAATGGAACAAATGACTACTTTGTGCAAATTAAATCTTAATAGTGAAAATTCATTCATCTGCTTGTAACAGGGGGTGAGTGATTTCTTCTGGTATGGGGGATCACTGGTTTATTAAACTGTCAGCATACTGTCCCATTATGTGTTGAGGCAGCCCTGCCTGGTTGAGAATGAGTAATTCCATGAGATTTCCTTAGCACCAAAACTGACTCCTTGAAATCACTCTATCTAGTTTATCAATTAAGCAGGAAAATGAGTGCAACACAGCCAGTCTTCGAAATCAGAAGGTGTTGGAAACATATTTTTTCAGTCTGCTTTGTCAATTTGCTTTTTTGTCTGCTTGTTCCAAATTTCTCAAATCCCCTTCAGCCAAACATTACACAGTAGTCCACCACAATACAGATACAAGCACTATTCAGTATATCATTTGTCTTTATAAAGAAATGAAAAATCAGACATGGGAAAAATCCCAAAACCCATTTTAAAATGTCTAGACAAATAAACAGGCAGTGACTAACACCAAAAAAGAACAGAGTCTTGAGTCGGTCTCCCTTCTTGTAAGAAATACATATCCAGTTGTCAGGATACAACTGTAGTGGTTCCAGAGATATGATACCAAGAGACAATTTGTTGAGCATTAAAATGAAACTTGAAACTTCATCTTATGAGTAGGTTGCAACTATTTTCCATGTGTTGTAACCCTAACCCTGAAAGTCCTCCATAACTATTCCTGTTCCTATAATCTAGGATCCCTTCTTGGCCTCCTCTGCTGTTTCTTTAGCCACACAAAAATAACATTTGCAAGACTGCAGCTTTTTGAGAGGATCCTTGTTGATAGAAAAACAAAAATATTAGTTTAATAGGTCTCTGCTAATGTCTTCCTCATGTGATGACTTTGCAGTGCTATGCAGCCATGTAAGCCTTTATCCATCTCGAGAGCATGGATAAGCTGTCTGATAGGGCTGAATGATATAGCCTTGTAATTTTACCTAAACCTTGAGTAGTTTGTTGTTTTCCCATTAGATAACTGCTTATCCGTTGCTATTTTTCTGTAATGCTTTAGCATGCCCAGGGCTCAGGTGTTGACAGAAGATGTAAGAATGTTCCTTCAAGCCAAGAAGCAGCTGGATGGAATCTCCAAAATAGAGATGGGCACGACTAAAAAAAATGGTGTTTCGTTTGTTGTTTGGTCGTTTAGGGGTCCGTTTCGGTTCATTTTCGTTTTCATGAGGTTTTTTGCAAAAAAATCATTTTCGTTTCGTTATGTAACGAAATGAAAAAATGAAAACGAAAATGAAAAATTGCTGTTTCGTTACCATTTAGCACAATTCAATGTATTTGCCGTAACAAAAATGAAGCGGTCGACAATTTTTTTTGTGTTTCAGGTCATTTTGTTTCATTTTGGAGTCACGAGTTACATAACGAAATGAAAAAATGAAAACGAAAACGAAAACGAAAAATCACTCATTTTGTGCCCATCTCTACTCCAAAATGCATAGTAGACCAAACTACTAATTTGGAAAATATTTTTAGAAAACTCTTGGGAAAATAATTAGTTGGGAAGCTCCTATTGAGTTACGTTTGTTGCTCACATTTGCATGACACATTTTTTCTCCACGTAGGTTCAAGAGATCTTTAAAACAGGCTAACTAGCATAGCATGAAAGGCGGCATAGGGAGAGAATTTAGCATAGGGTGGAACTCAGCACAGGTTGTCAGTCTGAATCCCAGAGAAACCTCAAGTCAATGTTAATTCTTTGTTGCATGCTACATTCTTCATCATAAGAAAGCTGCTTTCCAACTCAGACAACCATCACTGGAGATCTCTTCAGGAGGAACAACCTACCTGAGAGGACAGAAAACTCAGAGAAATCCAGAAGATGACTCAGGGCGCTTTTACACAACCCCTAAAATCTGAGGCATAGGGCTCCCAGATGTGGAGCTTAAAAATGTTTTCCCACCAGCAATGGACTTTTAAAAAAATTAAGTACGACCACGCCCATCTAAGCTCGCCCCAGCACATTTTCCAAGTACCTGGTCTCCAGAGGTAAAAAAAATTCTGGTGCAGACTATAAAGCTGTGGATGCCGGGCTCTCCTCGCCTTTTGTTGTCCTCCCACCCCTTTAACAGCCTGGAATGCCTACAGGGCTGCTCCAACCAGCAGATGGAGGTGAGCCTGCATTTTTTCTCCCTTTTTTTCTCCCTCCCCTCACGCAGACAGGAGCAATGGAGTGCGGAGGGGTGGGAACACAGAAAGCAGAGCAAACCCCCACAAGCTCTGGTCCAAATTTAATTTGCCAGCAGATCTTAGGGGTCATGTAAAAGCACTCTCAGAAGGTGATTGAAAACAGAAGCTCTAACAGAGAAGGATGTTTGCTGGGATAATAGCTACTGTACTTCTTTGGTTCATAGCATCCTCTGTAAATTCTTTCCTGGTAATTCACCCACACCCCACCCACCCACCCCACACACTCACACCAGACTCTAGTCATTGTCATAGTTTTGGGCCTCTAAGGTGACGCCTATGATTTCTGGGGGTGGCATGCTTCTTCTGGAGATAATGATACACTATGTTGAGGAGAGTATGATTCATATTAGCATCAAATGGCCTCTTCCCCCCCCAAAAAAAACACTTAGCAGGGCTGTCGGCAGCAGCTGTTTATCCTGGATCAGGCTCACCCTCTACTTATGATTTACTCTTATTTTGCCGAATTTGTCTTGTGGCGTACTTAGACCTTTTCACTATTTCCATATTATGGGAAAAGAAATTGGCTCTTGGTGCCCCTTCTCCTCTTTTAATAAAATCTCTTTGTGCTTGACACTTTCCATTTACATCTGACTGCTGAAATGGAATTATTTTATTAGGGAGGAGGACAAAGCAACATCAGCCAAAGCAGGAGCTGGCACCACAGCTATTATTCTGGGTTTAAGATAAATCTTCCACTACAAAAGGGAGAACAATATAGAAATGTCCCACAATAGCACAGAAGCGAGGCTGGAGGTGAAAAGTTCACCCAGGAAGTTACTACATTATCTTTTCTGGAAGCTGCAAGGGTGAGGAGGGGGGAATCCACTCTTTTTCCTCTATTTATAGTTTCTCATTTAATTCATAAATCTGAGCATAAGGTAAATGTGATGTATGATTTCATGTTTCCCTCCCTTTCCCCTGCTTCTATTGTAGGTAATTTAAGTGTTGTGACTTATTCTGCAATTTCTTCAACAAAGGAATATTGTACACCAGAAAACATAAGGCTGGAATTTTTTTTTCTCTTTCCTCCCACCAATCCTCAATAACATACAGTGAAATATGTCTCTTGTCAAAGCTAAATGTAACCTCCTGCATAAATAGAAGTATATGTCTGTGCAAAGGTAAACCATATTTCTTTGCCAACTATGTCAGAAGTCTGTGATTTGTACAGATGATTCAGATTTGACTACTTCTTCTACCCCTGCATATATATATATATATATATATATTCAGCATATGTTATTATAAAGAAGATTTAGAAGATATTCAATGCACTCAACAGTAGGCATCCACCTAGCTCAAATCTTATTCAGTTATTCCTCTGGCTTCTGAGATAACACCAGGCATAACTCTGTAGGTATATTTTTGTAATCAACAGACCTAAGAACTTTAAAAACATGAATTAAAAGATGAAATTTTAAACTGAACACAAAATCTAAGATTGCATGGAACTACAGATAGCTTTACTAGATAGCTCAGCTAAGCTTGGAGTTTGACCCCCCACCCCATGCTGGCTCAACAGGGATTAGAACTATGACTGGATCTCCCAGCTCTGCAATTCTAAGCTTTCTTGAAGAACTGGGGTGTGATGTTCAATTCACAGCTGCCTCAACCATTCTACTTCCTGTATCACTCCATACTGTACTTACATCCAGGGCCGGCACTTCCATTAAGGTGAACTAGGCAGTTGCCTAGGGCGCCAAAATGGAGAGAGGGCGCTGGCCAGCCTGCTGCCCCTGCCCCCACCCGCCGCTGGCCACCGCCGTCCGTTCCCCCACCACCCACCAGCCGCCCGTCACCGTCTGCCCATCGCTGCCTGCCCATCGCTGCCCGTCGCCATCCGCCCACCACCCGCCGCCCACCGTGCTCATCACCACCCACCCCCATGCCTGTCGCCATCTGCCACCCACCACCCTGCCCATCCCCGGCCTGTTTGCCACCCCCTGCCCCACCCACCCCTGCCCTGCCCTCCCCCACCCCTCGCCTAGGGCGCAAAAAAACCTAGCACCGGCCCTGCTTACATCTAAGAAAGACATGCCTGCAGAAATCCATCTTGCCAAGAACATTTGAAGTTGCATCTAAGAGTAACTTTCCTGGCAAATTCCATAAAGGCATATTCCCTATTTTTCTATTTATATTTTATTTTGTATTGGCCACATGACTTTTTTTCTAAGATTATTATTATTAGACTTCTTCCACAGACGTAGTGATTTTCATGTGTGTGTTATGTCACACCACATTGCATCCCACCTATGGCCATTCTTTAGAGGGTTGAAGTATATAAGTATATAAGTACATAAGGAGTGATTTACCTTAGCCAACCCTATGATCGCTGCAGAACTGATGTTTTTGAGGTGTGGTGCTGGAGGTGAGTCTTGAGAGCCCCCTGGACTGCAAGGAGATCAAACCTATCCATCCTGAAAGAAATCAACCCCGAATATTCACCCCGAAGGACAGATTTTGAAGCTGAGGCTCCAGTACTTTGGCCAACCCCTTGAGGAGAGAGGAAAAGTCCCTGATGTTGGGAAAGATTGAAGACAAAAGGAAAAGAGGATGGCAGAGAATGAGATGGTTGGATGGTGTCATCGATGCAACCAATATGGATTTGACCAAACTCTGGGAGGCAGTGGAAGATAGGAAGGCCTGGCAAGCTCTGGTCCATGGGGTCACGAAGAGTCGGATATGACTGAATGACACAACAACAACAACAACAACAACAACAACAACAACAACAACAAACCCCATGAGAATTTCCACATCTGAGGGGAGATTTGAACCCAGCTGTATTTGTCCTGGTGTGATACTATCCACTACACCATGCCGGTTCAGTGATCCTCCTGAGTTACTTCTTCGGTTCATAATGCCCATCTGGGCATAGCAGTCAAGAAGGGCCTTTCATGAGAACCCATGAAAGGGCCTTCTCAACTGCTGTGCCCATATTCTGGAACTCCCTCCCACTAGAGGCCAGGACTGCCTCATCTCTGTTGTCCTTCCAGAAACAGGCAAAGACCTTTCTCTTCGGGCAAGCTTTTCCTGAATGATGGACTACCATGTGTATTTTATATGAATCTATAGGTTCACATAGACTGTGTGTTTACAACTACTTATAACCTTGTATAATGTAATGTTGTTTATTAATGCTGTAAGATGTCCCTCAATTCCTTGTTCTCAAATACTTGAGCATGTCTTAATTGTGCTGGACTGTATATTATCCTTCATTACTGTAAGCCACCTTGGGTCTTTTTCAAAGGAGAAAGGTGGGGTAAAAATAAATAAATAAATAAAGTGATCTTTGCCTTCCTCCATGCTCCTTTCCAGCTCCCATTTCAACCTGAACGTATTTGTGTCTTCCTTCCATCCCCTATACTCGCTATTTTAAAAACCCCTGGCAATACCGCAACACTAATTCCAGGTCTGGCAGTGAGAACTGAAGAAAACATCTCTGCCCAATCTGTCACCAACTGACAACAATCATAACCTCCTTCTGTCTAATGTCTGGCATAGGGACATGGTGAACCAGGCCTTGTTAGTTTGAACATTCAGTTGCAAGACATCAGGAGCTGAACTACTAAGGAATGAGAAACCAAGGGAGCAATATGCCTATGTAAGACTGCTCTTTATTACCAACTCGCTCCAGCAGATATAGAAACAACTCTATCTTCATACACCTGCCTGCTAAACATTAAGCACTCTTGATATTATGTCAATGACTCAGCACGAGTATCTCTGTTCTGCTATTAAAGTGTTAGTCATTTTTATCTCCTATATGTTAATAATTTTAATGGTGAAAAATGTCCACCCCCAGCCTTCAAATCTCATCTCATGGTCCTTTCACCATGCATCATTCCTCCCACACATCCCCAGTGAAGCACATTTTTGTTCACAAATGATTTTTGTTCAACGCTCTAATTGCAGGGAAAGTTCAAATTAGATCCTGAAACATTAAATATACATCCCCTGACCTGCATCTAATATATCAGGGAACATTGGAGTAAGCAAGGGTAAGTGCAGAGGAGTAACTGTACTGGATCTCAATGGGTCCTTGTCAAATACAAATATGTTTTGCTCTGAAACACTCAGGCCATATATGTGTATGTATGCCATAATAAAGGTAAAATTACATGCAGGTTTATCTAAACAAATTTTTGAAATAAATATTGTGGTTATTACAATTCCCAGTTTAATTCTGAATGTTCTGGATGTTGTGTTCTTTTCACAAATTTGTTGCATGCATACACGTATAAAGAAGTTTCCACTGCTCAGATACATTCATCCACATTCTTTGTATCTTTGCAAAGTTTGTACAGTCTTGTGATACTTTATGTATTTCTTCATAAACAACTGGAATACTATATACTTGAAACTATCTCCCATGAACTCAGTGGGCATATTAACATTCAAGGCAACATATATGTGCATAAATAGATTTTGAAGCAGGCAACAGGTTATTTTTAAGCAGTGTAAAGGCTATAAAATCCACAACACACTGCAAAACAACTTAGAATAGAATTATATGTGTAACCGACCACAGATGTTCTATACAGAGAAATAAACATCTGTCCATTAGTTAGTCCAGATTTGGTCATGTAAATGGTCTGGATTAAGTAATTGGAGTAGTATACATTTAACATAACCTGTTGGTGGATTAGAACTAGAAGACCAGTGGTTCGTGGTGATCTGTGGTTTGTGGTTAGCTACCAGTTCATTTTTCCAGGTCATGGCTGGAAACCACCACTGCCACCACCATCCTCAGAAGCAAGACCCAATCTTTCTTGCCAAGGAAGCTGGGACTGCTACTTCTGAACATGTGCCTGTCAGCTCGTTGACAGGTGGATGCATGCACAGAGGCAACAGGGGGGGGGGAAGCAAAGTGTTCTGCTTATATACCACCCATGCGCTAAGCACATCCGATCTCGCCTGATTTTGGAAGCTAAGCAGGGTCGGCCCTGGTTAGTACTTGGATGGGAGACCACCACGGAATACCAAGTGCTGTAGTGGCAAGCCACTACAGTATTCCTGCCAAGAAAACTCCATGGACATGGAGTCCCGAAGAGTTGGTCATGACTGTGGTGACACAACACACACACACACACACACACACACCACTTCAAGTAGTCTCTGGGTGGTTTACAGTTTTACCTACAGTATGCAGGCTACACATTGCCTCCCCCCCCCCCAGCAAGCTGGGTACTCATTTTACCAACCTCGGAAGGATGGAAGTCTGAGTCAACCATGAGCCTGCTACCTGGGATTGAACCCCAGGTCCTGTGCACAGTTTTACCTACAGTACAGGCATTTAACCACTGAGCCACAAGGCTCCTGCCAATTCCTGGCCAGGGAAGCCATGCCTGCTGCCTCTGAGGTTGGTGAGGATGGTCACAGGAGAAGGTAGAGAAGCAACAGGGGCAGTGGGAAAGAGTGGACAGGGATCTCATTTTGCCAAAGCAAAACAAAGGACTGATGGTGGGAAGTTTGTAGTTTGCTTTGCGTTGGCAAAACAGGATCCCTGAACTGGTTCATGAACCAAATTAACAAGCCCAGTTTGTAGTTTTTCTTGGTTTAAATATTTTTCTGGTTCAGCCCACCTCTGTTTAGCGCTTTGCTTTTTGCTAAAAACTGCAATTCAGCTTCCTCAGTGGTCTTCATTGTGTAAGGAAGTTATTTTCTGGTGCAATGACAACTTAGGATATAACTTTCATCCATGTCCTGTATTCACCAGAGGCTTTTTGATAGTTTCTTTTACAAGTCATGATGGCATGATAGACCCACAGGGCTGGTATCCCACTATTGCACCACTACAAGGTCACTGGAAGAACACAAAGATAAAACTTATCACAAATAAATACATGATAATGTTTTGAATGAGTTGGGAAATGGAAAATTGTGCAAGCAAACACACAGTATTTTCACCTTTGCTGATTGTATATGGATTAGCATAACATTCTGTTGTGTTTTTGCTACAAAGCAAGACATGGCAGCAGACAGTAATGTGACCAAGAGAGAAAAACAGAAACATCAATTTCTGTTTCATAATTAAAGTCCTACATATTCACAGTCCATGCCAGAACACTAAATGCCGGGTCTAAAACTGCCTTACTATTATTCATTGAGAGCTGTTAAACTTGCCACAGTATTTTGCCTCAAATGCTCCATCTCAGAAATTAAACATTTAATCACTGTACACCTGTGGAAGGAGCAGAAAAACGCAAGTTGATCCTCTGCTTTCACCAGCTATAATAAAAAGAGCTCCATTCCTAGTAGCTTATTATGTAAAGCAAGGGCTGCTTTATGACAGCTTATGAAGAATTACAGGGTGTTATGTCATCTCACAGATGTTCATACAAAGATATGTTTTCAAAGCTGTAATCAGATGATATGGATAACAGAAAACCTTGGTGAGGCAGAGAATCATGCCAGTGTTTAGGGTCCAAATACCTTCATTTCACCTCTTTCTCTCCCCCCACCCCACTCCAAGGGCAACCCAAGCTGTCATGCTGTCTGTGACACTTCTCACAGCACGGGGCTGCACCCTGCTGCCTGCCTCCTACACACTGCCTAACTCCTGTCACCACACCATACACTGCCCACACAGCAGCACAACCAGCCAAGAAATGTGGACACCAACGGGGATAGGGAGAGGAGGAGAGGAAGCAGGGGTGTAGAAGCAGGAGCCAGCAGAATCTCTGCACTCCTTTGTTCACCTTCTTTTCCCCTTTTCTGGAATGCTTGCTTCCAAGGCAGAGGAGGGGCTGACGTCTGTGGCTGGCTCTTTTTTTCTTTTCCATGAATGCAAATCTTTGGCTCCAACTGATCCAGGCCTAAGATCTCCTCACTTCCCTCAGGTCAGCCTTCCTTTCTGTGGTTGATTGTTTCCATCATGGCCATTTCATCCTCAGCTGGCGTCTGCCTCACTGGTGCCTGTGCCAAAGGGAAGTATTCCATGTGCAAGGGGTGGCATACACAGGTAAAGTCCAGCTGGCTCTGGAAAGCTCCCCTTCCTGTCAGCTCCCTAGTGGAGGGTATGCATATCCATTGAGTGACTATGGGAGAGAAGAGGATCCCACAACAACTGCCTGCAGCCTCTTGCAGCCCAGAGCTTCGGTATAATGTTAGGACCAATGCTGTTTTTAATATGCTTTTGTTGTTAGGCTTAGTTGGTCGTTATTTGTCATTTGATCACACACTATGTCTACATTTTGGTGAATCGTTTCACTTACTTGACAAACCGTTCTACAAGAAATAGTTAAGACGTATGGAAAGGGAAAGCTTAGGTGTGTTTGAAGAAGGAGATTTTGATCCATCAAAGCTCAAACTAAAACAACTTCTAAAGTCCCACAGTATTTAGTCTTTCCCTCTCCCACCACCACCACCAAGCCCCAGACTTTTATTTTTGCCTTTAATAGTGCAAACATGCTGAGACAAACGAACAGATCTGCTTACTGCTATGGAAAATGGGAAAAGAAAAACATCAGGAAACCTTGAAACAATTAAACAAACAAGCAGATAAATTAATATGTAAATGAAAATTCATAGGTACATATGGGAAAGAAGCTTATGTTGTGTTATATAATTATACACGTACAAGAGCTGTGTTATATAATCATTGATTTCAGTAATTTTTATTGTATTGTATTTATTTATTTACCCTGCCCATCTAGTAGCTAGGACATGACTCTAGGCAGCTTACAACCAAAACGACATAGACATAAACCAAAATCCAATCATAATTAATAATAGGCATCAATTAAATGATAGGCATCAATAATAGTCATCAAATTAAAATATCAAGCAGAAAAAAATGCCATTTCTAAAACTATCTATAAAAATCCAGCTAATTGTTAGAATGTCATGGGAACATATATCTCTAACTGAGGTGCTTCAAAGATCATGCTGTTTTGTGCCATTTCCTTATCATGTTATCTCAATTGGTAGGTCTGATTTTTCTTACCCTGGGCTAAATAATAGGAAGCTGGTGGAAACATGCTTTGTATTGGTTCAAACATACAGAAGATCCCAGCTTCAATCAATCAGAAGTGTTAGAAAGAACACTGGTCCAAATCCTATTTCTTAGTGTAGTAGATTACACTAGAGTAGGCCCATTGGATGCATAGAGATTTGGTGTGTCAGCTCCTAAAATGGGCTTCCTCCAACTGCAATGTACTGCACCAAAGTAAGTCACAGTTAGAGCAGGCACATTCGGATCAATTGAACTTATGGACACATCAAATCCCCACTGATTCAACAAGCTTACTCTAGTAATCTACTACACTAAGCAACAGGATTTGAACCACTGACTATTTGTCATGTAGACAAGGATGACCTGGGTAAATGGCTTGTCTTGCTACATTACATTGCAAAACAGTTATTTGGTAGTTTCTATCCAAAGGAAGGAAGGAAGGAAGGAAGGAAGGAAGATGGTTTCCCCATCTTTGAATCTTATGCATAAACATACTCCTCACTCCTGTCTTTTGTCCTCTGCACAAGCAGACAAGCAATTTCATAGGCTTTAATGTCTCCATGAAAATGAGTTTAGATGCTTGGACTGTTTACATTAGCAGCCTTCCTCTGATTATCAGGGAAATCCAAGGGATTTCTGTAGTGAATCTGCCCATGCGTAGCCTTGGAGCAAACTAGATGAGGATGAAAGAATTCCAAACTGACAAAGTCCTGACACTAAAGCAGTTTCCACTTGTCATGCAGGACTCAAAGTGACGCTCAGGGAATGGACTTCTGCAAAGCGTAGAGTCTGAGCAGTACCGGAGGCTATCCTGACATCTGTTTGAAAGGATACAGGTTCCATTTAGAGGATGACCTTATCTCTCACAGCAGCTGAGCTGCTTAGCCCATCAGCAATGGAGGAGCAGAGAGCAATAAATCTCTGTCCTCTCTTCTCTTCCTTCAGCACCTTTGCTGGTTGGCTTCAATTTCATTGCAAAAGTGAGCTGGAAACGAATAGTCTGAAGGCAAATTAGGTGTGTTGTGAAGGGTGGATCAAATGGGATAGAGATGGGACATACCGCTCGATACTTCATTGCTCCAATGGCACATGCCTTATTTCAACATATCCATGAAACACCATCAAGAAGTGGTAGTTTTTCATGCCAACTGGGAGGGGGAGAGGTATCCCTGCAAGATCTGCAGTTAGGAATATATTTTTCAGCATTGTTGCAACTTTTCAGACCTCAGATCCAAAACGTTTCTGGGAAGCAGTGGGTTTCTTTCATGTTGTGACCAAACTGGTGCTACAGCTCACAGGGAAGCTAGGGACATAGGATGACGATGGCCTAAAGAGAGCTGTCTGGGTTCTCCTGGTGACAGAATGAGCAGTTTTCAGGCTTTTGTATACCAATTTCTGCTGCATGCCTCCGATTGAGCACTGTTCTGTTGTTGTGTTGTTGTTGATGATGTTGTGTGCCATCAAGGCAACTCCCACTTGTGCAAACCTTAGAAATGAGCAATCTTCAAAATGTCCTGCCCTCTACAGCACTGCATGGCACTTGCAAACCCAATCTTACAGGTTCCTTTACAGATTCACTCCATTTAATACCCTGTTTCCCCAAAAATAAGACATCCCCGGAAAATAATATCTACTTACAGTTTTGTCCCACACTGAAATATAAGGCATCCCCAAAAAATAAGGCCTCCCCATAATAAGATAACAATAAATGTGTACCGTATTTTTCTTCATGGAAAAATAAGACATCCCCTGAAAATAAGACCTAGCGCATCTTTGGGAGCAAAAATCAATATAAGACACTGTCTTATTTTCAGGGAAACATGGTATCTGATTGTCCTCTTTTCCCGCTGCCTTTCACTTATTCCATCATTATTGATATTTCAGAGAATCCTGCCTTCTCACGATGTTCCCAAAGAAGGACTTCCTCCATAACAACATTTTTACCTCCAGAGATTGATCACGGTTGATTTGAACTAGGACCCACTTATTTGTCAATCTGGAAGTATCTGCAAAACTATCTTTGATCACCACATATCAAAATAATCATTTTCCCATTCAGCTGTTTACTGTCCACCTGTACGTGGCAATCAAAAATATAAGAGTGTGGGTGGTCTTGGCCTTCATCTCCAGTGACACACCCTTATATTATTTTTCATTCCTCTACTTCTGACCTTCTGAGTCTCATCTTTAACAGTTTTTCCATGCCAGTTAATAATTTCTCATTTTCTTGGCTGCCATCTCTATTTCATTAAAAATCAAAACAAAGTATACAAAATCTGTAACAATTTCAGTTCCTTCATTGTCAGCATTAAGCTGTGGAGTTCTATAGTTTTTCTGTAGCTCTGGAATTTTCTTCTTTCACTTTCATCAGAAGTCATTTCAAATCATTCCTGCTTTCTGCCAATAAGATGATGTCATCTACATACAGTATCTTAAATTATTGATTCTTCCACTAGTTTTCACTCCTCCTTCATCTGAATCTAATTCAGTTTTTTTTTTTTTTTTGCCTATCTTCTGTGTACTGGTTGAACAGATAAAGAGATAAAATGCACACTTGCCTGACATCTTTGGCTATAGGAAACCAATATTTCCCTCCATATTATGAATGAATGAATGAATACTTTATTGCGGTCAATGACCAAATCCAAAGTACATATATATAGCACCAGTTACAGCAAAACAATGAAGAACAAGGGAGGGGAAACATACAAATTGAGCCAGCTTAAATTGTGAGTGCTTGAGCAATTGTTGAAACCTCCTGAACACGAATTATAATTGCTGCCGCACAAAACTTAGCTACATTGGACAGCTTGAATTAGATAATTATGTTTTAACAGTAGGTTCTTGCCCACAGCACAGATTACACATCAGTACAGTCAAGTGCTGAGGTTCATCAATTTCTATCAGAGGAACCCATAGATTCTCTTGATCCACACAAGCAAGTTAAGGGATCAGCTGTAGTTTATGAGTAAGAGATGGGGACGAATAGAAAAAAAATGCATTTTGGTTTTTTGTTTTTTGTTGCGTGTCCATTTTGGTTCGTTTTAGTTTTTCGTGAATTTTTTGGAAAAAAATTGTTTCATTTTTTCGTTTTTCGTTTTTCATTTTTACCCGCTTTTTGCGCGACTTAAAGCATTTCCACATGCGGACATCCCCCAACACCCCAGACCAGAGGGAAAACACTAAAAAAAATGATGCTGGCAGAGACACAGTATAGACTAGGTACGCAGGGAGGCTGCAAAGACAGCGGTGGGCATTGCCCAGGGTGTAAGGCAGCCGCAGAGTGATTGCACTGGAGGGCAGGGGAGGGTACTCACCGAGAGGTACGCACGCACACAGGGAGGCTGCAAGAGAAATCTCTTCTTTCTCTCCCCTAAGAGCCAGGCTGCAGCCAGCAGGAACACAGAGACACACACCTGCCTGGCTGGCCTAAAGTAGTGCGTCGCAGAGACAGCAATTTCACCCTAACTCCCACCGCAGACTGCAAGGAGGATGGGGTCTGCCAAAGCTTTTTATGCCCTCTGTGGCTGCCACACCTACCCAGTCTGCAACCTGGGCATGCTATTGGTTGAAATTGTCCAAGAATTTACATGATCCCATCACATGGCTTGCATCCATCCTTAAAGGAAAAAGAAAAAATACATCACAATGGGAGAAAGACAAAAACAAACGTTTTAAGGAACCCAACCCCCTGGTAGGTAATAATTTCAAATAATTATTGCTGCATTTTTACATATGTCTAGGGTGTTTTAATACCCAAGAAATCAATATTAGGCATCTGGGAGCCATTTTGGGTCGATGTCCCCTAATTCCCCTTAAAGGGAAAAAAAAATACAGCAATCTGAGAAAAGACATAAATGCACGTTTTAAGGACCCCAACCTCCCTGGTAGGTATTATCATGCAGAATAAATAATTATCGCTGGGCTTTTACAGATATTCAGGACATTTTTTAACATTTAAAAACAGCTCATTTCAGTGTGCATTGCCATTAACGAAAATGAAACATAACGAACCTAATTTTCCTGGTTCTGTTCGGTTCATTCCAATTTCATCACAATTTTCGCTATTCGTTTCATTATGTAACAAAATGAATAACGAATAACAGAATGATTTTTTTTGTTTCGTGCCCATCTCTATTTGTGAGACACACACCAATCTTCTGAAATTCTTTGGTACACCCCAGTCGCCAGCAAATATTTGCAAAATATTCTTGATTGCCATCTCAAAATCCAGCTTGAACATTGGCCATTTGTCACTCCATATAAAATAAAAGCTTTTGTTACAACACCTTGAGCATCACTTTGCTTGCTCAGGACATTAGACCCATGGTCCTATAGTTAATGCATGCCTAGGCATCTGCTTTTTGGGAGACTGCAATGTGTATTGAAAATTGTCAATTTATGGGCCTTAATTTTGTTTTCCTTTTTGTTGGCATATTCATTTTTAGGATTTTTGACAGATTTTATCCCTGTGACTTGAAATAGTTCTATCAATATTCCATCTACCTTTGGTGATTAATTTCTTCCTAGTGCTTTAAGAGAACCTTTCACTTCACTTTCTAGAACTGAAGGTTGTTTGTCAGCTTTTTCCTTGTTTCACATCACTTTCTGAATTATCTTGACTGTGGCCATTAGTGTTATCATCACTTGGGCTGCACTTTGTTACGTAAACCTTGGCATTTCTTTTCTTGCTGGCAATGCAGGTAAAATATTGTGCAGCAATATCAGACCATTTCTTGGAGTTTTGAATCATTGATAGAAAAGCACAATAGCCCACATTCATAAACCATTTTAAGGAATGGTGTGTGTTTCATATATATATATATACAGGGGGTGAATCATCAGTCACTGATATTGCATTTACTCCAGTTGTCATGTACCACCTCCAGAAGCAATAATTTAGGACACCCCAGAGGTCAAAAACTGAAAGCTTGTAAGTGGCTAGCTAAAAAACTATTAATCAAACAGAAGTAATTTTTGTTGATTAATGGCTTTTCCCCCTTTCCAGATTTACATTCAAGATCCATTCTTGTACCGAATTAAATATACAAGACTATACAAATAGCTTTTGGGTGATAAATTTTGTACTGGGGAAATATAATGGGGGTGGATATTATATCCTGAGTGGGGTTCTTTTGGTAGTGCTTGCAGAAGATAATACGACCTGTAATATTTTAGAGAGGTTCCATCTTCACCAATATTGAGAGAGAGAGAAAAGATTCCAGAGGAACAACATTCATTATCCATTTCCCCTCATCTAGGCAAAATTAAAAGGGGGACAGGA
>JAHTLZ010000204.1:16137743-16150489 GCA_023846285.1 Phrynocephalus versicolor | reverse complement strand
TGCGGGAATGGGTGGGGGGAGAGTTTAAAAGTTTTTTCCTGTGCCGTCCGTGCCGCTTGAGCCGGCGGCGAGACTCGTGCCGTGCGGCTTGTTGCTGCTGAGAGCCTGCGGCGCCGGCGAGTCCCACCAGAGCAGCCCAGGAGGGAGGAGGGGGGGAGGCCGGGGACCTCCAGAAACCACCCCTTTGGTAGGTGCCCTGAGGCACGGCAGGCATATTTCCGCCTGCTTTTTTGGCCGGGAACCGGTTTTTTAACTTTTAAAAACTTTTTTTCTGTGCCGCTTGGCATCGCGCGCGATCGCGCGATGCAAGTAATGAGCACGACAAATCAGACCAAATTGTTCGTTCGTCGGTTCGAGCTCGAAGTCTGGCGGAGTAATTCCCGTTACCGTTTCCGTAGAGTAACGGAACCGAGTAACGGAAACGGAAACGGAAATACCGCTAAGTCGTGCCCATCTCTAGTTGACCATCCATTTCTGTTCCCCATCAAAGCCCTACAAAATCACTCCACTAAGTAGTTGTTGCATTTGCTAGCTGGCAGTGAGGAGAAAAAAACCATGTTTTCTTTTAAAGTACCTTGTCCTTTATAAAATAAAATGTGCATCTCTTATGCATAACAACATAAGAACATAAGAAGAGCCATGCTGGATCAGGCCAAAGGCCCATCTAGTCCAGCTTCCTGTATCTCACAGTGGCCCCACCAAATGTGTCCCGGAGCTCATGAGACTGGATATCTTTCTCTTGATACCACTCCCCTGCATCTGGTCCTTGAAGTACCCTGGTTATAAGCCTTGAAATTACACATCTCCATCATGGTTTGTAACCTGTGATGGGCTTTTCCTCCAGGAATCTGTCCAATCCCCTTTTGAAGGCATCCAAGCCAGATGCCATCACCACATCCTGTGGCAGGGAGTTCCACAGACTAACAACACACTGGGTAAAAAAAAAATCCCTTTGTCTGTTCTCACTCTCCCAACCCTCAATTTGAGTGGATGTCCACTAGTTCTGGTATTCTGTAAGAGGGAGAAGAGCTTCCCTCTATCCACTTTACTCATGTCCTGCAATATTTTGTACGTGTCAATCATATCTCTCCTCAGGCGCCTTTTTTCCAGACTAAAGAGCCCCAAATGTTTTAGCCTTTCCTCATAAGGGAGGTCCCCTATCCCAGTAGTCATTTTAGTTGCTCTCTTCTGTAGGTTGTTTAAAATCAGAATCATCGTTCAGAAGCTTCCTGGAAGTGTAAAACTACTGATTAATTTCATTGTTAGAGTTTATGGATCTGTCTGCTTCCTCAGTCATATTCCTTTATCAAAGAAATGGACTGAGAGACCCACAAAATCTCACACTGAAATAAGTTGTTTAGTCTTTAATTGCCTATAAGTCTTTTGCTCTTATTTTTGCTATACGTTCCTTGAGTTACTTCATTATGTTTAGCTAACTGTAAGTTAGCTAAAAGCTGATTGTTTGCTTTTCATATAAAAATATGCATGTGCAGAAACCAGGGTATAATATTTCTCTGCCAAACCTTTGCATATTTTGTTGGCCAATAAAGATATAATATCATATGTTTGACACAGAATGATGGCGTTCTAATAGCTGATGGAGCCATGTGGTAAAATTGCATCTCATGAATGGATCTTTGGACACCTCATCTGCACTTCATCACCAAATCAATCACACTCTGTCAGGAAATGAAAGACTGATAGAAACTGCATTTAAAATTTCCAGGGCAGTATATGTTTCTAATGAGGTTTTCATTGCAAAAATAAAAACAGGAAATAAATGGCCAGGATGGTGTATATTTACTCAGAGTAACATTGAAATCTTTTCCCCTTTCCCCTAAAGGTCATGTTGGATCAATATTCAGTAAATGAAAAACTGACAAGGGGTTTGGGGAAGGAGGGAGGTCAAAAATAAGGAGGCAAAGCTGCTATTTCCATAGAGTACAGATACTTAGGGGCCATCATCCTGTCAGGAATGTAGCTCCTCCCTACAAGCAGACTGGGGAGATCAGAGGTGGTAAAGAAACTCACAGGCTATGTAAATTCTCTCCAGAAACATGCATTCTGTATCTCCTGAGCCTGGCAAATGAAGGTGAACGAGCCTTCAAAATACACATATCTCCATGTCGCACTGCATTTCAGGACAAATGAACAGCATTATATATATAATAAAAATGCATACATTTGAAAAATATAGGAAAACATATTTCAATCAATGAAGAAAAAGGTGAAAAAATGTATACATTAGGTTATCCAGTGCAGATATCTGCTCCTTCATGCTGCATAAAAAAATCTTCTGCTGCAACATGAAATGGGCACAAACCAGAAAACCAGTGGTTTGTGATGGATCATGGTTGAAGCTGCTTTCACACGACTAGTAAAATCCTCAGCAAACTTGGATCCAGATCACCCCCCTGGAGCAGTCACATGGTTAATGTCACGGATGGGATGTTCCCATGGTCGTGTTTTGAAAATCCGCAACCTTTCTGATTCCACACCTGAGAACCTCAGCAAAGACAGCATGGGGGGGGGGTGCAAAAAGGTTTTGGTGTGGATTTTCTAAGGACTTGAATAATGGTTTAAAATCCACATCAGAACAGTGAAAAGGATTTTACCACCTCGAGACCAGGTACTTGTAAAATGCACTGGGTCACACTTAAGTGGACGTGGTTGCAGTTTTTTTAAAGTCCGCTATTCGTGGGGAAACAGTTTTATGCTCCGCATCTGTGAGCACTTTGCAGCAGATTTTAGTGGTCATGTGAAAGCAGTCAACTGATCCAAGGATAACTCTCCAGAAGGATTCAGTAACTCACCAGTCCACTTGGACAACATTGATGACTACTGTGACTTCCAGATAATAAGCTGGCAGTGTCCCAGAACAGTCGTTCTACATTCCACAGATGTACTTAAACTAAAACTCCCAGAAGGCTTTACCGGTAGCTGTGCTGACCATGAGTTGTAGTCCAAGAATAGCTAGGGATCCAATGTTGGCAACCACTGCTCTAGATTAAAACACAAAAGTGAAACTCAGTATTGAAGTTCATGTGACACTGATTGTCTCAATCAAGTGCAAAGCAAAGCAAAATAAAAAACCAAGAACATCATGGTACCTTAAGTACAGATGTATGTGAGTTTTCATGGATTACAAGCTATTTGTTCAGATGCAGTGGTGGATTGTCAAAGGGAAGTCTTTTAATTACTGCAATAATCCCTATGAGTTTACAACATAAATCTCTATTGTGTTCCTTTACGCCTGATATTACAGTTCTCATAAATGAGAATCCGGCAGGCTTCCACCATGATAAAAAGCATTACCATTTTCACAAATGTTTACAGAGCCTACGGATTTCAATGGGTGGAAATTACAAGAATCTAGTATAATAAAGCAGGGCAAATCACAGGATCTGAAACACTTTGGGACTGTCATATTAAGATTTTATATATTACAAAACAAATATTTCAATACTCTTTGAATTTGCTCTTTTGTTTACTTCCATGATGAATTGTCAACCATTGCAATGTTATAGTACAGTGACCTTTTTGTTGTTGGAAGGCTGCTGACAAATCCAGGATGACCAACAAGGTAGAGCAACCCCTATCAGCCCCCCTGAGGAGGTCATCTTGCAATGCAACCCGGGCGGTCTCAGTCCATTATTCAAACTTTATTTTTAAAACACAGTGTATCTTTTCAGGGTGTCTTTTTCTACAAACACACCCATTATTTATTTTAGAACTCTATTAGAGATGGGAATGAATCAGAAAAAAATATGATTTATTTTGATTCATGATTCATCAAAGTGAATGAATCAAAATATAGATTTATTATTTTTTCTGACAAGTCAACATACAAATTTGTACATCCAATTGTTTTTTTAAAAAGCTATGAAATGGCCATCAAAGCACTTTAAGAAACCATTTTTGCAGGTAAGCTTCCCATGACCCACTGCTACAAGATCTGAAAATTTGGAGAAGATTGGTTTTCAGACATCTAAGTTATTTACCCACAAATTGGACTCCTCTGGCAAAGTTTCTTTTAGCAACTGGCTTAGGGAAGCCCAACCTTTAGCAAACTTGGTAGGATAGTATAAGGATGTCAGAGGAGGTTTCTCTGCAAGTTTTCTGTCTCTAGGTACCTGGGGAAACTTTCCTCATGGGACTTCTTTGGGAGTGTATAACATGGATACCAGAAAACTAATCTTCCTCAAAATTGGAAGAATTGTAGTCAGGGGAAGTTTCTATGAAAATTTGATATCTCTAGGTGTCTTGAGGCCCATTTTATAGCCCAACAAATCAACATATTTTTAAAAATCACAAAAAGTCATCAATTTATATTCCTTTGGGGGCATCAATACATAGGAATACGAATCAGCAAACTGGCAATCCATTTCAGTTCCCCAGAAACTGATGTGAGGCAACTGGCATTTCGCAACAGACATTTCACCGAATGGATGAGACCAAGAAGGGTCTATAAACATAATAATCTTCCCTTGTGAATTGTGAAAAGAAAACCATTCTCTTCCCCCCTCAATAAGCCCTGCTCAAACATCAGGAGGAGTGCTTTTTAGTGGCCTCAAG
Source organism: Phrynocephalus versicolor (assembly GCA_023846285.1). Taxonomy (NCBI): domain Eukaryota; kingdom Metazoa; phylum Chordata; class Lepidosauria; order Squamata; family Agamidae; genus Phrynocephalus; species Phrynocephalus versicolor. The sequence continues at coordinate 16,145,914 of JAHTLZ010000204.1, read as the reverse complement.
TCCCAACAAACTTTACAGACTGTAGAAGCAATGCAGATAATTTGATGGAGGAGGGATTGTTTATAGAATTTGGGAATATCTCATTTTTCAAACCACCCCTCAGAGTGATGGTCGAAAAAACAAACTTCCTAAGCACTTTTGCATTTATGTATTTTTTCTAGCTTATTAAACAGAAAGATATGCATACAGATGGTATTTTATGACTTATTTTGGAATTATCCTAACTGAAATCTTTCTGGAGTCATTAATGTTTTTTTTTTTTTAAAAGCAAGGGAAAATGTAATATAGTTAATGATAGCCCAACTGCCAAGGATTGTAAGACAAGAGGAAATAAATATCCTTTCTGTTCTTCCTTAATGATTCTCTGAAGTATTTTCCCTCCAACACTCTTACAAAGACTTTGCAGAAAGCACAACCAAAATAATAAACATGGTGTCCTTCTTAATGTAGATATTTGGAGAAGCCACGATGACATAAACATGTTTTAAAAGGAGAGAATAAGGGAAGCCTCATTTTGCCTACTAGGGAAAGGAAAGAATGGTGACCAAACATTGAGGCAAAGGGGGAAAGACTGTCTCAAACAGGCCTTCTAGCTTTACTTATTTATGTGATCACAATAGGATTTCTAGAATAGAAACAGCCACAGCCTGTTTCTTATTACTATGACAGGTTTAAGATGTGAGGAGTGTAGGTCCTTTTGGCTCAAAACCAACTGCCTGATTAAATTTGATAGTCCTATAATAGAATTCCACAAGATTTGTGCAGTGTGTATCTTTTAAAAAGAAGGAGAAGAAGTCCTTGCAGGCCAGAAATACAACTCACTACGAGGTTTGCACCTCAACGCACACGTCTGTGAAAGCCAAACCCCGAAACTTTACTCTTGGTTAAAAGATGAGATGGATTTAAATTATACAGAATGACAAGCAAATGGCAACTATCCAAACTCTTCTGACACTTGAACAAGCAACCAATAAAATATGAATTTTACAGACCATAAATGTACTTGTTATCTTATCTTTTAAAAAGCACTTAGAGTTAAAAGGCACCGTCACATCAACTGCTTTTCCATGCAGGGTTTGTGATCTTTGCTAAGATCTTACCATACTTTCCCTGAGATGTATAGCAAATCTATTTGCATAAATAGATAAGTTGGTTTACAATTTAAATAGCCCTGGGGAAGGCACCTATATAGAGCCAATCACTCTAGAAAACAAAATATCTTCTATATATCTCACTTCCCTAAGATATAAAATATTTTTTTTCATTTGTTGGTACGTGTTACATGCATTTCTTTTTTTTTTCTATCAAAACAAAAAATAAAACAAACAAAAAACTATCACAAGAACATAAGAACATAAGAAGAGCCATGCTGGATCAGGCCAAAGGCCCATCTAGTCCAGCTTCCTGTATCTCACAGTGGCTCCACCAAATGCCTCTGGGAGTGCACTAAACTAAATATCTGTATCCTGATACAACTTCCTTGCATCTGGCCATTGAAGTACCCCAGTTTTAAGCCTGGAGATTACACATCTCCATCATGGTTGATGGGCTTTTCCTCCAGGAATTTGTCCAATCCCCTTTTAAAGGCATCCAGGCCAGATGCCATCACCACATCCTGTGGCAGGGAGTTCCACAGACAATGCGCTGGGTGAAACAATATTTTCTTTTGTCTGTTCTTACTCTCCCAGCCCTCAATTTGAATGGATGTCCCTTAGTTCTGGTGTTTCATGAGAGGGATACCTCACTGTATCAGTTCAAATAGAGTGGTACCTTATATAAAGGAATTAATTTGTTCCAAATGAAATTATGTGAAGCAAATTTTCCTATATACAAATTTCCCAATAGGAATCCATGGAAATTGGATTAATTCCTAATCATGACTGTTTTTCTGTTGTACGGATTCGCCCCATAGGCAATTACTTTAAGGGATTTCCCCCTATCTTCAGAATTTGTTTTCCTTTAAGTGGATTTTCTATTAAACAAACCAATTGTTATACAAGGGTCCACTGTACAAGCAAATCTAGTTTTCTATATACATTGTTTCTATGGAAACATTCTAGTCGGAAACTTTAAGGATAGAATCAGAATCAGAATCAGAATCAGAATCCTTTTATTGGCCAAGTGTAGTTGGACACACCCAGAATTTGTTTTGGTAAAATATGCTCTCCATATATAAAAGGAAATATAAGAATCATATATTCAACAATAAAGACACAATACAACAATACAATATAACCTATTACTTAAAAGGGAAGAAGAGAAGTAAAAATTAATTATTCAGCAGTTTGATAGCACTTGGAAAGAAACTATCTTTATATCTAGTTGTCCTAGTGTGCAATGCCCTAAAACGTCGCCCTGAGGGTAACAATTGAAACAGATTATGTCCAGGATGTGTGGAATCTGTATATATTTTCATCGCCATCTTTTTAGCTCGTGTGGTATACAATTCCACAATAGATGGCAACTCAGTAAGAATATTTTTTTCTGCAGTTCCAATTATCCTTTGAATTCCATATCTGTCATGCTTAGTCACAGAACTAAACCAGACAGTTATAGAGGAACAGATGATAGATTCAATAGCACCTCTATAGAATTGAATCAACAGTTCTTTTGGCAGTCTGAACTTCCTAAGTAGATGCAAAAAAACCCACATTCTTTGTTGTGCTTTCTTAATAATACTTTTAATATTAGATGACCATTTTAAATCTTGAGATATAATAGTACCTAGAGATGGGCAGGAAACGAACAATTTTTCGTTTCCATTTCCATTTTTTCATTTTGTTACGTAACGAAACAACAAACAAATTTTGTCTCAAAAATGAAACAAAACGACCAGAAACACCGGAAATTTTGTCGTGCGTTTCATTTCCGTTACTGCAATATGAGTGAATTGCTTAAAATCCTAAAAAAAAATCACAAAAAAATGAAATAAATGGTAACAAAATGGTAACAAAACAAACAAAAATGAAAACAATTTTTTTGCAAAAATTCACGAAAAACGGAAACGAACCGAAACGGACCCTCCAAACGACAAACGTCAAACGAAATGCCATTTTTTTTATTCGTGCCCATCTCTAATAGTACCTAAAAATTTAAGGGACTCCACTATTGACACTAAGTTATTTGATATCATAAGAGGTGGTTCTGTAGAATGAGTCCTCCTAAAATCCACCACCATTTCAACAGTTTTGCATGTGTTTAATTCAAGATTATTTTGAGTACACCATAAAACTAGTTGTTCAATCTCTTGCCTATAGGCAGATTCATCATTGTCTCGAATGAGGCCAATCACTGTAGTGTCACCTGCAAACTTCACATAATGCAAACTTCACATAACTACATAATGAAGATACTCTGACTGTTTTGCCATTTATTCCAAAGACTGAAATGAAAATCAGCAGTAGACACTAAATCATAGAATCATAGCATAGCTGAGATAGGAGGGGCTTACAAGTCCAGCCCCACCCCGCTAAAGGCAAAAGTCCACATCAGAGCATATCTGACAGATGGTCATCCAATTTTCTCTTGAATGACTCTTAAATGTCCAAACCAACATTTCTAGAGTTGGTCCCTTGGTGGTATATTTCTTTCATTTAAATTGGGAATTATATGCTCAGGTGTCAATGAAAATTTGTTATACTAAAGGCAATATTTCAAAGTCGGTAGACAGATTCAGATGTAAGATGTAAAGTATGTGCCCTGGATGAGTCAAGCAAGTTCTTATTTAAATTAATAGGCATATTGTGAAGACAGATTCAGGCTATTATGGAATTTAGCAAATTAGTAACAGCCATCGATCTGGATGGGTTAGGAGGTAAAATCTAGATAAGTTAACTAAGCACAAACCTATCAGTGTATTCTTGAAGGCCTGCAAAAGATCAAAGTTCAGTTATTCTCACCCAGCCACAAGCACCAGTAATCAGTCCACACAATAGAACAGGTAATGACACCCATCAACCACAGAGAAGAATAGCCACCTCCCCTGACTGCAGTGAAACTTCTTAATCCCTTCACATCACGATACAATGACTAACACTAGAGATGGGCACGACTCAGAAAAATTGTTCATTTTTGTTTTCGTTTTTGGCTAGGGGTCCGTTTCGGCTCGTTTCCGTTTTTGTGAGCTAATTTCAAAATTTTTCATTTTCGTTTCGTTACATAACGAAAACAAAAAAATGAAAACAAAAATGAAATTTTTTTCGTTTCTTCCCATTTAGCTCCATTATGTGTTTTTCCAGTAACGAAAAACGAAAATTGGCTCGAAATTAGTCGTTTCGTTTCCGTTTTTGTTCCAGTTCTGAGCCATTTTTCGTTTTTCGTTTCGTTACGTAACGGAAACGAAAAACGAAAACGAAAACGAAAATACCGCTAAGTCGTGCCCATCTCTAACTAACACCTATTTTACTGAATAGGACAAGTTTCCTCTTTCCCGCAACATTAAAACCACACAGTCTCACTCACTCTACACACCAGAGCACAGAGAGAAATCCTAGTTCCCTGAGCAACTTACCCTCTGAAAATGCTGGCCACAGAGACTGGTGAAATGTCAGGAAGGAAAAACTTCCTGAACACAGTCAAACCATCTGAAAAACTCACAACATAAACCTATAAGTGTTTAGGAATAATGGCTATATGTGGGCTAAAAGTATCTTGCTTAGTGTGGTAACTCACAGAAGAATAGGACCAATCAGTGGGTTAAGAGTTGGGGTTTATTTTCAATTCCCTATTATTGTTCCTTCCTGTGCATTATTTAAATAGAGGATCTATTTCGAAAAAGGGAAATGATTATTTTAACATTTATAGACATAAAACAGTTGCCTTACCGAATGCAGCTCCAAAATATTTGTAACAAAAAGAATGTATTTAACTGCACGATGCCTAAACAAATTCGAGGAAGACACATTGCAGGTGATGTCAACAAAGGGATCTGAGTGTCACAAAATAAGAATCCAGGACACAGCAATTTCAGATGGTGATTTCTCATTCATTGATGTATTAACATTTATAGCCATGGCTAATAGCGTTATGGAATGAGCTCCCACCCAAGATTAGACTGGCCCCATCCTAATGGAGATCTTTAAAAGGACACTTAAAAACTTATAGGTAGGCCATTTTGGAGTTAATGTCACCATAATTGCAGATGTTAACCCAGAGATGTACCTCCAGAATCTTAATTTTAATTATACATTAACTCAATTCAATTTAGTTTAATTGGCCCATGTGTTCTACTTTATGGTTTATATTGTTATGCTTCTGATTTGTGTTTAAAATATTTTTATTTGTATGATGTATGATTTGTACTGTATTATTTTGGAATTTGTTGTTAGCCACCCAGAGTGGCTTTTTGGCCAAATGGGTGGGGTATAAATGCAATAAATAAATGCAATAAATAAATAAATAAATAAATAAATAAATAAATAAATAAATAAATAATCATAAGAATGCATGTTCCACAAACTGTTTTTCCATAGTAGCTAATTCAGTGCTTCACTGCATTTCCCTCTACATGTCTATAGCTAAATATCAGTGATCCCTTTTTTTTCAAGAGTGATTTTAAAAACAATTCTTAGCCAACTAAGCATAAAGCAAAGCATGTCCAAAACGGCTCATGAAATCAAACTATAAGAAAATCATTGTAATACCTAATCTGCCATGGAAGTACCTAAATAAGAATATGAATTATGAAGCCACTTCAGGTGAATTTGTGCTATTGAAATATCTCACAATTTGAAGCCATTAGTTACTTTGTCATCAGGATGTATGCAATTATGGGTATTGAGTTCAGTGGGAGTTCAAAGAGCCATAGTTTACACTCTGAAATTCAAACAGAAGCAGAAATTAAAAATGCAAGAGTACTTCAGTAGCTAGGCATATAAACTATAAAAACAGTGGCTATAAAGAACTGGGTAGAAATCTTCTACAATGAAGCAAGAACTGAAATCAAAAGAAAAGCTATTACCAGGAAAGGGCAAAAGATTATTTTAGAATTTCTTTTAAAAAATGAAAAATACAGTATTACCTTGGTCTATGAGCATAATTCATTCCAGAAACATGCTTGTAAAGAAGGCACTCATATATCAAAGCAAATTTCCCCATAAGATATAATGGAAACTCAGATGATTCATTCTGGGATCTCATAGACCACATACTGTACACACAAAATGCCAAACCTCAGAAGTTGGCTAGAAGTCCATGTCCACACCATGGTTTAAGTACAGCTGTGAAATTTGCTCTGTTTGGGATTAATAACTGGATTTTACTCTGTGTATTTAACATGACTATGATAAAATGCAATTTGTAGCCATATACACACTTGACTACCTGCCCCATGACTAGAAATTGTTTGAAAAATAAGAAAGAATGTTGAAAACAAATTAAATAAAAATATAAAGATAATGATAAGAAAAACAAAACCCTAACTTGCAGTCCTCTTTGAAAACTTTCTTGGCTGGTGCAAGGGAGACCTCAATTCCTCTTTCCTCCCCTTGCTTTTGAGCCTTGCGTGAGATGGAACTTTCCTTACAATCACCCACAATCCAGCAGGGAGAGAGAGAGAGAGAGAGAGAGAGAGAGAGAGAGACCATAGGCTCACTTGTGATCATGTGACTTACACCAGTGCACGTATTGCAAAACATAGCTCGCTGATCAAGGCAAAATTGATCATACATGTTTGCTGTTCTTGCAAAACACCTGTAGGTACTCATAAACCAAAGTACTGTATTACTATAATAAAAATAAAAACAAATAATGCACAAACATGTAAACAAGCTTTTGACCCAAAAGGGGCCCTAAAGCAGTGGTTCCCAACCTTCGGCAACTCCCACTGAACTACAATTCCCAGAAGTCTTCACTGCCAGCTGTGCTGGCCAGGATTTCTGGGATTTCCAGTCCAAGAAAACCTTGTTGCCCAAGGTTGAAAACCACTGCCCTAACTAATCTTTTTTTAATGCAATTAAATTATAATAAAAATGAACTGAACAAACTTTTTAACCATGCACATTGAGGCCTAACAGAAGAGATATTTCCAGAAACAATGATTCTGTTGTTAAGGGTGGAGGTTCTATCAGGGGTAAAACATACAAGCAAGCAATTCAGCATCATTTACATCAATAGTACAAGCATAGTTGATTCAAAGAGAGACTCCATATTTCATGTTTTTTCCATTTCAATAAAACTTTGGGTATTTTCCTTTGAGCATGCAAAGGAACTTTTGAATTTTAAAAAATCCATATATGAAAAACACAACATGCAAAATTTTCATCATTACTTATTATAGGTAATTTACACTTTCTGCATGAATTCCAAAATGCATTTGAAGATCAGCCAAGAATCATAAAAGTACTTACAGCTCAAACAAAAAGCCAATATATTGGTGGACAATGGCTTTCACATAACACAGTGGTTTCAAACCTGGGGGTCTGGACACCTTCGGGGGTCGAATAACAATTTCATAGGGGTCGCCATGAGCCAGTGAAGAAAAAGGGACAAATGACTAGGTTTGGGAGGAGGGGGGAGGAAGGGGGAACAGTGAGTTAGGACAGATTGATAGGTTGGAGGGGATGTCAGTCAATGGCACCGGAGGCTGCGATTGGCTGAGAGTGCCTGAAGAGGGAAGTTCTCTAGGGCACTTGAGGCAAATTGCCTGCCAAAGGGGGCTTGTGGCCTCTTCCAAGCAGGGCAAGGGGTCACCACAACATGAGGAACTGCATTAAAGGGTCACAGCATTAGGAAGGTTGAGAACCACTGACATATTTCTGGTCCCTCTCTGATTTTCATATACTTATTTAATAATAAGTTCCATCACATTTCCAATTTCAATGTCTTTGTCACAAAACATGTCTCTAAATGCATCATCTTTTAATACACACACTTCCAAATTTATTTTATTCTAAAATTTGCATTGTAAGAAATCTAACAGTCCTCTTTTCAAGTTGTCTAATGGTATCAAGGCAGACAAAACCAATTCAGAAGACAAGAACATTTGGGAACCCAAGGTTGGGAACCATTGCTGTAGAATAACTCTATGCACATAAAGGCTGATGATACAGTATCTTAATCCATGGATTTCTCTCTCTCTCTCTCTCTCTCTCTCTCTCTCTCTCTCTCTCTCACACACACACACACACACACACACACACACACACACACACACACACACACACACACACACA
>JAHTLZ010000204.1:16127076-16137733 GCA_023846285.1 Phrynocephalus versicolor | reverse complement strand
ACACACACACACACACACACACACACACACACACACACACACACACATTCAGAGGGTCCCTAGAGATTTCTAGACAGAAGCTTTTAGGATCCTTGGGATTAATGCCAAAATAAGCCCTGTCATTTCAAATCCCATCACTGGGACTAGGACTTTCCTCCTGTCCTGATGTTCACCAAAGATTTCCCAAGTCAAAATGAACTGCTAGGGAGTCTTAAAACCTGAAAAGTGGTTAGGGAAATTCAAATTAAAGATTAACACCTTGGTGGATAGATGGTATGGGGATGCCACTGGGGCTGTCAACCAGATTTCCCCCAAGTGCCTCATCCATTGATGAGCTCGCCCTTTGCTGTGGTTTATGGCAGAGTTGTGTGTGATGAAGCAAGAAAGGAGGAGGCTGGAGAGAAGATGGAGGAAAGATTGGATGGAAAGTAATACGACTGCGGTTAAACTGCTGACCAGGCACTATGTCAGGGCAGTCAGGGAGGCTAAAATATCTCATGCCTCCCTGAGAATTGGCAAGGCCTCGGACTGCCAGGCTGAATTGTTCAGGGTGGTTTCAGACCTCTCCAATCCTTGTCAGCAGAGGCCTCCTCCTAGTGATTTCACTAGTGAATCATTTGTAGCCATTTTAAATCTAAAATAGACGCCATACAGGCTTATCTGGACACTGGTTCCATTTAATCTGTCCCCGAGAGTCATTTGTGCCACACCCCCTCAGTCTGTCCAATTTGTTGAGTTTGGGCTTGTGACTCCAGCTGAGGCCTCCAAGGTGCTGGCTCATTGCTTGACGGTGGCTTCTCCATTCGACCCTTGCCCTTTCTGACTCATTAACACCACCGGACGGAGCATGCCAGAATGGGTGGCTGTGATTGTGTCTGCCTCCTTCAGGGATGGAATACTTCCCGTTTGCTTGAAGGAGACCATGATCTGGCCCATTCTTAAAAGACCTGGCTTGGCTGTGGATGATTTGTCCAACTTTCATCTGGTAGCCCATCTTCCCTTTTTTGGCAAGACTATACCCTAGTGCTATACCCTAGTAGTAGAAGTGGAGAACAAACCTAGTTTCATTCTAGGCTCTGATAGGTGGTTGAGTCTGAATGAGGCAAAGTCAAATATTGTCTCTGATGGCTGGCTGGTAATTATTCTGGTAATAAGATGCAAATTTGAAAAGTCTGCATGAAAAAGGTTACACTTACAAATGTGCACCGAATACTGCCTGGACTTGCTTTGATCAGTGGGGTAACACATTCAAGTGAAGACCACAATTTTAAAACATGCATAAATCTGCGCAAACTGAGGATGCATAAACAAGAAAAGGGGGTGTATCACATCCTGTTTATTAAAAAAGAATAGGGTGGATAGAGTGAAGAACAGATGTGGAGGGAGGAAAAGGAAGAAGTCAACAGATGTGGGCTCCATAAATGTGCACATTACTACTGAGAATTACACATATAGGCATTCCTAGTTTGCACTGGAGTGTCTGACCATAAACAATGTCAGTAACATTAACGTAGTATGCCTTGTCTAAGTCTGATCTGATAAATGCCAACGTCTCATACGATGTGCTGAATTGTGGAAGGAAAAGTGTGTGTGAGTCATTCATGACTCTGAATGCCAAAATTCTGATTGTACCGATGTTCCTGATCTACTCCTTCCATGTTCATGTTTTTAGGCTACTATAAACAAATCAGTTGATTTAGTATCACTTTTCCCACTCAAATGTCAAAAATCAACATAACATACTGGCATCTCTCCTGTACACATGTATACACTGAGTATTCTCCGCAGTGTCCCTTGAACACATACCAGTGATTGAGATGTTCCATTTAACATTGGGATACTTGATCCTAATATGTGCCACTATGGAAGCCCAACTTCAATATTGGTTATTTAATTGCATTTGATACTTGACAAGCAATAACATTTGATATATGATACTGTTCAATAGCTGACATGACATGACATTTAATATCTCAGAATATTTACAAGATTTCCCCCCCTAATTGTCAAAGTGAGAGTTCAGTTTTTGAGATGACTCATTCAAACCTGCAGTACTAGCCTAAAATACTCACACAGCATGTAATTCTCAAAAAGTGGCTCCTATTTTATTTGCTTTTGTAGGAAAAATACAGATTTAACTTTTATAAGAAAAAAGTTATCTTAGTGTTGACGGAATAACATTAACACTTTAAATAAATGAATTACTGTTAGAGATGGGCACGACTCAGAAAAAATTTTTCGTTTCCGTTTTTGTTTTCGGCTAGAGTCCGTTTCGTTTTGTTTCCGTTTTCGTGAGCTAATTTCAAAATTTTTCGTTTTCGTTTCGTTACGTAACGAAAACGAAAAAACGAAAACGAAAACGAAAAAATTTTCGTTTCTCCCCATTTAGCTCCATTATGTGTTTTTCCACTAACGAAAAACAAAAACTGGCTCAAAATTAGTCGTTTCGTTTCCGTTTTCGGTCCATTTTTGAACCGTTTTTCGTTTTCGTTTTGTTACGTAACGAAAATGAAAAAACAAAAACGAAAACGAAAATACCGCTAAGTCGTGCCCATCTCTAATTACTGTACATTTTCACGAGACATGGGAAGTTGCTTTAATCAACATTTAAGTTACAGTAACTTGGTTTAAGAGTGTTTTGCAAGATAAGCAACATTTCTTCTAAATTTTGCCTTGAACAACAAGCAATGTCTTCATGTACAAGAACTGGAGCAGGTCACATGATCACGTGAGCCAATAGTAGCTCTCACTCCCTCCCCTGGGGGATCATGTGTGATTGTCTGGAACATTCCATTTCAGGCAGCCTCCAAAGTAGAGGGAGAAAAGGAAAGAGGTCTCTCTTGCATCAGTCAGGAATGTTTTCAAAGGGAATGCAGGTTAGGGTTTTATATTTCATTATATTTATACTTATATTTCATTTGTTCACAACCTTTTTCTTATTTTTTTCAAATCATTTCTATTCATGGGGCAGCTAGTCAGGCACGTATTGAGGTAGAAATTTCACTTTATTATTGCCATATTAAAATATAGAGTAAAATCCCGTTGTTAGTCCCAAGCAGAGCAGATTCTGCAGCCATAGTGTAGACATGGACTTTTAGCCAACTTCTGAGATTTGGCAATTTTTGTGTACAGTATGTGGTCTATGGGACTCCAGAACAAATCATCTGAATTTACAATCTTTAGGGTTGCTAAAAGTCAGCTCCAGCATGATAGTACAGAAACAACGACGAATCTACTTTACATCCCATAGAGGCAGAATATAGGAAATAACAGGGGAAAACCATAGATTAAATTTTATCTCATTCTGATATGAGCACCTGGGAGGAAGATGAGAAAATACTGCCTTTGGAGGAATAATATAGAACTTCTGGGGGTTATTTTAAAAGTAACCCAGTTACCTCTGCTGATAATATAGGAAATGGACAGCTAAACCATCACTAATTGATGATTGTTTAATGTGTATTTTAAAAAGCCATGCCAATGAAGATTCCACCATCTTCTGGTCCAGTTTTGTACAGTTTTTACCATCAAAACGTTTTTTTCCTAATCAGAATCAATTGACTTGCCTACTGTCCTTAGGAGGAGGAGAGACATTTTACATGCAGTAGACTCCTGTCTATGGGCTCGGTCACATGTCCCTTTAAAGAGAGTTTAAATTACTTAATAAACCGTGCCCAAAAATACCGTCCTCATGGCCACCCCGCTTTTTGAAAAAAAAGCTCCCTTAACAGAGGTTTCTGTGACCTACCTTCCAGGCTCGGGAATTTTTGCCTCCCTTTTGAAATCCAGCTTTTAAGGAGGCAGACGCTGTGTGACCCCGCTGATAATCCGGGTTTCTTTTTATTTTTTATTTTTTGCATAGCACCCACCAGCTGTTCCTGGGGCCGATCGGTGCTTTTTTAAAATTTGGCTCCATATCGGAGTAACAGGAAGTCCGACACAGAATTAAATTCCCCCAGAAAAGTCTTCCGTTTTTTTTCAAGTGCTAGTGCCACCTGCTGGCCAAGGGGGCTGAACTGCACTTTAAAATTGAAAAACCAGATTTTGACGTGAGACCTCTTCTCCCACATTTAAATCACGTGATGGGAAGAAGAGGAAAAGCCGGACCTTCAGAAGATCAGGATCGAAACCCAGGTGTGACCTTGGCCTATGACCACTTTTAAGATATTCCAGCAATGTGCAGGTGACCTGGTGTGGTTGTAGAGGACAGTGATTCAGAAGAACTGAATTATAATCCCTGCTGAGCCACAGAAACTTACTCCTCAAATATCTTATGTACCACGGCAACCCAATTAGGATCACTATAAGTCAATTCTAAGTTGATGGCACAAAGCAAGAATATTAATGTGCAGAATTTTAGAATCTGAAAACTACCATCCTTTTGGTCTCCATACATATCTGATAATAAAAAAATGGGTGCAATCCTAAAAGATCTGTCCAATTCTACTCTGTTTCAAGATTGCATAGTTTTGTCCTTAAATGTTGCTCTTTTGTATCTACATTAATATGCTGGCTTCATTTGCTTCTTTAACAATAACCAATTAAATATGTATTTATAATATATGACCTTATCAGTCACTACTTTATTTCTACCAACCTTCATCTACTGAATGGATTTCTTCAAGGAACTGTATGGTTCCCAAGGACTTTATAAACAGAATGGAAAGAGGTGAAAGAAATGATGAATACATATTCACAAGAATTTTCAGAAACATATCTTCTTCAAGTGCCATGTCCTAGTAGAACACTGGAGATCAGCAGCACAATCTATTTTTATCTAAAGCTATAGAGACACATTTCGAGCTTTTTATTAATATATTCAGAAACATATAGCTAGCCTTTTCTTTTATAAGAAAAAGGAAACTATTTGCATGGAACCAAGCATTTTTTCCATGTTGTCCTCCATTGACTCCATCACAACTACCAATTCTCCTTCCATCTGCAGTCTTTTTGTAACCCCACCCCCTCAAAAAAGGATGGAGAAACTTCTGAAGTGGGATTTGGGAGCTGCAGAATATGGCTGAAAGAAAGTCCTATTTTGGACAATATTTGGTACTAAAATATACTGTTAGAACATCATCATTCATTTAAGGCATTAGAGTCCATGTGATGGATATTAATTTAATGTAGCTGCCTAGCCCATGGTTTAAGCAGGAATTGAATTGTTTCATGCTTTTTAGCCCTCTTAGTGAGAACCAGTAGCTGAAATGCCAAGGGTTTCTATATCATTACCAAGACTTTTCTAAGAGGGAGCTGAACATCATTACTTTGAGCGTATGAAAGAACTATTGGAACTAGTCCCTCACAAATGTTCTTCGAAATTAACTAATTAGGTAAATATTGGTGACTCTAGAGGACAACAATGAAATTGAAATTCAAAGACTTTTCTCTTTTTGAACATGCAAGAGTTTGAATCCCATTAGACTTTGTGTAAACATGCAAATAAAGCAAGAAGAAAACTTGAAAAGCTACCTACAGGATCAAATTATATCAGTGCCGCTGCAGCAGTTTGTGTTAAGGAATAAAAGGCACTAAAAGATATTTGATTAATTGCTACCATCAACTTGTAGTACATAGAGGAAAAGGGAACTACTGTAAGGGCTGTAAAATGAAGTGTGTAAAATTTCAACCTTTCCAGAAATCATGCTATAGGTTGTTCTCATTTTAAAAATTCTGCTTTCAAAAATTCAGTCTCTTTTTCATTCCTAATTGAATATCATTGACTAACAGAATCATTGTAGGGTTGGAAGGGACCTTCAAGGTCTTCTAGTTTAACCCCCTGCCCGAGGCAGGAGACCTCATACCATCCCGGATAGATGGCTGTCCAATCTTTTCCTGAAAACCTCCACCAAAAGGGCACCCACAACATTGGTAGGCAAGCTGTTCCACTGTTTAATGGAGGAAGTGTCCAGGTTGGCTCTCCCAAAGATGAGTTTCCGCCCATTGGTTCTTGTCACACCCTCAGATCCATCTGAGAATAAATCAGTGCCCTCTTCCCTGTGGCATCAGGTATTAGAAGACTGTTATCATGTCTCACCTCAGTCTTCTCTTTTTCAAGCCAAACATGCCTAGTTCTTTTAGTCATTCTTTAGTTGAATATGTTGTACTAAGAAGTACTATCAAGATGGAATCACTGCTAAATACAAGGTGAATATTTAGCCAAGACATCGGGATGAGCTTTGCAATTGACAAATGTGAAGTTCTCTCTATTCATCATGGCAAGTTCCAAAACCTAGGTGGAATTAAGCTAAAAATGATAATCTCATAATTTTTTTAGAAGTGATGGTATTTATAAATGCCTCAGAATACTTGAACCTGATAATGTGTGTGTGTTCTGTCATTACAGTCGTGACCGACTCTTTGTGACCCCATGTCCATGGATTTTCTTGGCAGGAATACTGGAGTGGCTTGCCAGTTCCTACTCCAGGCGCCTACAGCACCTGGTATTCCCTAGTGGTCTCCCATCCAAGTACTAACCAGGGCCAACCCTGCTTAGCTTCCGAAATCAGGCAAGATCAGATGTGCTTAGGGCATCTAGGCAGCTCTGTGTATTGTGGCCTTTGTTAAACAATTTGTTCCTTGACCTTTTGAAGTGGGATACTGAAGTTAGTGAGCTGCCTAGATGCCCTAAGCACATCCAATCTCGCCCAATTTTGGAAGCTAAGCAGGGTCGGCCCTGGTTAGTACTTGGATGGGAGACCACCAGGGAATACCAGGTGCTGTAGGCGCCTGGAGTAGGAACTGGCATACCACTCCAGTATTCCTGCCAAGAAAACTCCATGGACATGGGGTCACGAAGAGTCAGTCACGACTGTAATGACACAACACACACACACACACACACACACACACATATGATGCAAAAGTAATTGCTTCATTGCTGCCTGGGTAGTCATCCTACAGCACCTGGTATTCCCTGGTGGTCTCCCATCCAAGTACTAACCAGGGCCAACCCTGCTTAGCTTCCGAAATCAGGCGAGATCGGATGTGCTTAGGGCATCTAGGCAGCTGAACTTGATATAACTCCCCATCCCCATACAAAAATTAAATATATGAATCAAAGAGACTGCATCAAAAGAGACTGCATCACCATTAAATGGTGGTAATACTGTGTAATCAAAGCCATATATACATGGGCAGCTCCAGTAATTAGTTACACAGCTGGAATAATAAATTGGACCCAGAGTGAATTAGAAAAATTGGCTCAAAAAGCATGAAAATTAATGAACACAAAGCATACACTACATCCAAAACATGATGTGGACAGATTATATTTAATATGGAAAATTAGAGGTTGTGGATTCCTACAAATATAACAGGTAATAGAGGAAGAAAACAGAACCATAAGTGATTACATTAAGAAAAGTAGGGAGAAATGACTTTAAGAAGTAAAAATGGAAAACATCCTTAAAATAACAGATATGAAAGCTGAATATAAGAAACCATCATCTAAAGATAAATTAAATAGCTAGAAAACTGAAACACTGCATGGATAGTATAAACACCGCATGCATAGTGTCTGAGAAATACTGATATAAAACATGATAATAATTTAAATTGGGCATAGTTAAAGCTGGGATCCATGCAAAAAGAAACTGAAGATTTGATGTTTTCTGCTGAAGAACAAGCTCTCCAAACTGATGTGAAAGCTGACATTCAAGGAATTAGTGTAAATACCAAATGTTGACACTTCTAAGAAAAATATAGAACTGTGTCACATCCCATCTGTGAATATTCAAAGACTACACAGACAGACTACAAAGCTAGACATGATAGAGTTGTAAAATTAATGCATTGGTCATTATGCAAAAAAAAAAAATAATGTGCCAGTATCCAAGTCTCTGTGGGAACAAGTTGAAGTTTTTGTGGGACTTATAGATTCAAACAAACATACACCTTGAGCATAATACACCAGACATAATAATAACAGAATGAAGACATGTCTATATAATTAACACTGCAATTCTAGGGGATGCCAGAGTAAATAATAACAGAAATAAAAAATAAGAAAATACAGAGATCTGACAACAGAAACAACTTGCTTGATAATGAAACATATTTCATGGGTCCCCATAGTCACTGGATCATTTAAAACAATGAATTTTATAAAATAATGTAATCAGCACCAGATTTCAGAAAGAACACAATCAGAGCTGTCAAAATATAACATTAGGTGCAGCATACATATTATACTAATAGTTAATTGATACCTAGTTTTTTGGTTGAAACTTCTATTTACTGTGTAATCTGTTATATAAAAGGATGCATTTTGGATGTATACAATTTCTAAACTCTTCAACCAGCTTACAGGTACATGACTGTACATTTTATGTGCCATCAAGTCACATCTGAATTATGGTAACCCTAATAGCGTTTCCAACATATACGAGATACCTGAGAAATGGCTTTATAAATGTTGCTCACCAATGATGCTGTAAATACACTGGCAATTCACATTTTATGCTTCTATTCAGATTAGGTGACCCTATGAATTTTTGAGTGCCATTTGCCCAAGCTAAACCCTCAATCTAATGAATTTGTTTATTCATGCCACAAGACTCTTCTTCATTTGGTCTCACACTCTGCCAGTCTCTGGCTCCCCTTTTATGGTTTGTTGTAAATCTGATGAGTTGTTTAAAGTGTTGCTGAGCATTAGGGAAAAGGAACAGTTTCCCAAAGTTCTCCACGACATGGGAAACCAAGGTGAACTGTAAATTGGAAGCTTCTCGTCAACTTCTCTCAGACTGATGAACCTACTTGGATGAATAGCAAAAGCTGTCTATATCACAAGAAAAGACATCTAGTTGCCATGACTCAACAATTAAGATATAACCAGGGGGCCCTTTTGAAAGAGACATCCATCAAGAAGTAGAGAGGGATGGTTTGTAGATATAGAGCCTTTGCAGCAGCTGCCCTGAGACTACGGAATGCCCTCCTGACTGAGATCCGACTGGCACCAGTGTTGATGACATTTTGGTGCCAGAGAAAAACCTTCCTATTCCAGCAGGTTTTTAGCTGCTATAATTAGAGATGGGCATGAAATGGAAAAACAGTGTTTTGTTTTGTTTTGTTCTGTTTCATCCCCACCCCTGCATTTCGTTAAAAATGGCCGGGACACCAGCGGGAGAGCTCCAAACTGGCATCCCGGCCATTTTCAGATGTCTCCTGCTGACCCGTCATCAGCTGGACCCCTTTAAAAATGGTCCAGTTGCTACCAGGGGGTCCCCCCCAGTTAACAGGTCAAAAGAGAATGAAATGAAATGTGGGGTGGAGACAAAATGGAATGAAATGAAACACCATTTTTCTGTTTCGTGCCCATCTCTAATTATAGCAGCTAAAAACCTGCTGGAACAGGAAGGTTTTTCTCTGGCACCAAAATATCATCAATGAGGAGGACATTCCATAGTCTGAGGGCAGCAGCTGCAAAATGGTCCAGTGAGCACTGGGGGGGGGGACACCAGGAGAGCTCCAAACTGGTGTCCCTACCATTTTCAGATTAATGCTGCTGACCTGTTATCAGCTGTACCCCTTTAAATATGGCCCAGTTGGTACTGGGGAGAACCCCTGGTGGTGACTGGGCCATTTTTAAAGAAGTCCAGCCCATGACAGGTCGGCAGGACCCCTCTCAAAATGGCCCGATTGCCAATGTGGGAGCTCCGTGCTGGCGACCTGACCATTTTCAGAGGGATCCTGCTGACCTGTCATCAGCTGGACCCCTTTAAAAATGGCCCAGTCACCACCAGGGGTTCTCCCCCTGGTGCCGACTGGGCCATTTTTAAAGGGGTCCAACTGATAACAGGTGGGCACCGGGAAAGCAGGCTTTTAAAATTCCTCCCCTTGCCAAAGCCCACGCTGCAGCTGATCGGCAGTAGCTTTGGTGAGGGGAAAAAAACCGTCCTTTCCCGGTGCTGATGGGGTGCATTGGGGGGATCTGCCAGCTTTTCTCCATAGAAATTTATTGCTTCAATGCATTCCTATGGGAAAATGAAAAATGAAGTGAACGAAATGGAAATTTCCATTTTGTTTCATTTTTCTTTGATGGGTCCCTTCATTATTCGTTTCATTTCCTAACGAAATGAATAACGAATAACAAAATGAATAAAAAAATTCATTTTGTCCCCATCTCTAGCTATACTATGAATTGTGGGCCCTGATGGCAATTTTAGTGTATTGTATTTTAGTGTTTTTAATTGCTTTTAACTGTTAATTTTAATTATAAACCACCCAGAGACCTTTGCTTAGTGGGTGACATATAAGCTATATAAATAAATAAATAAACTTCTGGGTTCTCCACAACATATAAGCACATGCACACATACTGTGAAAACATAGTAGTCCATTGTAGTTCTTTCGAGCTGATTCTGTTTCATATCAATTTTTATCTTCTTTTCTATCAAGTCAAAGGTAACCTGACACAAAACCGATATATCAAGTGCAATGATAATGTGGCCTAGGGCTAAACGTGGCAGTTTAAAAATAATTTTAAAAAAATACTTCAGTGGAATAAGAAGAAAGTTCCAGCTGTCCAAAACATCATGCTCAGCTTAGTACACCACCAGAATGCCACCCACAGTCATGCCCCTCCATCCTTTTGGGGACGAACCAAGTAATTACATGGAGAAAACATTATTCAAATTGCTCCAACTTGAAAAAAGTC
>JAHTLZ010000204.1:16103624-16124118 GCA_023846285.1 Phrynocephalus versicolor | reverse complement strand
GTGTGTGTGTGTGTGTGTGTGTGTGTGTGTGTGTGTGTGTGTGTGTGTGTGTGTGTTGTGTCGTTACAGTCGTGACTGACTCTTCGTAACTCCATGTCAATGGAGTTTTCTTGGCAGGAATACTGGAGTGGTTTGCCACTTCCTACTCCAGGTGCCTGCAGCACCTGGTATTCCCTGGTGGTCTCCCATCCAAGTACT
Organism: Phrynocephalus versicolor; assembly: GCA_023846285.1. Taxonomy (NCBI): domain Eukaryota; kingdom Metazoa; phylum Chordata; class Lepidosauria; order Squamata; family Agamidae; genus Phrynocephalus; species Phrynocephalus versicolor. Next base: position 16,123,920 of record JAHTLZ010000204.1, on the reverse strand, counting down.
AACCAGGGCTGACCCTGCTTAGCTTCCGAAATCAGGCAAGATCGGATGTGCTATAATCACTCCTGTGAGTAGGGGCAAAAATGGAATAATTTGGGGGTACAGAAAAAGAGAAACATTACTGGATTGCCTTCTATAGTTAATGAAATCTGAAGTGCTATAAGAAGAGTTTACTGTTTTTAAGAAGAGAAATAAAATATACATGTGCTTTCTCTCTTTTGGAAGCTCAGTACATACAGGAGAGCTTCAGAGGTAGTCATTAATACTAATGGTTCCTACACTGTGTGTTTGCCAAATATGATCATTTTTATTATTTTCAAATGCAAAATTCCAATGCTAAAGACAAGAGAGTAACCACAACAGTCATCAAGAATACTTCCAATGATTTGTACAACATTCAGCAACATAGGAAGCTGCCTCCTGGCATCACAGAACTGCACTGAAAGGGACCCTATATATAGATCACTGAGTCTAGGTCTTGTCAAGAAGGCCAAGTGGGGAACTGAGCTCCCGACCTCTGGCTCCACCGTCAGGAAGATAAACCACTGAGCTATCCAGCAGTTCATAGTCACTCCGTTAGTCTTTCTAGGTCACTACAGTTTATGCTAATGGCCTGACCAGACACTGATCTTTCTTAGCCCCACCTACAGTATACAGTATTGAATCTTGGTCTTTGCATACTTAAAGCATATACTCTACACTTCACTGCAGCCATTTTTCCTAGGAGAAGCTTTACAATGTAACCTCTTCTATTTCCTGAGACATATGCTCCTTGTGAAATTAAACTAGAACTGGGTGCTATCCCATGGCTGGAAAATCCGGATCATAGTAAAATGCGGATTTTCCCCCAGAATGGTCACGTGCTTGAAAACACGGTTCCTGTGTCCCCATGAGCGCAGTTTAAAGAACCACATCTTTTGTATCCCCCACGAGCGGCAACCACAACACAGCAGAACGATGCGGATTTTCCGAGTCCCCACAGACTCAAGTACCAGTTTAAAATTTGCATCAGAACTGAGACAAGCATTGTACCACCTTGAGGCCAGGTACTTGTAAAACTTGCATAAGTAAGTGTAGTCACATTTCCCCCCTTTAAAGCCCGCTGCTCGTGGGGACATGATTTCATTAACCGCATCTTCAAGCAGTTTGAAGCGGTTTTTAGTGATTGTGGGATAGCCATCTTCAAGGTTGCATTTGAAAACCAGTCTGTCATGTTGCTCTTAACTCTCAACAGATGGTTTGTCAGAACCACTATCGTTACTCCATTCACACAAGTAGTTTCTTGTCCTGTATGGTAATAATGCATTGCATTGTCCTTACCAGGAGCCTAGGAAGAACCTGGGAGAGAATCCTTCATTCCCTCTAGTAGCTAACTCTGATATTTCACCTTAGAAATACAAAGAAAAATGAAAAGAAAGGCTGTCTTGCCTCTTAGGGTGGATAAGACAATGGTCTGAAACCTAGAATATCCTGTAAAACAGCATATAAAATTACAGAAAAATGGCTTTTGCAGCATTTCGAGAGATTTTGACAGGTGGTCTTGACATATGATAACCATCATTTATAAATCATAGAATCATAGAATCATAAAATAGTAAAGTTGGAAGGGGCCTAAAGGGCTATCAAATCCAACCCCTTGCTCCATGCAGGAACACAAATTAAAGGATATCTGTCAGGTGGTTGTCCAGATTTCTCTTGAATTTCTTCAGCGTTGGAGCACTTGCCACCTATTGAGGCATTTGGTTCCATTGTCCTACTGCTCTAACAGTTAGGAAGTTCTTCCTGATATTCAGCAGAAAGCTGAGTTCTCTTAACTTGAGTCCGTTGTTGCGCAACCTACACTCTGGGATGATTGAGAACAAATTCCGCCCTTCCTCTGTATGACAGCCCTTCAAATATTTGAAACATGCTTTCATAGCACCCCTCAGTCTTCTTTTTTCTAGGCTAAACATCCCCAGTTCTTTTAGTCTTTTCTCCTAGGGCTTGGTTTCCATCCCCCTGATCATCTTTGTCACCCTCCTCTGAACTAGTTCCAACTTGTCAGCACCTTCGTGTTGTCCAGAATTGGACACAATAGTAAGGTTGCAGCTTAGCTAGCCCCAAACAGAGGGAGGACAAGAACCTCAAAATAAATTTGTATTGCTGCCTTGAGCAGGGTGGAAGCGACTCCGTGGCCGTGTAGGCCTCTTCCAGCTTCATGATTCTATAAATGAAATATTTTCAAGATTCTTTCACATCCATGTTTAGCATTATCTTAAAAGCAGAGGAAACACTGACAGGAAGGTGCCAATGAATACAACTAGCCAGATGAGTTTATTAACCCCAATATAAGGATATAAATTTTTACTGGCTCTCACATCAGTACATGAAAAAATAGAGGGTTTTTTCCCCTCATTGGACAAATCCCAAAACTTAATTTATAAAGAATAAAGCTTATTCTAACTCTCAGCAATCATGAGTTTCATGCAAATAGACCCTCCCTTGTGAAGAATACAGCAGAGTGAAAGCCTTTGGTCTCAGTGTCTCAGTGGAGCTGAGAACTCTCAAGGGCATTTGGAAATGCAGCGCAGTCTCATACCATCATAGTGAGATAGCAAGGGTGAAACAAAATTAAGAACAGCAACAAGCTTTTATTTCCCTAAGGTAAAGGTAAAGGTAAAGGTTCCCCCTGCACATACATACTAGTCCGACTCAAGGGGTGGTGCTTAACTCCATTTTCAAGCCAAAGAGCCAGTGTTGTGAAAGTCCATGGGTAAGTGGCTGGCAGGGCTGCGCAGAACACTGTTTACCTTCCCACTTTTTACAGCAGTACCTATTTATCTACTTGCATTTACAAGCTTTCGAACTGCTAGGTTGACAGGAGCTGGGGTTAACAATGGGAGCTCACTCCGCTGCGTGGCACCCTGGATTTGAACCACTGAGCTGCTGACTTTGCAGCCGGCCATTTCAGCACTCTAGTCCACTAAGCATCCACGCCTTACCCTTCCCCAAATATATGATGCACAGAGATTTACTCATCTTTTTGACTATCAAATTTCAGTCTCAGATAGACCTGATTTCCATGGGAAAGCTACCCATTTTTACAGTGGAGATCTGGGTGTTAACTGCACTGGACAGAAGTCAGTTTGTGTTAATGCAAAGGAAATTAGACATACCATCTTCACAATGCTTTGGTTACTTGTCATGTAATTGAGTGTTTGGAGGTGGCAGTGGTATCCCCTCCCCCCCAACACATGATGCCCTGTCAGTTACACTTTGCCCCACCTTAACTATGAGGAAATATCAGTGAAGCAACAAAAGAAGTTCAGGGGTGGGTGGGAGGAGAATTCCAGGAAACCTTTACAGATGTTGCTGAGCAGAAAACATGAGGACATGTCCATGACAGCAGCTAGCTGCCTCCCAGGTTTGCCTAAATACTATCTGAACCCAACCAAAGAATAGTAGAAACTGTATTATTTCCAAATACAGGGAGTTAGGTGGAATTCGAGTTAATGGGGAAACATCTTGCTGTTAGTGGTTAAATGTGTATACTACAGCTATAACTGTGCTCACGACCTGGGGTTCAATCCCAGGTAGCAGGCTCTAGGTTCACTCAGCCTTCCATCCTTCCGAGGTCAGTAAAAAGAGTACCCAGCTTACTGGGGGGCAACGTGTAGCCTGCATACTGTAATTAAAATCTGTAAACTGCCCAGAGACTACTTGAAGTGATATGGGGTGGTATATAAGCAGAACACTTTGCTTTAGTATGAAAAGCCAAGGCCCTGTGAAAACATCATAGGTATCTATATGAAGAATTTTTTTTTAAAAAAAATCATTTTTAGTTATTTTACAAATTATGCTGATAAATTATGCACTCACATGATTTTTTGGCTTCCTGGAACAGAGAAGCCCTAGGTTTCTTTCTCCAATTTAGTTGTTTTGTTTTGTTTTCTACCTTTTATAGGGAGGAAAATGCTGTCAGATTCTCTGCAACTCAAGGGCATTTCTGGGTAGTCTCATACAGGAGATAACGGCATTTTTTTCACAGGAACTGAGAGAATTCTATCCAGATAGAGGTTCCTTTTGGGGGTAAAAATATGACTACAAAACAGCCAAGAAATCCTTCAGGCATTTGAAGGGGGGATTTCTCAAATAAATTTCGCTATGAGGAAAATGGACAAAGCAAAAACATGTGAGATAAGTCCTAGTTGTGATGACATAGCTCAAAAAGATATAAAGGCTTTGAAGATTTTGCTTCTGGGTGCCACCTTTTGGAGGCTAGTGCTATGTAGCTGTGGGAAATTTTGCTGAACTCCCCTTGAATTTCTGTTAGGATTTGTGACCAAAAGCAAAGAGGAACTTCCAGGTTAAAAACAAAAACAAAAAAACAAAGATTAATATATCGCACCACCAAGTGGGACAGATGGTAAGAAAAAGAAGATGAAAGAAGTTTGTTTTACAACAAAGCTTTACTAATGTTTTCTAGACATGCTTATAGCTTCCAATCATGTCTAATGAAGTTTTCCTGTAGGTGGACGTTATACAAATAATTTGAGATGCATTGAATTATAGCTCATTGTAGTTATGGTCTGGTTAATAGGAAAAAGAATTAATTATAAGTACTTCATTATACTTCATTATTTGTAAATAATGAAACTAAAAGAGAAATTAAGTATCAATTGACATTTCTCCTATCACACATTTACTCTTCCTTTCTGGCCTTTTCATTCTCACTCTTTTTTAAAATTTATTTTCAATTAATTATTTCCAAGGTGTCAGGAACTGCAGAAAGGCTTGATTAAAAGAGATGGTGAAAAGCCGGTGGACACAAAGACACAGTGCTAGTGCATGGATCAGTGTTTTTAGAGAATTATACCTTTATTATTGGCTTCATTCAGTATGACTGGAATCCCATCTTTCTTCAGAAATTGGGAGCCAAGGTGTATTAAAGTATAATAGCAGTTTTTAAAATGACAACTAAAGTACATCATGAATTCAAACACGATTAAGCTAGTGGTCATATTAAAAGAGAATGCCATAAAAGCACCTGTCAGTTAAAAATACAGTAAAAATAAATAATAGGAAAAATGTAGCATGTCCTTAAGATACTCTGCCCTTTGCTGGTGGACTTCCTAAACAGGGAAGCTTTTGTATGTCAGTGGAAAGGAAATCATAGCTCCCTGCTAAGGAAGCCAATCTAGGCTTCCTTAGCAGGGAGGTCCAAAATCTGGCAGTCAGATGTCAAAGAGTCCAGAAGGCCCAATGGGTTTGAGGGGAAAGGGGGCATCTGGAGAGCAAGCAAATATGGAGATAAAAATGCATGAAGGTCCCCATAAATGTGGGTGGGGGAAAATAAATATATTTTTAATGTGAAAGAGAAACAAGCAGTTTCATCCATCCAGGCACTGAGCTTTGAATGCTTGACTCTTCTAAGTCTTTCCTGAAGCCCTTTGTATCCAACCAGTGCTGAATTAGAGTTCCCATTTCTTTCTTTTCTGAAGGCCTCTTCTACTTAAAGAGTTCCTTAAAAGCGTAGTGCAACTTGGCCCTGCCCATGCTTGAAATCCTTGTAACGAATGAAGGCAGTCGATGAAAATGGTGTTATTTGCTAGGTTGTGATCCTCTAGATCAGCCGTTCTCACCCATTTTTGCCCATGGCCATGAACACAACTTTAAAGAAATATAGGCCAAACCAGGATTGCATGAGTCACACAACGAGCCTTATAAAGTATTGTGTTTCCAGTTGTATCCAGTCTGGCCCCCTTCAAATGCACCAGGGCCTCTTGGGGGCCATATGCCTCCCTTTGAGAATGGGTGTTAAAGACAAATGATGAAGGAATTGAACAGAACCAATGCAAGCTCTTGATCTGCTCTTTTTTCCATGGTTAAGAACTCAAACAATCTGGTCTCGTTAACTGTTAACTAGAGATGGGCACGACTCAGAAAAAATTTTCGTTTTCGTTTTCGTTTTCGGCTAGGGTCCGTTTCGTTTCGTTTCCGTTTTTGTGAGCTAATTTCAAAATTTTTCGTTTTTGTTTCGTTATGTAACAAAAACAAAAAAACGAAAACGAAAATGAAAATGAAAAATTTTTCGTTTCTCCCCATTTAGCTCCATTATGTGTTTTTCCAGTAACGAAAAACGAAAATTGGCTCAAAATTAGTCGTTTCGTTTCCGTTTTCAGTCCATTTTTGACCATTTTTCGTTTTCGTTTCGTTACGTAACAAAAACGAAAAAACGAAAACGAAAACGAAAATACCGCTAAGTCGTGCCCATCTCTACTGTTAACATTATTTCAAGTTTTGCCAACAATTGCACTCCATGTCAATTTGGTTTCTGTTCAGCATTATCTTCTTCACTAACCCTTTTGGGAGAGCAATCTAAAAAAATGGAATGAATAAACAACTGCATGTGTGTAAACAACTATAAAATACTCATTTACATATTGAAACCAAATTAAACCCTTTGAGTGTGACATGGCCCTGTGCCATCTGAATGACTATGTGACCAATTTTTCTTAAATACTACTTCCCCCATTTCTTATAAAGGATTCCCAAATCAACGTTTATACTTCAACTCTCTGCCCCTGTTTGCACTGGAATATGCCAAACTTATTTCTTCCAAGGCAAAACCTTGTTTAACAAGAATATTTTATGATGAAAACATTTATCCAGCACAATGTTGGGCTAATTGCGATGTCATTATTGCAACAGTTCCTTGGCAGCCATTAGGTTCTCAATAATACATATATTGCATGCAATTAAGGCACATGATATTAATGTAATCTTGCTGTTGTCTGCTGTGGTGCTTTGGGAAGCAGCTGCAGAGCTTTATGGACAACAGATATGGAAATCCATGAACTACCAATAGTGGCCACATGTGGTTATTTACAGAAATTCCACTGAAAACAAGGCACGTGGATAATCCACATGTTTTATTTTCAAACCTACAGAATGAGCATTTCCACCATCGTTTAAGGACTGCCAAAATGGATGGGACCCTAGCTTCCTAACTGTTAGAGCAGTATGGCAATGGAACCAATTACCTCATAAGAACATAAGAACATAAGAAGAGCCATGCTGGATCAGGCCAACGGCCCATCTAGTCCAGCTTCTGTATCTCACAGTGGCCACACCAGATGCCTCTCGGAGAACATGAGACTAGATATCTGTCTCCTGATAGCACTCCCCTGCATCTGGTCCTTGAAGTACCCTGGTTTTAAGCCTGGAGATTACACATCTCCATCATGGTTTGTAACCTGTGATGGACTTTTCCTCCAGGAATCTGTCCAATCCCCTTTTGAAGGCATCCAAGCCTGATGCCATCACCACATCCTGTGGAAGGGATTTCCACAGACCAACAACATGCTGGGTAAAGAAATATTTTCTTTTGTCTGTTCTTACTCTCCCAGCCCTCAGTTTGAGTGTATGTCCCCTAGTTCTGGTATTTTGTTAGAGGGAGAAGATGGTCCCTCTATCCACTTTACTCATGCCTTGCATTATTGAACTTCCAACCTTTGGCTCAACAGCCAGAGACCTAAACCACTGAGCTATCAAGCAGGAATGCTAGAATATTCTTAGTGATACACAGAAACTATACATCCCTAGTTGTGTTCCATTTGAGAAAGAAAGAGAAACACATTTTAGGTTACAGCAAATTCATTGGTAAGGGAAAACAAGAGGAAATAACAGCTCCAAAGTGTGTTATTCTTGCATTACACGATTCATTACACACGTGACATGGACAACAAGAATGAATAATGTGCTGCTCACTTAACAGGCTATGAGTAACACAACAAGTTACTATTTTTAGTAGGGCTGCACTTCAGACTTGCAATCTCAAATTACAAATAAGAGTGGCCTGATTGTGATTGATTAGCATGAGGGTCCCATCCAAATACAATAGCCATATTTATTTCTGGGATAAAACAAAATGAATTTACAGATCCATTTCTGCTCTCAGCACAAATCAAATGAAACAGCCACAAATCACCTTTGCCTTTATTTTAAAGTAAAATTTAAATACACCTAGTTTTCAGACTCATAAATCTAGCCGACTGAAATGTGGCATGTTTCCTCCTTTCTTTAGATTATATCAAATCTCCACCATTCTTGTACCTACGTGCATAAACAAGTACCCAACATGGTTTTGTACACAGAGTGATGGAATAGGGCCCTGGCGACCAAGGTTCAAATCCCCACTCAGCCATGGAAGTTCACTGCGGCTTGGGAACTGGGAGGAAAAGTCCATCGCAGGTTACAAACCCTGATGGCGATGTGTAATCTCCAGGCTTAAAACTGGGGTACTTCAAGGGCCAGATGCAGGGGAGTGGTATCAGGAGACAGAGATCTATCTAGTCTCATGCGCTCCCAAATGCATCTGGTGGGGCCACTGTGAGATACAGGAAGCTGGACTAGATGGGCCTTTGGCCTGATCCAGCATGGCTCTTCTTATGTTCTTATGTTCTTATGTAACTGGTCAAACCACTCTTTGCATTTTTTAACTTATCTGGAAAACCTTATCAGGGTTTCTGTCAGTTGGTTCAAACTTGAAAGCACATAACTGCTGAAATTGCAAAACCAAATAAATTACCGCCACCTTGAGTTTTCAGTGCGCATCAGCTGAAGGCTTAAATAGACTGCAAACTCCCAAACTGGCCACCAAATTGGATTAGGGGACCTATGCACTACCCTGATTTTTAGTAATGTCTAAGGTCTGATTCTGACCAGCATGATGCCACAGAATGTTATGAACACAAAATGTAACAACACCAAGAAATGGAAACAGCTTGTGATTCTCAATCATGTGTGTACTTTAATAAATAATATGCTCAGGCCATTTGTTATTTCTGCCTCATCTTTGATTTGTTCTCCATTGATGTGTCTATTTATTTGAAAGCAGCTATATAAACAAAGTGAACAAACTGAGTCAAAAGAATTCAGCACACTAGGAAGCAAGGCTGATTCACTTTTACAGCCTTCTAGAAGCGTTATAAAATAAATGCATTCATTTTATTAGATTTTTGCAAAACATAAATTTAAATATCCATAGGGTGACCTGTATAGTTTATAAAGCAATTGTCCATAAATATGTGGTTCTTCTTATGAATAGGACCTTACCTATTATTTTACATTATGATTCTTCATTATTCTCTATTATTCATAAAATCCATTTACAGATAAAACTCAAGGGTTTTTAGTAGAGATGGACACAAAATGAAAAATGAAATGCTGTTTCATGGTTTTGTTATGTACCAAAATATTTCATTATGAAACGAAATGGTAGAATGAGTTTTGTTACAAAAATGAAACAAAATGCCATTCTTAACTCTAGGAATGAAATTATATGTCCTAGAGGAAATGGCAGAGGGGCTTCCTCAAGCTCTTCCTTGTAAGCCCCTGAAATTTGGAAAGGGTTATTAAGCTCTAAAGGGGATGCCCCTAGGGGAAAAATCATTCTAATTGAATTTGGAAACCTCAATAGCCTCCCTACAGGCAAGCAATTAGTGGCTTCTATGACTTGGCTTCCAAGTCTTGATTCAAGTGATTTCTTTCCCTAGGGGCACCCCCCTTTTGAGCTTAATAATTCAGCCCCCTGAGTCCCAAATGTATTTGGTACCAAAACCAAAACAAACTGCCTGACTTTTTTCCCATCTTGCCAAGGACCTTACATCTAAGAAGTAACTCCTGGCAAATCCATCTTAGGACATGTTATAACCTATTGGTACTGCTCTGCGGAAGAGGGTTTCTCCCTCAAAATATTAGCAATATTTTTGTTAATATTCTAGTAGCCTAAAGGTATCACCAGTTCCACTTTTGTATTTGGTTTTTGTGGTGACTTCAATCTAAATCTAAAGAAACAAAATGAAACAAAATGTTCTATTCCCATTTCATGCTCATCTCTAGTTTTCAGCTGCACAGTCAACAGCTTCCTTAACTTGTTAAAATAAGTACAAGTGAGAACACATATCCCTGAAAGTAGTTCAACAATTATTTTCACATAGTCCAATCAGAGCTCTCATTTCCCTTTCTTAAATGAGGGATGCCCTGCTCCAGAGACATTTAAACCATAGTGGCCCTTAAAGTGACCTCAAGATAAAGGACACAATCCACCCTCAACCAAACACTTTGACACTTCATCAGTTTCAATAGTTTGGCCAAACAATATTTACTTAATTTCCTTAGACTGCAATGAATTGCTCCCAAAACGGCTTTACTTTACCTAAGTAATTAAGGGACACATGTAAAATGTGTATGGCCTTCAATGTGGAAAGGAATCACCTCACAAGCTCTTTCAAAAGAATAGCAAAAAAGAAAATTTGAAACACTGTAACAATACCAAAATGGGGAGACTTCTAGCTCTGTAGTTCACTGTAAATCTTAGTGAGTTATGAATCTGCCTGTGGAGCCAGAGTTGAGAGTTCAGCTCTTCATTGTGCATCCCAGAAGAGCCAGCCTGTGTGGCCTTGGACAAGAGGACCAGTATAGTATATGTGGTCCAATGCAGTGAGGAGTGTACAGACCTCTACATTGGAGAAACTAAACAGCCATTAAACAGGCAATTGGCCCAACACAGGAGGGGTAACAGCTCAGGACCAGAATTAACAGTACACCTCCACTTGAAGGCGAAAGGGCACTCATTCAAAGATATGGAGGTACACATATTAGACAGAGAATAGAGGTGGTTCAAGAGAGGGTTCAGGGAAGTCATTCATGTGTGTATCGAGAACCCCTCTATCAACAGAGGTGGGGGACTCAGGCACAATCTGCCTGCTATTTATCAAGCTGCCCTTTCATTAATCCACAAACAAATCAGAAGTACTTTACACCTCCACCAGCAAGGCCACAGTTAATGACCCAAATTTAATGGGGGTTGGGAAGGGTTGCATAAGTGGGACTTTCACACACACCAGGCCATTGTTCACCTAAGGAGCCTCTTCAGGCCAATGTCCAACTGATGAATCTATCCAGACAAGGGTGATGTGAAATGAAGGTGAACTATAAATTGGATGACTCGCCAATAACTTTTCTCAGACTGACAAAGCTGCTTGGATGAGTTGCAAAACATTTCAATCTCTTAAGAAAAGAAGTCCAGTTGCTGTTACTCAACTTCCAGATACCGCACTGAGGAAAGCTATCTAAACACAGCCACCCTGAAGAAAAATTGAAGCATTTTATGGAAGTGCAAACTCTAAGAGATGGTATGTGATAAACACAAACTGAAAATATTTCTATTTTTTGCATGAAGACACATCCTCTGTAGTTCTGTAATGCTTCAAAAGCAACTCACAGCAAGAACTTCCAAGATATATTCAAGTCTGTCAGCTTGTAGTTCTCGCTGATAGCTTGTGTCAGGCAGCAAGGTCAATCTGACACCATGCTTTGTCACTGTGACATAGCTTGTCTGCCACATGAAATGGCTACAATGCACTAGGGCATTGGTGATTTAAAATAGATTCTGAACGACTTGTAGCCTCTGTTGGAGTAATGAGGTTGCAATAAAGTTTTTTTCTAACCCCCTTGATATTCTTCTATTTTACACTAAATCTGGGTTACCTTGAAACGTCTAATCGTCTGGGTATCTCCCAAACGTTGTTTTCCCCTTTAGATCTGAATGGGCACAATGCAGATTGTATATGTAAGTACTGTTGACCAGTACTGGAAGTTCACTGGAAGGACAGATTTTGAAGCTGAGGCTCCAGTACTTTGGCCACCTCATGAGGAGAGAGGACTCCTGGAAAAGTCCCTGATGTTGGGAAAGATTGGAGGCAAAAGGAAAAGAGGGCGGCAGAGAATGAGATGGTTGGACGGTGTCATCGATGCAACCAACATGGATTTGACCAAACTCCAGGAGGCAGTGGAAGATAGGAAGGCCTGGCGAGCTCTGGTCCATAGGGTCACGAAGAGTTGGACACGAATGAATGACTGAACAACTGTTGACCAACATGGGGAACTATAGAATTCTAGCATAAATTAGTTGAAAGGGGCCTATAAGGCCATAGAATCAAAATCCCTGTTCAATGCAGAAATCCAAATCAAAGTAGATCTAACAGATCGGTTTCCACTTTTCTGTTGGACGTCTCCAGCACTCGCCACCTCCCAAGATAATTGATCCATTGTTGTACCCCTCTAGCAGTTGTGTTTTCTTAATATTCAAGGGCTTGGACTCAATGGCCTTATTGGCCCTTTCCAACTCCATTATTCTATGATTCTATGATTAATCTGGCATCCTATAACTTGAAACTATTATTACATGCCCCATTATTTCATGGGATGATTGAAAAAAGATCCTGCACCACCACCCCGTACAATTATCTTTCAAGTATTTGAAAATTGCTATCATATTTCTTTTCTTTTCACAAGGTTAAAGATGCCCAGTTCTTTCAGTCTTTCGCATAGGGCCTGGTGTTTTGTTGTGATGGTTGCACTTGTACTTGTGATGTTTTTTGTTGTGTTTGTTGTGTTTGTTTTATGTTTGGACTAAAGTACCAAGCTTGCCCATTGACTCTATTTTGAGAAAAATGTATTTTTCCTCTGTCTTTTATATTGGAAGCTCATATACTAGTCATGTTTGCGGATCTGAGCAGTTTGCAAACCAACAGTTGGAGCTGAAGGAAATGAAAGGTAACTAGGCAAAGCAAAACAAGCATATTTTTATGAAAAGTAACCATTTGGAAATATCTCTCATCAGCCATGGAGTATATACTGTATGTATAGGTATGTTATCTGTGATATTTGGAATACATATTGTTTACACTATAGATCGGTGATGACAAACCTTTTAGAGATCGAGTGCCCAAACTGCAACTCAAAACCCACCAATTTTACACAAAGTGCCAATACACCAATGTAACCTGAATACAGGTGGCTGTGAAAGGGCGATGTTGGGTGGCCACAGAAAGGGCTTCAAGTGCCACCTTTGGCACCCATGCCATAGGTTCACCACACTGCTAGAAGTTACATGATCTACCTTTTCTCTTCTACATTTCCACAATTCCATCTGAATTCCTACATCTGAGGTTTATACTCAAGTTTTTTTCTCCATGGCAGTGGTTGGACTCAGTATCTTGTAAGGTCCCTTCAGGTTCTGCAGATGATGATGAGGATGAGGATGAGGATGAGGATGAGGATTTATTAAAAATAACAGGCACAGTCAATCAAAATTATAAAAACATTGAATACCTAAGTATCTGTTAAATATCAGTGCTGTAGTGTGTATGTTGTCCCTAATAGCACCATTTTTGTACCTCAGATCTGTGTTATCTCTGGCATCTCCAACTGCTTGATGATGATGATGATGATGAGGAGGAGGAGGAGGAGGAGGAGGAGGAAGAGGAGGATAGATTTCTCAAATGCAGTGAAGTTTAAGGTTAGAACCTGAGTCAGTTATATTTAAAATAGAACCTCCCCCCACCCCAAAAAAATGGGAATGCAATTAGTCATGACTTAGGTTCCACTGATTTACGCGAGTCTGGATCTTCTTATCTGAAACTAGATCATCCTGGAATTAATGAAATGTCACAACTAATTTGTTCCCCCGGATTCGATGAGAGCTAGATTCAATTAATAATATCAGCTGGGCTTAATCCAAATTTATAACATTATTATTGCAAGTCATTTGTTACAGTACTATTTCAATGGCCTCCTGTTCTGCCGCATTCATTATTGCTCATCTAATTCTTCCCACTTATTCTAAAACAATATGTTTTCATCTCCCCCTCTTTTGTTATAATGAATCCTTCCTGTTTAAAAGGCTAACTTTTGGGGAATTCTCAAAAGAACTTTGAACCAAAAGTAAGATTTTCTTTTTAGTTTTTTAATCCCCATTGATTTTTAATGAAAGTAACTGGCATTCAGAATATGGTTAGAAGGGAGTGTCTGGTGTCTCCTTTCCACAGTTACTTTACTTGGGGCTTCAACAAGAAGCTGGATTCTGACATAATTGCTACAGACCCTACTAGAGATGGGCACAAAATGAACTTTTTTCATTTATGTTATTCGTTATTCATTTTGTTACGTAATGAAATGAATAACGATAACGAACATTGTGATGAAATTGGAATGGACTGAACAGAACCACAAAAATTAGGTTTGTTAAGTTTCGTTTTTCGTTAATGGCGATGTGCAATGACATGAACTGTTTTAAATGTTAAAAAACGCCCTGGACATCCATAAAAACGCAGCAATAATTATTTATACTGTCTGATAATACCTACCGGGGGGGGGGGCTGGGGTCCTTAAAACATTTGTTTTTGTCTTCTTCCATTGCAATGTATTTTTCTTTTCCCTTTAAGGATGACAAAATGGATACTGCCAGCCACAAAATGGAGGCAAGCCATGTGATGGGATCATGTAAATTGTTGGACAACTTCAACCAATAGCATGTCCAGGTTGCATACTGGGCAGGTCTGGCAGCCACAGAGGGCATAAAAAGCTCTAGCAGGCCCCGTCCTCCTTGCAGTCTCCGGTGGGAGTTAGGGTGGGATTGCTGTCTCTGTGACTCGTTATTGTCACTTTAGGCCAGCCAGACAGGTGTGTGTCTCTGTGTTCTTGCTGGCTGCAGCCTGGCTCTTAGGGGAGAGAAAGAAGAGATTTCTCTCTAGCTTCAGTCCTAAAATAAATGAATAAATGAAATAAATGAATAAATGAATAAATGAAAAAAAAATTCAAAAATTCACAAAAAATGAAAACAAACTGAAATGGACCCTCAACAAAAAACAAAAAAATCAAAATGCCTTTTTTCGATTCGTGCCCATCTCTAGACCCTACACACAAGTAGCAACCTCCCCTTCTATAGAATCGGCACTGAAAGCATGAATGAAGCAAAAATGGAGGGGACAGGGCTAGGCACTTGTCTCTAACCATGCTAGAATACCAGCTAAAATAAACAGGGCTTTTCTCATTCACCAAAGCCTAGGAATTCCTTATCAACAAGAAAACGGTTACTTATTTAGTACAACTAGGTATTAAGTTACATATTGCTGACAATGGTGATCATAATTCTTTTCAACCCTGTGTTGTAAACCGCCCAGAGTGGCTATGCCTGCCAGATCGGCAGAATAAAGGTCTAAATAAATAAATAAATAAATAAATAAATAAATAAATAAATATTCTATTTTAAGAAAACTATCTGCAATAAATGTCCCTTAGTAGTAATTGTTTGTCCAATTTCAGGAGCCTTTTTCTTTCTTGAATGTCAGAAAGTTAAACTCTGACACAAGGTAATAAAAAGCAAGACAGATGAGAACAACCATGCCCACTTAGAAACTGAACTCTTGTTTTTCACTTCCTGGTGAACTGTATCCAATTGTTCACGGCCTGCCCAAGCACCAGATAAATCTATACCTGTTTGGCAATAGCTTGCTTTCAAAATAAATAGGACAGAATTGAACAAAAATGTTCTGGGAACTTACTTTAGAATTTCTTGAGAAAAAGTTTATCAACCATTACTAACTACTTTTAGTCAGTTTCATATTCAAATCTGTTTCCGCATCATTTCCAAGCTCCCTGTTGTGGATGATATTTTTATTAGGCCAACCAAAAAGGTGCCCAGTGTATATGTTTGACATTTTTGTTTTGTTTTACAATGTAATCTTGATTTAGACTCACCATAAGCTGCATGGTGTCTTGATATAATGAAGAACAAAGGCTATGTAAATAATCAGACAGGGCTCATTGTATGATTTAATGGTCTTCGGCCTCACGCGGGATCATCCATAGACTTTTTAAGAGCTGGAGCGTTGGAATATTTTTTCATTATTTATTTCATTTATTTATAAATATTTCATCCTGCTGTTGAGTCCAAGCTATGAATAATTTCAAAGACCAAACACTGGAAATCATTTTAGGTTGTGGATTGGGCAAAGAAAATCACAATTTGCCAAAATGGGCAGGTTTACTTATCAACTCTCAATGTCAATTTCTGTTGTGTAAATTCCTTTGCAATCCCAGTCCCACAATAAAGAGACGACACTAAGGTATTAGGATTTAAATTGGGCCACAACTTTAGTAAATCTTTTAAAACTGTAAATAAAAAGGGGGGCATCTGTTGTGCAAGTAAATATGGTTGTATTTCAATTAATTGTAGTGCCATAATAATTTTGGTGAGTTCATACCTGGGAACAGGCTGTTGTATTTAAACAGCCAATTTCCCTTCTCTGGAACTAACTCTCTGTGGGACAGCCATAAACAATTTTTTACAACCTCTTATCTTATAACCTAATGCTAACCTGAACTGTTAACCTTAATTTCCTGACAGTTAGAGCTGTTCAGCAGTGGAATATGCTGCCACAAAGGGTGGTGGAGTCTCCTTCTTTGGAGGTTTTTAAGCAGAGGCTGGATGGATGGCCCTTGAAGTCTCTTCCAGCTCTATGATTCTATGATTCTTAGTTTTTCTGAACCCAACCATAGGGGGTGTCAATATAAATTTAGATACAACATCCTTTAGGATGGTTTCCAGCTTGCTTGTTGCTGGTTCCACTCCTTGGTTGTACATGCCAAGAGCATCTTATATTGTATGTATTATTGTGTGCCTTATTATCCTTTGCCCTTTTTATTTGCAAAGTGTCGATGATGAATGGAATGAGCAATTACCAATGTCCTAGGGCTGAATTCAATATACAAACCTCATTGCAATGTGAATCACTGCACCTGTGCAGTGAATACAGTTGCTCATGATCTCTGAAAATGTCAGTGGGCAAAATTTCAGCAGAGTGGAACAATGGCTTAATTCCAGATCAGAGCTAAATAAGCAAGAGATTTAAAAAAACAACCAGTTACACCTGAGATTTCTGTACACTGAGACAAGGTGAGCAAAGTGGTGTCCACAGAGTCTGTACAATACCACACCTTTTTCCTATGGACCCCAATTCTTTTTTCTTTCTTTTTTTTTTTTTGCTGACAAAATTTAGTGGTGCAATCTATTGCTTTCAAAATTCATTAGCAGAGCACTAAATCTACTGTAGACTTGCCGATGCTAAATTGTCTATTTAAAAAAGAAATCATTTTATTATAGGCCTTTCCCTGCCATAATTGTGGCACTATGTGCTAATTGCTTTAAATAGTTTACAGAACAATTTTTCTCCCCCTTGAGTTGCTGGGGGAGGGTCCCCTCCAAATTGATTGGGATTTACTCCCTAATAGATATGACCAGATTGTAGCTTGTCTTGAATGAGCTGTAGGAAACTATAGAATTACTGCTCTGTGGGAGAAAAATTCTCTACCAGTTGGCTGGAACCTGTAATGCCAGACCAACCCGCTGAGTCATCAGAACACCATAGGAGCCTCTGCAAGTACAGATGAGTAGCCCCAAATTTTCTTTATTGTTTGGTTAATTTACTTATTGCCCAGATTTCTGTTGCTAGCATCACCTAGCCTAGTGCCACTGGGACAATTTTTAATTGCTTAATGCTTTTTGAAATCTTCTTGATTTAACGGTTCGACACTGCTTGGAACTATTAATAGGATTCTGGCTATTGAGATATTTCTAACCCACACTAAACAGGTATAAAATAATTCAACATAAAATTGTAACCGAATCTTCCATGCATGTGCTGAGAACATATTAAAGGAAAACTTGGAAATGTAGGAACTCCAGGCAAAAATCAAAGAAACAAAACAAAAGACAGAAACATGCGGCACATCAAAGACTAACTACAGTATTAGGTAAATGCAGGATAACCATAATCCACCTATCTTCAAAAGGACAAAAATGAACCACCTGGGAACAACAGACCAGTCAGCCTGACATCAATGCTAGGGAAAATTCTAGAGATTATAAAGTGAGCCTATTGCAAGCAACTTGAAAACAATGCAGTCAACATGGATCTGTCAAGAACAAATTTTGCCAGACTTATCATCATATCTCATTTTTTTGACTGGGTATCCTTCCTGGTAAGCAGTGGGAATGATGTAGACATCATATATCTTGATGATTTCAACAAAACTTTTTACAAAATCCTCCATGATATTCTGATTATCGAGCAAACTAACTAGGTGTGTGCCAGACAGAACAGCTATACAGTTGGTTGAAGAATACTAATCAGAGAGTGCTTATCGATGGCTGCTTCTCCAATTTGGATGAGGTACCTACCTAGTGTGGTACCTCACTAGGCTCCGTCCTGGTGGTGCTCAGTCCTAGCAGTCATCAACATTTCTGTGTGTTCACTATCAGTGACCTAGTGGTCTCAAATTGAGACTCTCAATTCATAGGGCTAGCATTTAAAGCCCTAAAGATCTCAGGGCCTAAGCACTGGAGGGGCCACTTTTTCAATATCAAGCCGTTTGGCTGGAGAATATCCCTAGAAGATTGTGTCCTATGGATCTGTCAGACACTAACGTCAAATACCTGTTTGTCTTAAGGCACCAGGTATCTCATGGGTGTAGGGAGAAAAGTGTGGAGGAACACATTGGATGTCTATTGGAGAAGTAGCATAGGTAAATATAAGGATAACAGTCCTTATGTATCAATGCAAAGTGCCAGTCCAGCTGAGGGAGGCTTGGGTGTTCCACATAGTGATTTCGTAGGGTGATGGCACCCCAGCCTCATAATTCACTTGTAGCGGAGATTCACTTGTCACCTATATTGGGCAGAATTCTATTGTAAAATAACATTTTCAGTAGGAAAACTGAACAAACGGTTATCACCACTATCTTCCCACACACCTGGATACTAGTGATGGACTTGAACTTGTTTATCCAAGTTTGTAAAGGAGGCAGAACAGGTGTTGCTGTTCCTCTCCTCCACCTCCTCGGCCAATCAAACCATTCACCAGGCCCAGCTTGTTTGCTTTTCCCTCCTCCTCGGCTAATCCCCTAATCACAAGCAAGACCACAGACTTCTCTGCCCCACCCTTCTGTCTCAGTTGGAGATCAACCAAGATGGGAGGGCAGAGAAGCCTGAACTATTGCCAGGACTGGAAGACCAATTGAAGATCATGGAGGCTGAGCCCAGCGAGTGGCTGATTGAACCAGAGGAAGCTGGAAACAGAAGCAGCGGCACCTGTGCTACTGCCTTTATGAACTGGGATGAACTGATTCGTGCCTATCTCTGCTTTACATACAATTGAGTATGACTTGAGTATAAATGGCTGACCTGGATATATCTGAATATAGAACAAGCAATCAGAATGATTGCATCAACCTGTTAATTTTTACTTCCTACCATATAAATTGAATAATATTTTGGCCATTATCATATAGAATATGGTTCAAAAGATATTCATTTCTGGGGCTTTTGTACTATGGGCAACTGCAGTCTGTGTTCTTTTGTTGATTATCTTACTAGTTTTACTAACATTTTATTATATTTTATTATTTATTTGTAATTTTAAGGTACCATTTCAGTTATGTTCTATGTAGGTTGTTAACTACCATCAGTTCTTCTGAGAAAGGGTCTGATTTAACCACAAATTAAACCAATCATTAAATTACGTAGAGTGTCCTTCCTCTGGTGCCAATTGCAGTAAAATAAACAAACCGAAATATTCATATATGGAATAATTTGCAAAATGCTTCCTGCCTTGGCCATTGGCTACTAGCCATATTATACCAAGGGGACAATAAGTATTTTTTAATGATGGCACAAATTCTCTTCCTCCAATTCAATTTATGACTCTTCCAATCAATTTTGACCATTTAACACAAGACAACAAATTTATTTAATTGGCTTGAGAATTAAAATATTATTTCCCAACTATTTTGCAACCATTAGTTCTAGTGTGTTACTAAAGTAAGGAATGAAAATAATTACATATGGCATCCTTCTAGCAATGGATGATCCCCTTTAAACTATTACATTCTGATTGTAACTTCCTCCTTTTTTTTTGTTTCAGTCCTGTCTACCCCAGAATAATCAACCATGGTAGATGATGTTGTGCTTCTCTCCAAAAGTAGCAGGAAGGAGACTATGTGCGCATATTCATACAGACATGCACACAAACGTCTTTTTTCATTTTACAGAATTACGTATTCGTTTTTAGCATACATTGTTTCTTCAGTGGAGCCAGAATTGGCTGTTCAGATCCCCACTGTGCCTCCTGTACGTAGAGCCTGCTGGGGTGGCCTTAGGTAAACTGTGCAATTCCAGGGCACCCCTAGAAGAAGGGAATAATAAACCTTTTCTACGGCCCTGGTTAGCACTTGGATGGGAGACCACCAGGGAATACCAGGTGCAGTAGGTGTCTGGAGTAGGAACTGGCAAACCACTCCAGTATTGCTGGCAAGAAAACTCCATGGACATGGGGTCACAAAGAGCCGGTCAGGACTGTAATGATGCAACACACACACACACACACACACACACACACACACACACACACACACA
>JAHTLZ010000204.1:16080564-16103614 GCA_023846285.1 Phrynocephalus versicolor | reverse complement strand
TTGGACGATCTTTGATAGTGTGTCTTGTCATATCAGATAGCCTGCCTTCATCAAAATCTTACTAACTGTAAAGTTTAATCCTTTATATCTATCTCTAGAGTACCATTGTCAAATTATATATACAATGGTACCTTGTGTAAAGGAATTAATTTGTTCCAAGTGAAATTATGTTAAGCAAAATTTCCTTTATACAAATTTCCTATAGGAATGCATGTGTGTACGTGTACTAAATAGGAACCTGGTAGAATAAAAAGTATTCTTTATAACCTCTTCACTTATCCATGTACAGTAAATGATTAGTGCAGGCATGTCCAAACTTTGGCCCTCCAGATGTTTTGGAACACAACTCCCACAGCCCTTTGCCATTGGAAATACAGGATTGGAATTCTGGGAGTTGTGGTCCAAAACATCAGGACCTCCAAAGTTTGGATGTGCCTGGATTAGTGTATGTTAGCTATCCACTTCCATATATGATTGGTAGAGCAAATCTGGGTCATACAGTAGGTTGGTGTATCAGCACATTCAAAGAATAAAGAAGGAGGAGCCCAATCCTATCATTGGAGGCTCCCTGGTATCAATTCATAAGCCTGTCTGCTTTGCTTTAGTCTGTACTAGTACTAGACCATCTCTCTGGAAGCTGAGTCATGGCAACTAGACTTCTTTATCTTGAGAGATAGAAACATTTCGCTGCTCATCCAAACAGCTTCATCAGTCTGAATAAAGCTAGTGCAAGTCTATAAGATGTCAAGCTTTTATTAACATAGCAGGTATAATGCAGGAAAGCCTGTGAATTGCTGCTAGGGCACATACTTCATGCAGGAGATGGTTGCTTACATATTATCAAATGTAATATTACCGTACTGACACTTTTTCATGGGCCTCTAAGGTAAAAACTCTACATTATCATTTTTTTCATGGACTATAACTTAAAAACTCCCATTCTCTCTCCCCCCCCACCACCTTGTCTTTTCCACTGCCTCTCTGATCTGATCTGATCTGATCTGGTTTCTGTCACTTGAGGAATTTACTTCCCATACTTTTAAACATAAACAGAGGCTGGCTTGAGCCATAAAACCATAAAACTATACAGCTCTAACTCATCTTCTCACCATTTAATGTTCTCAGCATTTGTACTAATTAACTCTCCCTCCTCTTCTCCCCCTCCTCCTCCCTCCCCTCCCCTATTCCCCCCTCCCAATTCTATATGCTGCAGCCAATGATATCTAGGCTCAATGAATAGCTGGTATGAAATTTATATCTCATCTCATATTATATCCCAGACCTCATCCTGCTGCAATATCTTGAAGAAGTGCACATGTGAATGAAACGTCACATTAAAATATGAAAGTTAGTCTTTAAGGTGCCACATGTCCGTGTCTTTTGTTTTGTTTTGTTTTTCTTTGATTTTTGCCTGAAATTCTTGAAAAGACTAACACAGCTATCCTCTCTGAAACTTGATATTTAATCTCCTTTTAGCTGAGTGGGCCAACAAAGGAAGGTGGGAGAAAAGGGTCCCTCTTTCTGTTTCTGTAGGAGTCTGTCCAAATAAGGACTGCAACCCTCCTCCTTTTATAGGTTCCACTAGCTCCAGGGTCTTTGACATAAACTTTCTTTCTCATTATTTCCAGGTTGCATCTTCTATAGCTATTTTCTCTCAATTGTTGTTGAATAGGGATGGGCACCTTAAGAAAACGACTGTTCCATCATGTTGTAAGGTTACAAAACGTTTCAAAATGCAACACCAGCCAGCATTTCATTATAAAACAAAACACATTTTCCCACTCTAAAATGACACAATTCCTTCTAGAGGAAATGACATGGGAGCTTCCTCAAGCTCTCCCCTGTAACCCCTTGAAATTTGAAAAGGTTTCATTGTCAGGGAATGGTGTTATTAAGCTCCAAGGTGTGTGTGTGTGTGGGGGGGGCTTAATTGAAAAAGTGTGGATTGGAGCTTTACTATAAATAGGGAAAGCTGTAAATCAACCCTATAACTGGCAAAGTGCACCAGACACACTCCTGCACCACTTTCTCCATTACATGAACCCTAAACCTTTCTTAATTCCAAGGGGTTCCCTAAAATCACTTGCAGAAGGTACCCCTGCTATTTGCATTCCTCGGATCATAATTTTCCATTGCATACTTTAATTTTTTTTAATAAGTACGCAATGGAAAATGATAGTTGTGAGTTTTTGGGGCTGTTTGGCTGTGTTCTGGAAGTTTTACTTCCTGATATTTCACCAGATTCTGTGGCTGGTATTTTCAGAGGACAAGGAGCTCAGGGAACTAGGAGTTTTCTCTGTGCTCTGGGTTATAAAATGGGTCTTTATAATGAAAAGTTATAAAGTTATAAAGTTCATCTTTATAACAAAAAGTTATGGGTTATAAAGTGGGTCTTTGTAACAAAACTACTTTAAAATTCATTTTGTAATGAAACAAAATGAAACTACACTAGAAACAAAACAAAATGAAATGCTATTTTTCTGTTTCATGACCATCCTTATTGTTGAGTATTTGTTTATCAATTTCTTTTCTGTGATTTGTTAATTCAAACACTTCTCTATAGCTTCTTTTCTACAGAGGAGACTTGGTCCATTGTACACTTTTCTTGCATACGTCAGACATGTTTTCCAGCCAAAGAATCCTCTTGTCTTCCAGCAGTGTGTTCACCAGGCTGGCCTTATTAATTCAATTATTGGCTATGGCTAATATTACTAATTCTATTACCTGTTCATAGAGCCAATGCCTTTCAGTGAAGTTATAAGCTCTTGTTATGACAATACTGCTTGACAATGAGAAGTTAAGTGAACTGTTAAATTGTGTACATGAAGACCACAGTTTGAGGTCAATGAATAGAGCCTTGTAAGTCTCATGAGGGTGAATGAACAGATGATAGATTACAAGGGAAAGGGGAGTGTTATTAAAACTTGTGAAGAATGGAAGTCTGTACATTTCAAAGAAGCTCAGCGTGAAAACTTTTTCCCCATAGTGTGAAAGCAAAGTATTTTCATAACCATGTTGACTGTAGCATTGCTGACATCTTGTCTAGCATGGATCTTGGAGCACATCCAAGAATAAAATCATAGCTTTAGGCTGCTGTTAGCCGCTGCTTTCAGTTTGATTCATTGGCACTTGATACCTTGTCGTCTAAATTTCCATTTGATAACAACCAGAGAAGCAGGGCTTCCTTGTACTATGGAAAAAACACCTTTTCATTTCTGGACTTCAAATATAAAGGCAAAAGCCTCTCTCAATACATAATGAAGAACCCAGGGGATCATCCCTTGACTTCAGTGGGATTAGGAACCCATGACTTCATGTTGGGTATGTGCTGGATGTATCAATTCTTGGTTATGCTCACCGGATACAGGAGGGACCGAGAGACAGAGGTATGGTGGAAGCTCTGCATATAAGAGATTGTCTTATAGCATCCATAGTTGAAAGGACAAGTTTACATGCTATGAGAATGACCCCTGCTGGAAATGATGAAAAACTGTCATTGATCAGAATAGTCAAGACTCAAGACCAAGTAAAATGGGAAAAAACTTAATTAATTGTCTTATTTATAGGCCACCTTTATCCTGATAAAGGCTCAAGGCAGCTCACAGTAAGTTATGCCTTGAAAAAAAAAACAATTAAACTATAAGACTAATTAAAATACAATAAATGATTAAAAACATAATCAGAGTGGTAACCAGTGCTCCCTGTAACTGGCTCTAGTAAGTAGTCTGGCTGCTGCATTTTGAACATGCTGAAGTTTCAGAAATGTCTGCAAAACCAACGCCATGTACATTACAGTAATCCCCCTGGGATGTAAACAAAGTATCTGTCACAGTAGCTAAATCAGACATCACAAGGAATGGGCTGCAGGTGTCGTACCAGTTTTAACTGTCCAAATGCACTCTTGGTCACTGCTAAAACTAAGGCAACCAATAACTTCCTCCAGGAATCCTTGGAGCTAATCACCAGATGCTCCAGTGATTTACCCTACTTCAAGGAGGCCTTCACCACTCCCCTTACCACTTGGCGATCCTACCCCCCCTCCCCCAATTCTGGCTGGTTTTATAAGCCAGGAGGTGCAAGAATCCTGGACACGTGTAGTGGAATTCACCTGTCCAGGAATCCTCTCCATAACATCAGGCAGCACCAACTGAAATGAATCCATTATAATGTGACATGTAATTTTCATCCACAGGACCTGTATCGATTACAGCATCCAAGTTAAAGCAATTTTGCCTGGGAAATGTCATGCAAATGTCTCACAGTAAGTTGCTGTGTGGAATTCGCTTGATATGAGGCACCTTCCTATGACACACTAGCTGAACTCCCCTTCATCCAACTAGATAAAGCTGATGATGATGACATTTGCAACGAAAGCGCTTTGTCAGAATAAAACACTTCCAATTTCTGTCCCATGGCTCCCATGACTGCCATGTAATCCCTTTCAGTATTTTGAAATGGAGAGAACCTCAGTACAGGAGAAGGAAGTCTTACTGGAATGCACTGCCACCGTGACATGACCAGCAATGGTTATTTTTGGTAATTAAAGCCTTTCTCCTTTTGCCTTCTAGTCCTCATGGCTTCCAAACAGTGACAGGGATTACATGAAGGGCTGTGGGATGCCTGCAACAGAACCAGAAGATTTTTAATTTCTGAAATGTCATCAGCTTTATATAGGCAGAGTTGCATAAATGGGATTTCAGCCGTCCTATAGCCATTTTAGTTATTTATTTCACTATTTCTAATCTGATCTATTTCCAAAAGATTTCAGGATGGGGTAAAATAATAAGAAGAGTTTAAAAGAATTTTAAAATAGGTAATTGTAAAATCATAAACCACAGTAAAAAAAAAAAAACCTAAACCCACCTCTATGTACAGTTCTTTTGGCTTCTGTAGGAGCTAAGCCTTAAAAATGAATATATTCTGAATGTGTTTATTTTCAAAATTAGATAGCGTGCAGTGAATAATTTTCAGCTTTGGAGTAATTCAGAAGTATTATTTTTCCATCATGGGATCTCTCCCAGACTTATTGCCATAAAGGCATTTGTAGAAATGATATCTCTGAATTGTTCATACATACCAATTTTGATATGCAATCTTGTTCACCGAAAGTGGATTTTCAGAAGAGTTTTATTCACAGAAAAAAATGCATGCATAAAAGGAGACGCCAGTATTTCCTCTCATATTTCCATCTATGGCAGGCAGGCACAACTTATGGGTTATTAAACAAAATGTACCGATGGTAAATCAGTGGGTTGATAGGTCACCACCTCTTTCACCTGGTCAAATCCATTAGAACACCCACTCTAATTTAAGTCATTATTTGAAGACTCTTAAACCAAGTTAATAAATACATGAAGAGAGGAGGGCATCCTAGTCCCTACATATTTGTCTCTCGATGGAGGGTGACAATCTAAAGAACAGAGACTTTTGTATCCACAGGGTTCTCTATGGAATTTTAAGTACTCATTTTCCGTGTTCCCAAAGAACATGGGGAGCTTTCATAGACAGAGGAGACCCCCCCCCCCCCGCAGAAAATTGCCCTCCACACATAATGAATTTGTTAGTTTAGAACCTGTCTCAACTGGCATGGGTCCCTGATAGCACTATGATAGTACATTTAGTACATGGGTCCCTGGTAGCACTTCTGGCATGGAATAAAAAACCTTGTCCAATTGTATTCCTATATCTATCCCCTTTAAGAGCTGGCCCGTATCTTTTTGGGATAATTCATTGGCATGCAAATTAGTTCTTCCTTTTGCTTTTGTGGATGGGTATTGATAGTTAAAATAGATTGCACTGAAGATAAGTAGAGTGGACCCTCATATAACAAACGATTTATATAACAAAATCTGTACAACATTAAAAAAAATCCGCACATCGGGGAAATTTGCTTAACAGAATCGCCTATGGGGTGAATCCGTACAACATAAAAATGGTCGCGATTAGGGATTACTCTGTTTTCAATGCATTCCTATGCGAAATTCGTAAAGAGGAAAATTTGCTTAACAGAATTTCATTTGGAATGAATCAGTTCCTTTATACACTGTATCTTTTAAGTATTGGCTCAGTTGCAGCCAAGCAGAGACCCAGTTCTTATGTCAACAAATCAGGCTAGGGGCAATCCAGTGAACAGTACATTAGTTGCACCTGGGGATGCTTGAATCTCTCTCTCTCTCTCTCTCTCTCTCTCTCTCTCTCTCTCTCTCTCCAAATACAATTCAAAGTGCCTGCTTTGCTGGACCAAGTGCTCGACAACTTGGGACTGTATATTCCCCCCCTTTGAGAAAGGACAGAGATAAGTTACCTTTGGGGCTATATCTCTTGGAATTCATCTTTCAGCATGATCTTGGGGAATCCAGGGACTCTTCATCCCAAAATGATTTTTCTTCTCCCAAGCTTGAGCCCGAAGATTCATTTGACTGGTTAAGAAACTGCTGCATGCATGCATACACCCACAGGCACACAGTGTGAACCAATGGGCACACATGCCTTTTTTGTTTTCTCTTGAGAAGCGATTGCCCGTAATGAAATAATTGTCGAAACAGCACATTATCAATTTAGATATGAAATGTGCTTCTAGGGGAAAAAAGGGGGAAAGAAGAGAGCACTGTTGTTTCTATTTGTTTTCTCTTAAACAAATGTAAAATTAAGAGACATTTGGCTGTGCAGTCATTACCATCGCTATCTTTCCCTGTTGTTAAATACTGACTAGCATGCAGAGAAAGGATGCTTTGGCAGCAGGGGCTTCCCACTGGTTACTATTCACCCAATTAGAACCAGTCGCAGAGATCTTTATGCATGAATAACGCTATAAAAACCATAAAACAGCAAGGGGCCGGAGAGAAACATAAACTTTATTTGCCTTTTACTGCTCTTGTTTGGAGACATCAAAGTAACATGTGGGAAATGTAAAGAGGTGATTTTTTGAAAAGGGTTTTTGGATTGAAAAACTATTTGTGATTTACTTATCTATCAGATTGAAGAGCTCGTTCATTCTGCAGTCAAAGATGGCATAATAATTTGGAGGAAGGGCAATAAGTGCAAAGTTTACACTAGATATTGTTCCCATTGTTCATAAAGGCAAACTGATGGCAAGGTACATAAGAACATAAGAAGAGCCATGCTGGATCAGGCCAAAGGCCCATCTAGTCCAGCTTCCTTTATTTCACAGTGGCCCCACCAGATGCGTCTGGGAGCGCATAGGACTAGATATCTATCTCCAGATACCACTCCCCTGCATCTGGTCCTTGAGGTACCCCAGTTTTAAGGTAAGATGGGGTTGACAAATTTCATGTAAGTCAAAAGTTTCAAGCTATTATTTTACACTACAGCAAGGCTGTGTACAGTATTGGGACAAACCCCATTTTACTGAGTTAGACTCATTTTGACCAATCTGTATGATGTTCAGATTGAAGCTGAATGGCTAAATTTGGTTCTGCATCAGAGTGAAGTAAAATTTACACTTTGATCTGCATCTGGATCATAAATTGAATTTCCCATGGTACAAATCAAATCAGTATTTTAAAAAAAAATTGGGGGGAGGGAGCCAAATATAAGTCTCCTGCAGCGTATCTAACTAGCCCCTAGTGCACAACAAACATAATACAGTGGTACCTTGTATAAAGGGATCAATTTGTTCCGAATGAAATTTTCTTAAGCAAATTTTCCTTCATACAAATTTCCCATAGGAAATTGAAAACAGAGTAATCCCTAATCACAACCATTTTTATGTTGTACGTATTCTCCCCATAGGCAATTCTGTTAAGCAAATTTCCCCTACCTCCGGAATTGTTTACGTTGTACAGATTATATGTTATAGAAACCATTTGTTATACGAGGGTCCACTGTAGTTACAAGTAATTGAGTTCCACGGTGGAAGCGTTAGGATGCTTACAAATCACTTCAGATCTAGGGCACAAATGGAGTCATATAGGATTCAAACCACTCCAGACCAAATCAGAATTAATTTCAAAGACTGGAATTGACCTCCACACTGCACTGGGGGACCAGTGCACCAAGTTTAAAAACTTCCCTTTCTTTGTAGGGTAACAAAACCCTTGGAGACCCAACCATTTCCTTCTCTATCACTTTATCTGGATCAAGACAGTTTTTATGTCAACAGGAGATCAAATTTAGTGTCACACTAGTTTAAATAAACAAATGAAACCCAGGTTGGTAGTCACAGCTACTGTTTAGGGGAGTCAGACTCTTCCTACAAGAGCAACCTCTTGGAAAAATCTTCCTGTGACAATAGAATTTGTTTTAGATAATGAATCATGGTAATCTTTAATGAATCAATGGCAATCTTTAAAAAAAATAGCCATATGAATTATCCATAGAAATTTGTAAGTGCCAGAGACATATTGATGTTCACGCTTCATTTTCGGCAGCTAATTTGGGCTAATTTATGAGGTGCAAGAATGTGTTGCTGTCACAAAGCCTGGTCATGCACCTGATTGATCAACCAAGATGCAGCTGGCACCTCCTCAGTTAACTGTGGCAAGCTAACAAACCTGAGAAATACCAGTATGTTTCCAGCCAATTAATAAAAAACAAGTTGAATGGATAGCTCTGTATCACTGGAAATCAAGTTTTAGACAGCATTACATTGCAACACTGCATCACCAGTCAGGTTTATTATCTGCCTGAAGACAATTCTATTATGACAACAGAGGGTGGGAGCAACTTGAATATTTCAGCAAACAAGTATTAGAAGACCACTGAAATAGTGAAGCATATTGTAAGTATAGTAAAAACAACAGAACTTTGAATACATTGGGCCCGGTTCTAATATTACACATGTGCAAACGTAGTGACGCCAAGTGATGTGAACCATTGCAAACTCCCATTGTTTCTTTCCTTGTAATTAACTCCCATTATTTCTTTCCTTGTAACTAACACAATTTTTAAATTCTTAACTTGTCCGTTTGCTTTGGAGCCACATCAAGATTCTGAAATAAGAGATGTACTGTATTTAGTATTTTCAAGGCAGCAAATAAAATAAATCAGTAGATACTGATCTTGCAGATAGGGCCCCCCTGATGTACCGGCTTTCTATTGGAGAACACTGCAGAGTAGAGATGGGCACGAAATGAACAATTTTTCGTTTCTGTTTTCGTTTTTTCATTTCATTATGTAACAAAATGACAAATGAATTTTTTCTCTAAAATGAAACGAAAAGAACAGAAACACCGGAAATTTTGTTGTGCGTTTCATTTCCGTTACTGCAATATGAGTGAATTGCTTAAAATCCAAAAAACCCACCAAAAAATGAAATAAATGGTAACAAAATGGTAACAAAACGAACAAAAACAAAAATGATTTTTTTTTGCAAAAATTCACGAAAAATAGAAACGAACTGAAATGGACCCTCCAAATGGCAAACAACAAACGAAATGCCATTTTTTTATTTGTGCCCATCTCTACTGCAGAGTGATTGATGAAATCCTATCTAGTCCCATGCAATCTGCCTCTGTGTCATAGTATATAAAAAGTCATTTAGGTTTGCATGGGTAGCAACTCCCATAGAGCATTAATGGTGTTTGCTATAACATCCATGCCTGTTAAAGGGCTGGGTGTATTGTAAGCAAGATGCCATCAGCCAATATAGAGTTAGAAAGTTAGCTGAGTTATAATGGAGCCAAGCTTTGCTGAGAAGCCAGTTGGAGGGAGAGGGAGATGAAAAAGATAACAGCTATTTCAGAGACACAGCAGCACTGAGGCAACACACAGAAATGATGGAACTGGCTCTACAGCTTTCTGAGTGAGCTTTTCCGAAATTTAGTATGAAAAGAAATGTACACCTATTTTTATTGATTATTAAACTCTCTACACAGTTACATAGAGTACAACTCCCTTGTTCACTGATTCACTAACCATGGATTCAGTTATATTTCGTTGGTGATCAGCAGTGGGGGGCAAGGAGGGAGGAAATTAAAAATAAAACTTACTGCCACCAATGTCCGCCACCGTCCTCCTCCTTGCTGCCACTGCTGCCAGCGGCTAGTCAGGCACTCTCCGGAGGGGTGAAGTGGGGACTTTGAATTTACTTCTCAGGTCCTGATCTGCCTCCTGGAGCTTCAGCAGAAAATTCGAAGTCCCCACCTCACCCCTCTGGAGAATGCCTGGCCAGTGACAGTTTCCCCCCTACCACCGGGCCAGGCACTCTATGGAGGGGTGAGGGGTGGACTTTGAATTTCCCTGTTAGGTCCCAGGCAGCAGATCAGAAGTCTGAGCAGAGAGTTCAAAACTTTTGATCCACCACCTGGGACCCGATCCAGAAGTTCAAAGGCTGGTTGGCTAGGCAGGTGAGTCCCCACTCCATACCTCTGGAGAGTGTGTGACTGACCTGCAGTGGCAGCAGCAGCAGCAAGGAGGAAGGTGGCAGGCATTGGGGCAGTAAGTTTTATTTTTAATTTTCTCCCCTTTTTGCCACTGCTGCCGCCATGGTGGTGGCAAGGAGAGAATAAAGTTTTCTCTCTCTTTTTCTTCTTGCCGCAGCCAAGCAGCAAGGAGAAAGGGGGAAAAACCCTTGCTTACCAAAACAAATGAATGAACAGTGCAAAGAAATAGAGGAAAACAACAGAAAAGGAAAAACCAGAGATCTATTCAAGAAAATTGGAGATATTAAAGGGGCATTTCGTGCAAAGATGGATATTATAAAGGACAAAAATGGTAGGGACCTAACTGAAGCAGAAGAGATCAAGAAGAGATGGCAAGAATATACAGAAGAATTTTATCAGAAAGATCTGGATGTTCCTGATAACCAAGATAGCGTAGTTGCTGACCTGGAGCCAGATATCCTAGAAAGTGAAGTCAAGTGGGCCTTAGAAAGCATTGCAAACAACAAGGCCAGTGGAGCTGACAGCATTCCAATTGAACTCTTTAAAATCTTAAAAGAGGATGCTGTAAAGGTGCTGCATACAATATGCCAGCAAATTTGGAAAACCCAGCAGTGGCCAGAGGACTGGAAAAGATTGGTCTACATCCCAATCCCAAAGAAAGGAAATGCCAAAGAATGCTCCAACTATCGCACAATTGCACTCATTTCACATGCTAGCAAGGTTATGCTCACAATTCTACAAGGCAGGCTTCAGCAGTATGTGGAAAGAGAACTTCCAGAAGTACAAGCTGGATTTCGAAGGGGCAGAGGAACTAGAGATCATATCGCCAACATGTGCTGGATTATGGAAAAAGCCAGAGAGTTCCAGAAAAACATCTACTTCTGCTTCATTGACTATGCCAAAGCCTTTGACTGTGTAGACCACAACAAACTATGGCAAGTCCTTAAGGGAATGGGAGTGCCTGACCACCTTATCTGTCTCCTAAGAAATCTATATGTGGGACAAGCAGCAACCGTCAGAACTGGATATGGAACAACTGACTGGTTTAGAATCGGGAAAGGAGTACGACAAGGCTGTATACTCTCACCTTGCCTATTTAACCTGTATGCAGAGTACATCATGAGAAAGGCAGGTCTGGATGAATCACAAGCCGGAATTAAGATTGCCGGAAGAAATATCAACAACCTCAGATACGCAGATGATAGTACTCTAATAGCAGAGAGTGAGGAGGAATTAAAGAACCTCTTAATGAGGGTGAAACATCAAAAAAACTAAGATCATGGCCACCGGTCCCATCACCTCCTACCAAATAGAAGGGGAAGAAATGGAGGCAATGACAGAGTTTATTTTCTTGGGCTCCTTGATCACTGCAGATGGTGACTGCAGGAAGAAATTGAGGCAATGACAGAGTTTATTTTCTTGGGCTCCTTGATCACTGCAGATGGTGACTGCAGCAACGAAATAAAAAGATGCCTGCTTCTTGGGAGGAAAGCAAGGGCAAACCTAGATAGCATCCTAAAGAGCAGAGACATCACTTTGCCAACTAAGGTCCGGATAGTCAAAGCTATGGTTTTTCCAGTAGTGATGTATGGAAGTGAAAGCTGGACTATAAAGAAGGCTGATCACCACAGAATCAATGCTTTTGAGCTGTGGTGCTGGAGGAGAGTCTTGATATTCCCCTGGACTGCAAGGAGATCAAATTATCCTTCCTGAAAGAAATCAACCCCGAATGTTCACTGGAAGGACAGATTTTGAAACTGAGGCTCCAGTACTTTGGCCACCTCATGAGGAGAGAAGAGTCCTTGGAAAAGTCCCTGATGTTGGGAAAGATTGAAGGCAAAAGGAAAAGAGGACGGCAGAGAATGAGATTCTTTGGACGGTGTCATCGATGCAACCAATATGAATTTGACCAAACTCCAGGAGGCAGTGGAAGATAGGAAGGCCTGGCGAGCTCTGGTCCATGGGGTCACAAAGAGTTGGACACGACTGAACGACTGAACAACAACAACCAAAACAAAAGCAGAAGTTTGCAGACTCTTGCCTGCACATGGACAAATACTAAATACCAAATGGCAAAAAGTACAATTTATTTATTTATTTATTTTGAATATTTTTACCCCACCTTTCTCCTTGGAAAAAGACTCAAGGTGGTTTACAATAATGAGGGACAATATACATCCCAGAGCATTAAGAAATATTCAAGTTAAGAACAGGGGGTTCGAAGAGGTATCCTTTACATTGCATACCTTTACATTAAAGGGGCTTGGTGACTCAGTGGACTAAGGCACCGAAACTGTAGACTGCAAAGTTGGCAGCTCAGCAGTTCGAATCCCGGGTGTCACGCAGCGGAGCGAGCTCCCGCTGATAACCCCAGCTCCTGCCAGCCTAGCAGTTCGAAAGCATGTAAATGCAAGTAGATAAATTGGTACCGCCATAAAAAAGCGGGAAGGTAAAACAGTGTTTCCTTGCAGCCATGTCGGCCACATGGCCATGGACTTGCACAGCACTAGCTCTTCTGGCTTCAAAACGGAGATGAGCACCGCTCCTAGAGTCGGACATGACTAGCATGCATATGCGGGGGAAACCTTTACCTTTACCTTTTTATATTAAAAGGTAACATTAAAGCTACAACGAGCATGAAAAAAAGAAATAAAAAATCCATTATGATTGGTGGAAACAAACATGGAAAACACTGGTGCTCGTGCATAGTAATCCATCTAAAAGTCACATAATAGGTAGTCCCTCTTGGAAGAAAATAAAAGATGCATCTTGATGGATCCTCTTGATTTCATATGATTTTTGGATCTGTCCCAAATCACCATCAAATCACACATCTAATTCATGTCCAAATATTACACAATAATAATCATGCATCCTCTAGCGCAGTGGTGGCAAACCTTTGGCACTCTGGATGTTTTGGACTACAAGTCCCAGAATTCCAAGCCTGTATTGCCAATGACAAAAGATTGTGGGAGTTGTGGTCCAAAACATCTGGAGTGCCAAAGGTTCACCACCACTGCTCTAGCGCATGGCTCCACAATGGCCCAAAAACATGAATCAATTGCAGGAATCCATCTGATTTCACATGATTTTTACATTGGATCATGAAAAAATCACTGTCACATATAGAACCGATTTCTGTCCAGATTGCATACCAAAAATCATGGGTCCATCAGTGCATGGCTCCACAATAGTGCAAAAAATGGATCCAATGCACAGATCCACATGGATCTACCTGATTTTTATTCAGGATCACCCCCAAACTACTCTCCCACCATAGACCCCATCTCTGCACACATATTGCACATGCACAAAAAATCATGGGTCCATCAGTGCATTGCTACACAGTGACACAAAAACATGGATCCAAGGTGCAGATCCACACAGCTCTAACTGATTTTTATGCAGACTCACTGTAGGGCCATGTGCAATCTGTGCGCAGAGTTGGGGCCTATGATGTGATCCAGTGTAAAAATCATATAAAATTAAGTTGATCCATACTGTGGATCCATGTTTTTGCAGTTTTGCAGTTCTTTAAAAATTATATACTAATGCATTTTGCTGACAAATGATGTAGAAGTTCTTCTATGATGGTGACATAAAGTAATGTCATGGATCCCTAAGGAAGCATTAAATGTGGCCATATAATACAAATGATTTACCTGTCAGATGCTCTGGGATTCTGTGATGCTTGCAGAAGGGTAAAGAAGCTGGTGCTAGTAGAATGTCAAAATGATGTCTGTGGTTGTTAATATAATACAGCACTTGATGATAAATATAAAGCTGGGCAGATCCATGCCTTGGATCCATATTTTTGTGTGCCACTGTGGAGTGGCATGTTCTGATGAACCCATGATTCCTGACATTCAGTCTGTGGGCAGAGATGGGGTCTATGATAGTGAGAGTGGTTTGTGAGTGAGCCTGGATAAAAATCAGGTAGACCTGTGAGGATCTGTGCTGCGGATCCATGTTTCTGTGCCACAATGGAGCCATGTGCTAATGGACCCGCCCCCCTTTTTGTGCAATCTTTGGGCAGTGATGGGGCCTATGATGTGACAGTGGTTTTATCATCATCCAGTGTAAAAATCATACGAAATCAGGTGGGTCCGTGCCGTGGATCCATGTTTTTGCGCCACTACCTGGCCATGCACTGGAGGACCCATGATTATTAATGTGCAGTGTTTAGACATTAATGAGATGTGTGATTTGATGGTGATTTGGGAAGGATCCGATGCAAAAATCATATACATTCCAGAGTATCCATTCTTGATTTCAATAATCCACCTTTTACACAGGCCCTCATTTAAAATACAAGCTGGCCTAGAAGAAGGCGGCTGGCCTAGAAGAAGGCAGCTGACGTGAGGCCGGCTCTAGATGAGCTTTGAGGGCTGGAGAAAACAGTACTGGGAGAAGAGGGGACCCCTGCACAGGGCTGGGCCAAGGTGTATCTCTGTGTGTAGGGGGGGTAGGTCCCCAACAGATATTGCTGGCTAATTTCACCTCTTATCAGTGGTTGGGAGGCTTTTCAGCCTGGGTTGCCTGTCTCAATACTGGGTTGAGTTGTCACTGGATTGTTGGCACTTTACAGGAGGGGGTGCAAAAACGGACGTTGTCCTCCGGCGCTGAAAACTCCAGCTACACCTCTGCTTCATAAGGCATTAGTGACCACTCCTAAATGTTGTACTAATTCATTTAGTCCATGGCACCATTGATTAATCATTCTTTTAGTCCATGACACCACTGATTAATCATCAGCAATACAGCTGAAACGTATCCTCTTATACAAAAGCCAACTTGCACTTTAAAGACTCTAAGAAGAGCGAGAATCATAAAGTGTTAATTAATCGAGAGATCAAATGATATGCATGGGTGTGAAAAGGAGTAGACAGAAATCAGTGGCTGAAATGCTTCATGTGAAGTCATCTGCTGCACCAATTTTTCAGAAATTAAAATTGTCTTCTTCCCTCTTAAAAGTCCTGGTTTTCCTTCTTCTCATCATGGGAAAGCTATTGGGACCCATAGAGTGGAATAAGTGTTTACTTTCCCAAAATCACAGCTGCTGGGATGATCAGCATCTTTTAATCCATGCAGAAAGTGGGTGCACAGCAATTGTTTCAGCTCTCTCTTTATACTCTCTGTGATAGGAGGGGAGGGGTATTCACAAAGAGGTGGAGTTTTGTAATCTAACCGCACATCCATTGCGGGATGAGGGGAGTTTGTCTCGACCACGCCCCTGAACTGTGATTTAAGTGGGATGAGAGATTCCCCTCCCTGACCTCAGGATTCTGCTTGTCACGCTTCTCGTTCCAAGATGAGTGCCTGTGAGGTAAGGCTCATCTCGCAACGTGCCATTCTCCATCTAGTGGCAGGAGTGTGAAGTGCCATTCGCTAGTACATTCCCTATGGAGTCAGCAACACAGTGCAGATTGATTAAAAGACAAATGCCTGAAACTTATCTCCACAATGCATTGAAGGCAAGGCTTAGGAGAATGGAAACATCAAAAAACGGAAGGTTGGGCCAGAAAAAAAATGGAGAACAAAGGCATGGAATTTCACATCTCATAATGGAACGAGGACGTGCGGTAACAGTCATGACGGTATCATCCATCATGCCTGTGCGTACACAGGAACAGGGACAGAACCAGAAGAAGACCATGTGACCGTGACCAACAT
This sequence comes from Phrynocephalus versicolor, assembly GCA_023846285.1. Classification (NCBI taxonomy): domain Eukaryota; kingdom Metazoa; phylum Chordata; class Lepidosauria; order Squamata; family Agamidae; genus Phrynocephalus; species Phrynocephalus versicolor. The sequence continues at coordinate 16,087,598 of JAHTLZ010000204.1, read as the reverse complement.
CAACATGCAACAAACTTCCTCCTGGGACAAGAATGGACATGAAGTAACCATCTAAGAAGAAACATTCCCCTTCCCTAGGGTCAAGGGAAGACATGGAAGGCTGTTACGATTCTCTGACTGTAACAGTTTCCAGCACCTATTTTAGGACAAGGACATGTTGTTTATAATAAAGTATGCCTTACGCTGGAGATGAATTGCATATGAAACTCAATATGTTTCTCAGTAACCAGAATGCTATTACATTTTTACAGTACAGTAACTCCATTGCCATACATTTCAGTGAGGAATTGCTACAAATTAAGAATTCAGTGAAGGCATTTGCTGTATGCCAATCGTGTCCAATAGCAAATGCCTCCTCTGTCTTCTTAAGTTGTTGCAATTCACTACTGAAATCTATGCTGATGGAGTTGAACTGGTGGGTGAGGGTTAGGGTGCAACTTAACAGGATCTTGAAAATTATTTCTCAGCATCTAAGTTGCTGTTACTGTTATGGCTGCTCCACAGCAATGCCGTACTTCAGTCAAGCATCTGCTCACAAATTGAGTTTGATCCCAATCGGATCAATGCTGACTCAACCTTACATGCTTCTTATTAGGATCCAGCTCACAGGGGGCAAAATGCTGTTTGCATAACAAAGTTGTAAACCACCCAGAAAATGCTTTAGTACAATATGGCAATATATGAGGTGAACCAACAACATCATCAACAACAGCAGCGGCATCAAGAAGAAAAGGAAGAGGTATTGCACGTTATCAAACTGGCATGATAACAAGGCAGAATAATACAGGGAAATAAAACAGGTTTTGCTAGCAGCCAGTTCTGATGTTACAAATATTTATGAAGCCAAGGCACATTTCCTTTGCCTATTGGGATGAACAAAAATGCAATAAAATTTGAACATTTGTTTTATCAAAATGCCTCAAAAAGTCATAAAATAGCCTTTAGAAGTAATTTTAAATATAACTTGTAGCTCAATGTACCTTAAAAGCCATTTTGGGACTATTAGTTACTTCACCCTTAACTCTAAAAATAATTAATTATAGTTACTTGTAACTAGTAACTAGACATGGGCACGACTCGGCGAAATCCTCATTTCCGTTCTCATTCTTCGTTCTCATTATGTAACGGGGAACGAGAACGACAATTACTCCGCTCCAGCTCGATCCAGACCCGATAAAGATAAATTGGGTCTGATTTGTCATTGTCGTTCATGGCATCGCAGCGCTGGCGATCGCGCGATGCCAAGCGGCGCAGCACAGAAAAAAAGTTAAAAAAAAAAACCTGATTCCCGGCCATAAAAGCAGGCGAAAATATGCCTGCCTCAGTGAGGGCACCAACCAGAGAGGGGTGGTTTCTGCGGGGGTCCCCGGCCTTCCCCCCCTCCTGTCCTGGGCTGCTGGTACCAGGCTGGGGGGGCATCCTCGTCGTCTCCATTTGCCATGCTGTGGGGGGGGGTCCAAAATGGCGACCGCAATTTTTCTTTTGAAATCGTGCTCCCAAAACCCACCAAAGCACCACAGAAACATGTGAAAATTAGGTATTTTAACTGCCGGAATTTTTATTGTAGCAGCAGTGGGCTTTTCTTGCAATAAAACGTCTCAATTTATTTTATTTTATTTTATTTTTATTTTTATTTTTTTACACCAGCGCATGTGCAATGATGGGCTGGCCATGGGATGGGACCATGCAAATTTTTGGAGCCATTCCACCAATCGCATGGCCAGGTTTTGACTGAGACTTCTGGGTGTGCCAGAGAGGGCATTAAAAGCCCACTAACCCGAACCCGAACCCTAACCCTAACCCATACGCCAGTACGCTGTCCTTCTTAGTGGGTCAGAGGCACCAAGAGGTTCAGCCCAATAACCCATCCTAACCTTAACCGTAACCCTAAGCCTAGCCCTTACCCTAACCCCACCAACCCTAACCCAGATCCGTACGCAAGTACACTTTCCTTCTTAGTGGGTCAAAATGAGGCACCCAGAGAGGTGCCTCGCAGAGCCCACTCAATATCCCATTCCCTAACCTGTACTCCGGTACGCTAGTATGATTCCCTTCTTAGTGAGTCAGAGGCACCCAGAGAGAGAGGTGCCTCTGCCACTTACCCCCCCACCCTAACATATGTAAAAAATAAATACGCGGCGGCTCCACAAAATGCTTCCCTTCCCTTCTTAGTGGGTCAGACGTCAGAGGCACCCAGAGAGGTGCCTCCCAGAGCCCACCTACCCCAACAACCCTAACCCCAACCCCAACCCACAAACGACCAAACAACCAAATGACCAAACAACAAACGGAACGACAAATTTTTGAAAATTATCACAACAAACGGAAACGACCCGAAACGGACCAGTCCCGACAAACGACAACTCGAAACGTCATTTTTTCTGGTTGTGCCCATCTCTACTAGTAACTCACCTGATCCGTTTTATATTAACTTCAATCTTTGTTTCTCTTTTCGGGGTGATAGGAAGAATGCTAAAAACTGGGAGTACTTTTTCGAGAACTGTTGCCAGCCAAGGAAGAGGGTTTGAGGATGGCATTATTAAAGAGCAAGAGATTCTAAAACAATTTCTTTTCTTTGTATGAAACATTTCTTATTAGCTGTTTTCTTTTCTTGCTCTCAAGATCTGTAACACTGCCTTTTCTGGTTCTTGCAAGCAATATTTTAGTCAACCTTATTCAACCTTGAGGATTTCACTGTCTACACCTCTTTTCCAGTCCTTTTGTGTGATGATGTGTCAACAATCAAAAATTGTCAGATGGTGCTATTAAAAGGATTTGTGTGAAATGTGAGATTGGGGTGTTGCCTTATGTTCAACCTGTGGTGACTGCATTGCAATTTTTTTCTGGTGTATGTAAGTGTTTTGGAGCCTGTTCTGGATATAACACGAAAAGCAACAATAGTTTGTGTGGCATGCTTTCCCCTCCCCCACATTGTTTGTGCTTCTGTGTGACAAGCAGCTTTTCTTCTCAACTTAGTAGGTTATCTGTCACCTTACATGTTGGGTGATAATACTAGCTTTCAGCTTTACCAAGATGACAGTTGTTGTTTCACTCTCGCTTTTATTTAAAGTAGGCAGTTATTTTATTAGCACATGTTACCATGACCTGTCACTTCAGTTTGGTCAGTGTCCAAAGGTGTGTGTGTGTGTGAAAAAAACTAAGGGTATTTGTACACGACCCCTAAACTCTGCCGCAAATGGCTCCCAGCTCCGGAGCTTAAAACTGTTTCCCCACCAGCTCCGGAGTTTACGGATAATTAAGTGCGACCACGCCCACCTAAGTGCGTCCCAGCGCACTTTTCAGGTACCTGCTCTCCGGAGGTGAAAATTCCTGATGCGGATATAACGTAGTGACTGCCGGGCTCTCCTTGCTTCTATTTGTTCTTTTTTTGCCCCCCGCCCCTTTAAGAGATCTGCCGGGATGGCAGAATAGAGGTGAGTGGCATTCTTTTCTTCCTTTTTTCTCCCTCCCCTCATGCAGCCAGCAGCCAGGAGTGCGGAGGGGGTGGGAACACAGGAACAGCGACAAACCCCTAAGATCTCTGGTCCGAATTTAAGTGGCCAGCGGATCTTAGGGGTCGTGTGAAAAGGCTCTAAGAGATTTGCAATTATATCTGTAGACTCCATGGGATTCCATGACTGTTATCACTGGATTTTGTTTCATTTTGAAGCAGACTAGGAGGCTGTGTACAGGAAAAGCATGCAGAGGGAGGCTGCACAATCTTCTCTCTTCCCATGTTGCTTGTTCACTTACAACAGAAAAGAATCCCCCACATGTTGCTCCTTCACTGTCCTTTCAGGTATTCACATTGCTGTTTATAGAAATAAGGCTCAAAAGAACACACAACAGATGGAATAAGCAAACAATCCAGTCCACCCATTTGTTGTTGTTCTTGTTCCGTCATTCAGTCATGTCTGACTCTTCATGACCCCATGGACCAGAGCTTGCCAGGCCTTCCTATCTTCCACTGCCTCCCGGAGTTTGGTCAAATCCATATTGGTTGCATCGATGACACCGTCCAACCATCTCATTCTCTGCCATCCTCTTTTCCTTTTGCCTTCAATCTTTCCCAACATCAGGGACTTTTCCAAGGACTCCTCTCTCCTCATGAGGTGGCCAAAGTACTGGAGCCTCAGTTTCAAAATCTGTCCTTCCAGTGAACATTCGGGGTTGATTTCTTTCAGGATGGATAATTTGATCTCCTTGCAGTCCAGGGGGCTCTCAAGACTCTCCTCCAGCACCACAGCTCAAAAGCATTGATTCTGTGGTAATCAGCCTTCTTTATAGTCCAGCTCTCACTTCCATACATCACTACTGGAAAAACCATAGCTTTGACTATCCGGACCTTAGTGGGCAAAGTGATGTCTCTGCTCTTTAAGATGCTGCCTAGGTTTGTCATTGCTTTCCTCCCAAGAAGCAAGCGTCTTTTAATTTTGTTGCTGCAATTGCCATCTGCTGTGATCAAGGAGCCCAAGAAAATAAACTCTGTCATTGCCTCCATTTCTTCCCCTTCTATTTGCCAGGAGGTGATGGGACCAGTGGCCATGATCTTATTTTTTTTTATGTTGAGCTTCAGCCCATTTTTTTCGCTCTCCTCTTTCACCATCATTCAGAGGTTCTTTAATTTCTCCTCACTTTCTGCTAGTATCATCTGAGGTTATTGATATTTCTTCCAGCAATCTTAATTCTGGCTTGAACTAAGGTTCAAAAGAATACACAACAGATGGACTCAGCAAACAATCCAGTCCACCCATAGAATCATAGAATTCTGAAGTTAGAAGGGTTCAGTAAAGCCATTGAGTCCAACCATCTGCTCAGGGCAGGAATACAGATTAATCAATCAATCACTCAATCAAGTTTTCACTTGACATGCTTCTCTTGGCAGAAGTGCCCTCAAATGCACTGCCTGGGATGTCTGGATATGGTGGACAGTTCTCATTGGAAGGAGGCTCTCAGTTAGCAAGGCCCCAAACTGTTTAGGGCTTTGTATGCCATAGTTAATACCTTGAAGTTGATGTGGAAATTAACTGGTAACCAATACAAGGAGGCCAGAATAGGGGATATATGCTCTTGGTCCCCGTCAGTAGTCTGGCCGCTGTGTTCTGGACCAGTTGAAGTCTCCAGATCCGCCCCACAGAGAGAGCATTGTCACAGGGCAGCCTCACTCAGAGAGCATTGTCATCTCAATCTTAACTGCAAGTCTTCTACCTCATTTCTCCATCCTTTCCTCACATATATCATTCTCACATGACCCAAGGAGGAAATTTCAGGACACTGAAATTATTTGTTACATTTCTCTTCAGTCTTAACATTTTAATTAACACTGTCCTTTGGTTAAACAAATTTTAATTAAGAGATAAGGAAACATAGTATTTGTAGTAACTGATGATTGCTTTTATCGTAGCTAATGACTACTTTTATTTCAGACCAGAATACATATTTGATTGTTCCTATTTGTATGATTTTATTTTTTGGTTTTTGGGAATTGACCGTAAATAAAATTTATTACTGTCCTTTTGCTTGAAGATGACTCATGGCTCCCGAGCTAAACAGTCAGATGAGAGATGCCTGCATCAAAACAATGTTCCCAAAAAGTGTGATGGATTCAAGTCAAAATTCATTCTTCTCCTCCCTCATAAATGGAAAATGTCAGGGTAGGAAGAGGCAAGAATTTTTAAGTGGTACCTCTAGCTCCTTTTCACATTAAATGCCTTTACCAGGACTCACCCAGTACTTTGGGTAAGAGATCTTGAAGACACATATTGCCAGATAAAGCCATTCTTGGTTGCTAGTTTTCAGCGCTCATCTTGACTCTAGGAGGCCAAAACAAGATGCAATTTTTAAAACCTCTGTTATTAAAGAAAATTCTCATTATGTACCCATTCTCAACTTGAATCAATGCACACGTGCTCAAAAGTAAGCATTCCTAAGTTCACCACTAGAGATGGGCACGACCAGGAAACATTTTTTTCCGAGTTGTCGTTTTTCGGGACGGGTCCGTTTCGGCTCGTTTCCGTTTTTTGCGGAATTTTTCATAAATTTGTCGTTTTGTTTTTCGCTTTTTCATCTGTCATTAGTACTGGTTTAGGGGGGGTAGCGGGCTCCTGGAGGCACCTCTGTGGGGTGGGTGCCTCCTCTGGCCCGCTATGAAGGGAAAGCGGGCTCCTGGAGGCACTGGGGTAGGTGGGTGCCTCCTCTCCTCACCCGCTAGGAAGGGAAAGCAGGCTCCTGGAGGCACCTTGTGGGTGCCTCCTCTCCTCGCCCGCTACAAAAGGGCATGCATAGCCATATGGATATGCATACCAAGCTGTAGACTTGCTTAGTGGACAGTGACACAGGACTGGCAGAGGCACCCCTCTTTGGGGCGCCTCCTCTGCATCAGTCAGTCAGAGAGCATGCGGGCTCTCACTGTGTCTCCCTAAGAAGGGAAGCATACTTGCGTGTAGTGCAATGCAAGTACACACTCACAGATCTGGCTTAGGGTTGGGGTTAGCGCAAGGGCTAGGGTAAGGCTAGTTACGGGTGAGGTTAGGGTGAGAGTGGGGTGCACCTCTGGGTGCCTCTCTGAACCACTAAGAAGGACAGTGTACTGTGGCATATGGGTAAGGGTTAGGGTTAGGGCTAGGGCTAGGGCAGGGTTAGTGGGCTTTTTGGCACATCCCAGAAGTCTCAGTGGCCAAGTGGCCATGCGATTGGTGGAATGTCTCCAAAAATTTGCATGGTCCACTCCCATGGCCAGCCCATCATTGAGCAGGTGTAAAAAATATAAATAAAATAAAATAAAATCAATGGAGAGGAGGACATTTTGTTGCAAGAAAAACCCACTGCTGCTACTGTAAAAATTCTGGCAGTTTTAAAATAGTAGCAATTTTCGCATGTTTCTGGGTGCTTTGGTGTGTTTTTGGACCACGATTTCAAAATAAATTGCGGTCGCCCCATTTTGGATTCTGCATGGCATGGCGAGTTGGCGAGACGACGAGGATGCCCCCCACCAGAGCAGCCCAGGACAGGAGAGGGGGGAGGCCGGGGACCCC
>JAHTLZ010000204.1:16038588-16080554 GCA_023846285.1 Phrynocephalus versicolor | reverse complement strand
GGCCTGGCGTGTTGGCGAGACGGCCAGGCACCCCCCCAGCCAAGGAAGCCCAGGAAGGAGAGGGGGGAGGCCGGGGACCCCCCCCCCAGAAACCTCCCCTCTAGGTGCACTGTCAGAGGCAGGCATATTTTCACCTGTTTTTTTGGCCGGGAATCGGGGTTTTTTTGCTTTTAAAAACTTTTTTTCTGTGCCGCTTGAATGGCGGCGAGCCAGCGAGGCAGCGACTTTGGCGGGACGACGAGGATGCCATTGCCCACCACCAGAGCAGCCCAGGAAGGACAGGAGGAGAGGGGGGAGGCCGGGGACCCCCCCCCCGAGAAACCACCCCTCTGGTAGGTGCACGCTCAGAGGCAGGCATATTTTTGCCTGCTTTTTTGGCCGGGAATTGGTTTTTTTTTTTTACTTTTTAAAACTTTTTTTCTGTGCCGATTGGCATCGCGCGATCGCCACGATGCCAGGAACAACACCGACAAATCAGACCCAATTATTCGTTCGTCGGTTCGAGTTCGAGTTCTGGCGGAGTAATTGTTGTTTCCTTTTCTGTTACGTAATGGAAACGAGGAACAGAAACGGAAACGGGAATTCCGCTAAGTCGTGCCCATGTCTATTCACCACTAAGTGCAGTGGAACTTAAAGCACATAGGTTCTTCGAATCAAATTAAATAATCACATTCTTACAATTAAATTAAATAATTAGGAGCAGTCACAAGTCATGCAGTGCATTATAAGTGGAAGACAACAATTTTCTCCCATCAACTCTCAGTCCTTGAAGAAACACCTTTACACACTCTTATCTCTTTTGAAATAAATGTTCTTGGGTTTGGCAAACGTGTGATGCTTATATATTGACCCCTAAGTGCCTAAAGCTTTCTCTAAGTGGCTTATGCTTCAATTATGCAAGATACATGTTGCCCACCCACCCATCCCACCCACCCCAAGCAATCTGGATTAAAGATGGATTAACTTTTGAACCCATCAGGAACTAACTCAGGTCACAAGTGGAGTCTTGGATGCAGCACTTCAATTTAACTACAACGTCTGTTGAATATAAACACAATTTAATGGGGTGGATAAAGGTTAAGGGGTAAAAATACTAGGGTTGTCAGCCAGCGAGAAAAAAGAATCCTTCTTGGTTAATATATATCTCAGCCAAGGCATATTTTCCCTGGATGATGCCTATCCATCAGTGGTAGCTTTTTTATATCTGTTATTTCAAAGTTCTTTACTCTTGCCCTGAAGTTCCATCTCTAAGCAAATTACACATGGTCTGTGGCAGGTGAGCTCTTTGGTAGTGACTCAAGCCTGGCTTGTTTTCTGTGTGATAGTGATATAGTAAATGGGGTGACGGGGGGAAATCAGATAAAATTGCCACCAAATGCCATATCGAAATGCTCCCTGTTAAATGAGAGCTGCAACTTGAGAAACATGGCAAGGTGTTTTAGACAATTTCATTAATTTGATGTGATTCATTTGCAATGTGAAGTGGGAATTCTCCAATTTGGAACCAGCAGCATTGCCTCTTCAACCTGCTCTGAATGGAAAGCACAGATATGCAAACATTTCTTCTCTTCCACTGCCTATACTGGCATCCCTCTGCCTTCGTGAAATATCTGATCATTAAAAGATGTTTAAAAGCATCATGGGAATCTACTGTTGTCATTTATGACTCCCTGTAGCCCTGATAATGTTCATTGCACTTTAGTAAGAAGCACAAGCTCATCAGTTCTGCTGTCCTAAGCAACATACAGGTTCAGTTTCAAAAGCAGAGAAGACAAATGGAAGCAAAGGGAGAGATGAGGGAATAGTTAGGGGTGGAGAAGAATTTCCCTAGATTTAAAAGGTAAACAAAAGTTGCATGCTTGAACTTTTTTGAGACCTATGATTCAAATGATACTCCACGATGACTTGTTTCTGGGCGGGGCATCTTTGCTGCCTGATCAAAAAGGCGTGAAAAGCTCCATGCTTAGCCAGTGACTGTGAGGATGGGAAACAAGCCTATTTAAGGCTGAGTCACCTGACAGGGGCCTCTTGCCTCACAGCATCTTTGCTCCCACCCACCCCTATGTCAAGATGGTGATGCTTAGCTGGTAGCTTCAGGGCAGGATGGGAATTTTGGGGTGTCACTCAGATTGGCCTAGAGTGGCAGAGAGTTTTCACCTATTCCATCATCTTTGATGCTTGGATGGGTGATGTAATATTCCCTTCGCAGTCACAATTGGTGGGTAGCAGAAGTGGTATCTTAATCTAGTTAAAAATTAAATAGTTAAAGATTAATAGTTAATATTGTTTTTAATAAATTGTGGCCCATAAAACTGTTGTCTCATATTATTTCAGTCTGGGTTGGCAATAATATCTTGCCTTTCAAATGTGCACATTTGATCTGCACATGTGTCAGGTTTATGGGGAACTTGAAGAGATAACATGTACAAAACAAAGTGCACTATGTTGACAGCTAAAAGGAGTACTGTAAGATGCACAAAAGTCAATGAGAAGAATGCATAAATCATGTAAAACAGTATGTATATGTCAATATTGAGGATAACGAACAAAAAAATGTACAAATGGCAGAGTGGATTGAAAAATCTCACAAAACAGGAACAAGAGGAAAATGCAGGTCGGATTTTCAGAAATACAACACTATCATCAGATTATCTAATGTCTAGTTGTAAACAGAGAATGCAAGACAATGATTTTGACATGCAGAGATCTCACATTGTTGGGTTTAGGGATGGTAGGGTGAAAGTTATTGAAAAAGAACATCCCTGCAGTGCAATGCAAACATAGACAAAAGCAAGCAGCAAGACCAACCCCAGCCTGTTCCTGCCAAAAGTGCAAAGGGGAAAAATCCAAAGATGGACAAAAGAAAGCAGCAAGACAAACTCCAGCCCGTTCCCGCCAAAAGTTTGACAGAAAAAATGCAAACATGGACATTTTCTTATGTCATGGGACAAGATGACAAGATAGATCAAGAGGATGTAGGGAGATTTAGCAGAAAGAATAAACAGGACAAAAAGAATGAGTAAGGATAGGATGAACTTTAGAGGTTAGACAAGGCCTTCAGTAAGAAAAGATAAGAGAAAAGATAAGAAATAACTTAATCTCATTTTGACACAGCAGAAGTTTGAACAGAAGTAAAAGAGAACTGGTGTACAACACTTAAAAAAAGCTTTTAAGGCAAATCAGAATCAAAGATCAGAAAATGAATGGATGATGTATCACAACAAAATACAAGCTGTTGAAAAAAGAAATAGCAGGGTTAATCTGGGTCACCTGCAGGTTATATCTTGGCATGACAATTTGATAATGTCTGAGGCTGTTGCTAAGGAGATAGTCATTAGCCCTTGGAATGTAACAACTGAATAGTTCTAATTAATACTGATTTCCAGAATCATACATGCCTTGTATGATAAATGAGAAGCCAAAGGAGATGGGGAAGCGTGGGAAGCAGCAGTGTTGCGTATCATTTGATGGTAGAAAGGAGGCTATAAAACAGAAAGACTGCATGTTCTCCAGGACCAATAAGTAAATCTGAAAAAACTATAATGTGTCCCAACCCTCACTCTGTCAAAGTGTGAAGTCCAATCATGATAGAAACAGAATCCACAATTTCTTAGAAGGACGTATTGATGTTTATATGTGCTTTGGAGAATGTAGGATTGGGGAATCTAGAGCTAGAATCCAGTGTAAATAAAAGAGGAAAGGGACAAAGCAGGTCTGTAGTTGAACATTAAGAAGACAAAAATCACGACTACAGCATTGAAAGACATTGAAATAATTTGAGATTGTGTATACTTTGGTTCAATCATCAATCCAGACAGACACTACAGCCAAAAAATCAGAAGATGGAGACTCAGAAGGACAGCAATGAAGGAACTAGAAAAGATCATCAACTGTAAGAATGTGTCACTAGAGACCAAAATCAAGATCATCCATACTCGTATATTTCTGATCTCCATGTATCAATATGACACCTGGACAGTAAAGAAAGCAGACAAAAAGAAAAAATGATTTATTTGACATGTGATGTGGGAGGATAATTTTCCTGCCAGAAAGAGAAACAAGTGGGTCTTAGATTAGTGATTCTCAAACAGGGTGCTGTGAGTGTATGTTAGGGATGCTGCAGCAATAATATTTGATTTTCACTAAGATTTAGCAATTTAGCAGTAGAAACCATTTTTATAACATGGTGACAGCATTATCTCTTTGTCTATGCTATGTCTGCCACTTGTCGGCCATTTTTACTTCAACTTATCTTTGTGAGTCTGCATTCTCAAGTGGATTGAGATCTAGACACCAGGAAATATGTGACAATGTGAACATTCCAAACCATGAAGTAATCCAGGAGAGAAAGACAAAAATGAGAGGCAGGACTGATAGAATTCAAAAGGATTCAAAGCAAGGACTTAGATCTTTAGGCCTGGAGGTTTTAAGCTATCACTTCAGTTCAAAAGAACCCCTCAGGTTCTTGCCTCTCAATATGAAGAAACTTGCCAATCCTGGTAAATTCTTCTCATCCATCATTATAGGAGATATTAGAACATTTAGTCCACTGGCTTACCACATACAGACCCAATGGTTTCCAGTCTGGCAAGTCTTTAAATTATGACAACATAGATATCAGATTTACAGGACATTTTGTCAGACAATATGTATCCATATTTATCCTTTTCCATACGACAATGATTTTCATTGTGACACTCAATGACATCATGTATAAAACTGGTTCCAGCAGAGATTTCTTTCTATTTACTGAAGAAAGTCTTTTAGATGTTTGCAACTGAACAGCTTGTACACTTGTATTGCTTTTCAAGGTCTATTATTTTGTATTCAATTGGCAGTGGCAAAAGAAATGTAACAAAGCAGAATAAAATATAATTTCTCCCAGACGTCAAACAGAAATCAACGTACTGTAGTGGTCTTTTTATGATTCAATTCATTCAGTCAATTCATGATTAAAAGATTTTACAAGGTTTACAAGGAGGACTCTGACCTTTGCAAGGTTCTTTCTAATAAATATAATCTATAGTAGAGATGGGCACGACTCAAAAAAATGGTGTTTCATTTGTCGTTTGGTCATTTAGGGGTCCGTTTCGGTTTGTTTTCATTTTTGTTGGGTTTTTTTTGCAAATTTTTCATTTTCATTTTCGTTATGTAACGAAATGAAAAAACAAAAACAAAAATGAAAAGTTGCCGTTTCGTTAGCATTCTTTTCAGTTCAATGCATTTGCCGCAACGAAAACGAAAAACACGGCAAAATTTTTCGTTTCCATTTCCATTTCTGTTTTGTTTTGAAAAATCTTCGTTTTCATTTTCGTTGCGTAACGAAATGAAAAAAACGAAAACAAAAATGAAAAATTGCTCATTTCGTGCCCATCTCTAATCTATAGTTTGGTTGTTAGAGAGACATTTAGAAGTTTTAGTCCTATTCACACTTTCAGAATATTTGGTTGTGATACTATTTCTATCTTATCTGGATGAAACTTCCCCTTGCTTGTGTAGATCTATAAAAATGAACTGAAAGACCTGTTTCAGGGTTATTGTTGAAAGGGACAGTCATGTGTGTCTAGCATACTGATGACACCACAGTCCAAACTAGAGACAGGCCAATCCTAAATTTGGAGTTTTCTGCCAGTTGGTATTCCTATCTTCCCCTTCTAGATCCCCCACTCACCAGCTGGCATGTGCTCAACTCCTCCACCTCTTTGGCTCTTCATCCAGTTCCCAGCAGGAGTATGGGCTTCCACGGCCTACTTATTTAGACAAGGAGGCAGGACGGGCAAACCCATGGTCCTGCCTTGGACTGGTTAAAAGGCTGGATGGGAGGAGGACAGGAGCACATTCTGACTGGTTAGTAGGATAATTGGCCAGGGAGGTGGAAGAGGGAATGTAGGACACCAGTGGTGCCTTGCATACAGACTCCGAACCAAGCTTTCTAGACTTCAAAGTGACTTTGGCACTGGTTTCAGATCTCGCCAGAAAGGGCCAGACACAACGTTCTTCTCAATTCCCACAAAACTAGTTCTTGCCCATCCCCATTTGCACTCAGTTTACAACTGTGCCTCTATCCTTTTTTATTTCCTTTTGTGGGGACCATTGGGATTATAATATTCCTTAGTTTTTTTTATTTTTGAGAACCTAAATATTTCAAGAGATATAGTCTCTCTCTTTGTTTTTGAATCTGCCTTATTACAAACACTTACATGTTTAGAATGTCACTTAAAACATTATTTTTGATACTTTATTGTGCTTTTGGTCCTACATTCTGGAGCATATTTTGCCTTAACTATTTATTTTAACACCTGCATCTTTTTATAGGTTACATAGAGGGATTTGCCTTAAGTTTTTTATCCTTTTACTTTTGAAATATTTTGTCATATGGAAGATAGAAGAGAAGTTGATAAATAAAGCTTCTAGAATTAAATGAGCTGATGTTGCATGGAATTATTGCAACAATAAAAATACTTAAACCTTGATACACAAATGGATTTTGGTATGGCTATGTGTTATTTTTTTATTTCATTCTGGTATTAACTCAACTATGATGAGCAGAGGCTTCTGAATTTTCCCTGGAACTCTAAAAATGTTTAAGACTTTTTTTTGGGGGGGGGGGTAGGCATTAGCTTAGCTAGCCTGAAAGAGATAACTCAATGCTGTATCTCCCCCCTCCCCAAAAATTCATGCGGGAAGCCTGTGGGATTTCTTGGTAGTTCTGTGATCATCTTTTCTTGAAGAAACACCAAAATTATTGGATTATTACAGCTCCCAAATAACATATTTTTCCTTGCACCAGATACATACTATTGAGTATGTAGGAATGCTAAGTTGCCCACGCACCAAGCAAGCATGATTACAATTCTTCCACAGAGTGTGTAGATTTTACCACAATTTTGCTTGCAGGGCAACAGTGAAACAAACAAACAAACAAACACACAAGCACACACACAAGCACACACACAAGCACACACACAAGCACACACACACACACACTTAAAATAAAACCAGGGGTAGGAATCATGTTTGTAGGAAGTCAGTAATCTCTTTTTTAAAAATCGCTTGGAATTAGATATTTGTTTTAATGTTCCTCAATCTCATCTCTCTGTTCTGCCATTTAAAATTGCAATGACTTCAGTGGGACTATCTCCCAAATAGCTGTCCATAGAATACAATCTTATTCACCACTCTAATGAAGGTTACTTTTAAAAAAGCAGGTCTATGCCTACTAGAGATGGGCACGACTTAGCGGTATTTTTGTTTTCGTTTCCGTTACGTAACGAAATGAAAAATGAAAAACGGCTCAGAACTGGAACGAAAACGGAAACGAAACGACTAATTTCGAGCCAATTTTCATTTTTCGTTACTGGAAAAACACATAATGGAGCGAAATGGGAAGAAACGAAAAAATTTTCGTTTTCGTTTTCATTTTTTCGTTTTCGTTACGTAATGAAACGAAAACGAAAAATTTTGAAATTAGCTCACGAAAACGGAAACGAACCGAAACGAACCCCTAGCCGAAAACGAAAACAAAAACGAAAACAAACAATTTTTCTGAGTCGTGCCCATCTCTAATGCCTACCTACTCAGATATATGTCCCACTGAGTTCAATGGACCTGACTTCTAGGTAAGAGCATATAGAGTATCTACTTGAAATTGGAATCTTCTTGAGTGATGCACCATATGTTTCAGTTTATTACAAAGCCCTTCATCTTCTTGAAACCATTTTTTACCAATACACAGTACATGTTTCATGAGCAGTAATAAGACTGATACAAAGCTAAAGCAAAACCTATGGACACTGATTCATTACATATGCACCAAACTGCTGAAAACACACCCAAGCTATTATTGAAATGTCATGAAGTGTTTTTTATAATCAGCACAGTCTCTATACTTTTAAGAACATGCCATTTAGAGGTATTTGCTTTTATTTCAGTTTACTCTGCCTTTTTCAAATAAAGGCAGATTTTAAAAAAACAACTTTAATGGAAAATTGAAAAATAATTGACACTTGATGACAGGTTACTGTTAAGAGAAGGAAGAAAGCCTGGTGTGACCCTTTTATTTTCATAGGTACCTCTTTGAAGGATGATTGTAACATTATATTAGGACACAGTGCAAAGCATTCAAGAACAACGATGTGACATCGTTGATAGTTAGGCTGTCTCCTTTCCTTTTTTTCACAGTACTCCTATTCTTAGCAATACTGCTGATTCTATAATATGAATGTGTAGTGAAATATAAATGCATATTTACAACTTGTCAGAGATTGTATGGGAAAACCATTGAGTAAGTTAATGAAGATGTTCAGCTTTCAAAAGAAGTTTCAGTTTCTCATGGATGCAAAAAAATGAGTTCCCCAAAGTATCGGATCAAATCTTAGAAGGCAGGAAAACCATGGTTTATTGCAGCCTCTGTTGTGTTCTGTGGAGCTCAGGCAGAAAGGGCAGAAAGGGACTGTGGTTCTGCATCTTCTTTATAAGACAGCATCCTGTTCTCTTTGGATCCCCATGGTGGGTTCTTCTGGAATCACAAAGCTTTGTGGACTCCCCATTGCTCTCCTGAGAGTAAGTGGTTCCCAGGACAGCCATAGCACCTGGGTAGCTGGGGAAGTCCAACAGCAAAGGCTACCAGCTTCAGACAAAAGATCATGCCAGTTCAAGACAGGCAATACGTCTTGGAAATACAGTAGGACCCCCGTATCCACTGATTCATTATCCGCGGTTGGCAGAGGAAAAAATAAATAATTCAGCAGCCACAAAGCAAGCTACCATCACAAACAGCAGCTGTAAAGCAAGCTACTGTTGCAAAACAGCAGCTGTAAAGCAAGTTGCTATCACAAAACAGCTGTTTTGGGTTCTCACTTATCCATGGTTTTCATTATCCATGGGAAGGCTTGGAATGGAACCAATCCCCAGTGGATACTGAGGTCCTACTGTATTTCTATTTACTGTACCTTAAAGTGTCTGTCTGTCTGTTGCATGCATCTTGGCTGGATTTCCCCACCCCCTTATCTATGTATAATTTTATTGTTTGGTCTTGGACAATGGTATAGCCCAGCTGAGGAGGCAGACGGTATATATCCTGATACTCCCCAACGGATTCCTTGGGTTCCTTTTAAGGGATCAGGAAAAAATCACTGGTCAATTCAGTGGGTGGAGCCCATTCTCACTCCTAAGTATGAGAAAGCCACGCAGTGACCGTGTGCTCATGTGCTGTTTCGCTTCAGATAACTTCAAGGACTTCCCTGCAGAGGAGTTGCCCTAAAAATGAAAAGTTCTTTTAAAACAAGCCTCAGAGGTTGCAGAGTAAAGATGCAATTGCAATACTGCTCTGTGAAGATAGCTGATATTGCAAAACCAAAACACCTCACTGGTTTTGATACAAAGTTACTGATAAGATAAAAAGGCAGAAGTGTCTCATTCCGTTTCATGCCAGTTTTGGCAAAAAAAAAAGTAAACAGAACAAGGTCATGTGAAGGGGGGGAGAGAAAAAGAAGCAACGTGCAGGTTAAAATACCACTTTAACCTAAAATGTTAATTAACAAAGAAATGCCACAAAATAGATATGAAAACCCGCATTAATCAAATGAGAATAACAGTATGTTGTAGGCTGCTTTCATATGGTTTAAGAATAAATATGAGATGAAATCACAGGAGCGTTAGGAGGCACAAAGGGAGACACGCATCACTATTGAATGTAGAGACACCTCATTGAAAGGGGGCATGTGACAGAAAATGGAGATGATGTCAGGTAAATATCCTTAAAGCAGTAGAAGGATCTCTGTAGGAATCCTTGGGGAGTCAAGCATCCTGATCATGTTCTGACAGGAAAGAAGGGTACATCTGGTTAGCAAACTCTGGATCCTTCTCCTATGTAATGACAATTGCATTTCAGCTGTAACTAGGGAGGTGCTATGCTGACTCCCCCCCCCTCTTCCATCGCTGGATAACCAGGCCACTCACCAGACGATATGCACCACCAGGGTCCTTCTTCTGTCATGGCACTCAAATCTGGGCTGGAGTCAAACTGGCCTTTCCTCACCTCTACAGGCAGCTGATAACTAGAGATGGGCACGAAATGGAAAAATTGTGTTTCATTTCATTTCATTTCATTTGCCCCTTGTTTTGCTTCATTTCGTTACTAACAATTTTTTAAAAAAAAATCATATAAAATGAAACTTCCTCATTTTGTTTCATTTCGTTTTAACAAAATGAAAGAACAGCATGCCATTTTTCGTTTGGTGCCCATCCCTACTGACAACTCAACAGCTGCAGTGGGAGACTACTTGTCCCACCTCCTCATCATACTGGTCAGCCAGGTTCCTGCCTAGATTGGGGTTCTGTCAGGGTTCTTCTTCTGTCTGGTGAGTGGCCTAGCCAGCCAGGGAAGAGGATAGGCCAAGACAGGTGTTGTGCTCCTGGTTTGGATTTGGGTCTTCCAGACTTCCTGGGTAAATTAAACCAAAGTACTGTGGACTTTCACACAATGCCTAAATAATATGAAGAAGATGATACAGGTAGGTTTCTCAGTATTCAATGGTATTACAACTATTACTGCACAGAGTCATGGCTTTCTAGTTTTCTGTTTTCAGTTAGGTACCCAATGTTGTAACGTGGGTTTAGTGATTTCCGCAAGTGATTTCAGCTCTTGACATAGCAGGCTGGAGACAGCTTCTAGTGTAACAGCTCTTTATTCAGGGAGAGAACAAGACTGGGGACTGGGGAGAGGGAGCTACATTTATAGGAGCGAGGACTGGCTAGGAAAAGATACATTTTGGAGGGAACAATTACAAGCAATCACAAGGGTGCCTTTTGGTGGGAACCAATAGGATTGAGGATCCAAATGCAGCAACTTGAATCAACCAATAGGCCTGTTCCCTTTGGAACAGGAAGGCAGTTACTTCAACAAGCAATTACAGATAATAGGAATACAGATCAAAACACAACACCTAAGTAGGTATGTTGCATGCCAATCTCTTCCACAGTAAATATGAACAATAAAACTAACATTTGATTGAATAAAAAAGACACACAAAGAAACCAGGAACAAGTCAAGTGGAATGTCATCTTTAAGGTTAAAAGTCTCTAACACTGGCTTTTCCCCAGAACTTGGCACTGTGAAAGGATATTAATTAAGCCCTACCCTGACCAATACTATGTGTAATTCATGCCTTTGTGGATTTGTGTTTCTTCCTCTCATTAGAAAACTGGGAAAGGAACTCATTAAATTAGGGCCGACAGATGTACTGTAAAGGAACACACCACCAAGATAGCAGGTGCTGGTCGAACCCCAGTTACAAATAAAAGAAACAAAATAAAAATGAGTTAATGAATTAAGCAATGACCTCTGAGGTTTCCAAGTGCATCAAAGGTCTGTGATATGTCCTCCAAACTGAAGGAATGAGACCCAGGAGTGCATTATAAGCCAGGCACTATAGGCAATTTAAAAGGGGAAGGAACCGAGATCAGCACAGTAATAAAATAAAGGTTTGCCAGCCATCATTAGTTAACTAGCACTAGGAGAGAATCTTCAGTGCTTCACATTCTCCAAGCTTATGCTAAAGCTGTGATAAACGTGAACCAAAGAACAAAGGGATCTTAAAAGGAGGATATGAGTATGTATGAACATCCCTGATTATACTTGCAGAAGGCAAATACCATGCTTATTAAGATGTTCAGAATATCAAGAAGTTCTTGATATTAATTATTAATGTTTCTGAGGCAGCCTATCACAGGGAGCTCAATTACATGTTCTGGTGGAAGCAATAGCTGCATTAGTGAGCTGAGTTGCAATAGGAAGACCACAGTGACTTATGGACTAGTTGCATATCAAGTAGATTACTGTAACACACACAACATGGGGTTGCCTTTGGAAACTTCAAAGGGTCCAAACTGCAGCAACAGATTGCAGACTATGGATGGTTATAGAGCTCACTAGGCAGGGGTGTTTTGTTTCAAAAGTGGTCCGGTTCTGAAATGAAATGCAGGAGCCCAGCTGGCATTCGGAACAAATTCAGCCAATCCCTTATCTTGCTCTGGGGTCACTTAGGGCTATACTCCAATGATGAAGAAGCCTCCAACATAATCTTCCCTTCTCCCTGGTGCTGGCCAATCAGACAGGGGTGTGGGATGATGCATTTCCCTGCACAGCTCCTGATTGGCCAGCACCAGGGAGAAGAAAATAAGTTCAAAAACTTCTGCATTGGTTTTTTTTGTTTGTTGAGCAAGTAATGGAATAAAGGCAAATGAATGAAATAGATGGATAGATAAATGGCTTTTATTTAATGTACCCTAAAAATCCCAGACAGATCTTTGGAGAGGATGCCTGGGTAATATAACTTTTATTGCAACACAAGGTAATATATTCTGAGTCAAGCCAGTTATGTTGAAAGACTACAAATATATCTGTTTCAGTCCAATCCTCTCTGACAAATTGCTTGAAACAACAGAAACTATTCATTCCTCTCCAAAGCAACGGGGCTGAGTGTAGACATTTACACTGTATATTTTGTACATATTTTGCACACATTGCCTTAGCAAAGATATGCTGACTTCACCAATGATCCAGTTGTAACTAAGACAACAAAGAAATATAACCAGTGTTTAGCTCTAGAAATGCTTGTAGTCATGGATACATGGGGTGATCTTTTCATGTGGATACAAGGGTCACCCCATGGATTCCTTAAACTGTTATGAAGTTGGGGGGGGGGGCAGAATGTCAACTGACTCAGGGTGCAATTAGGCAAGCACTTGTCCACCAATTGGGGATGAGTTGGTTTGTTGCTTTTCCTGGTGACCATGCAATGTGGTCATGGTGACCACATCAAAACCAGCCTATCCCTGATTAATGCCTACCTGTTCCTTTTGGGATCCCTGCTATAATTTTCCCCCTTTGTTTTGATTCAGTTCCAGCATGTGTGTGATAGCTAGTACCAAACCAAAGTGGATGGCTTAACCTTTCTCATAGTTGAAGCTGCTTAACAACCTTGAAAAATAGAAAGCTTCCTTCCTGCTCCCCTGTGGACAGGAAGGCAATGAAGTGTTCTATTCTTTTTAATTATTTATAATGGATCCATGATAAGAGGAAAAAACACACATCACTGGTAACAATTAAAAAGAAACTGAAAGTGTTAACCCCCTTCTTTTCTGTGAGAGAGCAGGAAGGAACTTTCTCATTTCTGAAGATCATTAAATGGCTTGATCAAACCATGGAATAGGAGACAAGGAGTCTGGAAGTTGAGTCATGGCTACTGGACTTCTTTTTGAGAGACAGAAATGTTTCACTGTTCATCCAAACAGCTTCATCGGTCTGAATAGAGCTAGTGCGAGTCCTCCATCTTATAGTCAGTCAGCTTTGACCTCTTGTTACCCTGGTCTGAATTAGGCTCATAAGATGAACAATTGCCTGAATAGGCTCGTTAGGGAGACATAGCCTTAAGGTGAACAATGGCCTAAGGTGCTGAAACCTATCAAGAATGGGTCGTTAGCTATGGCCTTGGTGGTGAAGGCATTTTGATTTGTCTGGGTACTTTGGAAAGCACAGCCTGATAAGTAGCAGATAGACTATGCCTGAGCCCACCACCTTTGTTGAGGGAGGGGTTTTCAATGCTCACATGAATGGCTTCCCTTACTCCTCTCTCAAACCACCTCTCTTCTTTGTCTAATATGTGTACATCCTCATCTTTGAAAGAGTGCCCTTTGTCTTTCAAATGGAGGTGTACTGCTGATTCTGGTCCTGAGCTGACTATAAGATGGAGGACTTGCACTAGCTGTATTCAGACTGATGAAGCTGTTTGGATGAACAGCAAAATGTTTCTATTTCTCAAAAAGAAGTCCAGTAGCCATGACTCAACTTCCAGATAAACTCACCTGGATGACTGAGAATCTTCACAGGAGACAAGGAGGTTTTTTGTTACCACTTGGTCTAGATCATGCTAAAAAGGGTCACTTCAGGTATCATAATCACCCCAAATGAACAATACACTCAAAGCATATCTAGACTGATTCAGGCTAAAGTAACTGGGACATTCAGTCTTAAGTCTGGGGGACTATAAAGGTTTAATGTCCCTATAAAGAAGCCTATGTGGAAACAATAATTGTCTAAGGGGAAACGACTTAACCTTTCAAACTCTTTCAGGATCCAGGTGACATCTAGCCATCGAAATACACTGCATATCAGGAAAAAAAATTAACAGTTCTGCATAGTATCAAAAGAAACGTTGGGAATCATTGGTATAAATCAGCGGTTCCCAACCTTCCTGATGACGCAACCGTTTAATACAATTCCTCATGGAAGAGGCCACAAGCCCACTTTTTTCACAAAAGGGGGAAATAACTTGAGATTTGAAAGTAATTAAATATGGGGAAAGTTTATTTATTCATTCATTCATTCATTCATTCATTCATTTATTCATTTACTTATTTAGAATATGCTCCCCCTATCCACTGGATCAGCAGCCACAGATTCACTTATCACCTGCCGGAAAATATTAAATATGGGGTATTTACTAGAACTAACCACAAGAGGGAACCACCGACAATGCTTAATATGGCGCTTGGTACTTCCACGTTTTGGGGTGTCCATGGGGGGAGAGTTAAAACCAATCCCTCATGGATACCACTGTTCTACAGTACTGCTCATTTTGCGAATTGCTAGTCTAGGTGGTACACATGAAATGAATAATAAAGATATTAGATTGTTTAGGTGGCACAAAAACCTTGGAGTGTCTTAAAATTCCAATTCAACCATGTTGGTGGAAGTGAACTAGGACTGGCAATACCTTTTAACTGTGTGATAGGAAAGTATAATAGAGTCCTATGCACAGTGAGATTGGCTCCTTTTCTTGAATCTGCCGTGTGCAGCAGGGTGAGAATTTTGTTTCAGGGCTGTTTCTTGGTTCTCTGAACTTACCCAGAGTTTAAAATATCAGTAAAAAGATAACCCCAGCTCCTGACAACCTAGCAGTTCGAAAGCATGTAGATGCAAGTAGATAAATAGGTACTGCCATAAAAAGCAGGAAGGTAAAACAGTGTTTCCTTGCAGCAATGCTGGCCACTAGAGATGGGCACGACTCAGCGAAATTTTTGTTTCCGTTTTCATTTTTTGTTTTTCGTTAGGTAACGAAAATGAAAACAAAAATGAAAAATTTTGTCGTGTTTTTCGTTTTCGTTGCAGCAAACACCTTGAACTGAAAAGAATGCTAACGAGACAGAAATTTTTCGTTTTCATTTTCGTTTTTTGTTTTCGTTAGGTAATGAAACGAAAACAAAAAAATTGTGGGAAAAACCCAATGAAAACGAAAACGAACCGAAACGGACCCCTAAACAACCAAACGAAAAACAATTTTTTTGAGTCGTGCCCATCTCTACTGGCCACATTGCCATGGACTTGCACAGCATTGGCTCTTCCAGCTTGAATACGGAGATGAGCACTGCCCCTAGAGTCGGATACGACTAGCACGCATATGCGGGGAGAACCTTTACCTTTACCTTTTTAAAAAAATCTGGAAGAAAAAGATAGAAAGAATTTGAAATCTTTTTGAAATGATGAGATGGGGAAGAAAGTACAACAGATATTGAACAAGACTGGAACCTGAAGGGACAAATCCTACTAGGATTATCTGCCTCTTTGTCACATGAAGCTTCCAACAAGGCACATTTACCACCATGAAATTTGGGAATGAAATGTCCCTCTGCCTCTTCCATAGCTGACACTGCTTCCTGGTAGTTCAAGTGCAACAATCATTATAAGTATTATGAAATAATGTTTCCTATATTGTTACATGGGGGTGTTTGTTTGCCCTTCAGCTGGCAGATTCCTGCCTGCACTGTTGGGCTGAAGTCATCAAAGTGAGAGGAGGAAGGACCTTACATATTATCTTAGGGTTTGGGGTTATAGATTTGATTGCATTGCCCTTAATGAGTTAGTATGTTTTTGATTTTGATTATGGTCATAATGACAAAATAGTTCTCGTTCTCATATGTACTGTTTTCTGCTGATGAATTCATGAGGATGATAAAGATGATGTGTTCCTGTGAGCTATTGTTGACTATTTTTAGAGTATATGAGTGTCTG
The DNA here is from genome assembly GCA_023846285.1 of Phrynocephalus versicolor. Lineage (NCBI taxonomy): Eukaryota > Metazoa > Chordata > Lepidosauria > Squamata > Agamidae > Phrynocephalus > Phrynocephalus versicolor. The sequence goes on along the minus strand of JAHTLZ010000204.1, from coordinate 16,064,482 downwards.
TTTTCTTGCTCCTGCTTTTTTAAAGAACAGTTTTGAGAGCTCTACTGGACTAGTACAACAAACTGGAGTAGTGGAAACAAAAATGAAAGAACCCCCAAAATTCATCCCACTTGGGTTTACCAAAAGGACTGAAAGAAAGAAACAAATCAAAAGACTACATCTTACCCCTCCCCTGCCGAGAGAGAGAGAGAGAGAGAGAGAGAGAGATCCTAAGATAAATGGAATCTCAAAGTTTTACCCTTCCACATCCCTATTGGCTAGATTGTGGAGAATAAAGGAAACAGGACAAAACCCGGGAAATGGACATGTAAGTGCATTAAGGTAAGAGGAACAGGTGGGAGATGGAAAAACGGTGTTCAGAAAGGTGGGCTTGATGGACCAAAGTATATTACTTTTGCCAGCTAGGAACCTCATTATCAGTGGTATGACAGCTGGGATGGTGTTTCATTCCTCATTCCGTTTTGTTTCATTTTGTAAATAATAATTTTTTTGTTAAAAAAAAAAGTGTTACAAAACGAAATGAGAAATGAATGAATCCCCTACAGCAATAGCGAGAGCGCTGTTGCAGTGGGGGATTCAAAAGCCTCCAGCCCACCACCCCTCTCTTGATCTTTGGAGCTCTCTTGATCTTTAGAGCTCTGAAGATCAAGAGAAGGGTGGTAGACTGGAGACTTTAAAATTCCCCATGCACCAGCACTATTGCTGTTGTGCCTGCAGATTCAAAAGCCTCTAGCCCACCACCCCTGATCCTTTCACCCATGCCACCCCCTTCTCCCGGGGGGGGTGTTTTGGACAGGAAGTGCTGTGGGCAGTGGGGGTGAATTTACTGCTGCCTGACTGCTCCCTACCCACCCACCTCCCAACAGGGATGTTTTGACAGCTTGAGCGGTGGCAGCAAGAACCTAGCAGGGAAACTGCTGGCGGATCTTGCTGGTGGAGCAAGGCCGAAGAGGGAGCCACCGCCAGATCTTGCTCCACCAGCAAGATCCGGCGGTGGCTCCCTCTTCACCTAGGCCTCTTCCATCTTGCCTGCATACTGTAATTAAAAACTGTAAACTGCCCAGAGACTACTTGAAGTGGTATGGGGCGGTATATAAGCAGAAGCAGAACACTTTCATAATTGTATATTTCTGTGATTCTGTGATAGGCTTGGCTGCTTAACACAGGCATTAATTGGTCAATTGGTTGAAAAACTGTACCCACCGAAAGTCCTTTTTACTACCTTTTGCCTCCCTAGCTTCATTCTTAAAAAGATTCTGAGGCAAATTTTCTGCCTTACTACTTAGTGGTCATGGGTGGATACTTTTTTCCATTTTCACCAAGTTAGAAGTGTCCTTTTGGAAGGCAGTGGAAACAGCAAACTTCTTTTGTTCGATTCTTTGCTACAATGCCTGAGGGACTTCCTTCAGCTGAATAATGAATCCAAAGTTCCTTCCTGAGTTTCATCTACATGGCAATGACAAAGAGAAATTAGGATGGAAAATTTCTTTGTGACACCCCACTAGTCACATTGAATTATCCAGATTGGCATGCCCTAAGTGCAAGCTGAGCTCTTAGAGGTGCTTTAAAGGACGCTGAACCTTAACTACCATCTGAGCCCTTCCACTTTCTTGGAAACAGAGAGTGCAGTTTCTGTATTTCAAGATGTCAAGTGTTTTTTTCAATGTCCTCAAAAGTCACAGAGGAACCATCACCCATTCTTGTGGGGGACTGTCTCATTATAAGAGGACATGAAACCAGCTGATGCTCTACAGATATAGAAACAGTCTTTACCAGATTTAAAAAGCAGTAATATTTTTCTAAAGCCAAAACTGTAGACAAACAACACCTGCAGGTGTGAGGCCATGGTTGCATTAGCAGATGGGTGATTAATTAAACACAGATTAGAAGATTAAATGTAAGTGGGTGATGTTCTGACACTTCTGAATTATGAAGTAGCTGGAACAACTTCTCGGGGAACCTCCCAGGAACTTGATACTTCTCAAATGACAATAATAACATTGTCAAGTTTTCATCGAATGTATACCCATCACTGGGATCTTTTGATGTGTGCAGTTTTATGGAGTGAAATCATAACAATTAAATACAAGAATTTTGTTGTTTCATAATATGCCTGCAACCATGCCTTTAGAGTGCTGCATTCTTTTCCTGTGGAAGCAATTTCATGCAAGGGAGAAATATCATTGATCACCTCTCTGAGGGATCAAGTTCCTTACATTGTATGCTCAGGACAGGAATAGGAAGAAATCATGGCAAGGTCACATTCATGGACATGACAAGCTGTCTCAGGACCATGAAAGCTAGTTTTTACCTCGGTCCCAAGAATGAGTTTACTGACATCTCAATGTCATTTAATACAATGCAAGTGTACTTCCAGATGCATGCTGAAGCTGTATTGCTTGCAGACCTCTGGTTGCACATTCTTGCCACCAGAGACCTGGACTGCAGCCACTAGGTAAATTGCTTCTTTTTAATCTGGCCCTGATTATTCCTAGTGAGTTTTGCTAAAATTTTCCCAACTTTCAAATGGAACATATGCTTTTTGCATCATGTTCCCCCCTCCCAATTCCCTCAGGCGAGCAGGGACTTTTAGTCTCGAAACAGCCAAATTGAGGGTGGGAAGAAGGGAAGGAGGGTGGTCAAGAACTATTTTATTTATTATATTACTTATTTGTTACATTTGTAGACTGCCCATCTTCCAGACGTAACTCTGGGCGGTTTACAATTAAAACGATACAACAAAGACAACGGAGAAAAAAATATAAAGGGGAGGATACTCATAAACAAAATAAGGAGGAACAATTCTCTCCACAAGGATGGCACAGGTGGGGGGAAATGAAATGAAATTAAATAAAAAGGTTGCCATGCTTTGTTTGATATTCTGGGTATTAAACCATATCTGGGACTTTGAAGCAGTCTTAATATCAGCTTGCCTTCTGATACCATCATCTGGTGTGTTCCATCCCAACCAAAAGATTGTCAGCGCCTGATAACAACATCTTCTATCAAGATTGCATTTCTGGTACAATGCTTTGATAAAGATAGCAAGTTGCTATCAAAAGCTTAGCTTACAATTTTTGTTTTAGTAGTGACCAATAAAGGTATCAACTAGTCTACTTATGGAATTGTTCTTCTGGTCACATGGCTCAAACCACAAATTTTTTATAGACCTAAAAGATGTGGATAATAAAGGTATGATAGTAAGATGTTATGTTTGGCTGCATACATTTAGTCCCAGAAAATTGAGTGGTGGCCACCTGCTTTTTGCTGTACAAAATATGAAATGGGGGGGGGGCAGGATACCTGCTTTTATTCGGGTATTCCCAAGGGGTATGCAATTCTAGTACTGTACTTCATGAGGCTGTTTCAGGACTGACTTCCTCCCACTTGCAAGGTGAGCCCTCTTCATATTTATTTATTCATTTATTCATTTATTCGACTTGTATACCACCCACCATCCAAAGGTCTCTGGGCAGCTTACAATTAAAATGAATATGCCAGTATGTAGAGCCCATACACACCTGTTTCTGTCCATCATCACCTGCAGCATATGAAAGTGACAGTATGAAGAGGAGGACACTGCTGTATTTCTGTCTCCTCTCCACATAAGCCAAAGCCCTCCCTCCCCTCAAAACAAAAAAAGGGGGGGTCTGGATCGAAAGCAGAGGTTAGGCCAGATAAACTCTCTTTAAACTGCCTCTTTCATGTGATGGTGAAGAAATTTGTGGGCTCCACATGCTTTGATAAAGACCAAATAGGGACATATTTATTGATATTTATCTATTTGTGCTGAAGTGTGCATATGGCAATTGTGTGTTATTCAGATTCCATTGTCAGAGATGTTGGAGATCTTAGTCTCCTTGGCCCAGTTGCCCCCAAGCCCCCCACACACACACAGCAAGTTAAGTATAGAGTCAAATATAGAGTTAATTTATAATAACTTCAGACAAGGCTTTATTATTACAGACTTTATTTCAGCAGTAATAAGTCAAAACCATAACATAAGAGTGAAAAAGAAAACAATCATTTAACTTAGGGCCTTTTTACACGACCCCTAAGATCCGCTGGTCCCTTAAATTTGGACCAGAGATCTTGAGGGTTTGTTGCTCTTCCTTCCTCCCCACCACTCCGCACGTCCTGGCTGCTGGCTGCATGAGGGGAGGGAGGGGAAAAAAGCCTTTAAAACGGACAAAAGAAAAAACCTTACCTCCAGTGCCTGCTCCGAGCCCCGGTGGGAGCCACAATTACTTCCTGGTTCCTCTTAAAGGGGCGGGAGGCAAAAGAAAAACAACAAAAAGAAGCGAGGAGAGCCGGCACTCTCCGCATCAAAATTTTTCACCCTCTTCAAGCAGGTACAAGAAAAGTGAACTGGGTCGCACTTAGGTGGGCGGGGTCGCACTTAATTGTTTGCAAACTCCGGAGCTGGTGGGGAAACATTTTTAAGCTCCGGAGCTTGCAGCCATTTGCGGCGGAGTTTAGGGGTCGTGTATAAACGCCCTTACATATCCCATGTTACTCCAATTTATCTTGAAGAATCTACCTAAACTAAGAAAATATCAACAATAAACAAATGAATGTGGCACAGAGAGCGCTGCCGTTGCGTGTAGATAAAGTGATAGTAATGATATACAGCAGAACTTAGTAAACGGAGAGACAAAGCATGGATTAGAGTAAAAACTCATATATTCCATATATACATCAAATATACAAACAGCATAACACCAAGCAATATTTACAATACAACCAACAGAGTGTGGGGTACTGTCTCTCACTATAAACAGTCCCATCTAACATAAGTCAAGCTAATGCTTATATACAGTTTAGCACCCATTAGATATGACTCATCACTAATCACAATCTGATGCGACCACGATGTTATAAACTATTCCACCTGTGCTTCATCACTTAACATGCTGGTGATTACTAATCCCTTGCACTTGTGGATAACATCATGAGACTGCAGAATCTAACTGCCTCCATTTTACAATTCTCTTTCCCTATCTGTTAAATATACATTACATATATTTTGTCAACTTTTACATAGTGACAGTAAACCATCCCTAGAGCTGGATGGCATGAATGCAAGTAGGAGTCTTCATCTAAGAAGGTATCAGGAGGAGAGGAAAACAGTCACTTCTTAACTGTAGAAACCAACTCACTAGCTAGAGAGAAGGGGCAGAAAAGAGCAAAGTACAAAAATAACAATAGCAAGCCAGAACAGGGTGATTGACAGATCACCCCACTGCATACTGGGACACTACTGATCTGCATAGTCTAACAAAAGATATAAGATTGATTGTGTTTCCTCATTAAGTTGTCATCTAATGCGTTCAGTGGCTGACAATTCTCACTTTCAAATCTCTCTTCAAATTTGATCCCCCTTCCCCCATCTTTTATTGTTTCTTACTCCTTCCTGAGGATCCCACACACCCTTGAAATGATCTTTTTTCAGCTTCTGCCTTCTAGAAGGAGATATAGGGTCATTAAGACTAGAACCAGCAGTTTGAGAAATAGTTTTTATTCGAAAGCGATTATGGCTTTGAATGCAGGGAAATGTACGTTCTGAGGGAGTTTTCTGTATAAATGCAGGGTGGGGTATATTTGTGGTATAGTCTTCTGTATGGATTTTCCTGATGTAGGACTTTTAAATTCATTTTTCTTTTAATTTTGTTGTTCTGTATAGGACAATGACAATAAAGTTCTATCTTCTCTTAGATCCTATTTATAAATATATTAACTTATTGCATAGTCCTGTATGCAGAACCATTCTTAACAATAAAGATCGCTTTTCAGGACTGATCTAGTACACAGTTTAGTGTATTCCCAGTCCCAGGCCTCCTCTTGAGATGTTTTTGAGGTATGGGAATGGCTTAGACTATTGCTGAGAAAACTACTCTGTTATTCCCTGTCTTCCTTTGTTTTGTTTCCCTGCAAGCCACTGTTGTTCAGGAAGACTGGGAGCACTGGCTTTGTTGCCTTGGTAACAGACTGGCATTGCCTTCTGTCCACCTTCATTCACACTGAGGCCAATGCAAGGGCTCTGTCACCACTGGCACCTACACTTAATCAAAATCTTATTCACAATAGGATTGCTCATCGGCTGAGATTATACCATGAAGGAGAGACGTGAACATGAATCAGCCTTGGTCCAGATGCATGCACATCATCACAATAACAGAGTTTAACCAGTCCAAAATACATGTATTTCAAGGCTTCCTATCTACAATGTTATATACCTATCTATCAGCAAACTAATAAATGCTCGTGATATTCTGTCTTTCCCACTCTTGTGCCTCCGAGGAAATGACTCAGCTGGTGGGTTGGACTTGTGATGCAGCTGCAGGCAGCTGCCTTAAAATGGAAAGGGCAGACATATTTCTTAGGTGAAGCTTTAAATAGATGAATAGAATATTGCCATTTTCCACAGAACCAAGATAAGCTTAACTAGTTGACATAACAGATGGTTGCATTACAAACAATTGTTTTACCAGCTCAAGATTTGTCTGTATAAAGTCCAGTAAAAGTCTCTGTCATTCTGTAATGCATGTATTTGAGGGAAATTATAAATGACTGAACAAGTCATGCAACTCATGGCACTCCTTCAAGTCTGGAACAAGGCCTAGGAGATGATACAATTTTCTTTAGGATGTTCAATTACTTGCGTTTCAGTTCTGTCAAGTAATGTAACTTTTAACAAAATGTATGGCTGTCAGAGGCCGCAAAAGGGCTTCTGCATGAACCAGAAGTGACCTCCAGATTGCTGAAAAGCATTTCTGAGGCCTCTGAGGGCCTTTCTAGGCCTATCAGAGGCCTCAAAAATGCTTGTCGGTGATCCAGACATCACTTCCGGTTTACCGGAAGTCACTTCCGGTTTACCGGAAGTCACTTCCAGTTTAACGGAAGTCACTCCCAGTTCATTTGGAAGCTATTTGGGGGCTTTGACAGGCCCAGAAAGGCCCTTGCAGGCCTGTTCAGGGCAGCACCAGGCTGGGGGCTAAGTACATGACTCCCCAAATAGGCCCCCCAGGCCTGACCCAACCTGCATCCACATATCATGGATTTTCAATTATCGCGGGTCAGGTCAGGTCCCTAACCGCCGTGATAGACGGGGGGCTCACTGTATTTGCAAAATTTTGTAGTGATCCAACGATGGTATAACCTGCCCTTAGGTTTCATACACAAACTACCTCAAAGTCATTTCTTTTTTAGGAAATTCCTCTTGATAGATAAGTGCACAGACATTAAAATTCCCTAAAGTGCTTTAAAACAGTGAAGGATCAAGTTCAATATTTCCCAAAGGGGCCTAGATAATAGCTTTAAATTTGCGAGCTTTCCATATAGTAAGCGTGAACTGAATAGAATTATAGCACATCAATTATAACAAATGCCATTAACTGTGCTGTATTTCATAAGCATTTGCAGTTATTTATTGAGCATACATTTTTGCAAACCAAGGCAGAGCTGCTCAATCTGTGTGCTATGCTACATGGTAGCCAGTGTTACAGAACTTTTATATAAGGCAGTAGCCAATATAATGGAAGCAATTTTGATTTTAGTAATTGCCAATAACCTTTCCTTTCTTTATGCATGTCAGAAACACCAACAAATTATATTTGGCCACCGTCGAAAGTTGTGCATCCAGGTTCTAAGAGAAGTTATTGGATTCTATTAAATTGGATAATTTCCACCTAATCTTCTATTTGGAACTAGCAACTGGAGACTAGTGGGCAAAATTGCCTTTGTGGTTTTTTTACTTATATTGTACCCATAATGCTAAAGCACTAGATGGATGTCTGGAAGTTGAGTCATGGCTACTGGACTTCTATTTTGAGAAATAGAAACATTTTGCTGTTCATCCAAACAGCTTCATCAGTCTGTTTGGATGAACAGTGAAACGTTTCCATATCTCAAAAAAGTCCAGTAGCCATGACTCAACTTCCAGATAAACTCACCTGGATGACTGAGAACCTTCATAGACATGTCACTAGATGGGTGGTTTACACTAGAGATGGGCACGAAATGAACATTTTTTTCGTTTCCGTTATTCGTTATTCATTCCATTATGTAACGAAATGACAAACAAAAATTGTGATGATAATAGAACGAAACGAACAGAACCACGAAAATTGTGTTCGTTACGTTTTGTTTCCGTTAATGGCGACACGCAATGAAATGAGCTGTTTTAAATGTTAAAAATGCCCTGGACATCCATAAAAACACAGCGATAATTATTTATACTGTCTAATAATACCTACCAGGGGGTTGGGGTCCTTAAAATGTGCATTTATGTCGCTTCTCAGATTGCTGTATTTTTTTCCTTTAAGGGGAGTTAGGGGACATCGACCCAAAATGGCTCCCAGATGCCTAATATTGATCTCTTGGGTATTAAAACGCCCTGGACATCCATAAAAATGCACCGATAATGTGATAATTATTTGAAATTATTACCTACCAGGGTGTTGGGGTCCTTAAAACATTTGTTTTTGTCTTCTCCCATCGCGATAATTTTTCTTTTCCCTTTAAGGATGACAAAATTGATGTCGCCACTCCAGCCACAACATGGAGGCAAGCCATGTGATTGGAGCATGTAAATTCTTGGACAACTTCAACCAATAGCATGCCCAGGTTGCAGACTGGGCAGGTCTGGCAGCCACAGAGGGCATAAAAAGCTCTGGCAGCCCCCGTCCTCCTTGCAGTCTCCGGTGGGAGTTAGGGTGGGATTGCTGTCTCTGCGACTCTAGCTTCAGTCCTGCAGCCTCCCTGTGTGCATGCGTGCGTACCTCTCAGTGAGTACCCTCCCCTGCCCCACAGTGCAGTCACTCTGTGTCTGCCTTGCACCCTGGGCAACGCCCGCCACTGCCTTTGCAGCCTCCCTGCGAACCTAGTCTATACTGTGTCTCTGCCAGCATCATTTTTTTTTAGTGTTTTCCCTCTGGTCTGGGGCGTTGGGGGACGCCCACGCATGGAAATGCTTTAAAAAAATCGCGAAATGAGTTTTTTCCAAAAAAATTTGCAAAAAACGGAAATGAACCGAAATGGACCTCTCAATGACAAACAGCAAACGAAACACCATTTTTTTATTCGTGTCCATCTCTAGTTTACACCATAACTATGCAAACAACTTTGTCCCCAACCAAGCTGGGTACTCATTTTTCCAACCTTGTAAGAATGGATGGCTAACTCACTCTTGAGCCAAATACCTAAATCTATGATAATCAAATTCAGGGCATGAGCAGAGGCTTGATTGCGGTATTGCAGTTTAACTACTATGCCACGGGGCTCATTTTGGAATTATTTCCTTTTTAATGTTTGTTGAAAGAATCTATTTTGTAGAAATGTGTATTTAGGTAACTCTTGGTTAACTAGTAGCTTTTCATTATCAACATATCATAGCTTCGGCTTCATACTAATCTGGGCTGGATTCTTTAAATATAGTATCAGACAATAATCCACCGGTCTTGGCATCAGTGATCCAAGCAGCAAGGCACCACTTTAGGCAGAATGGTCTAGTCGTCTTCACCAACTGCTTAAATCACTGAAGATTCCCCCACTGCTTTTGATGGCATACAGTCCCTTAAGAATGGTAGCGGCTGGTGGATTGACCTTGAATCCAGCAAAGTAGAATTGGTATGCATTTTGACAAGCAATCTTAATGCATCAGCTTTTCAAAAGATTTCAAGCCCAGGGGATGGGTGGGGAATGGAATAGCATGCCCTACCCCGCCTCCGCATCCTTTCAATCAAATATTATTAGCTGTGGCAGTGTTAACCAGGCACCTTGGTAACACTTGTACAGTAACAGAATGTGCTTATGGTGACAAAGTTAATTCATACTTTGGAGTGTGAGCTGCAAAGAACATCAATAAATGTTGAAAGCACCACCTCACTCTTGTCTGCCCCATAACCACAAGGTCAAACACGTCCGTTTTCTCGCTCAGTAATTTCATTGCATGTCACTTCCTTGCCTACAAGAGCTGACATTCTTTTTTCTCAGCACCATCCTGAGAATATTTCCAAACGAGGAAAATGCCAAAGCAAGTCGCGCCCAACGCATCTCTTCCATATGCTCTGCAATGTTGCCCTTGGGGTGAGCTTGTTTCATTTCATATGTACCCGCACACACCAACGTTTGAATCTAAAAATCCCCACGGTATAAAATCTCAGAGATTTTCTACGCTGGAATCAATCTGTAACTAGTATCAAAAACAGGGGGGGTGGCAGGAGGAGAGTATGTTTATAATGTAGCTGGAGTGTGAGATTAAATTTGAAAAAATATATATGATAATTTTTGTAAGTATGTGGAGTGGCAAAGGGGGCAGATAAAATTAGTTTACTCATTTTGCTCGCTGACAGTGGGTGTTTCAAAACGATAGTTAGGCTGTAATTCTCTAGGTAGCTGCTGCTTTGTTAAAAGGCCCTTTAGGGGATAAAGTGTCATCATCTAGCATCGTTTACAGAATCCATGGGGAATTATGTTACCTGACTTAGCATCACCTGCACAATTCAGTGGGGGAGAACGAGAAGCTCGACGTTTTTCTCCTTTGAGCAAGTTACCTAGGAGTGCTTCTGAACAAAGAACAGAGCCAGATCTGATCAGGTACCTCTCGGCAATGCAATGTTCACTGCTACACATCTACGCTTAGCTGCGCCATCCATATCGCTAAGCTGTATGGAAAATAGGCATCGGGGCATGAATCATTTTGGTAAAAGATGACTAGGTTATCCCAGTTTCTACTAAGTAGGCTTGTCTGTGACATCTTTCTTTGTCTTGAAACATCTGACAATTTGCTCACACATCCGGCCAGTGGCATGGAAATTTGCCCACACATCCGGCCAGTGGCATGGAAAATCCATGCCGATCTGGGTCCTGGGAGGCAGGGACACACAAGCTTATTTAAGCTGGCCCCTGTCTTCCCTGGCACTCTTATTTCTGGAGGCAATCACCCCACCCGCCCACCCTTACCTCAGGAGAATGAGGCTAGCTGGTTGCTACAGGGCCGGATGGGAATTTTTGGTGGGTACCTGCATTGGCCTTGAGTGCTCATGTGTTTTAGCCCATCCCATTCTCCTTTCAGCATAGGGAGGAGGTTCCTTCTGTTAGCCTGGTCACAACCCTTGTGGGCGGGTAGTGCAGGAGGTATGGGTATTAAGACATGGCCTTTGCAAGTCACATTAAGGCACCATTCAGCCCTTGGATAATTAAACACCTTGGTTAGGATTAGGAATAATACAGTTATGGCAGAGCGAATCTCTCAAAGACCAACTGAGGCCTGACCAACCAGAATGTCGCGGGCATACTCACTTCGGGTAGCCATGCCCAAGGAGGCTCGAAAAACAGTGACCCGCAACCGAGCCTTCTCTATAGCTCATCCTGTGTTGTGGAACCATCTTCTGAGTGAGTTACGCTTAGTGCAGTCCCTGCCAGCCTTCAAAAAAGCCTTTAAAACCTGGCTTTTTGTGAGGCGTTTGGTGATTGTTATTTTTTTCCCCTCGCCTTTTGCCCTGCCACTCTCCCATTGGCTCTTTTTTTATTCTTATTGTGTTGATTTTATGAGGTCGTATTTATTATTTATTGATTGATTATTTTGTAACTGTTTCCATTTCTATTTTGTTGTAAACCGCCCGGAGTTCCTCTGGAAGATGGGCGGTACATACGTACTAAAACAAACAAACAAACAAACAAACAAACAAACAAACAAACAAACAAACAAATAAACAAACAAATAAATAAATAAATAAATAAATAAATAAATAAATAAATAAATAAATAAAAGTTAATTTCAGGCTGAACCAAGGGCTGTTTTGGGGCGAGTAGATTCACTCATGTTCAAAGGATGCCAAACAGGTGGGCAGCATCCTTTGGAGGAGTGAAGCTCACTGAATACACATTGGACAGATGGCATACCTCCTTGCACTATTGGTTGAGGTTCCCTTGGCAGTTCTTTGAGTTAAGCATGGTTATTATTCAATAAAGTTGTGGCCCTGTTTTCCCAACATGAAGTTGTCTTGCCTCCTTATTTCTGGGCCAGGTGGGCAAACTGATGAGTTAAGACATCCTGCAGAGTCTCTAAGTGGGTCCCTGTCTTCTTCCAAACGCAGGCATCCCTTGTTAAGTAAGTTTCATCTCACTAACTCTATATTTCATTTTACTGTAAAAGCAACAGATCATTTCATCAATTTCCCCCCTTGCTTAGTTATTCAATAAATGTCTTCAGCTAGAAACTGATGTTGATTTTGGTCCTTTGGCCTAGTCTGACAGTTGATATTACTGATGCCGAGACCACTTGGCAAATTAGCTGGCCTGTCTCTTCAGGAGTTTAAGGAAGGTTTTGAAAGAAAGAAAGAAAGAAAGAAAGAAAGAAAGAAAGAAAGAAAGAAAGAAAGAAAGATCCATCCCTCATGAGCACAGCAAGATGGGTTATGTAGTCCACCATCATAGTAAAGCCATCCCTCGTGAGCACAGCATGATGGGTTATGTAGTCCACAGTCAAGGAACAGACATCCCTAATGAGCACAGCTAGATGGGTTATGTAGTCCACAGTCAACAAAGAGCCAGCCTTCATCAGCCCAGCAAGATGGGTTAAGTAGTCCACAGTCAAGAAAGAGCCAGTCTTCGTGAGCCAAGCAAGATGGGTTATGTAGTCCACAGTCAAGGAAGAGCCATCCCTAATGAGCACAGCAAGATGGGTTATCTAGTCCGCAATCAAGGGAGAGCCAGCCTTCGTAACCCTAGCATCTTATATTGTCTTATCCTCACATCCTACAAATGAGGGTGAAGTTTCATGGAAACAATGAAAGTAAATGGTGTCTGGGGTTTTATTAGTAAACACCTCTAACTTCTGTAACTACTGCTCCACAATGTAGTTTCTGCTTTGGAGTCAACATTAAGAAATCACAGAACTTTGGCACTTTTAAGAGCCATCCAGGCTCTTAAAATGGCCGGGGCAGTAATAGTTGGATGGGCCACTCAGATCGTGAATTTCTCCTTGCAAGAGGTATATTTACTTTCCATCCTGAAGGAGACAATGATTCCGCCCATTCTGAAAAAAAGTCAACTTGGCCACTCACAACTTGAACAATTATCATCCAGTTGCTAACATACCAGTCATGGGGAAACTGATTGGAAGGTTAGTAACCAATCAGTTACAGATGTTCTTGGAGGATATGCATCCATTTCAATTGAGGTTCAGGTTATGTCATGGGAGCGAGACAGTTCTAGTCCACCTTGTAGATGACCTGTTAAGGGAGAATGACTGGGAGAGTGTGACCCTAATGGCCCTCCTGGATCTCTTAGATGCCTTTAAACCATGGTATCCTTTGGTACTTATTGTCTGTATTGGAGGCCTAGCATCATGCTGGCCTCCTTCATTCCTTAACAGCTGGTTGCAGAGAGTCCAGCTTGCAGGAGCTGGTTTAGCACCCTAAATGCAACAATGAGGTGTTCCACAGGGTTGATCACCTCTGCTGTTTAATATCTATGTCAGGCCACTGTAGGAGGTCATTTGGAGTTTGTCATCATCAGTACACTATTTCTTTAACTCTTTAACCTTTTTGCTACAGAAAAAGTTGGGCAAACTTTTGACTCCACAGCCACATCCTAACTTCCTGGGCTCCTAATTTAGCCCTCTGTGATTTACAAGAATAACAGAGCTACATTCTGTATGATATAGATGTCTGAGAGACATCCATCTTTTCTACACTTTCCCCGCATTATAAAAACATTGAAATGTCTGTCCAAAACCTTACGTTACAGTCCATAAGTCTTTGAATGACTGAAAGTCATCCCCACCTACTACTGAAAGGCAACTGCCAAGGACTTTTCTGAGTTTCAGTTCACCCCAAGCTAAATGAGATTTCCCATTCTAGTGGCCTGGCCTATAAAGGTATCTCCTGTTTTCCAATGAATAAGAGAATACTAAACTATCCTAGGCTTCTTCTCTTATCCATTAGAGGAGAAGACAGGAAATAGTGGGGCAACTGTCTTTTAGTTATGTTTGCCTGTGATAAGAATAAGTTGGTTCTTTAAAATTTGCCACACTGAGTTAGTTATATAGCAAGGATTTTATTAGACATTCACAGGAATTCAGAAATATAGAAAGTATTCAGCAAGCCAGCAGTACACAAAACACAGATATGATTAGTATGAATTCTTAAGTCTTTGCTTAAGGGTTCAGAGCTGCCTGGGTTGATCCATTGCACGGATCACGCCCTGCTGGTCTCGACAAAGCCCAAATAGCTTCCCATGATGGTTATATACCTTTCTGTATGGTCTGTATGATCTCAGACTTACGTTATCTTGTATGCCCCTACACATGCCCACACGTACCTACATGTGCCTGTTCATTAGCTCATAGCCAGTTGGCCGTCAAAGCCAGAATGACCTGACCCTATTACCTAGTTTGTTTGATAGTTCAAGTTGGTTCCTTATTCCTGGCTAACTGCCAAATGTTACTCTCAGCTAAATGACACCCCCACAGTGTGTGATCATGCCAAGCTAGGTCACTGAGACCTTACGTTTTCTCAGCACATTTGGGTCTGCTTATAATAATTTTGACTTTTCTCATGCTTATAAATTCATATCACCTGCTATCCAAGTTCTTTCCATTTAGATAAGATCCTTAAGTGACTCAGGTTCATGGAGAAGCTGGCAGATTATAAAGATGTAGTCCAGTTATTAATTCTGATTTACATTTGCTGTTCTCAGAACCTGTCAATTTGTCATTGTGATGTGTCCTTGCTACGCAACTTCAGTTTGTTTTGGCCTCTTCAATCTGGACAACTTGATTTAAATTTTAAAGGAAGTTAAATATATTCCTCTAAAATTAGCAAAATTACCAAGAGATTTACTGTTAGCCCATGGATCTCTACCTCTTACCAGACATGAAGTTTTGTGATTCTACTAGTTGAATAAAATGTCTGAAGAAATTTATAGGTGAATGTGTTAATCATCTGGCTGCAGCTCCAAAAACTGGGAGTTTGATTCCCCGCTGTGCCTTCTAAGAACTAGCCTGCATGGAATTGTGCAATCAACACAGTCTCAAGATGCCCCCAGAAGAAGGGAATGATGAACCACTCTATACCTCAGGAAAAAAACTGAAAAGGGATGTCATAAATCAGAATTGTCTTGACAGCACACTATTATTATTTCATTCATATTTTTATAATGTCATCAATAGACCTGGCAATGGGTTATGATGTCAGCATATTCCTTTTGAAATGCAAAATTGATTTTTTGCATAATTTCATGGGGCTCAAGCAGAAAAACATGGGGTTATGACCAAAGCTGCTAAAAATACACTTCTAAAGATTCTGGTTCTCTTCAATGCAGCACTAAAGAGAAAATTTTAAAGTCTTTTTAAAAATTGCCAACCTAATCAGTCTTCAAATGCAGCCATTTACCCGAGGGTCTGTGTAATCATTTTCCCCTCCAATAATTTCCCACACACTGCTGTACTGAATTATCCTACAACCTCTGCAGTTTTGTTACATCTGTCACTTGACAAGTTTTGCAATAAAATATGACTTTATTAAATCAAATTTACTTTGCTCTAATTATTGCTATGGCTCTGCTGTATATTTAGAACAAATGTGAGCTGTTCCGTATTGACATATATATTCTCTCTCCACACACATGCACACCCTTGGAAATTAATCAGAAAACAGCCATGCTTTCTCAGCAGCTACATGACAAATAGAAAAAAATGCATTATCGTATGCTCACACCATTAAAGAGGTTCTCAGAATTCATAGTTCTTGTTTCACAGTTAGTATAAGACTAGCCAGCTTTATCAATCAGGTACATTATTCTAAATTAGTTCCATTATCTTTCTTATCATTGTCAGATTTAGCCATTTTCCTGCAGAGGAAAAAATTGCTGAAACTTTCTTCCTTCAGATCTCTGTTCTCTCCAGGGTATCTCTTGTTGCAGTGGCTGCCTTTTAATTTACCATTTCATCTTCCCACCTGTAAGTGCTTTATTTTCCATCCAGTAGGGTTAATGGTGTTGCAGCAAACACCTCCTGCCAGTGTTTGTTTCCTTTGATGTTTCATTTGGCATTTTTGATAGTCTGTCACATGTATTCTACCTGTGTTTTGGAGGAGAAAACCAATATTTATGCTCACCCTAGTTTGTTTTGCAATACACTTAATATGGAAACCATATTGATTCTCATAACAATGAGGCAGGAATTGACCACCACCACCACCCTAAATAAATTGCCATCCCATCCAAGATGGAACAAACCTGGAACATTTTTTTTTAAAAAAAGTATCATTACTTAAAACATAAGCAGCAGCAGCAAAGAAACAGTATTCAGTACTTCAAGAATGTTGCGTTAGTAACACCTGTTTTCAGTTTGAATTGTCTTGGCATCGAATGACATAAAAATATGCTTTAAAAATAAGAGAAAATGGTTCAGTATGTCCCCTGATCTCCTCCCCAAACCCTTGTAGAAGAGTAACCAATAAGTGCTAGTCATTATGGTGTTTATGCATGATATTATTGGTTATTATGTTGCTTCACAAAATGATTTTATATCCTTGTGACCGACTTTTTGTGATTCCATGTCCATGGAGTTTTCTTGGCAGGAATACTGGAGTGGTTTGCCAGTTCCTACTCCAGGCGCCTACAGCACCTGGTATTCCCCGGAGGTCTCCCATCCTTCTGTATAGCCACTTAATCAAGAAAAGGATGAATGTTACAAATATACTATCATGTTGATGTGCAACCAGCTGCAGAATAAGCAGTACCACTGGTAAAACATAGCCATACCCTGTGGCCACACTCATTGCAGTATAGTGGTTCTTAGGAAATACTGGAGATGTGACAAATTAGCAGGAACTTGTTATTTACAGTGGGAGGGTGAAGTGGTACAAAAGGTCTGGTATATGGGTTTTGAGGAGATTAGAGAAATACTGAATATTGCTATTGAAATATTGCCAAAATAGCATTATTTTAATAGAATGATGCAAAAAGAGAGAGATGATAATGAATATTTTAACAGCTGCACAACTGCTCAATGCAAAAAAAAAAAAAAAACTGGCAGTAAAACTTGGTTTTCCAATAGCATGAATCATATAATGAAATTCGGAAAATTGCAATTCATGATAAATTGACTTAGGAAATTAAGTTTTAAAAAGGAGAGTTAAAGATCAATAGATTTAATGATATATGGGGTGAATTTATAAATGCTGTACTATCTAAAGGGAAAGGGAGAATTCTAAACCAATGCTATATAAATTTCTGGAATGGATATGGGGACAGTTAAAGGATGGAAAGAAGACTGCCAATTAGTGAGGGTAAAGAGGTGGGGGTTTAAAAAATGTACAGTATATTAGTGCCCAGAGTGAATGGAGTGTGGTTTTATGTTTAAAAAATTATTTTGTTGTATGTAATTTGTATGACTACAATGTAATTCTTTGTTTTATTTTAATACTTTAAAAAAGCAAAGCAAAGCATGCTGCTTATATACTGCCCCATAGCACTTAAGGACACAACCTCTGGGCAGTTTACAATTTATTTATACAGACTACACTTTGCCCCCCAAGCAAGCTGGTACTCATTATACTGACCTTAGAAGGCTGAGTCATCCATGAGCTGGCTACCTGGGATTGAACCCCAGCTTATGAACACAGTCTTGGCTGCAGTACAGCAGTTTAAATATGGGAATAACCAAATTACATTATAACAATTTCTTCAGATTACCCAGTCACGAAGAACAACCATTCAACCAGTGTTAGTTGCCTTTACGGACTCAATCTCATGGATCATTCTAACTGCCCAGAGTGGCCTTGTTGCTAGATGGCACAGTATAGAAATCAAATAAATAAGAAATAACAATAAATTCACAAAAGCCAGTGTGAACTTTCCAAGTACAGGCTCATCAAGGTGCCAGACAGCAGCAGGACATGACTGCAGGTGACATGGGGCGTTTATACACGACCCCTAAACTCCGCCGCAAATGGCTGCAAGCTCTGGAGCTTAAAAATGTTTCCCCACCAGCTCCGGAGTTTGCAGACAATTAAGTGCGACCCCGCCCACCTAAGCGCGACCCAGCGCACTTTTCTTGTACCTGCTTGAAGAGGGTGAAAAATTTTGATGCGGAGAGTGCCGGCTCTCCTCGCTTCTTTTTGTTGTTTTTCTTTTGCCTCCCGCCCCTTTAAGAGGAACCAGGAAGTAATTGTGGCTCCCACCGGGGCTCGGAGCAGGCACCGGAGGTAAGGCTTTTTCTTTTGTCCCTTTTAAAGGCTTTTATTTCCTCCCTCCCCTCACGCAGCCAGCAGCCAGGACGTGCGGAGTGGTGGGGAGGAAGGAAGAGCAACAAACCCTCAAGATCTCTGGTCCAAATTTAAGGGACCAGCGGATCTTAGGGGTCGTGTAAAAAGGCCCATGCTTAGCTTAAGGATCTCCTGTGCTTCCATTTACCAGAAGTTGTGGATGACAGTCTGAATCTGTGCATATTTATTCATTCATTTCCAAACTTCATTTTTGTTGCTGCTGTCACATGAAGTTCTTTTGCAGAGAGATTCCAATTAAAGTCTGCCCTGTTATCACTGTTGAAATACATTTAAGAATAAGTGAGATTTTTTTTCATCACAGGGAGGGGGAGAAAGGGGGGAATCATTACACAAAATGGAGGCGATGATATTTGTCATGCTGGTGTTCCTTTCGCTGACTCCCTGGTACAATTCCTCTGATCGTGGTTGGAAGCTGCAGTTCTCTGTAATTTTCCGACATGGGGCTTTGAAAGAAAACACTTGCTTTTTTTTTAACTAAGAGCTAAATTCTCTTTGCATATTTTTCTGCCTTAAAAGCACATCAGCACATGCTCTTCCCCTCCTGATCCTTTCTGCAGTCTTCATCGTCAGAGATAGACCTTTCTGATTGTACAGAAAACTCTCCCCCTTTCTTCGTCTTTATCTTACAAAACATTTTTTCTTGCACTAGCTTCAAAGTTTAAAAACAAAACAAGACAAAACAAACCTGAGGACATTTGCCAGTCGGAGACTAAGAAAATGTGTTTTTGGAGTTTAAGTAGTGGCATTTACATTTATGGCAAGCATTACAAGGCTATAAAACTTCTCTGGCTCAAATTTGATTATGAATAAAAAAAAGATGTCCTGACTTACTGCACCTGTAAAAAAATTATATCTTTGCACAAGAGATCTAAGGTTAGGGGGTGAAAATTATGAATAAAGGGGAGGATGTCAAATCAAAGTTCTTCTGTATGGGTTCAGATCTTTGCCTTTTCACCTCACTTTTCCTGGAACCAGCACTTAAAAACACTGACACAGATGTGACGTGCAAAGTTCACGTGTCCTTTTGAATGTCAAATTCAGATGCAAATCCAAGGTTTCTTCATCAGCTGAGATGGGTATCCATAACATAGAAGAATCAGTTCCACGTGCAGTCAGCTTGGAGAGACATGACCAGTGGGGAGCCCCAGAGTTCTGTTCTGGGTCTGGTGCTATTTAATACCTTTATTAGTGACTTAGAGCAGTGCTCCCCAACCTTTTTGTCCCCATGGACCAGTAAATGTTTGATGATTTTTCCGTGGCCTGGGGCTGGGGGTGGGGGTGGGGAGGGGGGAGATGGGGGTGCGGGGAGTCGGGCGGGGGGCAGGGGAGGGTGTGTGTGGGGGGCTTGGCATGTGTGCCTTGCGGGGCGCCACGGGAGCGGCGGCAGCGCTCGCCGGCTGGGGGCGTTGGGCGTCCCGCTCCCCCGGCGCGCATGGGCGGGGGGGGAGCCCGGGGCTCCTGGGCGGGTGGGCCCCCGCCTCTGCCTCCTGTCGGCGGCCGCGGCGGCCACGGCAGCCGCCAGGGTTCAGCTGCGACTCCGCGGCCGGCAGCGGGGGCTCCCTGTGGCCACGGCCGCCGGTCGCCTCAGTGGGGTGCCTCTGCGCCGCTACCAGCGGCGGCGCCAGCGGCAGCTCAGCGGTCCCGGTGGCGTCCTCAGGTCGGAGCCGCCGCCGCGTCACCTTGCCTCCGGCTGCGGCCTTCGGGCGGGTGAGCGGGAGGGGGGAGGGGAGGGAGGCCAGTGGGGGGGTGGCGTCTCTGCGCTGGCCGGTTCCGCTTCCAAGGAGGGACCACCGCCTCCACGCGCACGCGCACACACATAAACACACATACACACACACACATGTTACAACCACCGCCGCCACCGCTCCTTCCCACCCAACCCACCCACCCGCAATAACCTCCCGCCATGCATGTCCCGTCGGAGGCGGGCGGGCAAGGCAGGCAAGGCAGGCAAGGCAGCTGCGGAGCGCCCCTCCTGCCCGCCCGCCTGGCCACGCGTGCCCCGGGATGGGCTTGGGACGGGCTGCGACGGGACGGTCCCGCCCCCATCCCTTCTTCCCCCTCGGGCACCCACCGCGCTCGGGACCCTGCAATGCCGGGGGCCGGGGGAGGGTCGCGCCGGCAGACAGACACATACACACACAAAACACACAGAGGGACTCACCGTTCCCGTCTTCACCGGCACACTCCAGTTGGGGGGGGCTCGGGGGCCCCGGGCTCTCTCTCTCTCTCTCTCTCTGTGGGGGGGCGGGGGACGGGAGCAGCTGCTCCTTCCTTCCTTCTCCCTCTCCCAGCAGAGCGGTGGCGGCGGTGGCGGCGGCGGTTTTCCGGCTCCCGGCCCCCCACCCCAGCCTCTCCTCGCCTCTCCTCTCCTCTCCTCCAGCGGGGCCTGGCGGGGGCTCCGGCCCGGCTTCCCTCGTCCCTTTCCCATTCCTCGCTCCTCCTGCGCGTGCCCCCTCCTCCCCGCCAGCCCCCGCGCGCCCAGCCCCCAGGGCAGTGGGGGAGGGGCCGGGAGGAGGCGAGGAGGGGCAAGCGGGCCAAACGGGGTTCCCCGCCGCTTCTTCCTACCCTTTGAGGGCGTTGTGCCCGGCGGCGGCGACTCCTCCTCTGGCTTGCCCTCGGCGGCCAGCGCGGCCGGCGGGCAGAGGAGGAAGGCAAAGGCAAAGGCAGTGGCGGCGGCTCCTCCTGTGCTCCTCCAGCCTTCCTCCTCCACCGGCCGACCGCAGGAGAGAAGAGGAGGAGGAGGAGGGTGGCGGAGGAAAAGGGGAGGAGCCTCCCCGGCCTCCCCAGGCGGCCCGGTGCTGACCGGTCCACGGACTGGCACCGGTCCGCGGCCCGGGGGTTGGGGACCACCGACTTAGAGGAAGGAATAGAGAGTAGGCTATTCAAATTTGCAGATGATAACAAATTGGGTGGGGTTGCTAATACCCTAGAGGATAGGATGAAAATCCAAAGGGACCTTGACAGATTAAGAGTCCTGGGCCAAAGCTAATGGAATGGGGTTCAACAGAGGGAAATGTAGGGTGGTGCATCTAGGTAAAAAGAATGAATTGCACAGATATAAGATGGGAGACACCTGGGTGGAAAATAGTACCTGTGAAAGGGATCTGGTAGTTTGGGGGGACCACAAATTGAACATGAGTCAGCAGTGTGATGCGGCAGCCAAGAAAGCCAATACAATTCTTGGTTGCCTCAACAGAAGCAGCACGTCTAGATCAAGGGAAGTGATAGTACCACTGTATTCTGCTCTGGTCAGACCCCATTTGGAGTACTGTGTCCTCAGGAGGAAATGTCTTACGAGGAGCGGCTTAGGGAGCTGGGAATGTTTAGCCATACAAAAAGAAGACTGAGAGGGGATATGATAGCTATGTTTAAATACTTGAAAGGATATCACATTGAAGAAGGGACTGGTTTGTTTTCCATGGCTTCAAATACAAAGACACGGGGCAATGGTTTCAAACTACAGGAAAAAAGATTCCTTTTAAACATTAGGAAGAACTTCATGACAGTTAGAGCTGTTCGGCAATGGAATATGCTGCCACAGAGGGTGGTGGAGTCTCCTTCTTTGGAAGTTTTTAAGCAGAGGCTGGATGGCCATATCTTGAGAATCCTGTGAAGGGTTCCTGCATGGCAGGGGATTGGACTAGATGGCCCTTGAGGTCTCTTCCAACTCTATGATCCTATGATTCTATGATTCTATGATTATTCAAAACAATAAAATATAGAGTCAATCATATATACATGAATTCACTATGTAAATTGACCCCTGCAACACAAACATAGAAATTAGTCAAGTTGGCAAGCGCCTTATCAACCTAGGTGGCAACAGCAGCTCCGTCCCCTTCAGCTCTCCTTCTCTTTCTGATTTAAATCTCTTACTCAAGGCCCTGCTCTTTCTTAGTCCCACCCCTTTGGGCTGAACCAGCATTCCATGAGGCTTACATTAGGACAGCTACTCCCATGATTTTTATTCAGCTAAAATATTCATTAACACTGGGGAGAACCCAAATTTATAACTGCAAATTATTTACCTGGGTGAATTTTTAAAAGCCATCAGAGAGCTGTGGAGAGAGAAAAGGTGGATGCTTAACAATAGAATCCTATCAATATTTATTATTAATTATGTGCCATGAAATCATTTCCAATGCATGGCAACCCTTCCAAAGTTTCTAAGCATAAAGTCCTTACGAATAGCCTACCAGTTCCTCCTTCTGTTAATGTTCAGGCAGTGTGCAGGTTGCGCAACACTGCAACTTGTCATAGTGCACATAGCCTCATCAGCCAAAAACATAAACTCAAAAATGTATCTGTCCCCTTGCCCAGGACAAAGAGTGGGAATTCAGATTTCCAACACTTGGCTCAGTAGGCAGAGGACCCAACTACTGAGTTGTCTGCAAATCATATACTATTTACTAAGACTCAAGTCCTATTGATGTCAATGGAACCTATCACCAAATAAATGTGTGCCAGTACAGTTCTAGCAGAGCCTCTTTAGTAACTACCTAGCAGTCATTACTTGGCCTCCTTTTTCTTTAGCGTTTGTCCCACTTAGTGGTGGGGTTCGCTAGACAGATCCATTGTTTTGATTAAACTTTTTTTTGGGAAGTTCAGCCAGCCTGTCTCAGGGCCTATTGCCTACAACCCATGCTATTCCCAGGCAGTCACCCATCCAAGTACCAACTATTTATTTATTTATTTATTTATTTATTTTTTTATTTAAAGTATTTTGACCCCACCTTTCTCCTTGGAAAAGGACCCAAGGCGCCTTATGGTATGGAGGGACAATATACAGTCAGGGTCGGCACTAGTTTTTTTTTGTGCCCTAGGCGAGGGGTGGTTGGTGGGCGGGTGGTGGTGGTGGAGGGTGGGGTGGGGTGGTGGCAGGGGCGGGGGCGGGGGCGGGGGTGGGATGGCAGGGGGGCAGCAGATGGCAGGTGACAGCGACGGGCATGGGGTGGGCGGCGATGGGGGCAGCGGATGGACAGTGACGGGCAGCGGGGGGACGGATGGTGGTGGCCAGCAGTGGGGGAGGCAGCAGGCTGGGCAGCACCCCCTCTCCATTTTGGCGCCCTAGGCAACTGCCTAGTTTGCCTTAATGGACGTGCCGACCCTGTATACAGCCCAGTACAATTAAGACATATACAAGTTTAAGAAAAGGGAATTGAGGAAATCTTAAACATTAGAAAACAACATTAACGCTAAAAGAGAATGCGAGCAGTTAAGAAAAGAGTATACATTCCATGTTATCATGTAGACCATCTAAAAGTTATGAGGGATTGGAACTAACAATTGAAAACATAGTGTCAATGTAATCCCATAAGGAGAGAATCAGGCACAAAGTTATAAGTGGTTATAAACACAAGTCTGTGTAGCCATGTAGGCTAGTCCATCATTCATAGATAGCTTATCCCGACCCTGTTCAGTTTATGAGATTTGACAAGATCGGACTTCAGGTTGGTATGTCATTAATTGTTACTTTATAAAACATTTCAGTTTTCAGCCTCACTCTCTTCATCTTGGACAAAAAAGGGCAAATTGATGAAAGACTGTTCTAATAAAAGCTGAGAGGTTTGGGAAAATTTTGCCTAGTTAGTTGGCTAGAAGACAGAAAATAAATATATAAAAATTTGCAAGCATGGAAGTTTGGGGAAAACCTAATTAAAATGTGTTGGGAAATTAAATTGAAGTGAAAATGCAGCAAAAAGCATATAAAGCTCCGAGTGATTAGGAACATAAATGAAATGACATTGTTAACAGGTTAACAAATCACAAGCTTGGGGAAGAGGTTTCTGCTTGCAGCTGGATCTGGAATGTTCTACCAACTGACTCGCTTCTCCTGACAGTGGGGTTATGTATATTCCCAAAGGTGAATGCTAGGATGGGAATTTCATTTTGGAACTAGTAGATTAGGAAACGAACCCTGTGAGCCCAGGTGGTCGTCAGAACCAGCTGATACACGCAGATCGAATTGCTTTAGCTTTCTCTGTCTCGTGCAGGGTTAAAATCCAATGAGGAAGCACGCTTTCCTGCTTCGTGCTGCTGGCCAGTCAGTGAGGGAGGTGGGATGATGCCTGTCCCTGCACAGCTCCTGATTGGCCAGTATCACAGATCTAGCACAGATGGCGTCTGTGACAACACCCTGGATTCAGGAGAAATACATATGTAAATTATCAGCCAATCCCAGCAGGAGGGCTGGGGATTGTATGGTATAAAAAAGGTGGATCCTGGTCTGTGAGAGTGAGTTAGTTGAGTTGAGAGTTGAGGGTTGTTGAGAGTGAGTGCTGGGAGAGAGCACAGCTCTGTTAGAGTTCAGTCAGGCAGTGAGGGCTTTACTGTTTACTGGTTATTAAAGACAAGGAGGCTTGAAGAGTTGAATTAATCTCTTCTATGTTTAAGGCAATACATACCAACTTCAGCATTATTGCATTTATTTATTTTCTCAATAAACTTCATTATTATTTTTATATTATACATCTGAGTCTGTCCCAGTTCATAAGGTGACAATTTAAAAGGTGGCAGCATTACCAAGTGGATATTGTGAAGATTAATAAGTTGGTTCCCTACACTTTGCATTTTTCATCACAATCACACGTTTAAAAAGGGAGGTATCTTCACAGTGTCGCAGCATGCTTCCTCATTGGATTTTAACCCTGCACAAGACTGAGAAAGGTAAAGCAATTGGATCTGTGTGTATCAGCCGGTTCTGAGGACCACCTGGGCTCGTGTGTTTTTTTTTCGTAGCCTACTGGTTCTGAAATGAAATGCCCATCCCTAATTGAACACCAGAAAAAGAGTGTCTACTAGTAGTGTACTTTGGGACAATTGACTCTCCAAACAAATCAGACAGATTCAGAGACACTCACAGAGATTCCTAATCAAAATGGGACTCCTATAAAGTGGCCCAAATCAACCCTTCAAAACCTTAATTCACCATGTGGAGAAATTCAGAATCAAATGGATACAATGCTTACAAGCATTTTGTTACATTAAACTTTATTACACTAATGGAATGGGCTCCCTTCAGGGAATGTTGGATACTCCTTCATTGGAGGTGAAGATTCAGAAGGCCACCTGTTAGGAAATGGAAATTTTCTAAAATTTCAGAAATTTTCTGGTTTGTCATTGGTATCAAACTGAAAGCCCTTGGGGTCCTTCCAACTTTAGAGTTCTATGTTTAAATTATTCTAAGTGATGGAAGATGGATAAGGAACACAACCTTTCTTCCTGTTTTTTAGTTTGTGCACATGTATTTGCTTCTCACCTCTTATTCTCTTTATGGGCTTTGAACGACCTTCTTCACACACAGCCTCTCATAAATTTAGAATAACCAGTGTCCTATTAGAATATCCATTGTAGCCTGATCCTTGCCTCAACTTCTTTACAAAAACAAAGCCCAGCTACAGATATGTGTGTGACATCATCAGGTTAAATCAGGTTGATAGATTTTCAGATGGATTTAGTAGCAGGCAAAGAATCTGTAAGGCTCTAAATCTCAGTTCTTAATTTAGGGAACTTGTCAAGTATTTTTTTTTAAATGGTATTCTGAACATTTTGTGCTGCCAGCTTCCATCAGACTCTTGTGTGCAGCTGTCAGTGCC